>CM062229.1:8186718-8786718 GCA_031216235.1 Syzygium jambos | reverse complement strand
TTATCATAAAAAAAAGGAAAAAAGTCACCAAAAATTTCAAACTTTGCTACCTGTGATACATTTACCCCGAACTTTTTTTGTGACACCAAAAATTTCAAACTTTACTATTTGTGACATATTTATCCTAATGCATTTAGTTCATGGGTATTTTCGCCTTTTTTTTATTATTTTTTTCCTTTCCGGCGAGGGGGCCCTCGCCCGGCGTCGAGCGAGGGCCCTCGCCCGGCGTCGGCGAGGGCCGCCCTCGCCCGGCGTCGAGCGAGGGCCCTCGCCCGGCGTCGGCGAGGGCCGCCCTCGCCTTGGCGAGCAAGGGCGGCCCTCGGTTGATGCCGGCGAGGGCCGCCCTCGCTTGATGCCGGCGAGGGCCCCCCTCGCCAGATCCGGCGAGGGCAGCCCTCGCCGGCGTCGGGCGAGGGTCACCCTTGCCTGGGCGAGCGAGGCAGGCCCTTGCCGGAAAGAAAAAAAAAGCGAAAAAGACGAAAATGCTCATGGACTAAATACATTGGGGTAAATGTGTCACAAATAGTAAAATTTGGGGTTTTTGGTGTCACAAAAAAAGTTCGGGATAAATGTGTCATAGGTGGCAAAGTTTAGGATTTTTGGTGGTTTTTTTCCTTAAAAAAAAAACAAATTTTCACGTACCACATTCTACAACATCTGATTGATTTTTGCCCATATTTATCATGGTCCAACCCAAATCTTGGATTCTAAGCCATGATCTTCCATTTGAGAGAGAGAGAGAGAGATGGTCCTAGCCCGCTTTAATTAGAGAGCATCTCGGAAAGAAGGGAGCGACATTTCCTAGATTTTTGCAGAGTGAATCGAACAACACACATGTTCGGGGTAAAAAACTCTAGAATGGTCCCTCGAAGATGAAATAAATCCAAAAACAGCAGCCGAATGTCAATGGTCAAGCCGATCTCTCGAAATCGAACATTATCTCTTCGAAGAAATATTCAGCTCCGAGTCCCCAATTCGACGATCTTTTGTTAGAGATTCGCCCCGATATATTTTCGCGGCTTAATTACAGCTTCCTAACACCAAACCCTAGCCCTCCCCTGGTGTGCGAGAGCCAACTATGATTTCGATCCTGTTATGCTATTCAAAGTATCAATCTCTTGTATCCACGACGTCGAAGATTTAAACACAGTCCTGATTTTCTGAACTTTGTTGACAGAGACGGGACTAGAGAAGGGGACCATCAAAGGGTACGCGCACAAGAAGAGCCAGAACAAGGACGAGGTGACGTACGAGTGTGAGTTCAAGGTCGGAGAGGAATTCGGGGAGGTCGGGGCTATTTTGGTGGAGAATGAGCACCACAAGGAGATGCACCTCAAGGACATCGTCCTTGATGGGTTCGTGAGTGGTCCTCTTAGCATCACATGCAACTCATGGGTTAACTCCAAATTCGATAACCCACAAAAGAGGGTCTTCTTCACCAATAAGGTTAGATCATATCCATAGCTACATAGTTTCCTATCTAGGGTTTTTCTCATCATTTTTCCTGAGGTTATTACATATAAGAAAAGATCAGGACCATTTAGGATTATGACTTGAATAGATAGTATACATATCTGGTACTTGAAAATTGGAAACTGCTTATTATTAAGTATGATACTGTTGTGACGCGCTTGAAGGCACTTAAGGAGGAGAGGATTGTCAAAAACGAGAGTACTTGTGCAGAGAGCGAGTGAATCAATTGTCTCATGTGTCATGAAATGCAACTTTAATCGCATTTAATTAGCTGTAATTGCCAAACAGTACTAAACAGGTAACATCAAAGTTATCTCAAGGCGTCTTAGGAGGTAAAATTCCAACTTAGACAAGAAAAAAATGGGGTTCAAATGAAAACCAACATCATTATGGCCATTGGTAAAGTTCTTGAAATGACCCTACAGCAAGGACTGGTGAAACTAACGTACCATGCACGTGAACGAAAAGCGTCTACATTCATGTAAGTCTTTTAACTTTCTCGCCCTCCCCAGTGTCCTTTTTAAGGAGAACAATCAAAGACAGCTTTTAGGACTCGCAGTAGAGATGAAAGCTGGTGTTACTTCTTTTGAGTCCAGGACTCGAGACCACCACGTACAACGCCCCAACAGCAACTAGGCAGTGAAAGACAGAGTCTTTCAACTCTCTCTCGCCTCCACAGTGTCCTTTTTAAGAAGAAAAATCAAAGACAGCTTGTGTGACAGGTGCCCGATACCCTAAACTTGAGAAAGAAATTCAGTCATATAAGAAAATTAATTAGAGAAAGAGTCGATGATTATTATCTGAATTATTGAGTAATGTTTAGATAGGTTCAACTTGGAGCTTGATTGTTTTCGTTTTCAATGTTGCGCCTGCTTGTGGCGGCAGTGCTATTTGCCGACGGAAACGCCGAGTGGGCTGAGGAGACTGAGAGAGGAGGAGCTGGTGATCCTACGAGGGAATGGCAAAGGCGAGAGGAAGTGGTACGAGAGGATATACGATTACGATGTCTACAACGATCTTGGAAATCCAGATAGCGGCGCGGATAAGAAGAGACCTGTGCTCGGTAGCAAGGAGTTTCCGTACCCCAGACGATGTCGGACAGGGCGCCCTCGGTGCAAGACCGGTGAGTAGAGGTGGCAAAATGAGTTTAGAACCCATATTTTAACTTATTTTTAATGGTGTGAGTCATATATGGGTTACCTAAAAACTCAATGGGTTTGAAATAGGTCATAAATGTATTACCTAACACTAAGTGAATCATAAACATATCATTTTTAATTTTTTTTAAAATTTTCTGAGTTTTTAATAATTTTTTATTTTATTCTTGTCGAACCTAGAAAGAAAAAAAAAAGGAAAAAAAAGAAAAGAAAACAGAAAAAAATACATAAAATATAAAAATTCAAAATTTTTAAAAAATTATAAATATTATCCACTAGATTTGCATTGCTTGTAAGTGTTTTAACAATATAATTTTTTTAAAAAAAATCATAAGAAACAAGTTTTCTTAGATTGAGTGAAATATAAAAGTGTTTTAGCGATATGAGTTGGGTCAGGTAAATGTTGGGTCGAGAAATTTACATTACTAAATAAAATGGTTATAAATGGGTTAATTGGTCAATTTGGGTCGGACAATTTATTACCCGATCCGACTTACCCGTTTAACAGGTCTACGCTGAGTTGAGAAATTATTGTTATCACTTCGTAATAATGAATAACTTAACACAAATTCAGATTTGAACAAGGCCCATTCGCATGATTTTTCTTGTCGGCCACATGTATGACTTGAATAAAGTTCTTTTTGGACGTGAAATGCACTCCATGATAACCTGTCCTAAGGTAAAATTCCTTTTGTCTCTTCCTACTCTTGATGAGAAAATGACGTGGCGAATGCCGATTCGTATATTTTTTTTTATCGAGAGAGAGGGAGTCCAAAAAATCGATAAAAAATTGGGAAAGGAACTTTTGTATTATTCTCTCACGAAACCACAATCACAAAAACATCTGGCATTCATAATTTCTATCAATTGATTATAACTATCCGTTTCTTCAGATGATAATTTGCAAGCTCAGTGTATTGTTAGCTAGTGTTAAACATTCACATATAATGTCAAGCAGATCCACAGTCGGAATCGAGGAGCGAGAGCATATACGTGCCTCGAGACGAAGAGTTCTCGACGATAAAGGAATTGACGTTCTCGGCGAAGACGGTGTACTCGGTGGTGCACGCGCTGGTGCCGTCGCTCGAGACGGCGATAGTCGACGCCGACCTGGGGTTCCCCTACTTCACCTCCATCGACGAGCTCTTCAACGAAGGCGTCAACTTGCCCCCGTTGCAGAAGCAAGGCTTCTTCAAGGACCTCATACCTCGGCTCGTCAAGGCGGTCACCGATGCCGCCGAAGATGTCTTGCGCTTCGAAACCCCCGAAACCATGAACCGTGAGCAAACTCTTTCCCTCTCCCTCTCTCCATGATTTTCTGATGCATGACAATTAGCCGAGTTGTTTCGCGGTGCAGGAGACAGTTTTTTTTGGTTTAGTGACGATGAGTTTGCTCGTCAGACCCTAGCGGGAATTAACCCCTACACGATCCAATTGGTCACGGTAATAATTATGTACATCATGCACCCAACTATATAATCTGCTCGCATACAATTAATTTGAATCCATGATGATAAATTTTCCTAGAAAATTAATAAATAAGTGGTGTTGAATTGTATCCTCAGGAGTGGCCCTTAAAGAGCAAGCTCGACCCTAAGATCTATGGTCCGCCTGAATCAGCAATCACGACCGAGATCATCGAACGGGAAATTAAAGGCTTTATGACCGTCAATGAGGTATATGGGGAAACTCCCTCGATGAAGTATCGCCTCACACAACCTATCCATGCTTTAAAATCGAGCATAAACGTAAATCAAACCAACCAAAAATTAACGAAGTTCCACCCGAATCGCACCTTTTCGGGTCGGTTCGGTCCAATTCAACGTTGTGCAGGCCGTGAAGCAAAAGAAGCTGTTCATGCTGGACTACCACGACCTTTTGCTACCGTACGTGAACAAAGTGAGGCAGCTCAAGGGGACGACCTTGTACGGGTCGAGGACCCTCTTCTTCTTGACCCCCGACGAGACGTTGAAGCCCCTTGCCATCGAGCTCACACGGCCGCCGTCCGATGACGGGAAGCCGCAATGGAAGGAGGTGTTCACCCCGTCGTGGCACTCCACTGGCAAGTGGCTCTGGCGGCTCGCCAAGGCCCATGTCCTCGCCCACGATTCCGGATACCACCAGCTCGTCAGCCACTGGTAACTAAGCAAGCCGGTCATCACTTCTAAACGCTGGTGGTGCAATTGATGTTCATCCGGTTTCCTTCGTCGCAGGTTGCGGACTCATTGCGCCACGGAGCCCTACATAATAGCGGCTAACCGACAGCTGAGCGCGATGCATCCGATCTACAAGTTGTTGCACCCGCACTTCCGGTACACAATGGAGATCAATGCACTGGCTCGCGGGTTTCTCATCAACGGCGAGGGCATCATCGAGAGTTCCTTCTCCCCCGGCAAGTACTCCATGGAGCTCAGCTCCGTCGCCTATGACAAGCAGTGGCAATTCAACTTACAAGCCTTGCCCAATGACTTGATTGGCAGGTATCGTACATCAATTGATTAGTTGCATAACTCTTTTTTTTCGCATTTAGAATAAGTTAGCCATACGATCACTGCATCCTTTACACTTTCCATGCTTTTCTAATCGTGTCAATTCTTGCCAGGGGATTGGCAGTGGAGGACCCGACGGCACCACACGGGCTCAAGCTAGCGATCGAGGACTACCCCTTCGCTAACGACGGCCTCCTCTTGTGGGCCACCATCAAGGAGTGGGTTACCGACTACGTCAGCCACTACTACCCCGACCCGAGTTGCGTTGCGTCGGACCAGGAGCTCCAATCTTGGTGGACCGAGATCCGGACCGTTGGCCATGGCGACAAGAAAGACTCCCCCGGGTGGCCTGACCTCAAGACCCCGTCCGACCTCATCCACATTGTCACCACCATGGTCTGGGTCGCCTCTGGCCACCACGCTGCCGTCAACTTCGGCCAGTACACCTACGCTGGCTACTTCCCGAACCGGCCCACCATCGCCCGAACCAAGATGCCCGTCGAGGATCCAACAGAAGAAACGCTCAAGATCTTCTGGGACAAGCCTGAGGTCACTCTCCTCACGTGCTTCCCCTCGCAGATCCAGGCCACGAAGGTGATGGCAATCCTCGATGTGTTGTCAAACCACTCGCCAGATGAGGAGTACCTAGGACAAGCTCCTGAACCGGCATGGAAGGAGGAGCCGTTGATAAACGCGGCGTTTGAGAGGTTCAGCGGGAGGCTGAAGGAGCTTGAGGGCATCATCGATGGGAGGAACGCTGACCCAAAGTTGAAGAATCGGAACGGAGCTGGGGTCGTGCCGTATGAGCTGTTGAAGCCGTTCTCCGAGCCAGGCGTGACCGGAAAGGGAGTTCCATACAGCATTTCCATTTGAGAAAAACGTCATTCTTGTTCATGGCGGCGGCGATGGTGGCAGCAGAGAAAATGCGTTTGTTTATATTTTGTAGAAGAAGGGAAAGTGTAGAATATGCAGACGATGATGTGATCCTAATTTGTGGACAACACTTTCTGATTTCATGTTCCAATCTGTCATGTGTTACCAATATCTACGTCATTGTGATTAGATTGAGCTATCATTGCCAGCAGCCGGACCATACGAAATCTAGCTTACATGCACTTCTAGGTAAATTGAACATACGTAAAAAATTCTAGGGACTACATTAAATAATTTAAAAGTTTTAGGGACGGCATTGAACATTACGTTAAAGTTTAGAGACTATATTGAACAAATTAAAAGTTCATGGATCACATTACACATTGAACCAAAGTTTAGGAGTTATTTATGTTATTTTCCCTTGGAGATATAAGAGTAGACCAAACTTCATCCGAACTTAAAAAAAACCTTCATAGAGTCAATGCAAGGATTTCATGTTGATAAGTCCAAGCGCCTATGTCCGAATTCAGAAGATTAAGCGTGACCGAATTGAAACTGGACCGTCTATCGAGCTATGACTTATTTCTCACATACCAACCGCACGGGGCAGGTAAAATATCAATTCTTATTTTATAACTTGCGATTGTACCCAAAGTTTATCATGTCACGTAGAAGTCAAAGGTGGTTGGCTAGAGTTTGACTGCTATGAATAAAAAAGGTGAGGACTAAAATCAGGCAAGTCATTCGTAACCAACACTAGCAGTTTCACATCTGGAATTTTCCTGCCTAAACATTTTTTCTCTCGGTTTTTCTCAAACCGTTACTCACTCAAGCATCGGAGGGCCTTACTAATCCGAAGAGACTTTCTTGTTTTTGACGCGCAACGATCTTCTTAGGATCGATCTGTTTTGAAGCTCATCTTGAACTTGTGCATCAACATAAATCTTTTCGTTGTACTTTTACACGAAACACAATCGATACAAATTTTTCTTTCCACAAGTAGGCTTGAGATTGTACCGTGAGTGCACTCAAGAAGGCTTCATTTATTTCGCAAATTTTTTTGTTGGAAAACATTTATGGACATTTAGATTGCTTAGGAAAATAAGTCAATGAAAAATATTTTCATATTTAACGGAATACCTTTACTTAAATTTTCTTAGAAATCATTTTCCAAAATACTACAAGACATCAGCGCCTACATTAGAGACCTCCGCGCTTGGCCACGGGAATCCTGATGCCAGTGCTCGGACCATCAACGGCCAAGCCTAGATCCTAGAGGTTGGGCTCGGGACACCATTTTTTATGCTTGAACCCTGGCAGCCATGCCCAGGCATCTGGTTCCCATTCCCAAGTCACTAGCGCTCAGGACCTGGCCAATCAACTTTGGGCTCGATTCCTTGATGGTCGCCCTCGGGTCCACAAGGTTGGGCCCAAGTTGTTCGACCGGGCCCAAGTTGTTCGACCAGGCCCAAGACCCCAATGCTGGTGCTAAGGTACTTGACTCTCGTGCCTATGCAATTAATGCTAGGGCATGGGTCAATCAAGGCCAAACTCAGGTCTAAAGAAACCAGGTCTGAGTCTCTTGAGGCTAGGCTCACCCGGGCTCGAGACCCTAGTGCCCATACTGGGTCTTTAGTGGTCATGCTAGAGACCTAATGCCCATGCCCAATGCAGGGCTACGAAAATTCTCTCTCTCTCTCTCTTTTGCTAGATTTCTTGCAAACAATTTGTATAACGAAAATCTAATTAATTATCAATAATTCATCACAAGAAAACATACAGTTTTGAAACGTCTATGAACATGAGAATGAGCGTGATCGTATAGTCATCAATACCGGTTAACTACCTAAGTTTTGCCAGAAATAGTGCGAATATGGCAACTTCATTTCTTGCATTACTGAAGGCAAGTGATTTTGGGCTACGCAAAATTGGAATTTCATATCAAAACAATAACTGGTGTGCGCTACGCACGCATGGTTGCTAACTTTCATAAGATCGTATTGGTCATTACAAACGTTAAGAAAAATGAAAATTATAAGTGCACAAAATAAACTATGGAAGTTAAGACAGAGAACGAAGAGTAAAGAAGTTCTTATAAATGGAAAGTTCATCGAGTTTGCGAGACACCCTTGGTCAAATGTCTCCTTTCATAGTGTAGACACACGCGATTGAATCTTTTTAGACACGCACCGGTGGCTCCAACGAAATCGAGCAAGAAGTAGAATCCGATAGAGTCTGGCTCAGAGCGTACTTCAATTATATGTTGAAGTACAAGCAAACAACTGAGATGTGATGCTCTCTGAATTGACGGTCAAAGTTCCGGGATGTTGCAATGGAGCTTAAGCCCTCCAGATTTGGGGATTTGAGCTCCATGCAACGGGAGAGGTCGAGCACTCCAAATTAGGGGTGAGCGGTTCCAGGTTCTGGGTAGGTTCCGCCTGGAACCTGGAACCTACCCTCGGGTACAGGTTTCTCAAAATAAGGAACCTGGAACCTACCCGTTCGAACGTGGAACCTGGAACCTACCCTGTTCCAGGTTCCAACAGGTTCTTTTTTTTTTTAATTTTATTTATAATTAATCAAAATGAAAATGAACATTCATCAAAAGGAATACAAAAGACAAATTAGACGTACTCATTTTCATAGATATATAGCATTAAGTGTATAACGACCATATAAATAAAAACTGAAAAGTCTAGAAGGAGCTAACACCAAGACCAATAAGCCGATATGTATTATAGAAGTACCAATAGATGACAAATTTTCTGAGTGACAAAAAACCACAGCATATTAACCAGAGTAGGACTTATGATCAATAGAAGAAACGATGATTAGCCCCTTCCAGTTCCTCAATATACATAGCCCCAATCGACAAACCAAACCAAATCAAATCAAAAAAGAAAAAAGAAAACCCCCCAAAAACCTCCCCCACAACACGCAAAGCAAAATCGCTAATTCCCCGAGTTCCAATCTAGGTCACCGCCTGCGAAGGAACCAGCGGCCGAACATCGAGCGATGGATGCTTAGAGCGCGATTCCTCCGCGAGATCATCATGAAAGAGGGACCGATCGGGGACTGATGATTGCGAGGCGAGGGAGCCTAACCAAGCCTTACGAAGAGCAGATCGCAGGGGCGAAGGGCGAAATCGAAGATCCAGCAGCGATTCGATCGTGATCGAAATCAAATCTGCACCTCACTAAACCCCTCTTCTTCTTCTTCTTCGTCTTCTTCGTTGGAGTTTCTTCTGGTTTTGTCGATTTTACCTTGAATGATCGGCAAGGGGGATAACACGAATCCTACTCCACCTGGTTTTGCTCTAACAACTTCTAGAGAGAGAGAGAGAGAGAGTGGGAAGGGGGTGCGGAAGCGGGAGAGAACCGCGGAAGCGGGAGCGAGGAGCAAGGCGAAAGCAAGAAGCGAGAGCGAGGCAGAAGCGGGAGCAAGGTGGAAGTGGAAGCAAGAGCGACCGAGAGAGGAGCAAGGCAGAAGCGAAAATGGGAGCGAGGCGGAAGTGGAAGCAACAAGCAAGAGGGACAAGATGGAGGGTTTCAAGAGGAGTAGGGTTTCTAATTTTTAGGGATCCAGTTCCTGGTCCCGGTTCTCGGTTCCGGTTCCCGGTTCGATTCCGGTTCCAGGTTCCGGTTCCGGTTCCTACTGGAACCGAGAACCGGAACCGGAACAGCCGGTTCCTAAAAATGTGGAACCGAGAACCGGACCCTCTGTCCTTGGAACCTGGAACCTAACCGGATCCACCGGGTCCGGTTCTCCGGTTCCCGATTCTACCCTGAAACCGCGCTCATCCCTACTCCAAATCCGGGGCTCAGGCTCGAAGCCACTGCGGAGCTCAAGGTCGTCTAGCACGGCATCGAGCTTATTCAAGATATGGAAGTGGCCGAGCTCGAAAGACAATCCTAGACGAAGTGAGGATTAGAAATTTGAGGAAAAAAAATTAAGAAGAAGATTAACAGTAGAGATTCTAAAAAGAAGATGATGATGAGCAAAAAGAAAAATGTAAAAGGAAAAGAAAAGGAAAAAAGAGAGAAAAAGGAATGAAAAATTGAAAATACACAGTATCGCTAGCATGTCATGGAAGATGACTGGCGATAATTAGACAGCAATATTCTCAATTTTAGGCGAAAATCAATTAGAAGGATTATATTAAAATAATTGGAAAGGATAGCACCATGTGTAAGGCATTGTGCTTCATCTAAAACGTGGCTTGCATCGAGTGCGTGGTCCAAAAGAAGCGGCGCAAATGATCCCTGATTTTTCTCGGTCGTATTAAAAGAAACCCACGGTGGAACGTCCCCATCGTTTTGACTTTGCTGCCTCCATCTTCACGGCTGCTCTTTCGTGGGTCCAAAACTGTGGGTAGATCTGACCGTTGAAGGAGGCATCCGATTTTGTCTTTTTCAACCATTTGTTTTTGTTGCTCTTTGGGGGATCGTCCCTGGATAATGAGCAGATGATGGCGAAGGACTCCCAAGTCGCGTTCAGAAAATAAGAAAGGCGTGGCCGCCCTGAAGAAGGAAAGCCGTACGAAGAAGATTGCGCGAGCAGTGCTGGGAAATTGATGGGAAACGTCTTTTCTCAAGCGCATTCAGCGCGTGGGACACGTAGCATCGTATTTCGCGTCGGGCAATGCTGGATGCAATTGAAAATTCAACTAAAGGATTTCCTTTACTAAAGTGATTTGATAGTTTTTCAATAGGGTATTTGGAAAATGTTCAGGTGAAATTTTGGTAGAATTTCTTACCGTGTCTGGAATTTTTCATACAACCTTCGTGGAAATGATATCTTTCACGGCCGATATGCCAAAAAGATTACTTTAGTGTAATAGGGGGCGAGTGTGCCGTTCCCGCGCACAGTACTCCTTACTGTTGCTAGGCCGGATGGATGGCATGTGTTATCTTGCATACATGTTTGAGGGCCACGCAGTCCCTCCCTCCTCCTCCTGTATTTAGTCACCCAATCGCGCCGTCGACAAGCCGGTAATAGAGAACTCAGGTGCCGACAAGCCGTATCTAAATTAAAAGGTACGAGGAATGAGAGGAAAAATTGGTGAATTTTGGCTAGATATATATATATATGACTTCATTGGACTTCCTGTGCAAAGGGTTAAAGTGTAAAAGAGTTGTTCTTTAGTGTATATGCACGTGTGCTAAACTTCGAAGAAATTCAACATGAATCTCACAATTTTCCGAGCCGTATGAGATCCCAGTCGTCTCTCCCTTTCTTAAAAGGCCATAACTAACCTTTTGAGCACGTCGTTACATTTCTCGATTTGAAATCATGTAAATTAAGTCCATTTTAACCTCTGATCATGTGGGTGCCACGATGAAATCGTTGTGATTAATCGATTAAGTCCACATTGGTCTACGTGATTGATAGAAGTCGTGCATTGATAGAACTTTCTAATTCCCAAGGACACGTGGAGATCTTGGCCAACTTATCTAAATTTGGGCCAAAAACAGAGGTGGGTCCAAATTCTGACGTCACAACCATCCAATGCATAACTCGTGTATTCTGCATATAACCGGTTTGAATCATAATTATTTTTTTTTATGTAAATTTGTTTGCATGGTTCATGTCGCATGGGAAGCACGTGTTTCACCGTCCGGAATACGAGACTCCAAGACATTCCATTTTTGTGTTAATTGACACGTTTTATTTTTTACCATTCAGGAATTATTCCCATAGAAACCAAAGGTCTCGTATCGTTTAATCGGCAAAACCCAATAATTAAGATTGTGGATTTTAAAAGTGAGAATGATACTTGAATATGTGAGTGCAAAACTGTGTGTTTTTTTGTTGTTGTAATTATCCAAAGATTAAATCCCTTAAAGGAACAAGATTATATGTATGTAAAACCCATTAAAATCCCTTATTCAAGTATGTGAAATAAAACTTTAAATCATATAGTATTTTCCTTTAACTCAAGAACATACACCTAAGAAATCCAAACACTATCCAAGAGTCCCCCCGTCTGAAAAGCATGTTTCGTTAGGGACGTGCCACCTTTAATATAGTTTCTTACATGCATATTGGACTAAAAATGTTAACGGCTTCGATCCATGTGGCTTGTGGGTCTTCTTTACGAATCGTTAAGAAAATCTCTCTTATTTGATGTGGGATTTGCGAAGTCACAAAACTCCTCCAATTAAATTACCCACATAAATCGTGTTGAAAAATGGACTTGAAACAGCTTTTCTTACCTTTCTTTTTAATCTTTATTACTTTTAATCTTTATTACTTATTAAATCGTATTTGTGAACAGCTTTTCTCTTCTGTACACATTTTTGAAATCAAAAAGTTGTCATGTCAGTAATCATTAATCATGTTAATGATGAAGTTGCATGATTTCACAAAAGCTGAAAGACGCGGTTTTGTACAGTTTAGTTTAAATTGCATTAGTTGGAAAAGTCTTGAACTTCCTTCGAAGATTGTCCCCTACGATGTTGCAAGGAGAAAATACAAAGTCGCTGCGTCGTACTGTGCGCATTTAGTGCAACCTTTCGATTTCTTTCCCAATCAAAAGAGAATTCGTCCGAAGTTTCATCGCGAGGGCGCTTCTAAAATTCTCAACCACTAGTCTTGTTAATTTGGAAGGAATGCAGGTCATAATGTAGCTAGCAAGGATCACCTATAGGGGGTGAATATGTGATCTTAAACAGTTCTTTAATATTTATGCGAAAATAAAACAAATCACAGAAAAATCTAAATAAAATTTAGATTCAAGTTAAATTATATAGGAGGTGTTCTGATGTGCAGAATGTAAAGTAAGAGATAAGGGATAGAGAATCTGCACACAAATTTATAGTGGTTTGGCTTATAGCAAGCCTATGTTCACTCTCCAACGCTTACAGCCTACCGGCTAGATTTCACTAAGTAGTTAAGAGGAATTTACAGATTCTAAGTGATATCACTCTTGTGTATGATAGGACTCTCTATCTCACAGAATCATTCTTACAAAGTAACCCTCAAGATCTAAACCTTTTTTTTTTGGCTCAGAAAGACAAGAGAAATGATTGGAGTATGCTTAGACTTTGGACTTGTTGATTCTTGATTCTGTACACTTCCTTCTGCTGCTCGTTGATCTCCTTAAATACTCATCTACTTCCAAACTAGCTGTTGGACAATTTTCAGAGGATCATCTTCCAATTTTCACCTTAGACAGATTTGTATAATAAGGATTGAGTAGTCGTTGGATGACAGATTCTGAATCCCGCTGATTCTGGTCGCCCATACAATCAAAATCTTGGTTTCCATAAGTAGAGCTTTGTCCATAGTAATGCATTCTTGTCGTAATATTGGATTATCAATCAATTTGATTAAGATTGAAACAATCAAAACTTTCCTTCTATGAAATCTATACCAGATCACTAGCTGTTATGTTGAGTTCTGAGTTCTGTGTCTGAATAATTTCAGCGTTTGCGTCTGCTTCTGAAAATCTCATCTTCTGCGTCTGCTTCCAAAAAATTTCAGCTTATGCATCTGCTTCTGAAAAATTTCAGCTTGTGCGTCTGCTTTTGAAAAATTTCAGCTTATACGTTTGCTTCTGAAAAACTTAGCTTCTGA
Organism: Syzygium jambos; assembly: GCA_031216235.1. Taxonomy (NCBI): domain Eukaryota; kingdom Viridiplantae; phylum Streptophyta; class Magnoliopsida; order Myrtales; family Myrtaceae; genus Syzygium; species Syzygium jambos. Next base: position 8,773,148 of record CM062229.1, on the reverse strand, counting down.
ATCTGAACTTTCTCGTTTTGTATCTGAATAACTTCTGCGTCTGAATCTCAGAACAAAAGATTATGTGGGTCTTTAGTAAAGTCTGAACTTCTCATTTTGAGTTTGAGCTTTTTCATTCTGAGTCTAAACTTCTCGTTCTGACAGCTTGTAAAATTTGAAAAACTTCCTTCTGAGCTTCCAGAGTATATATATAAACATACCTGGAATAAGATAGATCAGAATAAGTATCAGATTTACAATAACATGGAAGGTTTTGTCAACTTCAAAATTAATAGGAGTTTTCCTCAACAGGTCACACGTAGAGCCAGTCAACTATTTTAATATTAGAGTCCCAAGATACATGCGCGTAGAGTCACCCTATCCTTATCGTGACCCAAAATATCATGCCAAAATTGTCTAGATACATGCACTAGCGCACAAAAACTCGGTTGAAGAAAGACGAGACAGACAAATTTGTGCGAAAAAACCTAACTTCGAGAAGGTGAGGCCGCTGAACTTTCATGGAAATTCGTAAGTTATAACGTGTCTCTAAAAATTATATCGAGCAACATGAGAGCAGCGACCCTCATTAACTTGGCTCTTAGTCTGGCAATGAATGCATGACATGTTTAATAAGGTTAAGAACACAGTGTGTGTCAAGATAACTAATAGTCAGAGACAATCAAGCAATAATTCAAGAACCTGGTAGCTCTCACAATTAAAGATCTGCAACTTGCAAAACACGAGGTACCACCACGATTAAGATGATCTTCCAAACACAAGAAAAAGACACATTTATCCTTGAATTTTCCCAAGCCTTTGAAAGATGCACGAAGACAAGTCTAGTCCACCGTCCTCTTTCCTCCTCTCTTTGCATTTCTCACTTCGTTTTCACGTGCCATTTACATGCAATCTAGGGAAAAATGAATCCCAGAACAATAACAAAGCACATTCCACATTTTTCTTCTTCCTCTCCCTCTATAAAAACCACTAGGCCAACTCTCCAAAACCCCATCATGCCAAAGTCCCAATAACCATTGTCTCAAGCAATTGTTGTCTACACCATATTTTTTTCACATCTCTCCTTCAAGAACACAACAAAGAAGATCATCACCACCATCATCATGTTGAAGCCACAGCTTCATCAATCCCAATCTGCCTCCCCAACCTTGTTCCCCTTCAGCAAGCCATTTAGCCAAGGCAATGGTGGGATCGCAGTTTTTCAGGTACGATCCACGCCTGCGCTCCAAAAGAGCCGTAGAAGTGCTCGAGTGGGGCTTGCCTCGAGAAAGATCAAAGCGATAGCGAGCCCGAGCACTACCGAGAAGTTGCTTTCGGTCAAAGCAGTAGTGACCCTGAAACAGAGCGCCGGTGGGTTGTTCTCAGGAATTGGGATAAAGGGATGGCTCGATGAGATTACTGACTTGGTGGGGAAAACCCTCCTCTTGGAGCTTGTTAGTGCAGAGCTTGACCCCAGTAAGTATTGAGCATTCAGATTTAACCTTTAATTTGTTAACACAACTTGTAACAGAAAGTAGGGGCAGATAGAGGATGAATTTGATCGAAACGTTCTCTTTTACTTTGTAACATGTTATGATGTTCATCATTCGACTTTTATTTGAAGTGAAACATTTGATAATTGTCAAAGTACAAAGCTTGTGATATTTAGAATCATATGAGTTTATAACATTTATTTTAAGCCTACAATGCATTTTTTAAGATTCGGAGAATAAGTCACAGAAGTACAAAGTCGATTATAACTTGATACAAGCAAGGATGTTTGATAGTTTAATTAACAACCGTATTATTAATAGATTCTCCGTGGAGGTTTGTATTAAAAGATCTGATGCATTTTATCCAAATTAATACTATATGTAAAAAATAATATGTTAATAGAGGTGTAATTTTCTTGACTTTCATTATGCCACATCAATAGACTGTATATAGGTCTAGAAATTCTTGATCTACCATCATTCTATAACTTTTTTGCCCTAATTTACTATACCCCAGCCCAAATCCAAGATTTTTAGCTATGATACAGACTATGGAATTAAATCGTTACCCCTGCCATGTTCGACCTTCCACACAGAGAGAGAGGTGGTCCAACCATGCATATAGAGAGAATCTTGGACAAGAAGGGAACCACATAGCCTGGATGTAACTTCGTAAAATCAATCGAACATCACACATATTCGGGGCAAATAGCTCTAGAATGGTCCCTCGAAGATGAAATAAATCCAAAAACAGCAGCCGAATGTCTATAGTTAAGCCGAAAGCGATTTCACGAAAACGAACATTATCTCTTTGAAGAAATATTCAGCTCCGAGCCACCGATTCGCCAATCTTTTGTTAGATTCGCCCCATTTACTGTCATGGCTTAATTTCAGCTTCCTAGCATCAAACCCTAGCCCTCGCATGGTGGGCGAGAGCCAACTATAATTTGGTTCCAGTTATGATATTAAAACAATTAATCTCTTGTATTTGTTATGCTCAAGATTTGAATACAGTCCTGATTTTCTAAGCTTTATTTACAGAGACGAGACAAGAGAAGGGGACGATCAAAGGGTACGCGCGCAAGAAGAGCCAGAACGTGGAGGAGGTAACTTATGAGTGCGAGTTTGAGGTCGGAGAGGAGTTCGGGGAGGTCGGGGCGATTTTGGTGGAGAATGAGCACCACAAGGAGATGTACCTCAAGGACATTGTCCTCGACGGTTTCGTGGGCGGTCCACTTAGCATCACATGCGACTCATGGGTTCACTCCAAGTTCGATAACTCACAAAAGAGGGTCTTCTTCACCAATAAGGTTAGATCATACCGATAGCTACATGGCTTCCTATCTAGGGTTTTTCTCATTGTGTTTTTTTTTTTTTTTGCTATTTAGTGGTTCGTTTTCAAAGAGAAAAGAGTTAAAGGCAGCATGTGTAACAGGTGCCCTTTCGTCCGCGGTAATTTATAAAATAATGTATGTGCTTTTGTGTAACATAGTAGATCAAAGCTGGTCACCATCGTATATGCACGCATTCAATCGTGGTCATTAGATGGATTGGGTATTTAATTTCACGGGTCTTGATTTTCACACCTTAACTTGTAAAATAAGTTCTGTTTAATCAGAAGATTAATTAGAGGGAGTCGATTATCACTACCTGAGTTATGAGTATTATTTAGATAGATCTAAATTTTGGAGCTTGATGGTTTTGATTTTCAATGTTGCCCACGCTCGTGGGGGCAGTGCTATTTACCGAAGGAAACGCCGAGCGGGTTGAGGAGGCTGAGAGAGGAGGAGCTAGCGATCCTGCGAGGGAACGGCCAAGGCGAGAGAGAGTCGTACGAGAGGATATACGATTACGATGTGTACAACGACCTCGGGAATCCGGACAGCGGCGCGGATAAGAAGAGACCAGTGCTTGGTGGCAAAGAGCTTCCGTATCCCAGACGGTGCCGGACCGGGCGCCCTCGGTGTAGGACCGGTGAGTCGACATATCAGTTGTTATCACTTCATAATTATGAATTACACCAATTACTTTAGATAATTGGTGGTGAAAAGAGCTTGTGAATTCTTTTTTATTTATTTATTATTTTATTTTAGGATGAATCCTTTCGCTAAAATACCCAGCGAACTTTTATATAAATTCATAATGAGCTATAAGTCCAATTCTTTGATTTTCATTTTTGCTTGTAAGTCGCATTCGTATAATTTCTTTATTTAGCCGAAAGGCCAAATGTTTGACTTGAATAGAGTTATTTTTGGACGGGAAATGCACTCCAAAATAATAAGTCCAAAGGTATATTTTCTTTCTCTCTTCTAACTAGCTATTTCATCAGGAGAAAATATTGGATAGAGCTTTGATGCCAGCGTGGTAAAATCCAAGTCCATTCACCGGGCGACACCCACCGTGTCAGCCAGCTTATATTTGAGCGAAAAAGCGACTTATTATTGAAATATTCCCCTCCTCTCGAAATCTAACTAGCTATTTCTCTCTCTCCAGTTTGCGCTCTCTATCTCTCTCTCCATTTAGAAAATGACGTGATGGATACCAATTGAAATATTCCTTATCGAGAAAGAGAGAGAGAGAGAGAGAGAGAGAGAGAGAGAGAGAGAGAGAGAGAGAGAGAGAGAGAGAGAGGACCATGAGATTGAGAGTGCTCAACCCTATTAGCAATTAATTGGAAAATGGAACTTTTGTATTCTTCTCCCGTAAAATCATAGTCACAGAAACATCAGTCATTCATAATTTCATATCCTCTTTGCATGCTTCTGGCTATCATCATATCTTTGTTAATGTAATGTGTAAACTATCCTAGCTAGTATATCAATGATTATAACTATTTGTTTCTTCGGATAATAAATCACAAGCTCGGTACTATGTTAGCTAGTGTTAAATGTAAAAACTCGTTGATTTTGATTTTTCATCCTAACAAACAAGTTAAACATTCACATGTAATATCAAATAGATCCACGGTCGGAATCGAGGGGCGGGAGCATATACGTGCCTCGAGACGAACAGTTCTCGACGATAAAGAGCTTGACGTTCTCGGCGAAGACGGTGTATTCGGTGGTGCACGCGCTGGTGCCGTCGCTAGAGACGGCGATAGTCGACGCTGACCTGGGGTTCCCCTTCTTCACAGCCATCGACCAGCTCTTCAACGAAGGCATCAACTTGCCCCCGTTGCGGAAGCAAGGCTTCCTCAAGGACCTCATCCCTCGGCTCGTCAAGACCGTCACCGATGCCTCCGAAGATATCTTGCGGTTCGAAACCCCCGAAACCATGGAACGTAAGCAAACTCGCTCTCCCTCTCCCTCTGTCTTTAGTCAGATTCTATGTCCTTATTCAAGTGTGTTTGAACAGCCGTCTCCCATAAGTTTCTACGGTATCTTTGATTCAATGCGCTCACTGAAAGGAAACTAACAAGTGGTCTAGTAGACATTATTTATTCGGAGAAAGTGACGTGATAATCGCTCATTCTCTCTTCAGAAAAATACTTCATTCGTCAATCAACGGATAATGTATTATTTATTATATATGGCAGATATAATTATATATCTCCGAGATTCCTCATGCATCATAATTAGCTATATTGTTGCACCCTGCAGGAGATAGTTTCTTTTGGTTTAGTGATGAAGAGTTCGCGCGTCAAACCCTAGCGGGAATCAACCCCTACACGATCCAGTTGGTCACGGTAATAATTATATGCATTTGCACACATTTCAATTATATAATTTGCTCACGTATACTTAATTTAGTTCAGTGATGATTAATTTCCTAGGAAGACTAAAAATATTTCATATTACCATGGTGGGTATATCCTTTCTATAAACAAGTGCTATTAAAATTTGTACTCAGGAATGGCCTTTGAAGAGCAAGCTTGACCCTAAGATCTATGGTCCGCTCGAATCGGCCATCACGACAGAGATCGTCGAAAGGGAAATCAAAGGCTTCATGACAATTGAAGAGGTACGATAATACTCTCGCCTAAAAGAACCTATCGGCAATCTAGGGTCGAGTATAAACCTAAATCATACCGTCACCAACTAATGAAATTTGACCTGAACCCTTTCCGGTTCGGTATAATTGGATTTTGTGCAGGCCATAAAGCAAAAGAAGCTGTTCATGCTGGACTACCACGACCTGTTCCTACCGTACGTGAACAAAGTGAGGCAACTCAAGGGGACAACCCTGTACGGGTCGAGGACCCTCTTCTTCTTGACCCCAGATGAGACGTTAAAACCGCTTGCCATTGAGCTCACCCGGCCGCCGACCGAAGACGGGAAGCCGCAATGGAAGCAGGTGTTCACCCCGTTTTGCCACTCAACTAGCATGTGGCTCTGGCGGCTCGCCAAGGCCCATGTCCTCGCCCACGACTCTGGATACCACCAGCTCGTCAGCCACTGGTAACAAAATAAGCCGATCATTACTTTTCGACGGGGAAAAAGAATCATATAACTATTACTTAAATGTATACTAATAAGGAAGTGGGCTAATGGCTCATTGTGAGATCTAAGTATGTAGGTAATTTCCTATTTGCATAAACGCTGATGGGGTAATTGATGTTTCTCCGGTTTTGATCATCGCAGGTTGCGGACTCATTGTGCCACGGAACCCTACATTATAGCAGCAAATCGGCAACTGAGCGAGATGCACCCAATCTACAAGCTGTTGCACCCGCACTTCCGGTACACGATGGAGATCAATGCGCTGGCCCGCGGGTATCTAATCAATGGCGACGGCATTATCGAGACCACCTTCTCTCCTGGCAAGTATTCCATGGAGCTCAGCGCTGTCGCCTATGACAAGCAGTGGCAATTCGACTTACAAGGCTTGCCCAATGACTTGATTAGCAGGTATCGTACATCTATTGATCAGTTGCATACCTCTTTTTTTTTTTCGCATTTAGAATAAATTCGCCATATAATAACTGCATCCTAACACTTTTCACGCTTTTCTAATCGTTTCAAATCCTGCCAGGGGGTTGGCAGTGGAGGACCCGACGGCACCGCACGGCCTCAAGCTAGCGATCGAGGACTACCCGTTCGCTAACGACGGCCTCCTCTTGTGGGACACCATCAAGGAGTGGGTCACCGACTATGTCAACCACTACTACCCCGACCCGAGCCGCATTGCGTCAGACAAGGAGCTGCAATCCTGGTGGACCGAGATCCGGACCGTCGGCCACGGCGACAAGAAAGACTCCCCTGGGTGGCCTGACCTCAAGATGCCGTCCGACCTCATCCACATTATCACCACCATGGTCTGGGTCGCCTCTGGCCACCACGCTGCCGTCAACTTCGGCCAGTACACCTACGCCGGCTACTTCCCGAACCGGCCCACCATTGCCCGAACCAAGATGCCCGTCGAGGACCCGATCGAAGAAGAGCTCAAGATGTTCTGTGAAAAGCCTGAGGGCGTGCTGCTCAAGTGCTTCCCGTCGCAGATACAGGCGACGAAGGTGATGGCAATCCTTGACGTGTTGTCAAACCACTCACCGGATGAGGAGTACCTGGGACAAGATCCGGAACCAGCGTGGAAAGAGGAGCCGGAGATAAAAGCGGCGTTCGAGAGGTTCAGCGGGAGGCTGAAGGAGCTTGAGGGCATCATCGACGCGAGGAACACCGACCAAAGGTTCAAGAATCGGAGCGGAGCCGGGATTGTGCCGTATGAGCTCTTGAAGCCGTTCTCCGAGCCCGGCGTGACAGGGAAGGGAGTTCCATACAGCATTTCCATATGAGCAAATGACATTCTTGTTCGTGGTGGCGGCCACAGTGGATGCAGAGAAAAACCTTCTCTTTCTATTTTGTAGAAGAATAGGATTGTGGTATACGCCGATGATAATGTGAGCATCCCAATTTGTGGACAACATTTTTTTCAATTTCAGGATCTAATTTGTCATTTGTTACCAATATCTAATGGAATTATGAATAAAGGATTAATTTCAGTTCTAGTCTTCTATCAACTGCAAAAATAAATAAAATAAAGTGACGATGTGCATAAAACGTTATCTTCACTACATCTATCTTCTTCATTAGTACCATATTCCATTACTGTTACATACTAATGCAGAATCTAAAAATGGGGGTAAATAGTCAGTTAGATGGAGTTATTGTTGCCACTTTGCCAGCATCACGCAAGTCCAGTTCCAATGCGCTCTTAGATTTGGTGGTCCCGTCAATATATTCAGTTTTGGGCCAATTAGGATATAGTAATTATTACTTCACCCTAAACCAATTCTCCTATGCAAGACTCTCCTAACATAAGTCATTCTAAACCAAACAACTAGAATTTTCCGGCCTAAATATTTTTTCTCTCGTTTTTCTCGAACACTTACTCACTTAAGCATCTAAGGGTCCTACTGAGAAAATCCTAGGAGACTTTCTTGATGTTGGTGCGCAATGATTCAATGTAGAAGAAGATCAATCTAGTTTGAAGCTCATCTTGAACATGCGCATAAACATAAATCATTTTCTTATACTTTTACATGAAACACAATTGGTAAAAAATTTTCTTTCCACAAGTAGACTTGAGATTGTATTGTGAGTGCGCTTAACAAGGTGACATTTGTTATGCGAAAAAATATTCGCTGGAAAATATTTTCCTCATTTCTCGATGTTTGGAATGCTTAAAAAATGAGTCAATAGAAAATATTTTCATAGTCAACAAAAGACTCATACTTAGATTCAAGAAAATGATTTTCTCTTAAAAAATCAAAATTTATTTTTCAAATACGACTAGATATCGGTGCTTGCACAAGAGATCTTCGTACTTAGGCACGAGAACCTCAACACCTATGCCCCAAGACACCAATGCTTGTGCCCAACTCCTCGACGGCCATGCCCGAGTATCCGGTTATCGCTCCCAAGTCAATAGCGCTTGGGCATGAGCTGATCGAGGCCGAGCTTGGTTCTTTGGTGGTGGCGCCTGGGGTCACAAAGGCTAGGCCTAAGATCCCATTGCCCATGCTGGGATACTCAACTCTTGCGGCCATATGACCGAAGCTAGGCCCCAGCTCTCTTAAGGCCGAGCTTGAGACCCCAGTGCCCATGCCTGGGTCCCCAGTAGCCATCCATAGGAGCTTGGTGCCTATGCCTGGTTTCTCGACGGCCATGTCCTGGTGTTATGGTTAAGTGTGCAACGTAGAGGGGGTGAATAGATTAATATTAAAAAGTTGGTTTATTCTTTAAAAAGTTGATGTATTCTTGTGGAATTATCAAAATTAAGTTGATATGTGCAAAAATAGTTTAATACGTGTGTTGACACTTAAATTTTGACTACCATACTTAGTCATTTATTGCATGAGAAAATTAGGGGTTGGTCCAACCCCTTAAAAGAAAAACGCAATTAGCATTGCATCACATGTAAATCACATGGCTCAAGCACAGTGCTATCACGAATCATCTTACTTGTAATCGAAGGGACTTGTTAAATATGTGACCGGCCATGGCAAGTTTAAACTCCGCACTGAACTTTTTGTTGATGAAATTCGATATCAGGTGGTTATTAGGTTCAATGGTTATCTGCAGCTATCGATTCCATTCTTTTTTTCTTTTCGTTTTTTTATCTTCAAGAGATAGATTGGGATAGAATAATTTCGAAATCAAAAGAAAAGAGAAAAAATTGGGAGTGAAGGCTTCTAGAGATAAGAAATATCCACGTCAAAGCCATTCTATAAGTTTTGAAGAGGAAATCTGATCGGGGAGTTGAAGTTTGAATAATAATAAAAAAAAGGGAAAAAGCCACCAAAAACCCTAAACTTTACCCATTGTGACACATTTACCCCGAACTTTTTTTTGTGATGTCAAAAACCTCAAACTTTCGTATTTGTGACACATTTACCCCAATGTACATTATCTATGTGCATTTTCGTCTTTTCCGCTTTTTCTTTTTTTTTTTACTTTTTTTTTCAGATCCGGCGAGGGGCCTCGCCGGCGGCCGCCCGACGCCGGCGTCGGGCGAGGCTCGCCCTCGCTCGCCCGACGCCGGCGAGGCTCACCCTCGCCTGGATCTGGCGAGGGCGAGCCTCGCCCTCGCTCGCCGGCGTCGGGCGAGCCTCGCCGGCGTCGGGCGGCCGCCGGCGAGGCCCCTCGCCGGATCTGAAAAAAAAAGTAAAAAGAAAAAGAAAAAGCGGAAAAGACGAAAATGCCCATAGATAATGTACATTGGGGTAAATGTGTCACAAATACGAAAGTTTGGGGTTTTTGGCGTCACAAAAAAAAGTTCGGGGTAAATGTGTCACAATGGGTAAAGTTTGGGGTTTTTGGTGGCTTTTTCCCTAAAAAAAAAGAGGGAAAAAGACACGAACAATCCCTGAACGTTAACTCAATGTACCATTTGATCTCTCAACTTTTAATTTGTTCAATATAGTCCCTGAACTTTATTCAAACGTTTGACGTGGTTTCTAGATTTTTAATTTGTTCAATGCCGTCTCTGAATTTTTGGTACATGTTCAATTCAGTCCCTGAACTATATGAAAATATTCAATGTAGTCCTTCCATTGATTCAAGTTCAGGGACTACATTGAACATTTTAATATAGTTCATGAACTAAATTGAACATGTACTAAAAGTCTAGGGACCACATTGAATTAATTAAAAGTTCCAGGGACCATATTGAACATTAGACTAAAGTTTAGGGACTACATTGAACAAATTAAAAATTCAAGAATCAAATTGTACATTGTCCTAAAGTTCAGGGACTATTTGTGTCATTATCCCAAAAAAGATGCCATTCAACCTTGGGGATATTGAACAAGTGCTTTCTCATTCCTAGTTCAAAATCTCGCCACAATATAACGTGCTAACTTTGGGATACACCTTCATAGGAAAAATTGTCCAAAAAGTCATAAACTTATTACACGGTGGCAAATTCAGTCCTAAATCTTTCAATTGTGTCAATATAGCTATAAACTTTTTGACGATTTGTCAATTTAGTCCTAAACCTTTTGACGATTTGTCAATGTAATCATTTCGGCTAATTATCCAAATAACAAGTTTAGAACTAAAATGGCAAATCTTCGAAAGGTTAAGGATTAAATTGGCATATTTGAAAGGTTTAGAACTAAATTGGCAAATCGTCAAGAAGTCTAGGACTAAATTGACACAATTAAAAGGCTTAGGACTGAATTGATCTCCGTACAATAGGTTTAGAACTACTTGGACAATTATCCCCACCTTTGCAATATCATCATCCCACAAAGATACATAAAAATTAGATAAACAGCAATGGAACCGACAAATTCAAAAAGCAAAATTCCTTTAATTGAATAGATCGTTTACTACTAACCATTAAATACATGGACCTCACATCCAATCGGACATTACAACATCCAATCTGACATTACAAATCCGGATTGTCCTTTTGGACGCAAAGTGTAGAACCTACTCAGGATCAACACGCGATTTCTTAATAGCCTTTTTCTTGTTCTTGTGTCGCGCTTTACCAGAACTCGTAGCAGCAATAGGCTGCTGTTCGGTACTCTAAGGAACAAAGGAGATCAAGGAATTCCCTACTGCAGAGGATGCTACAGCCGCTGCTCTTGGTTCACGCCTCAGGAACAGCATGACCAAGAATATAATTAGCTGGCCCAGAAGCTTAAGCTTCTCCATGCTAGGTATGTGAGATTTCAGAATTGCCTCCCACATTCGCTCCAAAAGGACATGTATACTTGGTCTCACGGTATGCAGCATGAAGTTTCCACTTAGCCTAGATGGTCTTCAAAAGAACCATCGAGTCATCGTATAGGGATTGAATGGCAGCACGGGCTGCCAATTGTTCGGCCTCCTTTTTGCTTTTACCAAGGTCGCCGGTGTAAGTTACACCCTTGAATACCAAAGAAGATATAGACACTGGAACTGCCCCTCGTGGCTGAATAGTTGCGTAATTGGGCATCTCCAAGTTCATCTTGTCCGCATATTCATTTAGATGAGACTTGCAAAAATGTAGATCCTGATGTACATTCATAGTTGGACGCTCAGGAAACTAGAACAGATCGTTCATTTCACTTCCCTTCCTCTGGTCCGCTCTCGCGGAAACTGAACAGCGCACGACGGAGGCGATCGGGGGAGGAGCTTCGGGTCTGGCAAGAGGCTTTTGGAGTTGAACTGTGGGAGCGAGCTTATCAAGTGAGACGAACGGTCTGTTTTTGAACAAGTCAAAGTTGCCACGTCAAACGAGCCTTCCTATTCTCCTGCGCAAGACTCGGTTCCTTTTAGTTACATCCTTATCCCATGCAGATATTTAAAACCTTCTAAACTCACTCATGATGAAATGGACGATATGCTGCTAGAAATGTATGATAAATTAAGGAAATTTATGGAGAATCGCGTTCTCCTTGCTTAACATGAAAATCAAACTAAGAAAGAAAATAATTCGGTCCTTCGATACTACAAAAGTTCAATTACTAGTGCATAATCTATTTGTCAAGACATGTCATCCTTCTAATGGTGTATTGAACTGACCTACCGAATAATTCGATCAATTCGCTACTATCATTAGCATTACCCCTTGTCTTGCGACACATTTTATTAAGTCGTCTTTTAGGTACATACTTTTTACTTTGTACAAAGCGGTTAGAAATTAGATTTCCACAAGTAGGAATAAGGGGATGTCCCATATGTTTTATATGATCAATTCATAGATTTTCTTTCAAACTAAAGATTGTCCCCCACAAAGAGTTGATTACATTGATACAATTAAATGTAAAAATGCGAAAGAGAGAAAATAAAGAATTTGCGTATATTTCGATATATTAAAAAAAGTACATGGAGAGGCTTTAATAGATGACTTTCTAAGGAAATTAAATCAAATATGCAAAATCAAAATATATATTGAAAATCAGAGGAAAGATATTTAAATATCTCTATAAAATATTTAAATCTTTCTAACATCCTCCCTCAAACTCACAGTGACAAAGTGAACTTGAGTTCGAAATCAAGCCGAGCAGCATCTAGCAGCTAAGATGTGGTGGATAATGCGGGGTCCGATGTTGTTCATGGTGGAACTGCAAGAACTAGCTAGTTTAGGGGCAGCGAGTTTAATGGTGGTGTTGGCTTTGTCGTGACCTAAAAATCAAATCGACGTTTTCTGATCTTAGGCTAATAGATTACTAGATCAATTAAATTAACTAACCTAGCTCGAGTTCTCCCATACTCTACCAAATCGCAACTTTGGTCCAATTGTGAGTATGCAAATATTTTCAATGGGAGTCGCCACTAATCATTTAAGGTAGGTTGATTAGAAACCTAAATAAAATAGTGGGAGTACTATTTTATTTCTGCGAACCAAAAATTATGAATTCGGGGACTTGATTACGCTAGATTCCCTAACGCTCTTTCGGTACCAACTTCAGGAAAAATACTCAATTTGACAATCTTGATAAATCTTGACTTAGAGTTCAAAGGTGCAGAAATTTTCTCTTTTTTTATTTTTTTATTTATTTAAATAAAAGCTAACCTATATGTAATGACGTGCAAAAATTGACATGCGATTAATGCAACCTAACATGCAAACTATATGTCATGCGACAACGTGACCTATTTCTAATGACGAGCATATTATTTTTTTGTATTTTTTTAATGAAATTCGGAATTAAAACTACCAATTATCTAAACATGCAATTTTAAACTAAAGAAATTAACCTATTCTAGAGTAATATTTTTGGTATTTTTTTATTGAAATTCGAAATTAAAATCAAGTAAAAAAAAATAACCGCTAAATTTTTCGAATTAAGTTTCGATCTGAAGCCTGACAGGTTGATCCTAAAATTCGAAATACCCACTATGAAAATAATTTTATCTAAAACCTGATAGATAGATTTATTTCCACTTGTGGGTTGCGGATTAGGAAATTTTCCTAATTGATCACATCTTGAAAAAAATTAGATATCTCAAATATCTTGGATATATTCAAATGATTTTGAAAATTCTAAATTCTATTCAAATTTGAATAGATCAGATATCCAAGATTTAAAAAAAAGGAAATAAATCCTAATTAAAATGTTGCCTATTATCTAAATATGCAAGATTAGATATCAATAAGCACAAATTAAGCAACAAAATATTCAAATCAAATCAGGATAAGATAATTACCTAATTTGCAGATTTCTTTCCAATTTTGAATTTGCAGCGGATCGGGATTGTGACCGGCGGTGCGTCGGGATAGCGGATCTCGAGCCTCGGCGGATGATGGCTCTCGGTGGATCACGAGTGGCGATGCCTGATGATGGATGACCGGCGGTGCTCGCGGTTCACAGAGGTAACGCCGTGATGGTGGGTTTGTGGAAAATCAGTGACAATGGATAATGACGCTGGACGAACTTCTCAGAATAACCTGTGAAAATCAAACTCAAACACTGCGATCGACGGCAAAGTAACTTCTGTGAGATTTTCAACGTGTCGGGTGAGGCTGGTCAGGATCGGTGAGGAGACTTCGGGACAACGAACTTCATTGGTGGCTGTGAGGCACGGTTACTGGAACATCGAGGATACTGGTCCCGAAGTGTGCTGGCGTCTACAGGATGAAACTTCTGTGCTGATGGGGACGACAGTTTCGTCCTCTTCGTGTCGGTATTGAAGAAAAGGTATGAATCCGTTTTGTCTTTTTCCTTCTGTTCCCTCTGGACTTTGCAGAACGACAGAAAGTTTTGCTCTCTTTTCTTTTCTCTTTGTCTTCGTGTGTTCCGCCCTTTTCCTCTCTTCACGATTTTTCTTTCAATGGTCTCACCTTTTCTGTGCCGATTCTCTCTTTCTCACCGTTTTTCTCTCTAAAAAAATCTGATTTCTCCGATTATGAAAGCTCCCTCACGATTTCTCATTGAATTTATAGGCAAAGTTTAGGGTTTTGCTTGCAATTACTTCCTATTTTGATTCAAAGAAAATATTGTAATATCTTTGTGATAATATCAATTTATTCAATTTGAATCGTGATAATATCAAGATTAACAAATCAATATTTTCAAAATCGATATTTTCCAATGAAAATTTTAGCTCTTATAATGTTCATGTGCTTGGCCAAGAATTCTCTTGAACGCGGGCTTAGTCCAATTTCATTAAGTTCAGAGTTCACTCGAGTCCATCCACCGCTGGTCCAATGCAAATGCAACTAACCTATATGAACCTAAACTATATGCTTATGCAATTTTAATATTTTTATTTAGGGGTTAAAATTTAATCCCTAATTTTTTATGTAATTAACTATTAAATGATGCGTCGAAATTTAGGTGTCAACAGGCTTCATGAAATGACACGCGAAAGGTCGAGAATCGGAAGGGAAACAGCAAACGGCCAATGCGGCTGGCTTGTAAAATAGTAATTGAGCGGCTTGGTCTATACCGCTACTATCATAGCATCAAGCAGCCTATATGGCTAGCTCGAAAATAATTATTAGGATGCGACCAGCATCGAAAGAAAGTCACCTCCATGAAAAAGGCTCAACTAGGCGATACGATTAGTGTGATTAGTGTCAAAGCACGACTATTATGTAATTGACTCAATTAAGTGTGTCCTCAAATGAGATTTGTACGCATGAAGTGAACACCGTCGAGCGGCAATGATGTATTTAATTGGATGGGTTGCATGGTCGCACCCAGTGCACTTAGATTTCCTCTGGAACGGTGGCTTTGATATCAAGTTAAATGTAAAAATGCGGAAGAGAGATAATAGAGTATTTGCGCATATTTCGATATATAAAAAAGAGAACATGGAGATGTTTTAATAAACTGTCGAAGGAAATCAAATCAAATATGCATAATCAAAAATATATTGAAAATAAGATGAAATATCCTAAATACCTCGTATCTAAATATCTCTAACAAACATTGTGTTCAACATAAAAATTCCTTTGATTGATGACTCCAAATGCATGCACCTCATATCAAAATGCTATTGATAGATATTCTTGGACCCAACAGTGTCTTCCCTAAATCTTAAAATTACTGCAAACGACGTCGTTTTGAATAAATTTGTCCATGTTAGATCGCATCTTAAAATTACTCCAAACAAAGTTGTTTTGAGTAAATCTGTCCACGTCAGATCACCAGTCGTTGGCACGCCACGTTGGGTGACCGGCAATAACTGCATCACTGCGTTAGCAATTTTAGGCAAAAATTGACCGGATTGACCACATTAAAATTTTACACAAAAGTTTAGAACGACATTTGAGCAATCGAAATGTTTAGCACATATATTGAAATCCATAGATTTAGGTTTGAATTGGTAATGTTCCCTTCAAAGCACGCGCTTATCTAAAGCCGAGCAAAACGGTCAATGCAAAGCTCACAATGAGACATTTAAAGGTCGAAGATAGCCGTGTGTGTACGGCATTGTCGTTCATCTAAAACGTGCCCGCAAGCCCGCAAGCCCCACTTGACATTCGAGTTCTCATTTATCTCGTGTGTTGAGTGGTGGACGGACAAAACTTGCCGAAATGGTCCTGAGATTGCAATCTTTTCGTGGAAACTTACCATGGCGTGCTCAACTTGTTTCACAAAAAATAAAGAATTTGCATATATTTCGATATATTAAAAAAAGTACATGGAGAGGCTTTAATAGATGACTTTCCATGGAAATTAAATCAAATATGCAAAATCAAAATATATATTGAAAATCAGAGGAAAGATATTTAAATATCTCTATAAAATATTGGGAAAAAGTCACAAAAAACCCCAAACTTTACCCATTGTGACACATTTACCCCGAACTTTTTTTGTGACGCCAAAAACCCCAAACTTTCTTATTTGTGACACATTTACCCAATGTACATTATCTATGGGCATTTTCGTCTTTTCCGCTTTTTCTTTTTTTTTTACTTTTTTTTCAAATCCGGCGAGGGGGGCCTCGCCGGCGTTCGGCGGCCCTCGCCGGCGGCCGCCCGACGCCGGCGAGGGTCGCCCGACGCCGGCGAGGCTCGCCCAGGCGAGGGTGAGCTCGCCCGACCAGGCGAGGGCGAGCTCGCCCGACGCCGGCGAGGCTCGCCCTCGCCAGATCCAGGCGAGGGCGAGCCACGCCGGCGTCGGGCGAGGCTCGCCCTCGCCTGGATCTGGCGAGGGCGAGCTCGCCGGCGTCTGGGCAAGCCTCACCCGACGCGGGCGAGGCTTGCCCTCGCCTGGTCGGGCGAGCTTGCCCTCGCTTGAGCGAGCCTCGCCCGACGCTTGCGAGGCTCGCCGGCGTCGGGCGAGCCTCGCCGGCGAGGGCCGCCGGACGCCGGCGAGGGCCGCCGGACGCCGGCGAGGCCCCCCTCGCCGGATCTGAAAAAAAAGTAAAAAAAAAAGAAAAAGACGAAAAGACGAAAATGCCCATAGATAATGTACATTGGGGTAAATGTGTCACAAATAAAAAAGTTTGGGGTTTTTGGCGTCACAAAAAAAAGTTCGGGGTAAATGTGTCACAATGGGTAAAGTTTGGGGTTTTTGGTGACTTTTTCCCTAAAATATTTAAATCTTTCTAACATCCTCCCTCAAACTCACGGTGACAAAGTGAACTTGAGTTTGAAATCAAGCCGAGCAGCATCTAGCAGCTAAGATGTGGTGGATAATGCGGGGTCCGATGTTGTTCATGGTGGAACTGCAAGAACTAGCTAGTCTGGGGGCAGCGAGTTTAATGGTGGTGTTGGCTTCATGAAATGACACGCGAAAGGTCGAGAATCGGAAGGGAAACAGCAAACGGCCAATGCGGCTGGCTTGTAAAATAGTAATTGAGCGACTTGGTCTATACCGCTACTATCATAGCATCAAGCAGCCTATATGGCTAGCTCGAAAATAATTACTAGGATGCGACCAGCATCGAAAGAAAGTCACCCCCATGAAAAAGGCTCAACTAGGCGATACGGTTAGTGTGATTAGTGTCAAAGCACGACTATTATGTAATTGACTCAATTAAGTGTGTCCTCAAATGAGATTTGTACGCATGAAGTGAACACCGTCGAGCGGCAATGATGTATTTAATAGGATGGGCTGCATGGTTGCATCCGGTGCACTTAGATTTCCTCTGAAACGGTGGCTTTGATATCAAGTTAAATGTAAAAATGCGGAAGAGAGATAATAGAGAATTTGCGCATATTTCGATATATAAAAAAGAGAACATGGAGATGTTTTAATAAACTGTCGAAGGAAATCAAATCAAATATGCATAATCAAAAATATATTGAAAATAAGATGAAATATCCTAAATACCTCGTATCTAAATATCTCTAACAAACATTGTGTTCAACATAAAAATTCCTTTGATTGATGACTCCAAATGCATGCACCTCATATCAAAATGCTATTGATAGATATTCTTGGACCCAACACAGTGTCTTCCCTAACTCTTAAAATTACTGCAAACGACGTCGTTTTGAATAAATTTGTCCATGTTAGATCGCATCTTAAAATTACTCCAAACAAAATTGTTTTGAGTAAATCTGTCCGCGTCAGATCACTGGTCGTTGGCACGCCACGTTGGTTGATCGGCAATAACTGCATCACTGCGTTAGCAATTTTAGGCAAAAACTGACCGGATTGACCACATTAAAATTTTACACAAAAGTTTAGAACGACATTTGAGCAATCGAAATGTTTAGCACATATATTGAAATCCATAGATTTAGGTTTGAATTGGTAATGTTCCCTTCAAAGCACGCACTTATCTAAAGCCGAGAAAAACGGTCAATGCAAAGCTCACAATGAGACATTTAAAGGTCGAAGATAGCCGTGTGTGTACGGCATTGTCGTTCATCTAAAACGTGCCCGCAAGCCCGCAAGCCCCACTTTGACATTCGAGTTCTCATTTATCTCGTGTGTTGAGTGGTGGACGGACAAAACTTGCCGAAATGGTCCTGAGATTGCAATCTTTTCGTGGAAACTTACCATGGCGTGCTCAACTTGTTTCACAAAAAATAAATAATTTAAATTTAATTTTTTTATATTACTTATTAAGTAATGAAAAATATTTTTATTATTGATAATAATTTATGTCCAAATATTTTCGTATATGATAAAAATATTATTCGTTCATTCATTTTTATAAGCAATATGAACGATCAATCTCTATAAAATTTTATTTCAAAAAAATTATTTTTCGGGAAACAAACGAAGACTTAGCCATATTTTTTTTATTTATCTTCTTCATCCTTATGGGTACTTTTGTTTTCGGGGCTCGAAATTCGGGTAAATCCGATCATAGATGAAGGCATAATTCGGTTTTATCTTTTCATTTTAACCCACATCTATGGTCGGACGACTCCCAGGTCGCATTGAAACTAATTTTTGTTCGGATCTTTCGAGACTTCTAGCTGAGAACGCAATCACTCCACTCAAAATTTAAGAAAGCCGTGGCTTTGACTCATAAACGTTGTACACAAAAGATTCTACGCAATCACTGAACAGTACCATGAATTGATGTGGAAACCGCCTTTACTTAACAAAACCGAATATCTGCGGGCACGCGTCACATCTGATCCACCAATGCATTGACTTTTTATCTTAGCGAAATCAAATAACTTCTTACACAAGTCACGTCTCATCGACCAGTGCTATATGCATTGGAGACTTCATTTGTTTCACGAAAAAAAATAATTTTAAATATTACTCTCATCTACTGATGCTTTGCCTTTTTCTTAGCGAAATCGAATAACTTCTTGTACACGTCACATCTCATCGAATAATGCTATCTGAATTAAAGACTTTATTTATTTCTCGAAAAATAAATAATTTCAAAAAATACTTTCCTAAATAAAATTACTTGTATCGTTCACAAAAATAAATGAATGAACAATATTTTCATCGTCCACACAAATGTTTAGATATAAATTGTTGTCGAGAATGAAAACATATCTAATTCACAAATTATTTGAAGTGATACAAGTGATCATTTCTGAAATAATGTTTACAAAATTTTCATTTTTTTCACAAAACAAACGGAGCAAAAAATTTCAGTAAATTTCTTATTAAATGATGTGGTGATTTTCCAAGTGAATATTCAAAATGTTGCTACATGGCTTAGTATAAGTAAATTTTAAAAGGATTACTCAGTATGTCTATCATTTTCCATACCGCTTTTAATGGAATGATGGCTTTCACCTTCAGTATGCAAAAAAATTGCTATTAATTGAACTTACTTGTCTAATAAGGGCCGAGATTACTGCTCTCGCATACAACACCCCATACTGGTGAAATTGCTCTTAGTTGAGCCATCGGCAGCGATAGCTTGATTTTTGGAGGTCGACAGTCGCAATCGACTCCGTACATGATATTTGCAAATCTAGGGTTGCTGTGGAAGAGACAAGAAGTGGGTTTACTGGCGGCATCGTTGAGCTTGGAAGGGCCGTGCTACGGTAGCCGGCAGGGTTGCGGGGCTCAAACAGTGGTAGGGTTGGGTCGGCCAAGTGTGATTGGGTAAGCAATAGTGGCGGAGCGGAGCGGGGCGGGGCATGGTGGCGTGGCAATGAATTGGCACGAGGGTTGCAAAGCTGGTGGTGAAGAGCTTGCCGAAAATTACCAGAGATAGGAAAAACAAAATCCAACGGTGATAATATATTATAGAACGTGTCTTCCATCGAGACGAGATAATAGTGCCCGGGTATGGTCTCCAAATCCCTCTAATAAGGGCTAGGTATAGTTTGTCAAATGACTTTGCTAACATAATAGTCTTTGAGTCATTATAAAGATAACAACATATTATGAGCCATAAATTCTTAAAGGAGTGGATCTTACAACAATTTATAAAAGTTTTTTTTTATTTTTTTTTGTGGTCCAAAACATTTTGTCAATCCAACAGTAGATTAAGGACCATCACTTAAACATTTGTCTTTGCCAAATTGAATTAATGAGGAAAATCATGAAACAAACATAATGA
Source organism: Syzygium jambos (assembly GCA_031216235.1). Classification (NCBI taxonomy): domain Eukaryota; kingdom Viridiplantae; phylum Streptophyta; class Magnoliopsida; order Myrtales; family Myrtaceae; genus Syzygium; species Syzygium jambos. The sequence goes on along the minus strand of CM062229.1, from coordinate 8,752,852 downwards.
ACAATATGACTTTGTTTCTTGTGTAATAGCGGATATATGACTCTTGATAGAGAGATCTTGAAGTTTTTCAAGAACCAGTTATTCGAAGAGTAGCCGATGATTCTTATCACTTACGAAAGTTTGTATCTAATAATACTCTAGAATCCTTGCTCGAAGGCTACAAGATCCCTTCTATAATAACTTGAAATCTTATATAACTATTATATTTATCGACAAATCAATAAAAGGGATAGCGTAAGAAAATCATTGGAGTCGAGTTCTTAGTCAAGAATAAGGAAGCGATGGGCAGGTTATTATGCTGTCATGGCTATGGTTGTGGCGAAAGGATAACCATGATGGTAGGATCGGGTCGATATAGAAGAATTAACAAATGAGCGGGAGAAACAAAAAGACAAGAAAGAGGAGGATACGTAGAAACTCATTGAACTCGTGTTCTTTGTCAAGAATGATGAAGCGATTGGTAGGTCATTATGCCGTCATGGCTGCGGTCCTGGCGATAGGACAATCGTGACGGTAGTTTTGGATTGACATAGAAGAATTAACAAATGAGTGGGAGAAACAAAAAGACAAGAAGGAGGGAGATACGTAGAAACTCAATGAACTCGAGTTCTTAGTCAAGAATGAGGAAGCGATGGGCAGGTCATTATGCCATCATGGCTACGGTTGTGGCGAAAGGACGACCATGATGGTAGTAGGGGTGAGTGGTTCCTAGTACGGTCCGGTCCAATCCAAGAATCAGGAATCGGACCGGGAAGACCGGTTCCCAGTTTCTAGGACTGGGGACCGGACAGTCGGTCCGGTCCGATTCCAATGGGACCAATTGGTAAAGGCAAGAGGGAATCGGAAGCATTTTCGGGACCAATATATGAAAGCATTTTTGGGTTGGTTCCATTGGAACCGAATAAAAATGAACTATCAAATGTTTCTTTTGTTATTTAAATGTATATTTAAAAAGTAAATAAATGTATATGTATGAAAAAATTAGAAATATATATATATATCGGTCCGGTCTGGTTCCCACTCTAGAACCGGGAACCAAACTGCTCGGAAACCGGTTCCACTTTTAGGGACCGGGAACCGAATCGATATTCTTAAGAACCGGACCAAACCAGTCGGTCCAGTCCGGTCCAGTCTTATCCCAGTTTGGGCGATTTATTTTGCTCACCCCTATATGGTAGTTTTGGGTTGACGTAGAAGAATTAACAAGTGAGCGGGAAAAACCAAAAGACAAGAAAGAGGGAGATATGGAGAGATTCGGCTATTTGGAGGTTCGTGTACCATCCACGAGGCTTCGAGGTGTGTGCATAGTGGAATTATGGTTCGAATCTTTTTATGGCATGTGATAATCCTTAAGTTAGTTTTACATGTGATTGGTTGGTAGAGAAAAACTCAAAAACCAACGCGGTAGTGGGTGAGATTGTATAGAGCCCGCCTCCTAATTCCCAAGCACGTGTTTAGATTTTGGCCAACTTTTTTTCACCTAACTTCTCGTTCTCACCACTTGCCATATTTTGATCTGCCAATGAAGCAGTCGGTCCAAAATTCTGACGTCATGAGCATCCCATGCATTACTCTTATTCTCCAAAAATTTGTAAAACCCCTATTCATATCTGATGCAAACGACCATGCCTAATACACTAATTTAAGTCAAAACTCCTTAAATCAGCAAACACACACGTGAAATAAACTAGGGTAGAATTAGCTTTGATATTATGTTAGAAAGTTTAACCCAAAAGCTTAAATTTATAAGTGGAGAGATATCACATGTATATAAAAAACATATAAATCTCTTACATGCTTACAAGACTAAAAACGTTAATGGCTCCAATTCATGTGAATCACCATATTAGATATTCTCCATTTACAAATGGATCTTTACTTATGAATTACTCAAAAAAACCTCTCCCGTTTGATGTGGGTCTTATGATGTCACAAAACTCCCCCAATTAAAGTATGGACCGAAACTATATTGAAGAATAGACTTAAAAATGAAGAACAAACAGCTTGAACATTGTGAAATCATAATCTAAAAGAGATAAACTAAAAGATAATATATCACAACATGAATACAAAAACAATTGAAACTTGATATTCAAGGGATGTGGAATAACATTTTGCCAACTACAATAATCTCTCCCCCCCGCGCGAATGTTTGTATGTACTCATGTACGTATGTATATTGGGCGACTATTTCTTCTTCTATTTTTTTCTTGTTCTTTTTTTTTTGTTGTCTTCTATTTTTTACACAATTTCGTTATTGAAAAGTTGTCATGTCAGTAATCATGCCTGCATGATTAAATACGTTAAAGATGAAGTTGACATGATTCCACAAAATCAAAAGGCAAAAAAACTTGATCATCCATATTAGAAAGTCGAGGTTAAATTGTAAGAGTTGGAACGGTCTTGAGCTTTCTCCAGAAATAGTCCACCATGACGTTGCAAGTGGTGGATATGCATTACATTGGATATGCATTACGCGTCGTCGGACCATGAACATCAAATAGTGGATATATGCACGAGTGCATACTCAATTCAACCTTTTGCTTTCAACATCAAATAGTGGATATATGCACGAGTGCATACTCAATTCAACCTTTTGCTTTCATACTCAATCAAAAGAGATTTCATCTGAAATTTCATTGCCAGTCCACTTCTAAAATTCTCAACCGCTAGTCATATTCTCAACCGCTAGTCAATTAGTTTAACCCTTATATAAGAGTCTATAGATGGAAACCCTATCAATATCACGATCCAAAAGATGCACAAAAATGGTATAGATTATTCCGTGATAAAAAAAGAGGGTTTGTGCAAAAAAAATATACCTTTGAGAGAGTGAGATGACAAAGCTTTACATGAAATGTCGTAAGTTATAACATGTGCTTAAAAATTGCACCGAGCAACCTAAGAGCCATGATCCTCACTAACTCGGCCCCTTAGTCCAGAAATGAATGCATGCCATGTTTTTTTTTTTTTATATCAGAAATGCATGACATGTTTAATAAGCGCAAGAACACAAATAGTGTCATGATAACCAATAGTCGAAGACAAGCAATGACTCAAGAACCTAACTGATCTCACATCAAGAGTTAGCAAAGACTCTATCCCTTATAACTTCCTTATGCAAAACCATTTAACGCTTAATGTTAGTGGCGTACTTTATCTCCGTGCTGCCAAGCACAAATATTTTACTTCTGTAAACTAAAGATTCAATGGGTTCGGAGATTTAGTTACACTAGATTAATCTAACATTTTTTGGTACCTATTCTCTTTTTTTCGAAAATGTTTTCGCATGTAGTTTTGGTCAATTTTAATCTTAGTCCATTAACATGCGAGGGTAATCATGCAGGTACACAATTAGGAAAGTAACACCCAATAATCAAAGTAGTGAATAGATTGCAGAAGATTTTAAGAATCTGGATACGTTAAGCAAAGTAAAGTATACCATTATTCATCACCATGAGGTTTCTACAAATTATTAACTATGAAAATATGCAGACATAATGCATGAATTGTATGCATGATTGTGCATGAGTTAATGACTAACTAACATGCAATCTATTCTATTTTTTTTTTTATTTTTTCACAATTAATTAATATACAGGACTTAAGAAAATGCACAAATTAAACCTAAATTCTATGTGACAATAATTAACCTACACGCACTAATTAAATGACATGCGGGAATGATATAGCTACATGACATGCATGATGACTTTTAAATTATATGTTCTGAAGTTAATTAAAGAAAATATCTACATGAGATGTCAACGAAGTTTAACCCTAAATGACGAGTGACTCACTAAACGTCATGCAATATGAAGTTTAAGAAAATTGATTTTCCTAACTAATGCAATCTATATGACATATTCTAATTCAGTTTTTTTCCTCTTATTAATTAACAAAAGACGAATGGCCCTTAAAAGTCTATAAATTAAATGAGCATGCATTTTCTATTATACATGCAAGATGACACATTTCAAATGTATGCAATCTTATGTTAATTAACATAAATTAAGCTAACCATGGACTAATCCTATAATGCCAACTATATGAAATGTTATTTTTATACAAAAAAATAGCAAATTTAAAACCTAGGACACTACATGTGAACTACCATTAAATTGTTATGTGACTGACAACTAAATGAGGCAATGCTAACTTTTCGTATAGTTTTTTTTATATTATAAGAACTATATGTAATGCGGATAACGTAATGCAATGCAACTAATAGCTAAGACTATCTATATGAATTAATTCTCGATAGATCAACCCTAAGAATTTATGATTTTCTAAATGACGTGCATTACATGATATGCATGCGATGAGACCAATTAACTTTAAATCTTCAAGCAATCTAAATGATTCTGGTGACATTTTTTTGTTTGGTTTTTGTTTAATGAAAACTATAGATTATCTTAAATTTATATGCATTCTAAAATTAACATGCATCTCCCCAACTATGAAAACCCTAAAAGGAAAACGCCATAACTTTAAAAATGCATGTAACATGTGACGTGCCATATTATTATGGAAGACATTCATAACTCTTCATTAGGAGAGAATTGATTGGACATATTCTGACAATTATTGCTCAATTTGTGCCATCTAATATATGCCAATCAAAAGTAGAATTCCCTCTTTTGTCCATAGATGATCGGTTATAATCTCGAAAATTCAACTGAGTCCAAAACCTTTATGCATAACCCATTCAATGCTAGTCCAGCTAAGGTGTAATTTTAAAAAAATGTTTTCAATATGCAAATGTAATTTAGTAATTTATTTTTATTTAAAGGTCGGGATAGACTCTTACTTTTCTATGTAATAAAAAATTAAGCGGATTGTCAAAATTTAAACATCAACCAGATTCGAATCTTTTTATGGCATGCGATAATTCTCAAGTTACTTTTACATGCGGCTGGATAGATCCGCCCATTTGCAATTCGTGCTACCCATATTCAACTCGTGCATTTATAGAGCCTCCCAATTCCGAGGCACACGTTGAGATTTTGGCCAACTATTTTTCATCTCTTTCATCTTTTTTGGTCTGTCAATAAAGCTGTCGGTCCAAATTCTGAAACCATGATCATTTACTCCTGCAAAAATTGTAAAACCGTACGCATTTGACTGGTGCAAACCACATTGCCTAATACACTAATTGGAAATTAATGTGGTTTATTCCCATCTAATTGCCTGAACTCTTAAACACAGGAGCAAATTCTTTTGCATACTCAAGAATCCGTGTACCAATCGGCCATATCCCAATGACGACAGACAATTCTACGACTATCGATATTGATCTTCTTCTTGACCTCTTAACAGTTGATCAACCTCCCTCAAACAGCCCTCTCTATAATCAAGAGACGTGAAATATTTTAATGTCATTCCTCATGTGCAAGCCGGATTAGGAATGACATATGAAATTTGACAAACGGAGCAGACGCACGGGTGAAATAAATTAGAGCATAATTAACTTCGATTCCATGGTAGAAAGTCCAACAAAAAATTTAAGCTAATATGTGAAGAGAAAATTTTTTTTGGTCAAAATATGTGAAGAAAAATTACATATATATATATATATATATACATATATATATATAAAGCATATAAACCCACAATCGAGTAATATAAGATATTTCAACAGACATAAAGACGCACACAAATGGCAACCATCATGCCATGGACAGGTGGATTGTTCATCTCCAACAATGTGCTTCATGCAGCTAAAAGTCATTAAGCATATTGTTGGAGATTTTCACGTGCTCGGTCCTCCACATGTCCGGTTGGAATCATCACGAAGTGAATAGTTTCAATATAAGATGATTGATTTTTATTTTCCATTCGGTTTTTGAACTGAAAAAACTAGATTTATTTTCATAGCTCGCGTTTGCATTGGAAGCACGACATTCATCATCCGAAATTCGAAAATCCAAGGCACCCATTTTTGCTTAAAATTATTCCCATAAGAACGAAACGTCTAGTATCATTTAAACGAAAAACCCAAGATTTTGATTGTGAGTTTTAAAAGTAGGAATGGTATTTGATATGTCCATTAAAATCCTTTATTCAAGTGGTGCGAATATAATTTTAATTCATATAACACTGTTCTCTACCTTAACAACATACACCTAAAAAATCCTAGCACTATCCATCAAAGCCCCATTTTTTTTTTGGTCATAATCAAAGCCCCATTTAATATCATCTCTAACATGCATACAGGACTGAAAGCGTTAATGGCTCTGATCCATGTGGATCACCATATTGGATATTCTCCATATTTACGAATGGATCTTCACTTATGAATCACTTCAAGAAAACTTCTCCAGTTTGACGTGGCACTTATGGCGTCACAAAACTTCTCCAATTAAAGTACGGACATAAACCATAACTGACGAATTAGGAGCCACATAAGTGAAAGAAATGTGGGCATAAATATTGTGAAATCCCAATCTAAAAAGATAACTAACAGATGAAACATCACTACATGAATACAAGAACAATTGAAACTTGATACTCAAGCTGCGTGGAATAACATTTTGCCAACTACAAGGAGAAAATATTTAGTAATTGCAAAGCGCCACGTCAATTACTGATGTGGCGAACGTTTTTTATTCATACCCAATAATAAATTGACACGTATTTGGCAAATTTGAATAAAAAATTAAAATCAGATTTTTATCTTTTTCCTCCATCACCCACTTTCCTCAGACGTTCTAGTTGTTTATGGCACATCAACAATTGACGTGGCGCTCGCAAACTATTGAATATTTTCTCTAACTACAATCTATTTCTTCTTCTACTACTTCTTCTTCTTTTTTTCTTTTTTTGGTCTTTGTTACTTATGAAATTGTATTATCGAGTATCTTTTCTCTTTTTTACACAATTTCATCATTGAAAAGTTGTCATGTCAGTGATCATGCTAATATCACGAAAAACCCTAAATTGGTATACTTATGATAAATTCATTTCATACTAATTTTTTGATCACTAAAAACCTCAAACTGGTACACCTGTGACAAATTTAACATAAAATAATTTTTTAACCATAAAAAATCCCAAATTGGTACACATGTGACAAATTTACCCTTCGTCAGTTCCCTTTAAATTAGGTTAATACCACGAAAAACTCTAAACCGGTATAATTGCGTCAAATGGAGGGTAAAACCCCAAATTGGAATACCCATCGATTACCACGTATCATCCAACCGAGCAATTTGACAGTAAAATTTAACGGAAATTAATGGAGATTAAATTTGTCACAGGTTTACTAGTTTGGGGCTTTTTATAGTCAAAAAATTAGTTTTGAGTAAAATTGTCATAGGTGTACCAATTTGGGATTTTTCATGATATTAATCCAATATGTTAAAGATGAAGTTTACATGATTCCACAAAATCAAAAGTTGAATAAACTTGGTCATACATATTGGAAAGTCGAGGTTAAATTGCAAGAGTTGGAACGGTCTTGATCTTTCTCCAGAGATCGTCCACCATGATGTTGCAAGTAGTGGATATGCATCACATTGGAACGAGTCGTCGGACTCTGAACATCAAATAGTGGATATATGCACGAGTGCATACTCAATTCAACCTTTTGCTTTCATACTCAATCAAAAGAGATTTCATCTGAAATTTCATTGCCAGTCCACTTCTAAAATTCTCAACCGCTAGTCTTATTCTCAACCACAAGTAGAGCCAGTCAAGTAATTTGACTCTTATATAAGAATCTATGGATGGAAATCCTATCAATATCACGACCCAAAAGATGCACAACAATGGCATAGATTCATGCCGAGACTAAAAAAAAAGAAGGTTTGTGCGAAAAAACCCTAGCTTTGTGAGAGTAAGACGACAAAGCTTTACACAATGTCATGAATTATAACATATACCTAAAAATTGCACCAAGCAACGTGAGAGCAATGATACTCACTAGCCCGGCTCCCCAATCTGGCAATGAATGCATGACAACGTTTAATAAGCGCAAGAACGCATATTATGTCAAATAACCAATAGTCGAAGATGAGTAATGAATCAAGAACATAAATGCTCTCACATCAAAGATTTATAACTAGCAGAACAGCAGGTACGACCTCAACTAAGATAATGAGCCGATTAATACTCTTCCAAACATAAGAAGAAGAAATATGCCCCGATGATTTAAGTGGTGGACTAGTAGTTGGTGGGTCGGGTCAAATACAGCTGAAATGTTCCGCATGGATCCAACACGAACTTTTCCTTCACATATATTTTTTGATTTTTTCCAAGCCTTTGAAATAGCTTTGCCCGAATACCGTACGATCACATAAGGTCAAAATTCAAACGAATACAAGTCTAGTCCACCGCCATATCTCCTCCTCTGTGACCATTCCGTGCTTCAATTTCACGTGCCGTGTACATGCCCTAAGGGCAAAACAAAGCCCAGAAAAAAAGAATAATAATAAAGCACATGCCATACTTTTCTTCCTCCTCTCCGTCTATAAAAACCACTAGACCAACCCTCCAAAACCACAACATCATTCATAAGTCTCGATAACCATTGTCTTAAGCAATTGTTGTCTACACCATTCTCTCTTTCAAGAACACACCAGAAACGATCATCGCCGCCATCATCATGTTCAAGCCACAGCTTCATCAATCCCCATCTGCCTCACCAACCTTGGTCCCATTGAGCAAGCCATCTAGCCAAGGCAATGGCGAGATCGCAATTTTACCGGTACAGTCCTCACTTACGCTCCAAAAGAGCCCTGGAAGCGCTCGAGTGGGGGTTGTATCGAGTAAGATCACAGCGGTTGCCAGCCCGAGCGCTATCGAGAAGTCGCTGTTGGTCAAAGTGGTAGTGACCGTGAAACCCAGTGCCGGTGGATTCTTCTCGGAACTCGGGATAACCGGAGGGCTCGATAAGATTACTGATTTGATTGGGAAAACGCTCCTCTTGGAGCTTGTTAGTGCAGAGCTCGACCCCAGTAAGTATTGAGCATTCCGTTTTGAGCTTCAAATTGTTAAACACAACTTGTAACAGAAAGCAGAGGGAGAAATAGACAGAATTTGATTGAAACGTATTCTTCTACATTTTGAAAATTTTGCGATGTTCACAATTTGACTTTTATTTGAAGGGGAACATTTGAAGTTTTTGAAAGTTAAAAAACAAAGAAGCGATATTCAGAATTATATATTAATGTTTACCAATTTTTTGAAGACTAAAATAGCTATTTTTAGGTTTGGAGAAAAAGTCACGGTAAGTACATAAGTTGTTTATGACTTGCAACAAACAAGGATGCTTGATTGTTTAATTAACATCCATTCCCTAAATAAATTCTCTGCGTACAAAGGTTTGTACGAAAAGATCTGATGTATGTTATCCAATTTAGTACTTTATGTGAGATGTAACATGTTAATGAAGGTGTAATTTTCTTGTCTTGTTATTAAGCCACAATACTAGTGTGTGTGTGTGTGTGTGTGTGTGTGTGTGTGTGTGTGTGTTTGGTTAATTGTCTGTGTCAAAATAACGAGAAAATCAGCCACTTAACCTGTTCGCATGTTTTTTTTTTGGTAAGAAACCTGTTCGCATGTTTGAACTACATACATCAAAAGAATCAACTCATCGTTCAATAGGTCACACGTCTTGGAGTTAGAGATCATGACCTTTGACAGAAAAAGAAATATTTGAAAGTACCGCACAGGAAATACGTTGAAAATACAAATAAAATTGACAATAACAGCATGATTTTCCCCCATATTTATCATGGTTCAGCCCAAAAGAAGATTCCAAGGCATAATATAGACCATATGGATTTTAATCCTTACCCTTGTCATGGCTTAATTTCAGCTTCCTAGCACCAAATCTTAGCCCTCCCATGGTGTGCGAGAGCCAACTATATTTTCGTTCCTGTTAAGATATATATTCAAACTATTGATCTCTTGTGTCCACGATGTTGAAGATTTAAATACAATGCTGAACTTCATTTACAGAGACGGGACAAGAGAAGGGGACGATCAAAGGGTACGCGCACAAGATGAGCCAGAACGAGGAGGAGGTGACGTACGAGTGCAAGTTTGAGGTCAAAGAGGAGTTTGGGGAGGTCGGGGCGATTCTCGTGGAGAATGAGCACCACAAGGAGATGTACCTCAAGGACATCGTCCTCGACGGGTTCGCGGACGGTCCTCTTAGCATCGCATGCAACTCATGGGTTCACTCCAAGCACGATGACCCACAAAAGAGGGTCTTTTTCACCAATAAGGTTAGATCATAATGATAGCGAGATAGCTTCCTATCTAGGTTTTCTCTTATTTTTCTTGAGGCTATTATACATATCAAAAGATCAAGACCATTTAGGGTTATGACTTATATAGATAGTATGTATATGTGTTTAGTCAAAAATTAGGGTTTTTATATAGATATATATTTGTGTTGACGCACTGAAGGGCACTTAAGAGGAGAGGATTATAAAAAAAAAAATGAGAGCGTTTGTGCAGATAGCAAGTGAATCAATTAGCATACGTGTCATGAAATGCAAGTTTAATTGCGATTAATTAGCTATAATCTCCAAACAGAAGTGTACCCAACATTTTTTAAGGGCTACTTCCTTTTGAAGAGACAAACACAGTACACCTCTTACGTGTTATATAGTCTTGAATTGACCCAAAAGCGACCGGTGAAACTAAGGTTCAATGCATGTGAATGAAAAGCGTCTATCTTTATACAAATCTTTTGACTCTCTCGCCCTCACGTTGTCCTTTAAAGCACGTGTAACCGATGCCCTATCGTCCGGGGTAAATAAATTCAAAGCTGGTCAATCATTGTCCTCACGTGGATTGCCCATTAATTTCACGGGACTTGATTTTCACACCAAAACTTGAAAATCAGATTAATCAGGAAATTAATTAGAGAGATAGTGGATTATCACTATTCAAATTTTGAGCATTACTTAAATTTAATTTGGAGCTTGATGGTTTTCGTTGCACTTTACTGCGGAGCAGTGCTATTTACCGACGGAAACGCCGAGCGGGCTAAGGAGACTGAGAGAGGAGGAGCTGACGATCGTGCGAGGGAACGGCCAAGGCGAGAGAAAGTCATATGAGAGGATATACGATTACGATGTGTACAATGACCTTGGGAATCCGGACAGTGACGCAGATCAGAGCGAGGCGGATAAGAAGAGACCGGTGCTCGGTGGCAAAGAGCTTCCCTACCCTAGACGATGCCGGACGGGGCGCCCTCGGAGCAAGAACGGTGAGTCATGTAAAATCAGCCTCATCCCTCATGCAGGCACAACCCTTTTGGCAATTGGAAAATGGAACTTTTTTATTCTTCTCTCGTAAATTTATAGTCACAGAAACATCGGCCATTCGTCGTAACGGACAAATTAAACATTCACATGTAATATCAAGCAGATCCACAGTCGGAATCGAGGAGCGGGAGCATATATGTGCCTCGAGACGAACAGTTCTCTACTATAAAGAACTTGACGTTCTCGGAGAAGACGGTGTACTCGGTGGTGCACGCGCTGGTGCCGTCACTGGAGACGGCAATAATAGACTCCAACCTGGGGTTCCCCTACTTCACCGCCATCGACGAGCTCTTCAACGAAGGCGTCAACTTGCCCCCGTTGAAGAAGCAAGGCTTCCTCAAGGACGTCTTCCCTCGGCTTCTCAAGACCGTCACCGATGCCTCCGAAGATGTCTTGCGCTTCGAAACACCTGAAACCATGAACCGTAAGCAAACTCTATTCCCTCTCCCTCTCTCTTTTGTTAGATTCTATGTGCTTGTTAAAGCATGTTTGGACAGCTGTTTCCAATAAATTTCTACGGTATCTTCGATTTAATTAGCCGTGTTGTTTGCACTCAGCAGGAGACAGATTCTTTTGGTTTAGTGACGAAGAATTTGCTCGTCAAACCCTGGCGGGAATTAACCCCTACGCGATCCAGTTGGTCACGGTAATAATCATATGTATCTGTACACATTTCAACTATATAATTTGCTCACATATAATTAATCTATTTTGATGATGGTTAATTTCCTTTGAAGACTAAAATTATTTGACAACACCACCATGTTGGGTATATGCTTTCTGTACATAAAGTGGTGCTAAAATATGTACTCAGGAATGGCCCTTGAGGAGCGAGCTTGACCCTAGGATCTACGGTCCGCCTGAATCGGCCATCACTGCAGAGATCATCGAAAGGGAAATCAAAGGTTTCATGACATTCGAAGAGGTACGAGGATACTCCTAGGATGAAACATCACCTAAAACAACCTATCCGCACTCCAGGGTTGAGCATAAACCTAAATCCTACTGCCCCAATTACTGAAATTTGATCCGAACCCGACCTTTCCGGTTCGGTTCAATTCGATTTTGTGCAGGCCATAAAGCAAAAGAAGCTGTTCATGCTGGACTACCACGACCTGTTCCTACCGTATGTGAACAAAGTGAGGCAGCTCAAGGGGACAACCCTGTATGGGTCGAGGACACTCTTCTTCTTGACGCCAGATGAGACGTTGAAACCGCTCGCCATTGAGCTCACCCGGCCGCCCACCGACGACGGGAAGCCACAATGGAAGCAGGTGTTCACCCCATTCTGCCACTCAACTAGCATGTGGCTCTGGCGGCTTGCCAAGGCCCATGTCCTCGCCCACGACTCTGGACACCACCAGCTCGTCAGCCACTGGTAACAAAATAAGCCGATCATTACTTTTCGATGGGGAAAAAGAATCATATCTATTACGTAGATGTATACTAGTGAGGAAGTGGGCTAAGGGCTCATTGTGAGATCTAAGTATGTAGGTAATTTCCTATTTGCATAAACGCTGATGCACCCATATCTAATTAATGTTTCTCCGATTTTGATCATCGCAGGTTGCGGACTCATTGTGCCACGGAACCCTACATTATAGCGGCAAATCGGCAACTGAGTGAGATGCACCCAATCTACAAGCTGTTGCACCCGCACTTCCGGTACACGATGGAGATCAATGCGCTGGCTCGCGGGTATCTAATCAACGGCGACGGCATTATTGAGACCACCTTCTCTCCTGGCAAGTATTCCATGGAGCTCAGCGCTGTCGCCTATGACAAGCAGTGGCAATTCGACTTACAAGCCTTGCCCAATGACTTGATTAGCAGGTATTGCACATCAACTGATTAGTTTTTTTTTTCCTTTTTAGCACTAGGGAAAGAGAAACATATAAAAATAGTTGACACATGAAGTGTTTAGAAAAAGCTAGTTTTTTTACAGAAACCGAATAAGTCATCTCTTTTCTAATCGTGTCAATACTTGCCAGGGGGTTGGCAGTGGAGGACCCGACGGCACCACACGGCCTCAAGCTAGCGATCGAGGACTACCCCTTCGCTAACGACGGCCTCCTCTTGTGGGACACCATCAAGGAGTGGGTCACCAACTACGTCAACCACTACTACCCCGACCCGACCCGCATTGTATCAGACAACGAGCTCCAATCCTGGTGGACCGAGATCCGGACCGTCGGCCACGGGGACAAGAAAGACTCCCCTGGGTGGCCCGACCTCAAGACCCCGTCCGACCTCATACACATTATCACCACCATGGTTTGGGTGGCCTCTGGCCACCACGCTGCCGTCAACTTCGGCCAGTACACCTACGCCGGCTACTTCCCGAACCGGCCCACCATTGCCCGAACCAGGATGCCTGTCGAGGACCCAACGGAAGAAGAGCTCAAGAGGTTCTGGGACAAGCCCGAGGGCACGCTCCTCATGTGCTTCCCATCACAGATACAGGCGACGAAGGTGATGGCAATCCTTGACGTGTTGTCGAGCCACTCGCCGGATGAGGAGTACCTGGGACAAAATCCAGAACCGGCGTGGAAGGAGGAGCCAGGGATAAAGGCGGCATTCGAGAGGTTCAGCGGGAGGCTGAAGGAGATTGAGGGCGTCATCGACGAGAGGAACAACGACCAAAGGTTTAAGAATCGGAACGGAGCCGGGATCGTGCCGTATGAACTCTTGAAGCCGTTCTCCGAGCCCGGCGTGACAGGGAAGGGAGTTCCATACAGCATTTCCATTTGAGAAAACGACATTTCGTGGTGGTGGCAATGGTGTTTGCAGATAGAAACACCTGCAAACACCTTTCTTTTTATTTTGTAGAATAAGAGGAGTGCGGTATATCACGATGATAATGTAATCAGCCTAATTTGTGGACACATTAATTCAATTTCACGATCTAATTTGTCATTTGTTACCAATATCTAATGGAATTATGAATAAGGATTAATTTCAATTCTAGTCCTCTATGAATTGCAAAAAAATTATAATAATAAGTGACAATGTGCATAAAACATAATGTTCACTACACGTATCTTCTTCATAAATACCATCTTCCACTACTGTTGCATAACTAATGCAGAATCTAAAAACTTGGGTGGCCATACGACTGTTGCATAACTAACGCAGAATCTAAAAACTTGGGTGAATGGCCAGTTCGACAGATTTGCTAAACATGCTACTTACCCACAAGTGAGAGACTGGGGCATGCACTTCCAGCAATCAAATCGATGAGGGTAAAAAATATAAATAGATTGGGAGGAGTTATTATCGCCAGAATCGCGAGGACGTTAAGTCTAACTCACATGTGCTCTTAGATCACGTTGTGAGTTGGGCTCATATACTCCAAATTTATCTAACATGTACTTTTCGGCTAGATGGGTTAGAAATGAACTTTATATCGGTCCGAAAAGCCCAAATCAATTAGAGGTGACCTCGTTCTTTTAAGATTGCACCATCCTTATTTTGATCATAGAGTACCACAGTCTGCTTTTTTCAGGAGATTTAAGGAAAGAGCAAACTTGATCTGAACCTAAGAGGAACTTCATAAATTCAACCCGAGGGTTACATGTTCTGAAGTCCAAGTTCCGATTTCTGAATTCAGAATATCAAGTATGACCAAATCGAAGAACAATCTTCGGCTTAGTTGTCACTTATTTCTCGCGTACCGCGTCACATGTAGTATATCAATTCATAATTCATTTCTTGTAATTGTACCTAAATTTTGTTATGCCACATGGAGGTCAGAGGCAATCGACTAGAGTTTGACAACTATGATAGAAAGGCAATGACTCAAATCAGGGAAAAATTATCAAAACAGTCCTAAACATATTATACTTGTGTTAACTCAATTCTAAACCTTTTAATTTAGTCAATTTAGTCCTAACAATTTGACGATTTGCCAATTTAGTCCCAAACCTTTCATTTGCAACAATTTAGTCATAAATCTTTTGACAATTTACCAATTTAGTCCTAAATCTTTCAATGATTACGAATTTAATCATTCCGACTCATTTTGACTGGAAATTGCTGACTTGGCAATCTATTCAATGCTAGTCGTTTTTCGTGGCATGGTCGATGCTGGATGACCAATGCTAACATGGAAAATTGTCTGTTGACACCTATTTTTGATTTGCCCAAAATTAATTATGTAAAATTTAGGAATTAATTTTTTAATTCCTAAAACAAAAAAATATTTCAATTTAAATGCATTGCATATAGAAATTAGGCACATTTCGCATTAATAGAGCCTAGTAGAGTTTTGTAAAAATAAATGAATAAATAAATAATAAAAATAAAATAAAATTTCAAAAAAAAAAGAAAAAAAAAAGAAAAAGAGTTATTAATTAATTAATTAAAAAAAAAAGAAGAAAACAAAAAAATCGGTTCGGGCCGGGTCGGGGCCGGACCGACCCGGCCCGTTCCAGCTTTTCCCCCCCGCGCGGCCCAGCTTTCCCCTCCGCGCGGCCCAGCCTTCCTCTTTTCTTTCTTTTCTTTTTCCCCTTGCCGGCCCAGCCCGCTTCTCCTTCTCTTCTCTCCCCCTCGCGCGTCTGGGCCCAGCCCGGCCCAGCCTTCTCTTCCTCTTCCTTCTCCCCCACGCGCGACCGTCGCTGTCCACGCCCCTGTCCGCCTCTGCTTCGCGTCGTCACGCCGACGCACGGCGGCGCCGCCCCCCGTCATCGTCGTCATCCTGCCAGAGGAAGCCCGAACGAGCACGACGACGGGACTGGCATTAATTGCCAGTCCCGTCTTCCCCCATTTCCCGGGCCTCCCTTATCCCCTCCTCCCTCTCTTCTCCCTGTTTTCTCTCTGTCCTCCGATAACCTCCCCCTGCACCGGCCTAATGGCCACAAAAGTCTTCGAGCAGCGTAGGCCGGTGCAGGCCGTCGTCGCGCAGACGTCAGGGAGCAGAGCAGTGGCTCTCAGCCACTACAAAAAACCAGAGACGAAGAGGAGAGCGGGTCGGCCATTTTCCAAAAAAATCAGAGAGAGAGAGAGACCGAGGGAGATAAGGAGAGAAGGAGAGAAAAACAGAGAGGAGAGAGGAGTCTCGGAGTGCTTTGCAGGTCCCGGTCGGCCTCGTCGTCGCCAGCAAGCCGAACGGCGACTCCCGAGAGGTCCGGTCGGCGTTTTTGAGAGAGAACAGACCAGAGGAGAGAAAGAGAGAGAGAGAGAGAGCGTGGCCGGGAGTTCACCGGAGCAGAGCCAATAATCTCGCCGCCGCCCACGCAGACGCCGGAGACGCCCAGCCACGCCGTCGACCGGCGAACATCCCCTCGGCCGAGAAGCACCTCTGTTCTCCCCTGTTTTTGCACGCCGTCCGGCCGGGACACGTGCCGGCCGAATCGCGCGATTCCCGGCCCATACCGCCGTCCTCCGCCGTCCGTGTGTCGACACTGAAGGTAGGCTGGGTCGCCGGAGTCCACCGAGTCGCCGGAACAGGTCAGATTCGGCCATTTTTGGCCACGCCCGCCAACTGTTTGATAAAATTCCCCAGAGAAGCCGATTTTGATTTGGCTCGCCGGCCGGCGAACCGACGGCCGGACGGCGAGCCAAGCGGTCGGTGACGCTGGTGGCCGCCCCAGGGGCCGTTCCAGGGGGCATCGACGGCCTGGGCCAGCCGGCGGACGGCCAATTTTGGCTCCGCCGGTGACTCTCTCCGCGGATCTGCGAATCGGGTCGGATTCGACCCGAATCAGCAGATCCGACCCGGGTCAACTCCCGGGTCGGATCCGTTGACTCGGGTCGATTCTGACCGACCCGAATCAGTCGACCCGACCCTGTCAACGACCGGGTCGGGTCCGTTGACTCGGGTCGGTCTCGTTCGACCCGGGTCAGCCGATCCGACCCGGGTCAACGATCCGGGTCGGATCCGTTGACCCGGGTCGGTTCCGACCGACCCAGATCCGACCCGACCCGACCGGTTTTTTTATTTTTATTTTCTTTTATTTTATAAAAAAATATTAAAAAATCCAAAAAAAAAAAATTAAAAAAAAATCAAAAAAATAATAATAAAAAAGGTTTTTATTTTCCTTTTTCTTTCCCGTTTTTTAATTAAAAATTTTGAAATAATATTTTCAAAAAAAAAATAATAATAATATTTTCGTCTTTTTTATTTTTTTTTATTATTTTTTTTTTTCCGAAAAAAAAAAAAAAAATTCGAATTTTTTTTTAATGTAGGATTTATCTGAGTGTTTTAATCCTTTATGCATGTTGTTGTGTTGTTTAAATTCAACAAGCCTGAAATCGCGTGGTAGTATGTTGCATGTTTCATTATTACCGTC
Organism: Syzygium jambos; assembly: GCA_031216235.1. NCBI lineage: Eukaryota > Viridiplantae > Streptophyta > Magnoliopsida > Myrtales > Myrtaceae > Syzygium > Syzygium jambos. The sequence continues at coordinate 8,735,280 of CM062229.1, read as the reverse complement.
GCGTTGTTATGCATGTGTTTTAATACAATTGCCTGAATTGTTGTGTTTTGAATGTCATCTGGCTTAGTTAGGGCTAGAACCATAGGTTGCATGACTGCTAATCATTTCTGATTATGCACTCGCTTGATCACCTCACATGTTAGGAGAAATGTCCTAAAATCAATCCAAACTGCTTGATAAATGTTTTCAAAAAATGAACAGGGTAGAATGGTACCGAAAGGGCATTAGTTATCCAACTAATGTAACCAAGTCCCCGAATTCAGTTAATCTCTGGTTCGTAGGAATAAGGTGATTCTCCCATCACCTTATTTGGGTTTCTAATCGACCCACCTCAAATCGATTAGTGGCGACTCCTTGGTATAAACCATTTGCATGTTAAATATTTAAACCTTAAGTCGCGATATGGTATGGGCTTGGGAGAGCCCGAGTTAAGTCCTTAATCTAGACTTAGGACGTACCAGGCGAGCCCCCCTGCTTTTTGCATGTCGTCCAAAAAGGGCTCGGGAGTTCGGTCGCGACAGACTGGCGACTCCACTGGGGACTTGCGTTTTTAAAAGTGGACTTAAACCAAATTTTTTACCCTGTTCAAAATAATTTTTGTTTGGCAGCAAGGACTCCAGGTATGAACCTGACGTTAAGGTGTTATTTGTTCTTGCAGGTTCGAATTGATTGTTTATAAATTTTTGTGCATGCTTTAATGATTTAGCACTACACTATTGCACACACAACCACGCTGCCGGACCTGGGCCGCAATAGGACATTTTAGGATGGTGTTAAGAAAGATACGACCTCGAACGCGAGTCCGCGATGTAGAGGTTGCCTTTCTTCTCCCCGAAATTCATTTCTAAAAAATCGTAAAGAAATATCTTTAGCCGCTATTCGCGTGACTATAAGATATTCCTTTCGATTTGGCCGAGGTTAAAAGGACTTGACACCAACGCGAGACTGCGACGGTCAGGTACCCTTTTAATTTCATTTTGTTGAGCCAATCTAGATAGAAATCGAGCCTCACTACTCATGTGCATGTCGTTGTGATTGCCATGGCTCAAGAAAAGGTATATATTCTATCCCTTCTCATTTTATTATGCAGCCTACTAATTCAATTGATTTGTTATTAATAGGCCACCCGTTGATTGCATTCTATACACGATGGGAAAAACTGATGCCCAATTTGTCCCCGCTCCTAAGAAAATTTCTGACACGGTGGGACCGACGAGACGAGGGATACGCTTATTGCGGAGCTTGTCCGTGAAAATAAACAGCTCCAAGAAAATTATAGTTTTCCCCATCGTTTATAAAATGAGCATCCGGGAAGGGCGCCCTTTTTTGTTAAAAGCCCCTTTTTGTATATTTCCCTAGTAATTATGTTTAGGGGTTTTGGTTTTCTTCCTTAAAAGTGTTTTTGGGTTGTACCAATGTTAATATAATTCGGGCCGCTTTTTATGCTTCAAATAAAATTTTTTGCGCTTCAATGACACCACCGCGGCCTTCGGCCCAGTGGTATCCGGGATGTAAGCGCATCGGTCCGAGGCGACCGGGGTTCGAACCCCGGGGACGCCACCTGTAATGTTAATATTAATAAAAACCCTTTTTTGCTTATTTTTTCTTTGCAAATAAAGAAAATATGTAATAATATTATGACTAGGTCATAAAATGACTTTTTATCAGGCATTATACTCATTTATATCCGCGTTTTTGCAGATAGTTACAAAAAAAATGGCCGAAGAAAATGCCCGTCTCAATAAAATGGAGACCGAAATGAAGCAAGTCTTCGCCTTTCTTCGACAGCTCTCAAAACAAGTGGAACATCTGTCAAACCGCTTAGACCAACTCACCGTGACTCCGCTTTACCATCCAAGACCAGCGGTGATGATTCAAATGGAGCCCTCCAGTGTCAACCAAAAGGGTAAAGATATCATAGCTGATGATGTCCACAAGTCCCCTGATCCTAAGGAATTGAGCACCCTATGCCCAAAGTTCATACAACATGAACAATGCGAACCCAGTATCTCTCCATCACAAAAGCGAAACAGCCGGAGACAGTTCACTCCCCTCCCAGGATCTCCGTCTCAGATGCTGGCAATACTTCGGAAGAAGGGGCTGCTTTTCACTGAACCAAAGCGACCTAATCCTGAGAGCTTTTCAAATTACAATCCGTCTAAAAAGTGTGCTTATCACATGGGCGAGGTGGGGCATTCAACTGATGGGTGCTATACTCTTAAGCACCGAATTCAAAACCTGCTGGACACCAAGACTTTCTCACTCCAGACCGATGAAGGGAATGGGTGCAAGCCCACTTGAGTAGAACTCTTCTCATCTTTTCTGCATGAATCCCTGAGAAAGGGGCTATCCTTGTACTTTGTTTTTTATCGTCATTTCTACCAGAAGAAATGTCTTTTTGAACTCTCTCTATCCTGAGATTGTAAATATATGTATTGTAAATATATAATGTTTTGAGGGCCTGAGGAAGTATCCCAAACCGGCCCGTTGATGATATCCAGCCATGTAAAGGAAAGTGTTCTGAGGCCCGGGCTTCCTCATGCTTCCTTATTTTAAGCTTTTGAAAATAAAGCAAATGTTTTGTCATTTTTCAGAAGAACAAAAAGAACAGTGATAGAAAAACATGCATACTCATAACCTTGTTTGTTTTTCTAACACGCTCATTTCGTGTCTCAGAGCATATTCCTTTTTGATTTGTTATTACAAAAGGGACATTTGGAAATGGCACAAACTGAAGAACACTGGTAATGCTACCAGACCAACTCATTTGATAGGGACAGTCCGAGCAAAGATCAGCCAACCTTCAAAATGAAATGTGGGGCAAATCTCATCACTTCGAGTGTGAGATATCAATTCCAGAAAGTCAGAGGGAGTGCTGAGCATTCCTTGACACCATGATGAGCGAAACATCATTTCATACAAAAGTCGGGGACAGATCAAGAAAAGATTACCCCTTTTGGAAAGAAAAAGGTACGTCTTATTCCTAAACAAATTTTGAAAATGACATTCCATCCCTTTTCTTTTGCAGATAATGAAATGGGGAACATGCTAGACCCTGACGAGCTAGCAAGCCGGATGGAGCACCAATGCTGGGACCTCTTAAATGAAGCATGACGAAGAAGTGCTTAATTGAAAGAGTAGACTATGGGGCATGCAATCCTCCAGTCCATCAAAAAGGGTGTATTTCGTTCCTAAAGTTCATCCACTTTAGAATAGAAATGATACATTCTTTCCTTTTATTTAGGACAAATTTGAGCAAAGATTCTGTGCAAACAGCTGGAAAGGACTTTGCATATGACAAGATAAAGTCAATCCTAGTCCCACCAATCATGGAGGTCTTGACGTCAGTCACGCCCGCATCCATCGAAGACCTTTAAAGTAGAGATTAGCTTTGCTGCGAAGATCCTCATGCAAGCAATTGCACATGTCCTGTGCATGTCGGGAATCAGAGGATTTTCGAGAAATGCCTCAGCATGCCAGAACCGTATTGGCACAGCATGCGCCGACGATAGGACTTTACAATTGGAGGCACCCCTAATCATAGAGAATCTCATTCGAGCTTCGAGACCAAGTACATGGAGAAGCAGACTGAGACAGAGAAGGCTGAACAAAGTAAAGAGGAGAAAAGACTCTGCTAGCTTTGAAGGCAAAATGGAAGAAGGGTAATCTGTATCGTTCTCAATTTACCCTCAATCATCTCACTTCTAACATAAAGCTCATGTTTTTGCCAGAAGGGGATTATCGACATCCGAGAGAACTCTAGATGTTGTCAATCTAATCTCAAATGAAAGGAATCACGAAGGGGTAATATTGTATCGTTCCCAATTCCTGTTTTTCAAAGAGCCGTTCATTAACACGGTCTTTCCCATTGCCTTGCAGATTTACTTCACCATTGCAGTACAGGTAAGTATCTCTGTCTCTAAAAACTTTTCTCATAAAAGTACAAAGAACCAAAGAAAGAGAAAACATGTTAAAGCAAATGAATGCTTAACCTTTCTCAAGTGCATTGCATGTCTTTTGGAAAGAATCTTGCATGGTAATTTTACCTGTTTAATTCACCAATTCCCCGTGAAAATTGTGACAATTCGACAAAAGGTGTTGAACTGCTCCAATGTATTGAACGAGGTGTGTCAGGATGACGAGAGGCAATCCTTAATCTATACACATTCTCAAGTACCAAACTCTTGCAAGATGAGTGAAAGAGTTTCATTTCTACGAGGTAAAGGGATTTCTCGCATAAGGTACGGTAGCCAAAATGATGAGAGGCAGTTCATTTCTCTGCCCCATACACTACCATTAATCCTTTGCTTAACCATTTTTGAGCCCACACACTCGGAGGTTCCTTTCAAATTACCCCTGTCAAGAACCACCCTACATTGGGGCAGCTTGAGGTAAACCAGCCTCATAGGATGGATTCAGACTCAGAGGAAACAAGAAAAACATCCATCCCCTTTCAGTCACTGCTCCTGTGGCTTCGACCTCGTTACTTTCATGGAACCTGTGACCCTCAACAGAGTCCTCCAAGATCAGCACACCATCGACAACCAGACAGTCGAGGTTAAGAGTGCTTTGTCAAGAGAGAAGCAGCAAACTAATGCTTGTCCAAAATGCCAATATCTTATTGATAACAGTGATGCAAGACAAGAAGGATGAGGAGTTTGTAATATCTAAAATTTTCTATGATCATCAGCTGCAACAGCTCGCACAAGGCGAAAAGATGAATAGAAATTTTCTTGCTCTCACTTGCATTAATCTTTGAGTGTTTTTATTGCAGATGAAGTCTCGCGATAATTTAAATGCCTCAGGATGATGAAGAGCAGTTTTTCTGCTAACCCATACACTTACATCATTTGCTAGCCCAATTGAGCCAGTAATTTCATTTCGTACGAACCCAATTGGTGATCATCCCCCACACCGGGGCAAGGCAGAAATCACCACAGTTTGAGCATCACGGTCCGAAGTACCGAATGAAGATGGAGACTCCAAGAGCCTCAAAACATGGTTCTGTTCGATCTTGTTTAGGCTAGTCCTGACAACACCAAAAGAACAGCAAAAAAATGCTGAAAAATAGGGGCATGAAAAAGCAGTGTGCCTGGTAAAAGCAAGGCCAATGCCCATGAACAAACAAAAAAAAAAAAAAAAAAAAAAAGGGAGAAGAAGAAAAACGATGAAAAAGATACTTGAGCTCTCCTTTGATAACAGATTCCTACTTTAGGAACTCTGTCTTGGCAAAGATCTGCCACATGATAAAGGAAGACGAACCTATTCTTGAGAAAGCATTTAGGACAGAGATAGAATGGTATCCAGGAAAATGCTTGACGCAAAAGCTCCTCAAGAAAAAGTTGTCAAGGATGCTAAAACACAGGATTACCCAAGAAATCTTCCAGAAGGATCCTGATGGTGGAGAAGAAGACTGGTGACAATGCCAAGATGAACACCAATTCTCACCCTTACACACATTTTTGAGCCTAACGATCATTTCGTCCCTCAATCTGCAAACAAAGCCCATGTTACATCCCTCATGAAGTCTCTTCTGACTGGGGCATTTGAATTAACACGGGATTTCAAATGTTTATAAACAACGCTCGAGGAAGTGCGAGCAAGACCATTTTCTATCTCTTTTGCAGGGTTCTTGACTTGTAAACCCGGAGATAATTGCAGAGTATTTTCTTTCATGGCCTTGACTCGGACAGTCTCCTTTGTTAAGCCATTGACCAAGCCTACATTACGACCCTGAAGAAGACCTCTCAGATTGGCAGTGTCGTACCTCTTGCGAGAAAACTCAGACCCTTGTTGATGTGATAGCGGTCAGACTGAGTGTTTTCGATGTTCCCGCATTAATGGACGGGACAAACAACCCTTTTCAGTGAGAGCGAGTGAAAGTCCTTTCTGACTGAAAGTCTCTCGTTCAACATCTCGAGAAATTCCACCTTGTGAAAAAAAAAAAATTGTCTTGATTGACCCACGGTGGATGTTTGGTGATGCAAACATGGCAAAATCATCATGCATGAACTTACAAATGCATACTCTGGATTAGCTCAGCTTGTCTATCCTTGATGAATGCATGCATGTTTGTGCTAATCATCTTTGACAGTTCAGAGTTCTAATCCCCAGTGATAGAATACAAAAATTCGGGGGCCGGAGAAGCCCTCATTATCATCCCAAGGGAGATGCCCCGGAAAAGGTTGGTTATTCAACAGATGATACATCAAACCTTCGGGAATGTGCCCAGGTAAGTACATTCTACCCTTACCTGATCTCAAAATCATCAGATTTCTTTTCAAACTACCCAGAAGGTAAACCGGGTATTGCTTTGAAAATGAAATGCATCTTGACTAGCTGGTCAGGATATTTCGTACAATATTTGAGAATAACCTCAGTTGTTTATTTCTCCAATGAATGTGTTTGTACAAAGAAAAACTTGTCTGACAGGAGACATGCCCTTAAGAGGCAGGAACATGTCCAGGTAAGTATGTTCTACTCATGCCTGGTTCCAAAAAATCCATGTACCTACAATTGTTATGGTACCCTTTGAACATTGGACTGACCCCTCTGTTCACCCTTTTGAGCATGGAACTGACTCCCTCTGTTCACATCAAATCCTTGGGCGAGGACCCTGAGGTGCTCATCGATGAGGTGCTCATCGTTTGAGTTTCCAAGTCCTGCTGCCAGAAACCTAGCAGGCAACCAAATCCTTGGGCGAGGACCCTGAGGTGCTCATCGATGAGGTGCTCATCGTTTGAGTTTCCAAGACCTGCTGCCAGAAACCTAGCAGGCAACCAAATCCTTGGGCGAGGACCCTGAGGTGCTCATCGATGAGGTGCTCATCGTTTGAGTTTCCAAGACCTGCTGCCAGAAACCTAGCAGGCAACCAAATCCTTGGGCGAGGACCCTGAGGTGCTCATCGATGAGGTGCTCATCGTTTGAGTTTCCAAGACCTGCTGCCAGAAACCTAGCAGGCAACCAAATCCTTGGGCGAGGACCCTGAGGTGCTCATCGTTTGAGTTTCCAAGACCTGCTGCCAGAAACCTAGCAGGCAATCAAATCCTTGGGCGAGGACCCTGAGGTGCTCATCGATGAGGTGCTCATCGTTTGAGTTTCCAAGACCTGCTGCCAGAAACCTAGCAGGCAATCAAATCCTTGGGCGAGGACCCTGAGGTGCTCATCGATGAGGTGCTCATCGTTTGAGTTTCCAAGACCTGCTGCCAGAAGCCCAGCAGGCAGACCGTCAAACCCTTGGGCGAGAACACCCAAGTACTTTGGCAAAACAAAATCCAGTCAGCCAAGGCGACCGAAGATAGGTTCAGGTCCTAGGCAAACAATCCCCAGTCCAGGCGACCGAAGAAAGGTTCGGGTCCTAGACAAACAATTCCCCGTCAAGGCGACCGAAGAAAGGTTCGGGTCCTCGACACACAATATCAATTATCTGGAATTACTCTACCCTTCGGCAAGGTAAGTAGCCCCAGGTATGTTTTTATTTGCTTTAGCATGCATCATCTTATCGCATCATTAAAAATGGGACTCACAGTCCCGCCAAAAATAACATTTATTGAGCATGCATGGGCCAAATTTAGGTGTCATTTTATCTTTGAATGTAACCTCTGCAAGCGCAACCTCTGCGAGCTCACCTTCAAAGAGGGGCAGCTGTTGACACCTATTTTTGATTTGCCCAAAATTAATTATGTAAAATTTAGGAATTAATTTTTTAATTCCTAAAACAAAAAAATATTTCAATTTAAATGCATTGCATATAGAAATTAGGCACATTTCGCATTAATAGAGCCTAGTAGAGTTTTGTAAAAATAAATGAATAAATAAATAATAAAAATAAAATAAAATTTCAAAAAAAAAAGAAAAAAAAAAGAAAAAGAGTTATTAATTAATTAATTAAAAAAAAAAAGAAGAAAACAAAAAAAATCGGTTCGGGCCGGGTCGGGGCCGGACCGACCCGGCCCGTTCCAGCTTTTCCCCCCCGCGCGGCCCAGCTTTCCCCTCCGCGCGGCCCAGCCTTCCTCTTTTCTTTCTTTTCTTTTTCCCCTTGCCGGCCCAGCCCGCTTCTCCTTCTCTTCTCTCCCCCTCGCGCGTCTGGGCCCAGCCCGGCCCAGCCTTCTCTTCCTCTTCCTTCTCCCCCACGCGCGACCGTCGCTGTCCACGCCCCTGTCCGCCTCTGCTTCGCGTCGTCACGCCGACGCACGGCGGCGCCGCCCCCCGTCATCGTCGTCATCCTGCCAGAGGAAGCCCGAACGAGCACGACGACGGGACTGGCATTAATTGCCAGTCCCGTCTTCCCCCATTTCCCGGGCCTCCCTTATCCCCTCCTCCCTCTCTTCTCCCTGTTTTCTCTCTGTCCTCCGATAACCTCCCCCTGCACCGGCCTAATGGCCACAAAAGTCTTCGAGCAGCGTAGGCCGGTGCAGGCCGTCGTCGCGCAGACGTCAGGGAGCAGAGCAGTGGCTCTCAGCCACTACAAAAAACCAGAGACGAAGAGGAGAGCGGGTCGGCCATTTTCCAAAAAAATCAGAGAGAGAGAGAGACCGAGGGAGATAAGGAGAGAAGGAGAGAAAAACAGAGAGGAGAGAGGAGTCTCGGAGTGCTTTGCAGGTCCCGGTCGGCCTCGTCGTCGCCAGCAAGCCGAACGGCGACTCCCGAGAGGTCCGGTCGGCGTTTTTGAGAGAGAACAGACCAGAGGAGAGAAAGAGAGAGAGAGAGAGAGCGTGGCCGGGAGTTCACCGGAGCAGAGCCAATAATCTCGCCGCCGCCCACGCAGACGCCGGAGACGCCCAGCCACGCCGTCGACCGGCGAACATCCCCTCGGCCGAGAAGCACCTCTGTTCTCCCCTGTTTTTGCACGCCGTCCGGCCGGGACACGTGCCGGCCGAATCGCGCGATTCCCGGCCCATACCGCCGTCCTCCGCCGTCCGTGTGTCGACACTGAAGGTAGGCTGGGTCGCCGGAGTCCACCGAGTCGCCGGAACAGGTCAGATTCGGCCATTTTTGGCCACGCCCGCCAACTGTTTGATAAAATTCCCCAGAGAAGCCGATTTTGATTTGGCTCGCCGGCCGGCGAACCGACGGCCGGACGGCGAGCCAAGCGGTCGGTGACGCTGGTGGCCGCCCCAGGGGCCGTTCCAGGGGGCATCGACGGCCTGGGCCAGCCGGCGGACGGCCAATTTTGGCTCCGCCGGTGACTCTCTCCGCGGATCTGCGAATCGGGTCGGATTCGACCCGAATCAGCAGATCCGACCCGGGTCAACTCCCGGGTCGGATCCATTGACTCGGGTCGATTCTGACCGACCCGAATCAGTCGACCCGACCCTGTCAACGACCGGGTCGGGTCCGTTGACTCGGGTCGGTCTCGTTCGACCCGGGTCAGCCGATCCGACCCGGGTCAACGATCCGGGTCGGATCCGTTGACCCGGGTCGGTTCCGACCGACCCAGATCCGACCCGACCCGACCGGTTTTTTATTTTTATTTTCTTTTATTTTATAAAAAAATATTAAAAAATCCAAAAAAAAAAAATTAAAAAAAAATCAAAAAAATAATAATAAAAAAGGTTTTTATTTTCCTTTTTCTTTCCCGTTTTTTAATTAAAAATTTTGAAATAATATTTTCAAAAAAAAAATAATAATAATATTTTCGTCTTTTTTATTTTTTTTTATTATTTATTATTTTTTTTTCCGAAAAAAAAAAAAAAAAATTCGAATTTTTTTTTAATGTAGGATTTATCTGAGTGTTTTAATCCTTTATGCATGTTGTTGTGTTGTTTAAATTCAACAAGCCTGAAATCGCGTGGTAGTATGTTGCATGTTTCATTATTACCGTCGCGTTGTTATGCATGTGTTTTAATACAATTGCCTGAATTGTTGTGTTTTGAATGTCATCTGGCTTAGTTAGGGCTAGAACCATAGGTTGCATGACTGCTAATCATTTCTGATTATGCACTCGCTTGATCACCTCACATGTTAGGAGAAATGTCCTAAAATCAATCCAAACTGCTTGATAAATGTTTTCAAAAAATGAACAGGGTAGAATGGTACCGAAAGGGCATTAGTTATCCAACTAATGTAACCAAGTCCCCGAATTCAGTTAATCTCTGGTTCGTAGGAATAAGGTGATTCTCCCATCACCTTATTTGGGTTTCTAATCGACCCACCTCAAATCGATTAGTGGCGACTCCTTGGTATAAACCATTTGCATGTTAAATATTTAAACCTTAAGTCGCGATATGGTATGGCCTTGGGAGAGCCCGAGTTAAGTCCTTAATCTAGACTTAGGACGTACCAGGCGAGCCCCCCTGCTTTTTGCATGTCGTCCAAAAAGGGCTCGGGAGTTCGGTCGCGACATTGTCAAAAAAATTTTAAAAAAAAGGAAAAGAAAAGAAAAGGAAAGAAACTCAAAAAGTTTAAAAATTATAAAATTTGTCTACGTGGATGTCAATTATGCCATGTAGGGGTAGCCAGTACTGACTAGACCATCACATTAGTGATTTTCGATTAAAATTCGCTAAAATGACCAAATTGGCGAATCATCAAAGAATTTAGAATTAAATTGATTAAATCAAAAAGTTTAAAACTGAATTGGCACAAGCGCAATAGGTTTATAACTTTTTCGGTAATTTTCCCCTCAAATCAAACAAGTCATCCATATACAACCCTCACATTTTCAAATCTAGAATTCTCTGGCCTAAACATTTCATCTCTCTTCTTTCTTGAACCTTTATTCACTGAAGTATCGAAAGGTCCTATTTAGGTAAAATTCAGGAGACTTCGTTATTTCTATCAAATCCAAAGGGGGAAAAGTATTAGAAAAGTCATAAATCTATTGCATTAGTGTCAATTTAGTCTTAAACATTTTGATCTAGTGCCAATTCAATTCTAAACCTTTTGACTTAGTGCCAATTCAATCTTGTCAGTTAATTTTGACAGGATATTATTGACGTGGACACTGGCCAGCTTACATAACATTATCGGCATTGTCAACAATAATTTTTAATAATACTTTTTTCTTTTTTTTTTACTTTCTTCTTCCTTTTACTAGTGACCAACCACAGGTGATGGCTGGCCACTAGCCATGGCCGAGCAGGCTAGCCTCACCTGGGTGAGGATCGCTATCACTCGCCATAGGCAAGGCCCAGTAAGGGTCGGCCTTGCCTAGGCCGACCTGGCAACCCTCGCCCAAGCAAGACCGCCCTAGCTTAGGCAAGGGCCGGTCTCCCCAAATATGGCAAGGGGAGCCCTCGCCGGAGCTCGTCCTCGCTTGGCCAGGCCTTGCATGTGGCGGGCGATAGCAACCCTTGCTTAGGCGAGGCCAGCCTACCTAACCAACCCCTGTAGTTTGTGGCTGGTCAATGGCAAAACAAAGAAGAAAGGAAAAAAGAAAAGAAAATTAATTAAAAAAATATGAAAAAATATTTAAAAAATTAAAAAAATATTTGAAAATTATTCACGTCAGTACCGGTGGTGCCATGTGGGCTGGCCAACGTCCATGTAAACAATATCCAATGAAAATTAGCTGGAATGATTGAATTGGCACGGTGCCAATAAGTTAGGGCTAATTCCAAAAAAAACATCAACTTTATCTTGAATGGCAATTCTAATCTGAACTTTTCTTTATCTCAATAAAAAACACCAACTTTTATATAACCATCGTGATGTGAATTTTCATATTATTTGGGCCAGATTTGGAATTTAAGTTAAAGTTGGTAATTTTTACGAGAAAAAAAAGTTTGGGCCAAAATTGTCACTTAAGGTAAAGCTGGTGCTTTTTTTTCTAATTAAGCCCAAAAAGTTTAGGACTAAATTGTTGCAATTAAAAGGTTCAGGACTAATTGGTACAAATGCAATAACTTTAGGACTTTTCTAATACTTTTCCCGATCCACAGGAAGATCAATATATTCTGAAGCCAACATATAAATTGAAAATATCCCATCGACAATGGAGGTAACGAAAATCCTAGTTTTGGGCTAGATTTCTTACAAAATAATTTGTATAATGTAAATCTATAACTCTTTTTTTTTTTTCTCTTTTTGTGAGATAAAGTGAGAACATATCATTCTTATCTCAATGCTTACATACGTTATGTAAATCAGCAAACCTATTTAATAAACCATTTAAATGGGTCATACTAAATTTCGTGAGCCAACATAATGGGTTAACAAAATAAAGAGGCCAAAATAAGTGGGTTGAAAATAGGTCCATTATGAACTCATTTATAACCCACTTAACCCAATTACAATCTCTCTGTTTCGCGATTCAATCAGGGAAGAAGGAATGAAGATAGCCTCAACGCGTCGGTTAGTGATGGAAGCAAATGAGTCCTCCTCTTCAGAGTGAGGAAACTCGACGGATTCGTTGAGCAAGGTTGACAAGATTAGTGGCGGAGGAGGAGGGGGGAGTGGGAATGGAGGGAGCATCGCAGAGAGGAGAGCCACCAAGTCCAGAGGCCGGTGCGAGGATCAACACGGCAGTGGCAGTGGCGGCGACGGTGGAGGAGGAGATGTCTGCGAGTGCTTTGGCTTCACCGTGCCTCACGATACCTCCCAGAATCAGCCCCACCGCTCTACTCGATTCGCATGTTATACTTCCTAATTCTCATTTCTTTGCTTCTCTCCAGCTTTTTTCTTTTTTTGATCTTCTTTTCAATGAAATTGTCGATTTTTGATCAGTGGATTTCGCAATTGGAATCTTCAATGGGATTGTTTGAGAGAATCTGATTGTTGTTCGAATGTGAAGCTGAGTGTAGTTTGTAGGATCTGATTCTGAGACATGTTAAGCTCTTTTTATGAATTTATTATTATGAATATCGATTTCGTTACTTTATATTCAAGCACTTCTATTTGGGTATTAGAACGGCATAATTGGTAATTAAAATCGAAAAACATCACATCAAATGACATATTATTAAACAGGCGTTAACCAATATATCAAGATCTCATGTATATTTAACCCAAAACCAAGACCTGAACCCGTTTCATAATTTGTGGATGACCCAACCCAAACTTTCACCACAACCTTAGCGCCCTCGTCCATAACCCAACTCTCGAACTCCCTCACTAACTCGACGAACCGGCCTATGGAGCCATCCATTCTTCAAGGGCAATAATATAAGGAAAAAAAATGCTAAAAATCAATCCCAAGAAAGGTCGGGTACAAGTCGAGTCCAGTATTGGTTGAGAAATTTGCATTGCAAATAAAATGAGTCAAAACAGGCTAAATTGATTAATTTGGATCGGACCAATTATGACCCAACCCAACTCACGGGCCTACTCATAGCCAAACCAATAAAAGAAATTAAAATTATATAAATCTCATTTAATCAACTTGAAGAGTGGAGTTTTGCGGTTTGCAAATAGAAAATCCACAAATTGAGATTCGAGTGTATTGTTAGGGTTTATTGAGAAAGCTTTTGAACCAAGTGGCCGAGAGCTTTGGGTATCTTCTGAGCCCATTCTTGTAATCCACGTAATTGATGCCGAACCGGACGGTGTACCCGTTGCCCCACTCGAAATTGTCTAGCAACGACCATGCAAAATACCCTTTCACGTTCACACCTTTCCTATAATATACCAAAGAACCAAGAAATCACGTCAAGAAAATAAAAGATTTCACGCGTTAGGCGGAATTCTATTGTTCTATGCCCAAATTTTTATTTTCTAAAGATTTTTGTTCTGTGCTGGTAAGTTTCAATTAGTGTTGGCAACTGTCATCAAGTTGTTGGTGAAAAAATGACCTATGACTTTATTCCAGGTAACCTGTTAGTAATTTACCGAAGTCTTTATGAAAATTGCCAAGTTTTTTTTTTAATAATTAGCAAGTTAGTTCTTTTTTATACTAATTTGGCGACTTTTATTTGCATGATTCGTTTAACGCTTTGACACTTTGAATTAACAAACTCGATCTTATATGAAATTTTATGCCTAAATTAGAGTGACTTGCCAATTTTTATCTAGTTAAATTACCAACTCCAAAAGTTTAATTGTCTTTAAAGCTACCAACTTTCATTTGCCTTGATTAGCAACTCATTACACTTGCTAACTTTTTTCATAGATTACCAACCTAAATCAGCGTACTCAACAAGCTTTTCCATGAAATTACCATCTAGAATTGGGATGATTAGCAACTTTCATTTGAATTATTTACCGATACTTATCTTCTTCTTTTTATTTCCAACCTTGCTTATCATTTGCAAACTTTTATTTTCATTTCATAGCAATGCCCTAACTTACCAACTCTCTCTAGAAATTACCAAAATAAAGACCCACTTATCAGTTGCTCTTCAATTAAGTTGTGTACCAGTTTTAAGTTATCAACTTCAATAACTAGCTTGGATTTTAGGTGATATATCAAGTAGTTCTAATTAATCAACTCTCATTGATTTAATTGTTGGCGTCTATGTGGGTTTTTTCAAATTTAGCAAATTAGACACTTGGCAACTCTTTTTGAAATTATCGGCATGGAAAAAAATTGTGTTTTGGAAATGGGAGAGAAGCATGGTCTATGAGAGAGAGAGAGAGAGAGATACGCACTTGATTGCTCTCAAAATGTAGGAAAGATGACGATAATGATAATCTATTCTCATGTTGTCGACTAGCTGTTGCTCGAGAGGCAGCGTCTCGTTATTGAACTCATCAATGCCTGTACGCATGTGAAAGAATATCATACATGTGAAAATATCTGAAAAGAATTTTATAGGACAAAGGAGACATGCATGATAAATCTTAAAATTTCATAATACATTTCCCTTTTATTAAAAGGAATCCATGTAACTTGTTTGAATGGCATATGTAGTAGATACTTTTGTGCAAGGCACCGTGAGTGCCAATATATTTAAAACTAGCAAACTATATAGATCTATACGTACATAATAGATCAACGCATTTACTAAAATAGAAACAAGATTATACATGTGTGGTATTCTTGGGATGGCTATTTTCCACAGCTTTTTTTGAATAAACATACCAAAAAAAATCCCAAGATTGAGTTTCTAACTAAATGCACATTTTATTGGGCTTTTTTTTAAGGAAGAATTAAATTATTCTCCTCAAAAGGAATTGAAGTAAACAGAGATACGAAAGTAGAAATTAATGAATGATAATTACCTAAAAAATATATTTGTTAGATATCAAAACATGCCATTGGCCAAAAAAAATATAATGCCATGCTTAGTTAAAGGCTAATCAGTTCAATCAACTAAAATAGCAAATATATCTACCGTTTTCCGTGATGTAAATGAGAGGGTCGCTGTATTTCTTCTTCACGTACAGCAGAAGAGGTCGTATTCCTTTAGGATACACATATAACCAATCCGAGGCAGCCTGTCCATTTCATTAAAATAAATAACAGATTTATTCACCTCTGTTTTTATTTTTGAAGTACATGGATTTCATCAACTAGAAGATAAACTACAAAAAAGAGGAGACAAAATTGACCATTATTTCTTTTGCAAGTTACACAAAGCCAAAGCAGTGGATGATCTATGTTCAAGCAACTATTTCATTTTTTTTTCTAATTTTTCAGGCATTTTTTCCCTCATTTCATTTTCACGTCATGAACTACATAGCCAAAATAGGGAAATTCCGACTAAAAACGGACACTCACCTTTGGACCAATTGGGATGCCATCCCTCTCAGCTACAAAAAAATAAGAGTAATTTATAAGGTGAAACAGAAGAACTTATTCATTAAACCTAATCAATGCACAGACCAAAAAAAAAAAAGCTTAAGCAATGCTCCATAATGAAACTCATTGAAATTAACTACAATCGTAATCTTACTCGAAATATTGGTACGGGCATCTGTTAAGTAGCTCGGGCTCGGGCCCATCAAGTGCGGAGAGTCGGCGGCGTAGTTGGCGGTGTAATAGTTCAACCCGATAAAGTCGGTCGAGCCTTTCAACACGGCCGATTGCTCCTGCGAGAACTTGGGAAGTCTCTCTCCAACAAGAGAGCGCATCGAAAGTGGGTAGTCTCCATATGTTAATGGATCCATGAACCTGATGAACCAATGAATATGGAGTTAAAATCCACTATCTAGTGATGCATATACTGAGTCTATGTAATTAACCCCATGAATATATATAATTTTCAACTTCTGGAATTGACTTAAGTACATTTTCTTAGCTCAGTCCACTCACTAAACAGATGGTAATTGATTAGGAAGTGGGCTGGGCTTAATTAGTGATGTGGATTAAGTGGCATGTGCAAATTCATCTGACTCCCTCACCTTATGCCCAAAAACAATCTTTTTTTTTTCATCGTACTAATTAGATTTTAGATTTTTGTTTGGGGTTTAGGAAAGAGTGTCATTTGGGTGTAATTAGGGCCCACAATGGAAGCTTAATGACCCACAGAAAAAGAGAGATAAATAAATATGGGGTTGAAGCATCTAGATATAAATAAAACCGCTAATAATCACTTTGAACAATCATAAATATTGGAAAAAGAAAGACAAAACATTATAAATAAATAAAAAAGGCACACTTACCATCCAAGCATGAAATCTAGGGCTCTTGATGCAGCATTTTTGTTGTGTTTGGCACCTGAGTAAGGCACCATCCATTGCGACACTAGTGTTATCCCTATTTTCCCCTTTTGAGATTCCTGCATTAAATTTAATATTTTGATTAAAATTTTCTTGATTTTGATCTACGGAAAGAAAATTAAAGAATTTACTAAAATTTAATTCACCAAATTCGGTTAGCTATCAAGAAATTTTTTTTATAAGAAAACTCATTATTAGTAGGCATGTAAGCAACTCAGAAACAAAGCATCAAGTGAAGAATTTGTCGGTAGAAATCCAAATTTGCGGCAGCATATGTACACAATTAACTCAAAATTGACAAATATAGGATAAATTTTAGTAGCAATGCATATGAATGACATGGACCGAGCAATGATAAGGCGACAATAAGACACGAATTGTCAACCCTAAACACATGCAACAACTGCATATATGATAGGGTTAATACCACGAAAAACCCTAAACTGGTACACTTGTGACACATTTACCCCAAACTATTTTTTTGACCATAAAAAACCCCAAACTGGTATACTTGTGACAATTTTACCCCGACATACCACAAAAAACCCCAAACTGGTACACATGTGACAATTTTACCCCAAACTAATTTTTAATATTATTTTTTTTATTTTTTGAATTTTTTTGAATTTTTTCTTTTTTCTTTTCTTTTCTTTTTTTTTCTTCACCTTCAACCTTTGGCCGGTCGCCGGTTTGGCGACCAGCCAAAGGCGGAAGCCGGTGTGGGCCACCCTCGCCGGCGTCTGGCGGCCCTCGCTCGACGCAGGCAAGGGTCGCCCGACGCAGGCGAGGGTCGTCCTCGCCGGATCGGGCGAGGGCGGCCCTCGCCGGATCGGGCGAAGGGCGGCCCTCGCCGGATCGGGCGAAGGGCGGCCCTCGCCGGATCGGGCGAGGGCGGCCCTTGCCGGCTTCCACCTCTGGCCGGTCGCCGGACCGGCGACCGGCCAAAGGTTGAAGATGAAAAAAAAAATAAAAATTCGAAAAAATAAAAAATAATAATAATAAAATTTTAAATTCAGGGTAAAATTGTCACATATGTACCAGTTTGGGGTTTTTTGTGGTAAGTTCAGGGTAAAATTGTCACAGGTGTACCAGTTTGGGGTTTTTGGTGGTCAAAAAAATAGTTTAGGGTAAAATTGTCACAGGTGTACCAGTTTAGGGTTTTTTATGGTCAAAAAAATAGTTTAGGGTAAATGTGTCACAAGTGTACCAGTTTAGGGTTTTTCGTGGTATTAACCCTATATGATAACAGGGTTTTTGACCGCTTACCTGATACTTGTCTTTATACAACTTAACAGCCGCAGCATGAGCAAGAAGTTGGTTATGAGACACCAAATATGGCTCGATACCAGAATCACCACCCGTGCAATTCAACCTTTGCCACTCAGAGCACCGACCCGGTGCGTCCAATCCAATGCCATAGCCTCCAAAACTGTAGCTGAATGGTTCATTCAGTGTTATCCAATGCTTCACTCTATCCCCAAACTCTTTGAAGCACACACCCACATAATCTTGGAAATCATCCCTGATTTCAAATATTAACTCAATTAGTAGTGCTTTTGAAAGATTTATCGAACTTTTGAGTAATGTTGGATGTAATATATCATACGTGTGATGGTGGTATCATGTAACACATTGACGCGGTATCATTTCAAACCGACTGACTTTGCTTGTCTTACGATATATGCATTTGTTATCAAACACAATGAATTAAAGAAAACTAATTACATGACAATATCACGTTAGCTCGTTGCATGAAGTAGACATTATTTGGTTGAATTTGAGCAACTCACACGATGCGAGGACTCAGGAAACCACCGTACTCGTCTTCCAAGGTTTGAGGAAGGTCCCAATGGAATAAGGTCACAAAGGGTTGAATACCTACATGAATATATCAGAAGTTAATCATCATAAGATCAAATGGGCGTGTGAAATTAAATTGAGAAATAATCTAGGAGATCAAGCAAATACCTTGCGCTAGTAGCTCATTAATAAGGTTGTTGTAGTAGTTGATACCTTCCATGTTCACGCCCCCACTCAGCTTTCCTTCTGAAAGTTGCCCCAATGGCATTTTAGTGAATATACCATTTATATGGTCTTATTAGCTTGGGAAACAAATGATAAAAGTAATCATGACATTTTAAAATAATTTTCGAAATGTCATTTATGGATCCATCGTTTTACACCATCAATTAAGAGGGAAAATTAGAAAGAAAGCAAAATTGAAGGGAACATTTAAATTTTAATCCAGCTTACTTGGTAAAACTCTAGACCACGAGATGGAGAGTCTATAAGCATCTAAGCCCATTTCCTTCATGATTCCAACGTCTTCCTGCACCCCATCAATTTTTACAATTACCAAAATATAATAAATTTCTGTTACTAACCTGCTCTTAAATTCCATCTGATGTGACAAGAAAAAAGGCATTTTTTTACAAGTAACATTTATTTAAATAGAAATTGAGTGCAAAAAAATAGTGACCTTGTATCGGTGGTACGAGTCAACCGCAACGTCTCCATTGCTTCCATCAGCTATTTTGCCTGCCATTTTTGACCAAACATTATAGATTTGACAAAAAGAGAGAATGCGATGTAAAAGATTAAAACACAATCTTTCTTGTTTTTGTCGTGGTCAATGCTCCATCCTTGTTTTACTCAGCAGAAGTCTAATGTGTAGATAAGGCAATGAAAGCACGACATATGTTATTCCCCACAAAATTATCTACTTTTTATATTTGACACCCAAAAATCATTTAGTCTTTGTGTTGAATGAATTCCCCCTTTTCTGTTGCATTTGGTGTTAAATTTATAAGCCTACACTAGAATTTATATGTAAATATATAAAATACTACATTTCTTACTATTGAAAATATTTATAATCTCTTACAGACTAGAATTAAATGCATATCAAAACATGGCAGGACGGAATGAAAATTATTTACCGCTAGTTATGTTCCAATTGATGCCATTTGCCTCATGCTACTGATTTTTTAAAATTATAATGAGAAGTCGCATAATATGGAAATCTTATACACATGATACAGATTATGACAAAATCAGAAAGCAGAGATTTTGCAAAACCATTTCTATTTTATAGTCTATAACATTTACCTCATATATAAGATTGCAGGCTCGAGCATGTCCTATTTATATATATTTATCTGCACTAGCATTCATATATGCATGTATGTCTATATATATATATATATATATATATATATATATATATATAACTTAAGTCAATGTCATGGTCCATACTATTTTTGTCAACAAGCAAGGGAGGACACTGACGTACGTACAGCGATGGATGTTTCAGCATTTTTCAACACCTTATTCTAACGGTTATTTCAGCATTTTTCAACACCTTATTCTAACGGTTTACAATTCATCATCTCGAGTGCATTTTTTTCATGAAATATATATATAACTTAAGTCAATGTCATGGTCCATACTATTTTTGTCAACAAGCAAGGGAGGACACTGACGTACGTACAGCGATGGATGTTTCACCATTTTTTAACACCTTATTCTAAGGGTTTACAATTCATCATCTCGAGTGTGTTTTTTTCATGAAAAATAAATGATTAAAAAAATACTTTCCTAAAAAGGATTACATATATCGCTCACAAAAATAAATAAACAAAAAATAAACATAAATTATTATCGATAATTAAAATATTTTTCATTAACTAATAATTTTAAAAGATATAAGTGATTATTATTAGAAATTTATTTTTTAAATTATTCATTTTTTGCGAAATAAACGGAGTCTTAGAGGAGATCTTAATCGTCCTTCTGTAAATTGCAAGTCTTCACACGGTTTTGATGTTGCAATGTGTCCTTGTATATTTCATTTAATCCATCATTAAACAAGACATATGGAGACAAACCCAACCACAATTGTATGGAATTTAAATTCGGACACAACACAAGATTTTTTAATCACAATTGCCTTGTCGTAAAACTCAATGTCTACAAAATTTTAACCCTTGTTAGTTGGACAATTGTATTACACACTTACATATGAAGAAATAAATCTAGAGAAGTGACAATCATATCCAATGATCACAAAACGCGTCATGTCCATGGAGAGGTTATATTAATGTGAGCCAGTTCACGAGATAATAAATTGAAACAAAAATACAAATATAAATACATAAACACACTATCATTTTTATTTCTTTATTTTGAAATAGTAATTTGCACCATTTTCAATTTTTTTTTCTAGGGGAGAAAAATTACTCTTTTGTCTCAAGTAATTTATATGTATGCTGCTTATTAAAACACCCCAACTTTTCCCCAGGAAAAATAAAAGTAGAGAAAAGTGGTCCTTTCTATGGTCATTGAAAAAAGATATCATTATGCACAAAATAGATATCAAGTTGCAAAATCGTCCAAACAGATCATTATAAAGAAATAAATATTGTCTCATTTATCATCTCTCTCTCTCTCCCCACATTGACAATTAATTCATCTCGAATGGATGGTTCACCTACTTTAGACTGTTTTCTGCCTAGAAACTGAAGAGCGCACATCCTCCACCTCTCAACTTCCATTTTCAAAATCAGCAGACAATTTCCAGACCAAAAGAAAGGCTTCCACCAACTCATTTCACTTTCTCCTCGTCCTCCTAGCAGAGCGAGAGAAAGGGCAATAAAAAAAATTATAGACAATCTGTTCAATGATATCAACGTCTAAACTCGTTTATGATACCAACAATTTCCATAATATGTATGATTAGTTCCCTTCACCATGTCATTCGTATATAAAAAAGCCGACTAGACGAGGGTATCGAATGTTGAAGAGAGAGAGAGAGAGACCTGGGTATTTGTGAGTATAAGTGTCCCATAGACTTGGCCCTCTGCCCCCTTCATTTGCTGCACCTTCATACTGAATAAGAACCAAAGACCAAGCGAGAGCCTCAAAAAATCACCGCCGAAATCGGATTTTTCACCTCTTCCTAGGGAAGAGAGCAGAAAATTGGGACATATATGAATCGGATGTAAATGAGCTGACCTGATAAGAGGCTGAGGCAGTGCCAAAGAGGAAACCATCTGGGAAGCTACTTCTGTTGAGCAAAGCAGTGCCATAATTGGGTGAAGTCGTAGCGCCACTCTCCCTCACTGAGCCCAACACAACCGCCAAGAAGCTTGTTAGGAGCACATAGCCCTGAAGACCCATTACGAGGTTTTTCGAAAGAGTTTTTCTTAAAAGGTTGCTTTGAGTCCGTCTATATATATATAAGAGAGAGAGAGAGGGCTGGGGTCAAAGAGGACACGCCAACCCCTTTCACATGTCCTCATTGTTGACCCAGTCCATTGCCAACTGTTTCGGTTCACACCAGAATGAAGTTCAGCTCGCACCAAAATTAGGGTACAATCAGAATAACTGCATGATAAGCAATCAAGAGCTGACAATATACTGGATCGACACTCACATAGATATAGGACTATCGATATTCTCAAAATTGAGTCTAAAGATTCAAGGTCCTCAATCAATATCATGTGAGAGGAATTCGTGTATTTAAAAAAAATCATCATTTATTATCGTCAAAATTATGTTTAATTTCATGAAACTTGAATGTTTTTCTTATGGGGAAAATTTGCCGCCTGCAACCAGCTTAAGCCTTGATTAAACATTTTTGGTAATGTTTCTGGAATTAAACAGACAAAATAAAAAATATTGAGGATCCAATCAAACGAACATCAAAATGCTTAGAATTTGTACCACATCTATCCGAAACTAGTTATGCCACGTCAACCAAATCATACATGAATGGTCATTCCCAGTCATATACATTCATCTACAATCGGTTCAACCCTTTGCCTTGGTTTTCACTTAATGAATTACATTAACTATCCTTTGGCTGCTTTCGTACCCCCTTTTCAATTCCTTCTTATGATGTACCCAAGTTATAGTTTTCATATATTTTGGAAAATATTCATTTTCAAACCAGAAATCATCGACCTAATTCTGACAATGCTACACTTGGAAGCACAATATTCGCCGGAAGCAAAGATTCCCAAAGGTTACCATACAAACTTTCTCGGTTGTCTTATATGAAGTCGGCAGTGAATTAATTTGGATGGAAAAGAGCCAAAAATATAGCGATATTATCATATATGTGAGGACCAGAACGAGTCACGAACGGCGAAGTTTACTTATATTCATGGCGTATGCCTTGGTCCTTACAACTTGTCGTCCTCCTCTAGACGGCTATAAAGTCCAATAAATCAAACTCAGCCAAGAAACACGCATGCGTTTACGGGCAGAAAGATTAGGGAAAACAAAGTGAGGATGATGGGTTTGGTTGGGCTGGGTTTCCTCGAAACTTGAACACGGCAAGCAGTTCGGGCCGTACGTTTTCCCCAACTTGAGGGTGCCGACCCATTAAAAATATTAAAAGGAAGGCAATGTGTTTGGTATCTTATGAAACAAAAATAGTGATGTCGTTGCCGTTTTTTTTTTTTCCGGCAGTTGAATGAGATTGGCGGTTTAGCATAGGAAAGGAAACAACTCTACCTCGACTAGTACGGCATCAGTATCTATCTCAAAAACTTTTGTGAGCTTAGAGTTTATTTCGATGTGATTTATGGTGAAAGATGATGTTCGATTTGACTATTAAAATATCCAATTCATATATTGGACTTTCTTTTTTCTTTTTTACTTTTTAATATCGTGCTAGGTGATATTTCTTGAGTCGGCTCAAATATCTAATAAGTCAACATTTCTAACCTTGTTAAACCAGCCATATAATCCATATCGAAAGTTACAAGAGGTTTTTTGTTTTTTTTGGTCGGATGTTACAAGAGGGTTTCTCACTGGAAGTATGGACAGATCGTCCATCGAATGGGTTGCATCCCCTACTCTTCCAGACAAAAAGTAGCGATTATGCAATTGATTGAAACCTATCCCTCAAACCAATACGAAAACTATCCAGTAAATGGACATCGCATACTGTAATAATTTACTTGAAGAAGTACAAAATAGATGCATTTTCTAGGATTAATTGCGTGCAAGACACCTCAGATGGCTGGACGGGATTTCGAATTCGCTGATGGTGCACATTTGCAAGCAATAAAATCAAGTGTTCCCTTTGGTTTGCCACATTATCCTTCTGTAATAAGACTGTCCAAGGAACCAGAATTAGTATGAATATAACTGATTATCTGCTACAAAATATAATGAGAAATCAAAGCAAACTAATAGAAGAGTAAATGGATGACGTTCCTTAAGTCCATACCTGAAATCCAAACATTGCCTGAAGCCAATCAAGAATGTCTGCATACTTCTTCTTTCGGTGGTCCTCTGGCCATGGAAGGCCCCTTGTGTTACGAAGCGCCAGAACAGCAGCTTGGATCTACAGAGCAAGAATATTACATGCAGCAAGATTTTCATGTGTTGCTAAAAAGAAGGCCATAGCATGACATTCAATGTTTGTATGGAGATGCAACCTCAGGATATTTCATAATCGGTGGATTTGCACTATCAGGATCCAGAGGGAGAATGTTGTAAGGAACGTAAATTTGCGTTTTTTCTAGTACTTCATCCTGAGCCTCCAAAATCTGTACAAACATAAATGCGAAGAGATATTACTCGCAGGCATGTTCTATGAAAAAGAAAGAAGAATCCTTTCACTAGGTCGAATTGGCTATACAGTTCATTGCACCTGCTGTTAGCCTAGAGAAAATTTTGATAATATGACAAACATCTCATTCCGATCAGCATACCCTCCCTTCAGACAAGATATACATCATGTAATAAATTCAAGAAACGTGGAAAGCTTTACCTCCGAATCAATGGATTGCTCCTTCTGAACAGCTTTCAACACCTCAAAAAGTACAATAGCAGTTTGCTAAGCCTTTGTAAGCTGAGCGCTACATTTGAGACCATGTTGACTGCTGAAAAGTAGGAAGGCAATAGCAAAATTGTCCAACACATTATGAAAAGTAACACTATGAACATACCGATCAGCCTTATCAGCATCACTTCTTTTAACCCTTGCCATTAAGGTTGTTTCATTTTCCTGGAAAGCGATAGAAACATTACAGAATTTCATTAGAAAAGAAGGTACCTTTGTTGACACCCAAATTTTGACTAGTCATTGAGGGATTTATTGCACAAAAAATTAGGAATTGATCCCAGTCCCTAGCAAAAATGTTAGTTAATTTTCATGAAAAAACTGCATATAGTTTAGGTAAATTCATTGCATTTTAATCGGACTGGCGACAAGTGGTTATGACTTTAATTGAATGGACTAGGCCCATGAGGAAGGGAGAAATTCGGCAACTGCATGGAAGAGGCTTTGAATTTAATTAGAATAGGCTCTAAAGGGATCAAGACTGTCATTAATTGAGCTCACAAATGAGCCTCTTATTGTTGCTCGTTGGCCCAACCACAATCTGCTGCTACGCTGAGTCCCGCCAGCCACCGCGACAACCTCCGTTGTCGCTACCTCTGACTGGAGCCACTCCCTGCATCGTTGGCGACTTGAGTCACCTGTTGCCATCCCTATTGTCTTGCGAACCCAACCGAGAGCCGACGACGACCTTGCTTCTGTCTTGATCTGCATTGAGACACACCTTTGTTCCTAACCGACGATGATCGAATTTGCTAGGGGTGAGCATGGTCCAGGTTGGGCCGGTCCAACACCTAACCCAAGGACCAATCCGTACAGTGTTGGTTCCCAATTTTTGGGACCGAGAACCGACCATGTTGAGCCTGGGATCAAGGAGCAGATTAACCTTATGGGTCCAGTCCGGTTCCAAGGTCAACCCGGGACCAACCAATTATTTTTTTGTTTCATTTTTTGTATTCCTTGGAAGGACAAACAAACTATTTCAAATTACATATCCTTCAACAATGAGACATTGAGTAACAAATTATGAACACAAACATAAATATAAGATAAGGTAACAATATAAATTTCACACTTGCTAAAAGCAACAAACCATGAAAACGAACATGTGAAATACAATTAAACCATAAGAAGTTCAAAATATATAATATAAATCATGAATTATACAATTTCATATCTTGTTCATTCTTAAATGATCGCTTCAACTTCCGAACATCTGAAAAAAAAAAACAACACACATAATTAATACTTAACAAAGTATGTTTGTCTAGCTGAGTTGCGCTTGTGACGCGAGTGAGGTGAGACTAGAGGCAAGCGGCAAGGTGAGTGAACAGAGCCAAACAGCAAGGCGAGCGAGGCAAGCAAAGAGAGGCAAGTGGTGAGTGAGGAGGCCAAGGCGAGCGAGCGAAGAGGGTTTCTATTTTTTGTTTTGGACAAGAGCTTGGTTTTTTTTTCTACTTTCTAATTTACACGGTAAACTAAGCTGCATAAGAAAGAAGAGAATAGAGGAGAAGGCACTATGGTTTAGAGTAGACAAAAGCATATAATATATAATAAATAATATATACATGATCGATTCAAGTTGAACCAATCATAAACTCTTAGGATCGAGGACCAACTCACACAGTGTAGAGTCTAGGCATTTTAGGACCAAGGACCGACCCAATCCCTTTGGGAACCGGACTAGGACCGGCTAGGTTGGGCCGGTCTAGGGTTGACCCTGGACTGATGCTCACCCATAGAGGTTGCTGGTTTCCTTGCCATGAGCCGCTCAACCACCATGAGCCGCTCGTTCACGAACCACTTCAGTGAAGCATCACGGTGAGTTCCGTCACCAAACTCGTCAGCAGATCGCCGCAAGCACCACATCGCCGACGAGCATACTCCCAGCCACCAGAGTACCACCGGCAGGCATATTGCGAGCAAAGCCCTTTGTGATCTGTCCACCGGTTCGAATTTGGAAACATTACCTGCGAATAAGTAAAAAATCTTATCCAGAATCAATTTGAATATTTCATTACCTATTTTGAATGATTGATATCTAATCCAAATATTTGAGTGATAGGTACAATCTCGATTAGGATAACTTTCCTAATCCGCTACCACGCATGGTCTTTAATTCGAATCTATAAGCCTTTAGATAAAATTATTGATCGAATGGTTTTAAAAATTGATATCTTGGTCTTTAAGTCCTAAGATTAGGTTATTTATTTTATCTGCAACAATTTTAAGTTGATTAGATAATGTTTCCTTATTCGAATTGATTAGATGATACATTTGGTGGTGAATCATATCTTGTTTGATTAGAATGCTTATCTTTTATTTGCTTTCCTTATCTTAAAAATATAGAAAGATTGCCTGCTAGGTTTAGATTTTAGATAACATTGCATGTTTAAATTAGATTAATAGATTAGATATTCTAGATGGCACAACATTTTTAGATGATATCTAGATAATATGATAAGATTTTCTAATTGAAATAGGATTTATTCGGAATTATTTCCTAGAATGAATATGATAGCCTTTGTCATGGTAGTTTTATTTTAGTAATTTTTAATTACGAATTTAAATAAAAAAATACCAAAAATATCATATGCATATTATATAGTATGTATGTTTAGGCTCATTTAATAAAAATCGCATGTCATATAGATTAGCCTTTGCTTTAAGATAAAAGAAAACCCAAAAATAATTTATTCTTTTGGTGTGTTTAATTCCTTTTCTTTCTTGCAATGTATTTTCCTTTGTCTACCGTGTGTTAATTTCATTGTTTTTGCACTCTCATGGTCACTATGCATGTTAGTAATTTAGGTTAAAATTTATCCAAGCTGAGTACATAAATATTTTTGGAAAGAAATGAAAAAGGTATCGAAATAGCATTGGAGTAATTTAGCGTAATGAAAGTTCGCGAATCTATTTAATTTTTGGTTCGTAGAAGTAAAGTAAGTCTGTCAATACTTACTTGGATATTCAATCAACCCATCAAAAATATATTAGTGACGACTCCGAGTTGAAAATGATTTGCATGTGAATAACTTAAATCATAAGTTAAACTACATGTCATGTAACCAAAAGAACCATGAACATCTTTGACCTCCACTACTGACATCTTACAACACGAGACTTTTATTAATTCTCAGTAACAAAGAAACAACGGATATGAATCATCTAGTGTTTGATTGACAACAACATATCTTCAGGCCGTATCCTGAAAAGTCAAGAGTAACAGCAAAAAAACCACGATTACACCAAACACGCTGTGTAATCAGAAAAATCATGAACATCTTTGACCATTACTAGCTTAGCATCTTACATCAGTTAGTCTATCTCCATTTTGAACACCTAAAAAGGGAAAATTTCAATTAAGGGCCCCAAGTGAGGTCAAATCCTCAAAAGAGGACTCAAAGTAAATATAGTGTCAAATAAGGGTATGAAGTGCTCAATCAGTCTCAAATAAGGACCCGAAGTGCCCAAAAAAATCTTAAATAAGGGCATGGGTAGCCGACCGGCCAAAATGCCTGCCGGTCGGCGAGAATGTTACTATTCCGGCACCGAAACAGTAAAATTTTTATTATTTTATTATTTTTTCCTTTCTGTTTTTCTTCTTTTCCTTTTCCTTTTCTTTTTTTTTTCCTTCTCTTCCTCTGCCGGCCATAGCCGGGACCGGCGACCTCCACCGGCCTCAGGCGAGGCTGCCCTCACCGGCGTCGGGCGAGGTCGGCCTTGCCAGTTACTAGTGAGGTCTAGCCTCGCTAGATTTGGTGAGGGATCGGCCCCGCCGATCGCTGGCGAGGCTCGACCACGCCGGCGTTGGGCGAGGCCGGTCTCGCCTGCAACGGCAAGGCTAACCTCACCCAACGCCGGTGAGGTCGAGCCCTTGCCAGATCTGGCGAGGGCTCAGCCTCGCCAAGCAACGAC
Source organism: Syzygium jambos (assembly GCA_031216235.1). Lineage (NCBI taxonomy): Eukaryota > Viridiplantae > Streptophyta > Magnoliopsida > Myrtales > Myrtaceae > Syzygium > Syzygium jambos. The sequence continues at coordinate 8,706,968 of CM062229.1, read as the reverse complement.
GAGGTTGAGCCTCGCCAATTCCAGCGAGGGTTTGGCCTCGCCAGCATTGAGCGAGGCCAGTCTCTCCTACAACGGCAAGGCCGGCCTCGCCCGACGCCGGCGAGGTCGGGCCTCGCCAGATCTGGCGAGGGCTCGACCTCGCCGGCGTCAGGCGAGGCCGGTCTTGCCTGCAACGGCAAGGCTGGCCTCGCCCGACGCTGGCAAGGTTGAGCCCTCACTAGCGTCGGGCAGCCTCGCCTGAGGCCGGTGACCTCCGTCGGCCCCGACTATGGCCGGCGGAGGAAGAGAAGAAAAAAAAAGGAAAAGGAAAAGAAAAAAAACATAAAGGAAAAAAAATAAAATTTTACTGTTCCGGTGTCGGAATAGTAACTTTCTCACCAGCCGACAAGCATTTTGGTCGCCCGGCGACCCAGGCCCTTATTTGAGACTTTTTGTGCACTTCGGGCCCCTTATTTGAGACTGATTGGGCACTTTAGGCTCTTATTTGACATTATGTTCACTTTGGGCCCTATTTTGAGAATTTGACCCCACTTGGAGTCTTTAATTGAAATTTTTCCTAAATTTTTCATCGCAGATGTATCATCCGCATTCGTGAATTGGGGATTGTATGCATCAATAAAGTCGGAACTCAACCCTATCAAAAGAATATACTGTATGTTTCCACATTAGAATGTTCCCTTCCATTTTCTCACCTTTAGTGATTAGAGACACGGTAGATTATGATCACTGACCCTACGTGTAGAACGATTCTCATCGAAGTTGTCGAAGTGGTTAATTGGTCGGAGCTCTTAAAATCCTTCAATTCTTGTCGAAATTGGATCTTTCTCACGTCGATCATATTTCATGCTCTGATTAAGCTAATAACCAAGGCCTAGCTAAGCCCCCTTTTGTGACTTAGAAAGCACAGCCATGGGCTTTCCGTGTGCGAGGATTGGCCCATTTTTCGTCGATACGGCTGGGGTGTTTTTACATTTGCTTATATTATATGTTTATTAGTATGAACTGATTTTTATTGTTTGCACATTCATGCATGACCATATAGATCTGCATGTTTAGATAGAAAAATCGAAGAAGATTATACGAAATAACGTTTTACGAAAAAAGAAAAAGGTACCGATAGCAGGGTTTAGGTAAAACGAGCATATCAAGTCTTCGAACCCGAAATCCCTTGTTTTTTAGCCTTACTCTGCTCCTAACAGAAGGTTAGTGGCAACTCTAGCCGACTTCGATTAATAATAAAAGAGAAATCAAGTTGCGGTTCGAAAGAAGCCATGTCAAATATAAAGTGCCACCTTGCAAAGGGTTATACACGCCCACCTAACAATCCATTAAACTCCCCGAGATTCGTCTTGGGAGGGCCGCGACGGCACATATAGCTATGCATACTCAAAACGGGATTGCGGCTGTGAAATCATCTGCTCTAAGATAAAGTAAAACGTACCTTCGGGGTGTTTCCTCGAGAGAAATTTACGAGAAGAAGCTACGGCAAACATCGATCATTATTTCTCCACCCATGTTTCGGACAGGTGACCATAACGATAAAATGTAGCTGCGAACCCATGCGTAAATGATTAAAATAGGTATGTTCAGTTCTGCAGTAGAGGAACTACCTCTGGATCAGATATTGAATCGGCGCCATTTCCTCCAACGACAAAGATGTCACGACCTCACCGTCGAAGATGGGCTCTCTGAAGTTGCCGGGCATCCTCTTCTTCGCAGCAGCTTTGCTACCTCGATTCCCGAAATGATTAATGCGCTCATCTTTCTAGATTAAAATTTGGGGTTTTCAAGATCACGCTTTCACCTCTAACCAAAAACAATATAAAAGAGAATGGATGTGCAATTGTTACATCCAATGTGAGAAGAGAATAGATGGTTACTTGAAAATGTTCCAGACAACAATAGTTAGCGAAATGACTTGTTAGCCAATCGTGAGCTCAAGACCGCGAATCAACAACAGCCGTGACGTGCGGAATATGGAGTGGGATGTTCTGTCTCGACAAGGTTGGACTTTCCTCTCTGCCAGGTTAATGTTCTTTCTTGGGGGTGGGAATCACGTGACAAATTCTGGGAAAGTTAATGTTTAAGGCTAGGGAATTCTGTATTAATCACAAAAGACTAGGAGAGGAATCAATTGGTAAACATTAATATGCACGTTAAGATTATTAATTGACCAATTCAGGGAAAACAAACATTAATTTTACAACTTGCTTTTTATAAGATTATTTCTCATGGCACCCGTTCCACCGGGGAGAGAGAGAGAGAGCGCGGCAAGCGAGGAAAATGGGCGGCGCAGGAAAACGGTTTGAATATAATGTCACTGAAAAGATGACCTTTAGCTTACCACGTTGAGATTAGGGAAAAAAATTAGCGTGAGTCACTTCATTATTTAAAAAAAATTGAATGTTGCTGAAAATTTATTTTTTCCGATAAAGTTTGTTTTACAGAGAAAATTGTTTGAATTCCTAAATTGATTAGAGTGTGAGTTTGAAATCATTTGATATATGTTTGTTGCAATCCTCCTAAGATGAATCTCATGTTGGGTTTACTAGATTGTTCGGTGGGTGCGACAACGATAAGCCTAATGTGAGGTGGCGTTTACTCTTCACAGGAACTCTCCCAAGCTCTACCGACCTCAACTTAGTTTCAATTTGGTTATTGATCGGATAAGATTAGAGTCATTGCTAATTTATTATATAGCAATTAGGAATCAAGTAAGGCATTGCGAACTAGAGACTTCGGATTTGGGGACTTGGTTATGCTAGTTTTATCAAACGCCTGTCATCCATGCAATTTCTCTCTCAATAAAGTGTTATTTCATGCAATCTTTTTCGGTTTATATTCTTAAACATTCAAATCTATATAGCAATGCATAAGTGCACAAGCAATAAAATTTACTCAGTAATTAATAAAGATATGATTAAAGCAAATGTAAAAAAAATCCAAGTCATATCAGGAAAAACTAATACAAAATCTCGTTGTTATGTCCCAGCACAGATCCGTGAGTAATGAGTAAATAAATAAAATTTGCATAAAAAGAGAAAATTAATTATTAAGACTAGGGAACAATTTTAATTATAAAAGACTATGGACTTTCTGGTGTATATGTTTTATTTGATAAGCGATGATTGGTCCTAGGGGAACAGTAACTAACATTGATATCTGCACAAAAGTTAGTTTTCTAATCGATAGAGCTCGCGGACCAATTTTTGGAAAACCATTTTCGGGGCTTAAGAGACAAAAACAAAGATAAAAAGCACGGCCGGGCGGAGATAGAGACAGCGGGGGAGACAACCTCAGAGCAAGTTGACAGGCCGCTTTCCACGTGCTAGGAAAGGAATGGATTGATAAACAGATGCACAGCTGTAGAAATTTGACTCATTCTTACTTTGTAATTTTAATAATTGACTAGGGTCGTATAGAACCCAATTCCATAAGAAAGAGAGAGAGAGAGGCAAGCAAGGAAAACGGTTTGAATAATAGCGTCACTGAAAAAATGACCTTTGGCTTATCACATTGAGATTAGGAAAAAAAATAAGCGCGGTTCACGTCAGTCTTAAAATAAAATTTAAATGTTGCTGAAAATTTCTTTTCTCCCGAATGTTGAAAAAACCTTTGAGGATTTGAATGACAACGCCATCTTATGCAATTTTATTATTTAATAGACGCAAGTGTAGTTTCTATCCAGGTATCTATTGATGACTCAACATCATCGAATTTATCATTGGCGATATGTGAAAGAACTTGAAAGATTGAAAGGACCTTAAAGGTCAACATGCCAAAGTGAACAAGTAAGTTCGTGAGAAGGAAAAATTAATAGGTGAACAAATATGTGAAATTCAAATTCACATACGTGCTTGGGAAAAACCGATGGAGGTTGATATACACAAAAATTGTCAATTGGATCACTGGGTAGCACCAAGGAAAGATAAAAGATACGACTTATACCAAACTTAAAAGATCGCTTCTATACGAGTGACATAATGAAGATCCAGACATTCCTTGATTGTTATTATGTATTCAAAGGAATCTAATAGCAATCACAAGTCTGGAATTATGGATTTATTTGCTCTGACGAGAATCCAATCTATTTCTCATACCGTCGGACAAGAATTATTTCGTAACTTGTGGAGTATCTATTCATAGAAATGGCAAGATTGCTAGAAGATCTTATTGTAGGGGCAGCCAAGTCTCCGGTGATTTTGTTGGGAACTACGATGGTTACATTGATCAGTTAAATGGTCAACTTGAAGATTTCGTCTATAACAAAGACCGATGCAGGCCAATGTGGATAACAAGACAGACAAAGACTAATTACGAATGTTACAAGAATAGTTCATACATTGTGATTGATTGATTTGGCTAACTGAGAATCATACGATGTCTATTAGTCTTTGAGAGTGTACAACTGCCATAGTAGTACGTGTATTTTCTAGTAGAGTGATGTACCAAATTTTTTGTAGAAGTGACGCAAGCTACATCTATAACATCTCAAGAGCTACCAGTGAATTACAGCCTACTGTTAGTGTGGAAGAGTGGACATAGACTTATTCCAAACCGAACCATTATAAACTTGCATGCATCTATTTCTATCTCCTTCTATTTGCTATTTTATTTATTTGATAGAAATAACACGCACGTAATTTCTGCTTATACTTAGGTTGGTTCTACACATAAAAACTTGCTTCCACTCATTTCAGTGAAAAGTTGGTAAATAACCTATCAACCCCTTCTAGGATATATAACTAGCCACCTCTAGGTTATATCAATAGTCGCAACACCAAGCTATACCGGTCGTAACTTTGTTTCACATTTATTATTAAATAGATGAGATTAGAGTCGCCACTAATCTATTCTATGGCAATTAGGAATCGAATAAGGCATTGTGAACTAGACACTTTGGATTTGGGGGCTTGGTTACGCTAGTTTTATATAATGCCCATAATTTGTACAGTTTCTCTTTCATGTTGTTTTATGAAATCTTTCCGGTTTATATTTCTAAACATGCAAATATAAGTGCACAAGTAATAAATTTTACTCACTATAATAAATATGTGATTAAACCAAATGTAAAAACAATCCTAGCCGAATCAGGAAAAATTAATACAAAGTCTTGTTGTTATACCCAGCATAGGACCCCCGTGAGTAATGCGTAAAAAAATAAATCTTGCATAAAAAAAGTATTACAACTTATTTAACAAAGTTTGAATGTTATGCCTCTAGGGATAACAGGCTGATAAAACTAATAAAAATAAACTAGATTAATCCTATCTTGAATTGCGAGAAAGTTTGGATTCCCTATGTGTTAAGTCTTTTTTTTTTCCGTTAATGTAATTTACAAATTGTCCTTTTCTTCTTCTTTCTTGGGTGTGGGGGATCTCGTTACAAATTTAGAGAAAATTAATTGTTAAGACTAGGGAACAATTTTAATAATAAAATACTATGGATTTTGTGGTAGTATAAGTTTTATTTAAAAAGCTATGGGTGGTCCTAGGGGGACAGTGGCTACATTTGTTTTTCGGGTCCGAGACAGTGGCTACATTTGACCCCGGCACGAAAGTTGTTTTCTATTATTTAAGTAAGTTGTTTTCTGTGGAGTCATTTTTTGGAAAACCATTTCCGGGGCTTAAGTGACGCAAAAACAAAGATAAAAGCACGGCCAGGCGGCAGTAGAGACAGCGGGGGACACTTAAAAAAAAACAAGGATTTAGTCACGGAAAATTAGAGACGAATAATTTTTCGTTGCTAATTTGGGACGGAATTAGCGACGAATTTTTTTTTCGTTGCTAATTTGCGACGAAAAAAAATGTCGTCGCTAATTTGTGACAGAATTTGCCATGAAAAAAAATGTCGTCGCTAATTTGCGATGGAATTTGCGATGAAAAAAAAAATCCTTCGCTAATTTGCAACGGAATTTGCTACAAAAAACTATTCGTTGCTAATTTGCGACGGAGTTAGCGACTTATTTTTTTTCGTCGCTAATTTTACGACCCAATTTACAACGAAAAATAAATTCGTCGCTAATTTGCGACGGAAAATAAATTAGTCGCTAATTGTCCCCCTCGCTACTTGTAATATACCCCTACCCCCAATTTCTCTCTCTCCCTGCTAATTCCTCAGATCCTTCTTTGCTGTTCTCCCTCCCTCTCCCTCTTTCATTTCTCTCGATAAACCTCTCTGCGCGCACGCAAATCAGTCTCGGTAAAGCTTTTCTGCCGGTAAGTGGCGTGGCTAATTTCGTGGCTAATTGGCGATGAAGACAGTTCGTTGCAAAATTATTCATTGCTGGATTCGAATTTTTTTTATTTTATTGACTTTTTTTTTCTCTTTTTTTTTCTAACTTCATCGCCGGTCGGCGGTCCGGCGACCGGCGAGACCTCGTCATGGCCGCCACCGCTGGACCTCGCCCAGATCTAGGCGAGGACGAGTGGCCATGGCCGCCGCTCGACCTCGCCGTCCAGATCTGTGCCGCGAGGTCCAACGACACCTAGATCTGGGTAGCGAGGTCAAGCGGCGGCCTCGCCATGGCCGCCGTTGGACCTTGCAGCGAGGTCGAGCGGTGGCCATGGCCGCCGCGAGGTCCAATGGCAGCCATGGCAAGGCCATCGCTCGACCTCACCCATGACCGGCGAGGTCCAACTCGCTAGCCTCAGCCGGTTGCCGGACTGGTGACTAGCGAAAAATATAATGAAAAAAAAATTTGAAAAAAAAATTCGAAAAAAAAATTATTAAAAAAATCTAAAGTCATTTTTTTTAAGTACGTGTCCATTTGAAAGTCTTGCAGATGAAGTGAACGTTGCAATTCTCATCAAATTGAACACTTTCTACTACAAAGATTTCAGTCAAATACTTGGGTAAATCTTCTTGTCATGGTAATTTTTTTCATTTTTTTCAATTTCAAAGTAATTGTTTCGTCAAAAACAAAATTTTAATTTTTAGAATTTTATGGTTTTAATTAAGAAAATTTTATGGTTTTAATATTTTACAATATTTTTTATTTTTATATAGACACAATGTAAAGAGACAGAGCTTGGATGTATAATAAGAATTTACTTGAACGTCGAGGATTGACCGATGAGTTTCGTACTAGGTTGGAACTATTTTTGGACTTTGCTAGTAGTAAATATGAGTTAATGGATGGAAATAAGTTACGATGTCTGTGTAATAAGTGCAGTAATGGTAAATTTCATGTGTGTGATAAAGTTAGAGAACATCTTTGTAGACTTGGGTTTACTCTGAACTACTATAATTAGACTTACCATGATGAACCATTTATATTTAATAAATGATATCGAATAAGTGACCAATTTTCAATTAGGGAAGAATATAGCTATTATGACCAATTGAACCCATATCAGAGGATGGTGATTGATGCAGCTGGTCAGAATGTTGTTTCAGATTTGAATCATGCAAGTACTAGTTTTACTCCTACACTTGAACAATTGGAAGAGATAGGAGTAACAAAATTTGATGAGAATGTGTGTAATGAAACTTTTCCATCTAATCAGTTCTGGGAAGTATTGAAAGCAGTAGATGAACCTTTATGGGCAGGTTGTGACAACTACACTCAGTTATCAGTGACAACAAGATTGTTAAATATCAAGGCAGAGTATAATGTGTCTGAGAATTGCTTCAACTCTTTTGTTGAAGTAATGCGGGAAATAATGCCTCATGATAACATTATGCCAAGTGATTTTTACGATATGAAGAAGTTAATGGATAACTTAGGTCTTCCAGTTGAAAGGATTAATGTATGTAGTAGGGGTTATATGTTATATTAGAGAGATGATGAAAATGCAGAATCTTGCAAATTCTATAGCCAATCTAGGTACAAGATTAATAGGAAGCAGAGTCGTAATCAGAAGCGTAGACTATGTAAGCAAATGTTTTATCTGCCCTTAATCCCCAAATTGCAAAGGCTTTATGCGTCTCAAGCCACTGCTGAACACATGACTTGACATGCAAATCACGAAACAAAAGAGGGTCTAATGTGTCATCCTTCAGATGTAGAGGCATGGAAACATTTTGATAGAGCATACCCTGAGTTTGCAATAGAGCCTCGAAACATCAGGTTAGGTCTTTGTGCTAATGGATTTGCCCCATTTGGGAAATCAGGAAAAAGTTATTCATATTGGCTAGTTATCTTAACTCCGTACAATCTTCCATCCGGTATGTGCATGAAGACACCTTATATGTTTTTGACATTGATCGTGACTAGCCCGCAAAATTCGAAAAAGTTGATAGATATTTATATGCAACTATTGATTGAAGAGTTATAACGGCTATGGGATGAAGGTGTCGTTACGTATGATGTTTCTACCGATCAAACATTTGTAATAAAGGCTACTCTTTTTTGGATGATAAATAACTTTCCAGCTTATAGAATGTTATCTAGATGGAGTACAACTGAGATCTTAGGATGTCCGATATATTTGGAGGGATCGAAGCCATTCAGATTAAGACATGGTAAGAAGCCTAGCTATTTTGACTGTCACAGACAATTTTTGCCGACGAATCATGCATTCAGAAGGAGTAAAAAAGAGTTCATCCGGAATAGGATTGAAAGAACACCTCCATCATTGAGGTTGATCGGTGATCAAATTTGAGAGCGAGTGCAAGATTTTCCAACTGTTGTTGAAACCCTCATGACATATCTATTGCGTACGGAAGTATACATAAGTAGACTAAACGCGGTATATTTTGGGATCTATCATATTGGAAGGCCCATCTTATTCATCATAATCTTGACGTCATGCACATTGAAAAGAATGTTTTCGACAATATCATAAATACTGTGATGGATGTCATTAGAAAAATAAAAGACAACTTGAATGCAAGAAAAGATATGAGAGATTTTTGTTATCGGCCAACACTAGATGTTGATGCAAGCAGCAAGGGACCAAAACCAAAAGCAGTTTATACATTGGATAATGAGCAGAGACGAGTCGTTTGTCAATGGTTGAAATCTGTGCGGTTTCCTGATGGATATACTTCGAACATCGGGAGATGTGTTGATTTGAACGAATGCAAGTTGACAGGATTAAAGAGTCATAATTGTCACATATTTATAGAAAGACTAATTCCAATAGCTTTCAAGGAATTTCTACCAAACTTTATATGGGGCGCCATTACAGAGTTAAATAATTTCCTTTATGATATTTGCTCAACAGTGTTAAAAGCATCACACATGGAGAAACTAGAGAGAGACATTCCAATTATTCTTTGCAACTTAGAAAGGATATTTCCTTCATCATTTTTTGATTCAATGGAGCATCTCTTAGTTCACTTGCCTTATGAGGCCAAAGTTACAGGTCTCGTCCAATTTCGATGGATGTATCCATTTGAGAGGTAAAAATTATTTTAAAATAAATTTCAAAATACTTTATTATATATTATGTTCTGATAAACTTCTTTCTATTGCAACTAGGTTCTTATATCTTTTGAAGAAAAAAGTGAAGAATAAAGCATGTGTTGAAGCTTTAATTTGTAATGCATATATTGTGGAAGAAGTGACAACATTTACATCATACTATTTTAAGCCGCACGTACAGTACAAGAGACGGAGAGCAGGAAGAAATGATGAGGGTCCCATTGATCCCAATTGCAAATCATTTTCTATTTTCAATTATCTCGATCGATCAAGCGGCGCATGTAAGTTTCGTTGCTTAACAGGCGAAGAACAGCAGACAGCCCATATATATATTTTACTGAACTGTCCAGAAGAGGAGCCATACTTTGAGTAAGTGTATATTTGCAAATATATGTATTGCGTGTCAAATATTTACTAATATTTAAATGCAAATTGTTAATAGGATTTTTCAAACTTCAATGTATGGACTACCACCAAATGAGTTTAATCGTTTGTACGATGAACAATTTGCAGCATGGTTCAAAACATATGTAAGATGCCTATGAACCCAAACTAAGTTATTAATATTTTATACATCATTTAAATATATATTATTGACTTTGCATATGTGACCTTAGGTTCATAGTAATCATGATTAAGTTGAAGAGCAATGATTGCTATATCATCTATCATGGGGTCCAAAGTCAAGAATACGAACTTGGTCAGCATATTTTATAAACGAGTATAATTTTCACACTCAAGAATATGGAATGGGAAAAGCCACAATGAATAGTGGTGTGTATTCCGTCATCCAATGATGGCAGTTCAAAAAATGATTTTTATGACTTGTTGGATGAAATCATAGAGATAGAGTACACTGGACCATTAATGCAGGTTGTGTTATTTAAATGCATGTGGTTCAATCCCATCAAAGGAATAAATGTGCATACGAAGTTTAATTTGATTGAAATAAATCACAAGGTATATGAAATATGAACCATTTGTGCTGGCACAACAAGCAATTCAAGTATATTATGTATCATATCCTAGTTTGAAATGTGACAAAGCTGATTGATGGGCTGTATGTAAAACCAAAGTACGAAGAAAAATCAAGGAACACTTGAACGATACAGCATATCAACAAGATGAAGTTTGTAATACGGTTAAAACTGAGGAATATAACATTCCAACTCTACGAGATCCATGTGGAGCAATGATAGATGTAGATCTAACTGAAATTCGTGAATTAAATTTAGAAGGTGTTGCAGAATCTGATTTTGAGATAGAGGATGATGATGCTCATGAAGAAGATGATGATCAAGATGAAGACGAAGGCGAAGATGAAGATTTATATTTTTGAGACTTTTTACTAATTATGTCGTAATTATTATTATTATTATTATTATTATTATTATTATTATTATTATTATTATTGTTACGACATGAGTTTATTGATGTTGTCGTAATTATTAGTATTGTTGTTGTTGTTGTTATTATTATTATTGTTATTATTATTATTGTTGTTGTTGTTGATTATTATTATTGCTATTATTGTTACTGAAACGTTATTGTCACGAAAAAAAAATGAATTAGGCGTGTGTGGGCTAGTAGAAATGAAATTCGTGGCTAAATCCATGGCAAATTAGCCACGAATTTGAAAAATAGACTAGTAGAATTGAAATTCGTGGCTAAATCCGTAGCAATTAGCCATGGATTTAGTCACGAATTTGAAAAATAGGCTAGTAGAATTGAAATTCGTGGCTAAATCCGTGGCAAATTAGCCACGGATTTAGCCATGAATTTGAAAAAAAAATGAATTAGGCATGTGGGCTAGTAGAAATGAAATTCGTGGCTAAATCTGTAACTAATTTGCCACGGATTTAGCCACGAATTTCATTTTTACTAGCCTTTTTTCAAATTTGTGGCTAATTTGCCACGAATTTAGCCACGAATTTCATTTCTATTAGCCCACACAAGCCTAATTCATTTTTTTCAAATTCGTGGCTAAATCCGTGGCAAATTAGCCACGGATTTAGCCACGAATTTCAATTCTACTAGCCTATTTTTCAAATTCGTGGCTAAATCCGTAGCTAATTTGCCACAAATAAGTTCGTCACAAAATACTGACAAAAAAAAATTTGGTCGCAAATTAGCCACGAAATGTGTTCGTCGCAAATTAGCGATAAATTTTGCCACTAATAAGTTCGTCGCAAAATACTGACAAAAAAAAATTTAGTGGCAAATTAGCTACGAATTTTGCCACGAAATGTGTTCGTCGCAAATTAGCGATAAATTTTGCCACGAATACACTTCGTGGCAAATTAGCGACGAATTTTGCCACGAATATTTAGCGACGAATTTTACCACAAATACAATTCGTGGAAAATTAGCGACGAATTTTACCACGAATACAATCGTGGCAAATTAGCGATGAATTTTGCCACGAATATAATTCATGAAAAATTAGCCACGAATTTTTGCCATGAATAATTAGCGACAAATTTTGCGACGAATTTTTTTTATCGCAAATTAGCCATGAATAATTAGCGATGAATTTTTTTTCATCGCAAATTCATTTAGCGCCAAAAATTGAAATTTTCCGTCACAAAATTTTACGACGACCTATTAGCGACAAATTTTTTTCCGTCGCAAATTCGTTTAGCGACGAATTTTGCCAAATTTTTCGTGGCAAAATTCGTCGCTAAAACCAACTTTTTTTTGTAGTGGGAGACAACTTTAGAACAAGCTGATAGGAATGTATTAATAGACATATTTAACAACAAAAATTTAATAGACACGTGCACAGCACGTAGTAATTTGACTCGTTCTTATTTTATGATTTTATTAATTGACCGGTCTAACAGTCGAATTAAGAATAACATGTGGAATTTGAAGAATGAAGCGGACACACACGTGAAATAAATTAGAAAAGTCAAATCTAAAAGTTTAAATTAATACGTGGAGAGAAATGACACACACATATATAAATCATATAAACATATAGTCAAATGATGTAAGATATCTCACGGACATAAAGGCACACGTAAATGCCAACCATCATGGCACAAACACGTGGATTGTCCATCTCCAGCAATGCGCTTAATGCAACTAAAAGTCATTAAGCAAATTTGTTGGAGATTTTCACATGGTTGGTCCTCCTCATGATCGGTTTGAATCATTATGAAGTGAATAGTTCCAAAAACAAGGTGAATGATTGTTTTTTTTCCATTAGCTCTTTGAACTGAAATAACTAGATTTTGTTTGCGTGGTTCACTTTTGCATTGGAAGCACATGATTCGCCGTTTACACTCCACTTTTGTTTAATTGACATGTTAGTCTATTTAGGAATTATTTCCATGAGAACGAAATAAGTTTAAACGGAAAATCCAATATTTAAATTTGTGGATTTTAAAAGTGGAAATGGTTTTGATATTCAACTGCAAACCTATGTTTTCTGTACTTATCCCAAGATTCAATCCCTCAATGGAAGAACACTACACCCCTTTAAAGTTCATTACAATCCCTTATTCAAATGATGTGAAATAAAATTTTAATTCATGTGATATTGTTCTCTAACTTAACAATATACACCTAAAAAATCCTAACGCTATCCATCAGGGCACCCTTGTCCAAGATGAGTGTTTCGTCAAAGATGTGGCGCCCTTAATATCATCTCTTACATGCATACAGGACTAAAATTTTTCAATGGCTCCGATCCATGTGGATCACCATATAAGATATTCTCCATAATTATGGATGGGTCTTTATTTATGAATCACTCGAGAAAACCTTTTCATTTTTGATGTGGGATTTATGATGTCATAAAACTCCCCCAATTAAAGTACGGACAGAAACCATATTGAAGAATGAAATTGAAACTGAAGAACGAAATTGAAACTGAAGAACGAGGAGCAACATACGTGAAAGAAACGTGGTGCATGAAGGTTGTGAAATCCTAATCTAAAAAAGATAAACTAACAGATGAAATATTACTGCGTGAATACAAAAACAATGGAAACTTGATACTCGAGCAATGTGGAATAACATTTTGCTTACTACAATAATCTCTCTCTCCTCTCTCTCTCTCTCTCAATATGCACATGTATGTATGAATGTTTTTATGTACTCATGTACGTATGTATATTGTGCAACTATTTCTTCTTCGAATTTTTTCTTCTTTTTTCGGTCTTTGTTACCTATGAAATTGTATTATCAAGTAACTTTTCTCTCTTTTACACAATTTCATTAGTGCAAAGTTGTCGTGTCAGTAACCATGCTTGCACGATTAAATATGTTAAAGACGAAGTTTACATGATTCCACAAGATCAAAAGGCGAAAAAACTTGATTTTACATACTAGAAAGTTGAGATTAAATTGCAAGAGTTGGAACGGTATTGAACCTTTTGAGAAAATTTTCCAAAAAGTTGTAAACTGATTGTACGATGACCAATTTAATACTAAACCTTTCAATCATGCTAATTTAGTCCTAAACCTTTTGACCATTTGCCTAATTAGTCCTAAACCTTTCAACTATGTCAATGTAGGCTTAAACATTTTGATGATTTATCAATTTAATCTTAATTCTTTTGACAATTCGCCAATGTAATCCTTCCGGCTAAATATCCGTATAATAGTTTTATATCTAAATTGGCAAATCTTCAAAATTTTTAGGACTAAATTGACGCATAGAAAGTTTTATGACTAAATTGACAAATCATTAAAATATTTAGGATTAAATTAGCCGTCGTAGGATAAGTTTACAACTTTTTGGACAACTATCCCTGAACATTCTCTAGTTATTGTCCACCATGATGTTGCAAGTAGTAAATATGCAGTACATTGGAACGTGTCGTCAGACTATGAACATCAAATAGTGGATATGCACTAGTTCATACTTAATTCAACCTTTTACTTTCCTTCTCAAACAAAAGAGAACTCATTCGTGCTTTAACCTCGAGAATCTCTCATTTGTTTAGGAAAAAGAAAATTAAGCAGTCCATGCATGTGAAAGCATGTGCACTAACTTGATAATGTGGTCTGTCCTTTGAGAAAGAGACGAAGGTGGATTGCTTGTCTTGTCGTCCTGTCAGCTGAAAAAAGACAAGCCGGGTCGTTGATTTTAGAGCATCTACGGCAATGCGTGTCGAATTAAGTGAGGCATTAGATCAGTGTTAAATCCACGTAATTAAAATCGCTCTCCTGGGTCCAGACAAGAAGTTTTCCTCGGTCTATGAATAATCTCCTAAGTTTTAATGAATCGTACTCCATTTAATCAACTTTCTTGGTGAAAAACACGTACTAATAATTTGAAAGGCATAATTTACCATGACGTATTAATAATAGTTAGTATTGATTAAGAACTTACCAGCAATCTAAATATACATATTGTAAAGATCATCATCATATTAATGAAATTTACCAAACTTTTGGATGGTTACTAAAGTTTTTTGATTGGTGTTTACTCATTTATATGTGCAATTACTAATGTGATATAAAATCTACCAACCTTTTATTATCTCGAAGTCATAATATAAGATGTCAATGAATAATTCATCAGCATAAATCGAAATCAAGGGCTATTGGTCCCACACAATATTTAAAAACGCGAAATTTACTGCCCTGATGTGGACTTACTAGCATGTCGCAAAAAGGTGAACTATAACATACCTATTTTGTTTGAACTTTTATCAACTTACACTAAAAAAAACATGATTATTGCGACCGATTATTTTCGTCGCTAATTTGCGACAAACTTTGCGACGGATTTATAAATCCGTCGCAAATTAGCGACAAAAATAATCCGTCGCAAATTTGCGACGAAATAATTTTCTGTCGCAACATTCGTCGCCCAATTGGGACGGAAAGTTGGTCATCGCTAGTTCCATCGCAAATTTGCGACGAATTTTGCGACGGATTTATTTTCCGTCGCGACGACAGTAGCGACGAATATTTTATCCGTCGCAATTTGCGACGAAAAATGGATTCGTCGCTAATTTGTGAAGGAAAATTAATTTTGTGATATTCACCCCACCCCACCCGTCAATTTCTCTCTCTCTCTCTCGGTAGTGATTTGTCAGGTCGCCCGCTTTTCTCTCACCTTCTTCTTCTATCATTTCTCTCAATAATCCGTGCGCCCAGAAATCAATCTCGGTGAAGTTTTTTCACCGGTAAGTATCGTAGCTAATTTCGTGACTAAACATGCAACTAATATGGTCCTGTCCTTTTTATTTATCGGTGGATGCGAAAAAAAATTTTTATTGACAATTTTTTCTGTTTTTGTTGTAAATTGGTCGTCGGTCGCCGAACCGGCCACCAATTTGCGACGGACGGTCTTTGTCCGTCGCAAATTTGCGACGGACACACCTGGGCGAGGTGCCGGTCGACCTCGCCGACATGGCGGCCTCGCCTAGATCTGGCGGAGGCCGACCGGCCTCGACCCATGGCCGGCGAGGCCGCGCGGGCTGGCCATGGCCACCGGTCGACCTCGCCGTCGCCCTCGCCAGGGCCACGGGTCGACCTCGCCGTCGCCCAGATCTAGGCGACGGCGAGGTCGACCCGTGGCCCTGGCGAGGCCGAGCGGCCTCGCCGGCGTCAAGCGGTTGCCGGACCGGCGACCGGAGAAAATTAAAAGAATTTTTTTTTAAAATTCAGAAAAAATAAAAAAAATTATTTAAAAATGAATGTTAAGTGATTTTGCTTTTATTTAGGTACATGTTCAATTGAAGGTCTCGCAATCCAAGTGAACTTTGCAATTCTCTTCAAATTGACCACTTTCTACTACCAAGATTTCGATCAAATATCTGGGTAAGTCTTCTTTACATGGTAATTTTTTCATTTTTTAAAATTTCAAAGTAATTGTTGCGTGAAAAACAAAATTTTAATTTTCATAATTTTTTTTAATTAACAACCGTAGATATGATATTTTAAATATTTTACGAGATTTTTTTATTTTAATACAGACACAATGCAAAAAAACAGGGCTTGAATGTATAATAAGAACTTACCTGGACGTCAAGGATTAACCGATGAGTTTCGTACTGGGTTGGAACTATTTTTAGACTTTGCTAGTAGTAAATATGAGTTCATTGATAGAAATAAGTTAAGGTGTCCGTGTAGAAAGTGCAGTAATAGTAAATTTCATGTGTGTGATACAGTTAGAGAACATCTTTATAGATTTGGATTTACTCCGAATTATTATAATTGAACTTGTCATGGTAAACCATTTATATCTGATGAAGGATATCGAAAAAGTGACCAATTTTTAGTTAGGGAAGAATGTAGCTATTATGACCAATTGAACCCATACAAGTGGATGGTGATTGATGCAGCTGGTCAGAATTTTGTTTCAGATTTGAACCATGCAAGTACTAGTTTTACTCCTACACATGAACAAGTGGGTACTAGTCATGCATCACAATTGGAAGAGATAGGAGTAACGGGTTTTGATGAGAATGTGTGTAATGAAGCTTTTTCATTTAATCAGTTCTGGAAAGTGTTGAAAGCAGCAGATGAACCTTTATGGCCAGGTTATGACAACCACACTAAGTTATCAGTAACAGCAAGACTGTTAAATATCAAGGCAAGGCATAATGTGTCGCAAGATTGCTTCAACTCTTTTGTTGAAGTAATGCGGGAAACAATGTCTCGTGATAACAGCATGCCAAGTGATTTTTACGATATGAAAAAGCTAGTGGATAACTTAGGTCTTCCGGTTGTAAGGATTGATGTATATAGTAGGGGTTGTATGTTATATTGGAGAGATGATGAAAATGCAGAATCTTGCAAATTCTGTAGCCAACCTAAGTACAAGATTAACAGGAGGCAGGGTCGTAATCAGAAGCGTAGACCATGCAAGCAAATGTTTTATCTGCCCTTAATCCCCAGATTACAAAGGCTTTATGCGTCTCAAGCAACAGCTAAACAGATAACTTGGCATGCAAATCATGAAACAGAAGAGGATCTAATGTGTCATCCTTCAGATGTAGAGGCATTGAAGCATTTTGATAAAACGTATCCTGACTTTGCGATAAAGCCTCGAAACATCAAGTTAGGTCTCTGTGCTAATGGATTTGCCCCATTTGGGAAATCAGGAAAAAGTTATTCATGTTGACCAGTTATCTTAACGCCGTACAATCTTCCACCCGGTATGTGCATGAAGACACCTTATATGTTTTTGACATTGATCGTGCCTGACCCGCAAAATCCGAAAAAGTTAATAGATGTTTATATGCAACCATTGATTGAAGAATTACAACGGCTATGGGATGAAGGTGTCGTTACGTATGATGTTTTTACCGATCAAACATTTGTAATGAAGGCTACTCTTTTTTGGATGATAAATGACTTTCAAGCTTATAGAATGTTATCTAAATGGAGTACAGCTGGGATCTTAGGATGTCCGATATGTTTGGAGAGATCAAAGTCATTTAGATTAAAACATGGAAAGAAGCCCAGCTATTTTGACTGTCACAGACAATTTTTACCGATAAATCATACATTCAGAAGGAATAAAAAAGAGTTCATGAAGAATAGGACTGAAAGAACACGTCCACCATTGAGGATGACCGGCGATCAAATTTGGGAGCAGGTGCAGGACTTTCCAACTATTGTTCAGAACCCTCACAACATGACTTTTGAGTACGGAAGTATACATAAGTAGACTAAACGCAGTATATTTTGGGATCTATCATATTGGAAGGCCCATCTTATTCATCATAATCTTGATGTCATACATATTGAAAAGAATGTTTTCGACAATGTCATAAATACTGTGATGGATGTCATTGGAAAAATAAAAAACAACTTGAATGCAAGAAAAGATATGAGAGATTTTTGTTATCGGCCAACACTAGATGTTGATGCAAGCAGCAGGGGACCAAAACCAAAAGCAGTTTATACATTGGATAAGGAGCAGAGGCGAGTTGTTTGTCAATGGTTAAAATCTGTGCGTTTCCCTGATGGATATGCTTTGAACCTCGGAAGATGTGTTGATTTAAATGAATGCAAATTGATAGGTTTGAAGAGTCATGATTGTCACATATTGATGGAAGACTAATTCCAATAGCTTTAAAGGAAGTTCTACCGAACTTTGTATGGGGCTTCATTACAGAGTTAAGCAATTTCCTGTATGATATTTGCTCGACAGAGTTAAAAGCATCGCACATGGACAAACTAGAGAAATTTATTCCAATTATTCTTTGCAACTTAGAAAGGATATTTCCTCCATCATTTTTTGATTCGATGGAGCATCTCTTAGTTCACTTGCCTTATAAGGCCAAAGTTGCAGGTCCCGTACAATTTCGATGGATGTATCCATTTGAGAGGTAAATTTTTTTTAAAATAAAGTTCAAATTACTTTATTATATATTATGTTCCGATAAACTTCTTTCTATTGCAACTAGATTCTTATATCATTTGAAGAAAAAAGTGAAGAATAAGGCACGTGTTGAAGCTGCAATTTGTAATGTATATATTGTGGAAGAAGTGATAACATTTACGTCATACTATTTTGAGCTGCACGTGCGGTGCAAGAGGCGAAGAGCAGGCAGAAATGAAAAGAACCCCATTGATCTCAATTGCAAAGCATTCTCTATTTTCAATTATCTGAGTCGACCAAGCGGCGCATGTCAGTCTCGTTACCTAACAGGCGAAGAATTACATGCAGCCCATACATATATTTTACTGAATTGCCTAGAAGTGGAGCCATACTTCGAGTAAGTGTAAATTTGCAAATATTTGTATTGTGTATCAAATATTTGCTAATATATAAATGGTATTTATTACTAGGATTTTCCAAACTTCAATGTATGGACTATCACAAAATGAGTTTGACTGTATGCGCGATAAACAATTTACAGCATGGTTCAAAACATATGTAAGTTGCCTATGAACCCAAACCAAGTTATTAAAATTTTATACATCATTTATTGAAATATATATTATTGACTTTGCATGTGTAACTTTAGGTTCACAGTAATCATGATGAACTTGGAGAGCAAGGATTGCTATATTATCTGTCATAGGGTCCACAGTTAAGAGTGCAGAGTTGGCCAGCATATTTCATAAATAGATATAATTTTCACACTCAAGAATATAGAATGGGAAAAGCCACAATGAATAGTGGTGTGTCTATTCGGTCATCCAATGGTGACAATTCAAAAGATGATTTTTATGGCTTGTTGGATGAAATCATAGAGATAGAGTATCATGAACCATTAATGATACAGGTTGTGTTATTTAAGTGCAAGTGGTTCGACCCCGTCAAAGGAATGAAGGTGTATACGAAGTTTAATTTGGTTGAAATAAATCACAAGAAAATGTATATGAAATATGAATCATTTATCTTGGCACAACAAGCAATTCAAGTATGTTATGCATCATATCCTAGTTTGAAACGTGACAAAGCTGATTGGTGGGCTGTATGTAAAATCAAAGCACGGAGAAAAATCGAGGAACACTGGAAGGATAGAGCCTATCAATAAGAGAAAGTTTGTAACACGGTTGAAACTGAGGAATATAACATTCCAACTTTACGAGATCCATGTGGAGCTATGATAGATGTGGATCCAACAGAAATTTACGAATTAAATGTACAAGATTGTTTAGAATCTGATTTTGAGACAGATGATGAAGACAAAGACAAGACAAAGACAAATTGGAAGACGAAGACGAAGACGAAGATTAAAATTTTTGCGACAAAACACTAATGATGTGTAATTATTATTGCGACAAGTATTATTTTGGTTGTCATAATTATTATTATTGTTCTTGTTATTATTGTTCTTGTTTTTGTTATTAACATTATTGTTGTTGTTATTACTGTTGTTGTCGCTTATTCTTCTTAATTTAATTGATCGTCGGAAAATTTATCGTTAAATGACGACAAGTCAAATATTATTCGTGCGATGACATTTACGATATTATATTTACCATTGGATTTAGATCGTTGCCAATTTCGTCGCTCATTTTACGACAACAACTTCTTCGTGACTACTGTTCATCGAAGAATTATTGACGGACCAAAAAATTCACGGCAATCGTTCGAATCCATCGCAAAATTTGCGATGGATTTGAATATGTCCTTTATTTTTGAAATATGAAATAAATCCGTCGGAAATTTGCGACAGAAAAATATTGTCTGTCGAAAAATTGTGGACAGGAAAAAAATACGTAGTAAATTTGCGACGAACTTTTATGTCCGTCGCAAATTTGCGACGGACCAAAATAATGTCCGTCCCAAATTTGCGACGGACCAAAAAAAGTCCGGCGCAAATTTACGACGAACAAAATTTCTGTTGCAAATTTGGGACAGAAAAAAATCCCCTCCCAAATTTGCGACGGACGAAAAAAAGTTCGTCGCAAATTTGCGACGGACTAAAAAAAGTCCGTCGTAAATTTGCGACAGACCAAAGGAATTTCCGTCGCAAATTTGCAACGGACCAAAAAAATGTCCGTCGCAAATTTGCGATAGAGAAAATTTCCGTCGCAAATTTGGGAAGGAGAAAAATCCCTTCCCAAATTTGCGACGGACCAACATTTCGTCGCAAATTTGCGACGAACCAAAAAAAGTCCGTCGCAAATTTGCGATGGACCAAAAAAATTCCGTCGCAAATTTGAGACGGGAAAAAAAATTCCCTCCCAAACTTGCGACGGACAAAAAAAGTCCGTTGCAAATTTGGGACGGGGAAAAAATTTACTCCTAAATTTGTGAAGGACAACAAAAGTCCGTCGTAAATTTGGGACGGGAAAAAATTCCCTCCCAAATTTGCGACGGACCAAAACATGTCTGTCGCAAATTTGCGACGGCAAATAAACGTCCGTCGCAAATTTGCGACAGAAAAAAAAAGTCCATCGCAAATTTGAGACGGGAAAAAAAATTCCCTTCCAAATTTGCGACGGACTGTTTTGTCCATCGCAAATTTGCGACGGACCCACCAGAATTTTACGTCCGTCGCAATCTCTCTCTCCCCCCTGCATGCACACGTGCCCTCGTCAGCTTTACTTCTCTGACAATTTTTGTTGTTTTTCTCCTCTTCTTCTTCTTCTTTTTTTTCTTCATCTTCCTCCTGTTGTCTTCGCCGAGTGCACTAATCCGCCACTATCGTCCCCGTCATCATCTACCTGCGCGTGGGAGCTCCACTCCTCCTCGCTCGCCCACGCGCCTCGCCGGCCCGCCTCGCAACTGCCTGAAGCCGTTGCCGCCCAGCCTCGCCGAGCTTGCCGTCGCTGCCCAGCCGCTGCCCAACCTTGCCAAGCTCGCCGTCGCCGCCCACCCGCCGCCCAACCGTCACCGCCGCACCGCCAGCCCGCCCAGCCTCGTCCGAGCACTTGCCTTCGCCATCGCCGCCCAGCCGCCGCCCGAGGCCATCGCTGCCCAGCTCGCCGCCGTCCAGCCACCGCCCAGCCGCCGCCACCCTGCCGCCGATCAGCCCCGGCCAACGCCGTCACCGCCCAGCTCCACCGTGGTTCACTCGGCCGACTAGCCACCACTTCAGCCGACGCCTGTGCCGAGCCCGCCACTATTAACCAGGCCAAAATCTAATTATTGTTGGGTTTTTCTTGACCTTAAACTAAGTAAGCAATTCCCTAAACCCTACCTACTATAATGAGTATTAATCGGACTTGTTTAGGGATTGTTTAGTATCTGATTGGTTAGCTAAGTTAGGGGCTGATTTCAGGATTGCATGTGGCTTTGATCGATGTTCGACTGGTTAATTTGTCCATTATATCGCCAATTAAGCGTTTAATGATGATCGAGTGATTGATTAAGCGTTTATTCAGAAAATGCATTAAAATTGAACAATTCTAGAAAAATTTCGAAAAATTTCGTGAAAATTTAAAAAAGTCATATTTTGGGAAAATATTAAATTTGGTGAATTTTTTTTAAAATTAAAAAAACAAAATTTCAAAATATCACAAAATGGAAAAAAATAACTGTTGCCAACCACTTTGATTGAACTTTAATTTTTTTTAGGTGCCCGAAAAAAGAATAATAATAAAAAATTCAAATTTGCAAAATATTATAAAATGGCTTAAAATACCTGTGGCCATCCATTTTGAGAGAAATTGTAAATTTTTTAGGTGCACAAAAAATGTAAAAATAATAATAAAATAAAAAATTGCAAAACTTCACAGAATGTCTTAGAATACATGTGGCCATCAACTTTGAGTGAAAAATAATTTTTTTAGGTGGCCAAAAAAATTTAAATATTTAAAAATTTGAAAACTTCACAGAATTGCTTATAATACCTGTGGCCACCCACTTTGAGTGAAATTTTAATTTTTTTTACGTGGCCAAAAAAATATAAAAAAAAATATTTCAAAACTTTACAAAATGGCTTAGAATACCCGTGGCCACCCACTTTAAGTGACATTTAAATTTTTTTAGGTGCCTAAAAATTGCAAAAATAATAAAATTAATTATATTACAAAGCTTTACAAAATGGCTTAGAATACTTGTAGCTAGGCACTTTGAGTGAAATTTAAATTTTTGTAGGTGCCCAAAAAAATTTAAAAAAATCAAAAATTTGAAAACTTTACAGAATGGCTTATAATACACGTGGCCACCCACTTTTAATGAAATTTACATTTTTTTAGGTGCCCAAAAAAATTAAAAAATAATGAAATAACAAAATTTCAAACTTTACATAATGCCTTAGAATACCTGTGGCCACCCAATTTGAGTGAAATTTAAATTTTTTTAGATGCCCAAAAAAATTAATGCCTTATAATGCCTGTAGCCAGCCACTTTAATTGATGATCGTGTAGCTGAGAACGAAGATCATGTAGCTGAAATTGATGTTTTATGGTTGTTCTTGTACTTGATGAATTATCGTGTGGTTTGAAAGTAAATCGTGTGATTAATTATGGCTAATGTCGGCTTAGCATGGCATATCGTGCTCATATATTGATGTTTGATATCAAAATGAGTACGATTCATAGTATATTTGTTCGTAGGAAATTGCACGTCATAAACACTCGGAATTGGCTAATTAAGAGGAAACATTTTCTGCTTCTCAACCAAAATGGTAAGTTTCGTCATGTACGTCATTATGTGTCCGTAATACGTGTTCATATTTTTTTACATATTTGTCTAACCTTCCTACTTGTCAGTATAAACGTAGAGGTCACATGCATAGAAGACCAGCCTCTTCAACGTCCTCGTCTCCTGTCCTTTCATCTAACCCGCAACCACAATATGCTGATGGATAATATGGACACGTTGGTCCTTCCTTTAACGCTCAAGAACATGTTATGGGACTTGGTCACATGCCAACTCAATCTCCTCCAGTTCCATCTCCTTTGGCTCCCTCTCCTTCCATTCCACCTTATTATTCAGCGCAACATTCGCATAATGACGGAAACAAAGGTGAAGAAGATAACCGATTCCTAATATGCACATTTGGAGATTTGTAAGTATTTCAATTTTTTTTAGTATATGTAATATTTATGGCTTTAGATATGGATGTCAACTGAATTGTCGATGTTGCACAATATCCGTATGTTTACAGATTCATGGATGCTACGTTTGTTGTGAGGGAACTGAATAAAATAGTCAAAAACTATTGGATGTGGGAGTATGTTAATTACAGAAGTGTTCCACAAGAGTTAAAAGATTTGTGGTGAAATGAGTTCAAGGTAAGTTTTAGATATTCTATTTTCTTACCAACTAAGTTCAGTGTAGTATATCGATGATCAAGAATGATGTAAATGGACCAGAACAGATCTTTAGTTTTCGGTACTAAAGAGACTAGATATTTTCCCCGATATGAATTTAATAAAGTCTATCGCCGAATTGTCTGGTGCATGGTAATGGATATGTGACCATCATAATAACTTTTAGTTTTGCTTGTATTGATTGCGGCGAAAGTTCAAGTGGGATGACCAGCAAGAGAATGAAGTGAGAAGAATTTTTCAGAAGAAAGTCAGTGATCACATACGAAATGTGATGAATAGAGCGAAGAGCAGGAAAGCGAAGCCAACTTTCATTATAGTTGACAATTGGGCGGAAATTAACAGAATTTGAGAAACTGAGAAGAGTTAGCAAATCAGTGAGCAGAATAAAAAGAATTGATCTTCTAATTCTAGTGAAGGGTCTGCCACATATGCTGGGGGCTGTATCAACATTGGGGAACATCGTAAACGACTGGTAAGTCTGTTAAATAAGTTATAAGTTAATTTAATTCAATTACTCATGTTTACATTTTGTAGGCACAAGAATTAGGGACGAAACTGACATTTGCAGCTACATTTGAACGCACATTTCAAAAGAAAGATAAGACATGGATTGGCGATCGAGCAAAAGTTATTAAGGTATGTAAGGTTATACTTTGGGCTTTATGGAAACTAGAATGAAAATCGTAAATGCTTTTAATATTTATGGTAGATATATATATGAAGTTATTTTATTTTCATCTTTATTGTTAATGTAGGAAAAATATGATGAACTTTTAATGGGCAATGCTAGTGGTAGTGATGGTTCTGCAAGTACGTTTGAGCCATTAGTTGACAGTGTCAAGGATGTTCATGCCGAATCATATTGGAAATTCATCATCCAATGCAACTGGTCGAAAGAGGACACGACATGACAAGTAATTGACCCAAGAAGTGAACCAACTGAAAAATATAATTGTAGAGAGGGACGAAGAAATAAATGACTTGAAACAGCAAATACAAATCGTTATGTGATACCTCAACATCAATCGCGATGAGGTTCCTCCTGTACCTCCTGTCAATCCAATAGGTGATGAGCACAATGATGAGCGACACAATGATGCTGACATTGATGATGATGCTGATGATTTTCTCGGTCCTTTCTAGTTAAAATTGCCAAAATCGGGGGTAAGATTGCTTCACGATCTTTTATGATATAAGTGCAGTTTCACCCAATTTGTTCCTGCCCTACAATTACTTTTTGTGCACAACTTTCTTACAACTAGGTTCAAGGATCTAATTTTTCTTATGTGACAGAAATATGGTTTACAAGGATGAAAAAACTACAGTGGATGTCAAAGTTGACTCAAACTCATATGTAAGATGTTCGTCATGAAACGTTTTTTTGTTAACCCTCTTACTTATTTTTTACACCTAGTTCCACATCCATGCATAAGCACTTCTTTTGTATTCTGGACTGATTGAATATCTTTATTTATGTATCCACATTTCATCAGGTGTTGACAAAAGTGACTGCTTTTAGTGTCCTGCCGAGTACCACAGCTACCCAATCTTGTGTCTGGTTTGTTGATTTTTCGTTTTCTAAGCAGAATCTATGGTTGTCCCGCCTCCTATGAATGTTTTGAATGTATTATAAGATTGAATATCAAAAATCATCGTGTCAGGCTTTGCAATTTGCATATATCATTATTTTTTGCGGACTAGCATCTTTCCTTCAGTTACATTTTTCAATTATATGGCATTGTGTTTGGTTTGTTCGTTTTCTGTTTTTGAAGCGGAATCTATGGTTTTCTCGTGTCCTTTGATTGTTTTCAATGTATTACATGATGTTCATTAATGCGTAGCAATTGATATGAATAAGATTTGATGGCCGAAATGCTGCAAAATTTGCGACGAATATATTTACATACGAATTTTGTGACCATTACAGTTCGTGGCTAATTTGCGACGAATAAGTAGCGACGAATCAAGTTCGTGCCTAATTTTCATCCAATACATTTTGTGATGAATTTTGCGACGAATTTTGTGACAAATTTTGCGATGAATAAAGTTCGTGGCTAATTTTGCGACGAATAAAGTTCGTGGCCAATTTTGCGACGGATAAAGTTCGTGGCTAATTTGAGACGATTAAAGTTCGTGGCTAATTTTGCGATAGATTTTGCGACGAATTTTGCCACGAATTTTGTGACGAATTTTGCGTCGAATAAAGTCGTGGCTAATTTGTGACGAAATTTGCAACGAAATATTTGTGACGAACTTTGCGACGGATAGTGTTCGTGGCTAATTTCCGACGAATTTTTTGTCCATCGCAAATTTGCGACAGAAATTGAAATTTTCCGTGAATTTAGTGACGGAAAAAATTCCATCGCTACTAGGTCGTCGCAAATTTGCGACAGAAATTGAAATTTTCCGTCGCAAAAATTTGCGACGACCTAGTAGCGATGGAATTTTTTCCGTCGCTAAATTCATCGTAAAATCGATTTGTGACAGATTTTTGCAATTTTTTCGTCGCAAAAAACATGTTTTTTTGTAGTGTTAGCTTCAAAGGAGTGCATGTTTGCTTGGAGTTAAATAACAGTAAGAAATATTTTTTCCCTTTACTTTCCCGCCAAAATTTATATGATTATTTAAATTTCAAAGAATTATGCAGAAAATTATATGTGAGCCTACGTGTTAACATTTCGCCATTTCACAATTGCATAAAATCAATTCCTTCTCGGAAAAAAAAAATCACTCGGGGGTGAAATTACTAGGAAGTATTTGTTTGCGAATTCTCCTTCCCCGCCATGAATGATCAAACTTTTGAGGGGGGCAAGGATACAAACTTAGTTTGGTATCTGAAAATCAATGGAGCTAAAAGACATGGCCTATGGATGTCCTCATTATGAATTAATTATCTCCATGGTTGTAGGTCTCGAGTAAATCAATGAGGTTTGAAATTTGAAAAGTGAAAAAAAGCACAACTGGACAAAACAATGTATGCATTCTATGTTCCAAGATTCGCGCTACAATCGTAAGTTTTTGTTTATACCATTATTGTATGCCTCGATTTCTTTAAATTATTCAAACGTTGATACCCTTCCATTCTTTACTAGATTCCATGCACGACGAATCTTCCAGTCTTTCAAACAATAAATCTATATATAAGGAGGGAAAAAGGTGAGACAAAAGAATAAAAATAATATTTTTCCCTCTATTTGGACAAAACTTATTGAGCACATGCAACCTTAACTTACAAATTTTATATTCTTCCTATAAATATTAATTTTATGACAGTTAATCTTGTCTAGTTTGGGCATAGATTCCTGGAGTGCGAAAACGTATGGCCACTTGCTCTGGGGGGAGACGGACGTGCCTTTTTGGAGCGTGCCACTTGTAATTATATCATCAACATGAAAGGGAAGGTTTTCCTTCTCTTTTCTTTTTTCCATTTCTTTGGCTAAAGCACACTTTTTGGACAACTTTTGTCACGTGTTCATACTTAAATCCCACGAGGAGTTAAACCAACTCAAGTTTAATCTTATCTTGATCTATCTTAAGTTCATACTGAAAGACTGAAACTCAAGGATTCTAGTCGTGCATTGAAGAACAAAATTCATGCACGATTAGAATCAAATGCGGAAAACAGGATCGAAAATAAACTGACCTCCAGCCATTGTTCAACTTTACGTTCGTCGGAAATTCACGGTAGTTCGACGTCAATTTGAAGCGATTACGGGCGCACTCTACTAACCCAATCCCCTCGCGTACTGATGGTGTATTACCGAATGAGAGGGTTTGCGTTAGACCTTGTGTTAGCCCTTATGGAATGAACGTTCACCTTTATAAACCGCTTCCCATCAAGGCGGTTACCGAAGAGGGCGGTTATCACCGAAGGGGTACGAAGCGTGGAAAAACCGTATGCGGATAACCGTCACTTAAAAGAGAAAACGTGGGTCAAACCTAAATGTGGGATCACATTATAAATATAACACATACTTAATCCACGACTAGTGGATAGATCAAATAGTGAGAAGCCGGCACCCGCGTTTGGTCAAACCCGCCGTTCTTGACTGCTATTACGCCCCTTTCTGTTGCTTTTTTTGCAAAACCGACACCACCATCAAATTCGCCAGGCTCAAAAGAGCCGGACCCTTAAATTTCATCGTCATTTGCCGCCGCACGCGCCCTCACACTCCGCCACATCCCGCCATTCCTCGCATTCACCGACCCAACAACTTTCAATGCTATTCCGACACTTTGGGTTTATCAACATGAAATGTTGTATATATAACATAAACATAAAGGTTGTCCCAAGCAACCTGAGAGTGGCGACCCTCTCTAACCTAGTAGCCCAATCCAACAATGAATGCACGACATGTATAATAAAAGTAAGAGCACATGTTGTGTCAAGATAACCAATAGTCGAAGACAATCAATAGTTGAAGAAAAATGCGAGGTACTGTTGACACCTATTTTTAATTTTTCCAAAATTAAGTGCACAAAATTTAGGAATTAATTTTTTAGTTTCTAAAACAAAAAAATATTTCTATTTAAATGCATTGCATATAGAAATTAGGCACATTTTGCATTAATAGGGCCTATTAGAGTGTTGTAAAAAAATAATAATAAATAAATAAAAATAAAATTTTTAAAAAAATAAATATATTAATTAATTAATTTAAAAAAAGAGAAAAAAAAATCGAGTCGGGCCGGGTCGGGGCCAGGCCGACCCGGCCCGTTCTTTTCCTCCCCCCGCGCGGGCCTACTTCCCCGGCCCGTTCCTTTCTTTTTCTTCTTTCTTCTCCCCTTTGCGCGGCCCAGCCCGCTTCTTTTTTCTTCCCCGCGCGGGCCCAGCCCGCTTTTTTCTTTTTTTTTCTTCTTCTTTTCCCCTCCGCGCGCGACTGGGCCCGGCCCAGCCTCGGCCCGGCTTCTTCCCCTCCGCCGCGTCACTCTCACTGCCCTTGTTCTCCCCTGTGCGCGACCGAAGCATGACGTCGCCGGAGCCGCCGTGTCATCGTCGTCATCAGCCCAGAAGAGTCTCGGGGGAGCACGCCACTGTGACTGGCCTTAATGGCCAGTCCCATCCCCCCCGGTTTTCCCGGCGCCCTTATCCCCTCCTCCCTCTCGGCTCCCTGTGCTCTCCTCTGCATTCCAGAGCTGGCACCCCCTCTGCACCGGCCTATGGCCGCGGAATTCGCGGAGCCTAGGCCGGTGCAGGCCGTCGTCAGCCAACGTGGGGGGAGCACAGGATCGTCGTCGCCGGCTATATATGGCCAGAGAGAAAGAGAGGCGCCGGGTCGGCAATTTTCAGAGAGAGAGAACAGAGAGAGAGGAGAGAAAATAGAAAGAGAGAGAGAGAGATTAAACTGAGTTTGCCGGAGCATCAGCAGCGTCGCCGTCGCCCGCGGACCAGCCGGAAGCATCCCGGGCGCGCCGTCGACCGGTGAGTCGTCCCCCGGCCCAAACCGCCTCTGTTTTCCCCTGTTTTTGTGCTCGGTAGGGCCGGGACTCGCGCCGGCCGTGTCGCGCAATTCCCGGCCCATGCCGTCGCCGGTCCCGGTCCCTAATCTCAGTAGGGAACGAACCGAGGCCGTCGGAGCCGACCCAGTCAGCCGGAAGAGGTCGAAAGCCTCCGTTTTTCCCCGCGCGTGCCAGATGTTTGACGAAATGGCTCAATCAAGCCCGTTTTTGTTTCGTCGCCGGCCGGTGAACGACGGTCATACGGCGGCTCAGGTGAGTGGCGCAGCTTAACGGAGGTCCTATGAGGGTGATTCGGGGGCGTCGCCGGTCTGGGTCGGCCGGCAGACGGCCAATTTTGGCTCCGCCGACGACTTCCCCCGCGGGTCTGTGAAATTCGGGTCAGACCAGACCCGAATCAGCCGATCCTACCCGGGTCAATTCCCGGGTCGAATCTGTTGACTCGGGTCGGTTCTGATCCGACCCGGATCATCCGATCCGACCTGGGTCAACGCCCAGGTCGGATCCGTTGACCCGGGTCGGATCCGACCCGATTTGAATCATCCGATCCAACCCGGGTCAACTCCCGGGTCGGGTCCATTGACCGGGTCGGTTCTGACCGACCCAACCCGACTGAGTTTATATAATATTATTTTATTAATTTATTTATTTTAAAAAAATAATAATTAAAAATTAAAAAATTTTAAAAAAAAATTTCAAAAAATTTCAAAAAAATTTTCAAAAAAAAGGTTTTTTTTTATTATTTTTTTCTTCTTTTCCGAAAAAAAAAATCCGAAAAAAAAATTCGAAATTTTTTTATGACTTATCTGAGTGTTTTAATCCTTTATAATTATGCATATTGTTGTTTTATTTAAATTCAATAAGCCTGAGGTCGCGCTGTGATATTTTGCATGTTTTATTTTCATTACCGTTACATTGTTATTATGCATGTTTTAATACAATTGCATGAATTGTTGCGTTTTGAATGTCATCTGGCTTAGTTAGGGCTAGAACCATAGGTTGCATGACTGCTAATCATTTCTGATTATGCACTCGTTTGATCACCTCACATGTTAGGAGAAAAGTCCTAAAATCAATCCAAACTGCTTGACAAATGTTTTCAAAAAATGAATAGGGTAAAATGGTACCGAAAGGGCATTAGTTATCCAACTAGTGTAACCAAGTCCCCGAACTCAGTTAATCTCTGGTTCGTAGGAATAGGGTGATTCTCCCGTCACCTTATTTGGGTTTCTAATCGACCCACCCCAAATCGATTAGTGACGACTCCTTGGTATAAACCATTTGCATGTTAAATATTTAAACCTTAAGTCGCGATATGGTATGGGCTTGGGAGAGCCCGAATTAAGTCCTAAACCTAGACTTAGGACGTACCAAGCGAGCCCCCTTGCTTTTTGCATGTTGTTCAAAAAGGGCTTGGGAGGTCGGTCGCGACAGGTACGACCTCAACTAAGATAATGAGCCAATTGATACTCTTCCAAACATAAGAACAAGATATATGCCTCGATAATTTAAGTGGTGGAATAGTAGTTGGTGGGTCGGGTCAAGTATAGCTGAAGTTCTCCAGGTGGATCCAATACGAACTCTTCCTTGACATATATTTTTTATTTCTTCCAACCCTTGAAATATCGTTGCATGAATACCTTACGGCCACGTAAAGTCAAAGTTGTTTGCAAGCGCCACGTCAATAGCTGATACGGCAAGCAATTTTCCACTCTAAACCAATTACAAATTGACAAGCATATACTGATGTGGATTTAGATGAACAAAATAAATAAAACCTCCATCCACTTCACTTTTCCTCGTCCATCTACGGCCACCTTGAGCCCAATTCCACGCCTCCCTCCGCTGTCACCACCGGTGGAGTTGTCGATGCTGCATCTAAGGTGACCACTGCCGGGCGTCCAACCCTTTGCGGCGTATTTGGTTGACGTTCCTTCCCTTAACTTCGTTTCTACTTATCAGATATGGAGTCATGGGGACGGAATTGTAGATCTAAAGTCGAACATCATCACTCGTAGCCATGGACGAGCCGCTATCGCTAGAGCCATGTTTGCAGATAAGTCCCGCCATGGCCATGGATGAGCCGGTGTGGCCAAATCTAAGGGGAAGTTTCCTCAATTCTAGAAGCTTGACGGTGGCAATGGCAACTGCGGCGGGACAATGCAGATTCGAAGGCATGTGAAAGTTTGCCTTTGGATCTCGACCTTCAGATGTGAAAGTTCGCCGTTGGGATCTCAACCTCGCCCGTCGCAGTCATGGACAAACCTTTCCCGTGCTAGGAGAAAATGAAACAAAGAAAACCTTCATGATTCATCCTCACTTTTTTCTTTTCTTTGTTTTTTTGTTTTCAAGTTGTATTGTCTGAAACAAGCGACACGGGACTTCAAGACTCGCTATTGGAATCAAGAGCCATGGCTCTAGAACTGTCATGCTCACGGCCATGGCTCCAAATCTGGAACTCATGGCCGCAAGCTCTTGATCTGTAGCCATGGCCATGAGCGACGTTGGCTTGTTTGGCACCGGTGGCCATGGATGGCAAGATATCAAGAGCCGGCCAAAGAGACACCTGAACATGGTACCGATGGCCATGGATGGCCAGATATCAAGAGCCAGCGGTGCCGATGGCCATGGACGACAATTAGGTTAGGAGAAAAAAGTAAGTGGAGGAGGAAGAAGAGATAAACTAGATTTTTTTTAATCCCACTCAGCAAACACATGTCAATCAACTATTGGACATAAATAAAAAAAGTGTGTGCCATATCAGCTATTAATGTGGCGCTCGCAAATCACTGAATATGTTCTTGGTGGAATAGTAGTTGGTGGGTTGGGTCAAGCACAACTGAAGTTCTCCGGGTGGATCAAATACGAACTCTTCCTAGACATGTGTTTTGATTCTTTCCAAGCCGTAGAAACATCGTTGCACGAATACCGTACGGTCATGTTAAGTCAAAGTTCAAATGAATACAAGTCATTCCCTGCTTCAATTTCACGCGCCATGTACATGCATTTAGGGCAAAACAAAGCCCAGAAAAGAATAATAATAAAGCACGTGCCCTAATTTTCTTCCTCCTCTCCCTCTATAAAAACCGCTAGACCAACTCTCCAAAACCCCCATCATACCGAAGTCTCAATAACCATTGTTTAAAGCAATTGTTGTCTACACCATTCTCTCTTTCAAGAGCACACCCGAAACGATCATCGCCGCCATCATCATGTTGACACCACAGCTTAATCAATCCCCATCTGCCTCCCCAACCTCGGTCCCATTAAGCAAGCCATCTAGCCAGGGCAATGGCGAGATTGCAGTTTTACCTGTAGAGTCCGCACCTGCACTCCAAAAGAGCCCTAGAATCGCTCAAGTGGGGCTTGCATCGAGTAAGATCGAAGCGGTTGCCAGCCCAAGCGCTATCGAGAAGTCGCTATCGGTTAAAGCGGTAGTGACCGTGAAACCCAGCACCGGTGGATTGTTCTCGGATATCGGGATAAGTGGAGGGCTCGATAAGGTTACTGATCTGGTGGGGAAAACACTCCTCTTGGAGCTTGCTAGTGCAGAGCTTGACCCCAGTAAGTATTGAGCATTCAGTTTTAAACTTGAAATTGTTAACACAATTTGTAACTGAAACATTTGAAGTTTTTCAAAGTTCAAAAATAGCGATATTTAGAATTATATACGAATTTTTACCAATTTTTTAAGACTAAAATTCCTCTTTTTAGGTTTGGAGAATAGGGCACAGAAATACATGAGTGTTTAGGACTTGCAACAAACAAGGATGTTTGATAGTTTAATTAACAGCCATTCCCAAAATAAATTCTCCGTCTACGTAGGTTTGTATTAAAGGATCTTATGCATGTCATTCCATTTAGTACTATATGTGAGATATAACATGTTGATGAAGGTGTAATTTTCTTGTCTTGTTATTCAAACTATTGATCTCTGGTATTCACGATGTTGAAGATTAATATACAGTCCTGAATTTCATTCACAGGGACAGGACAAGAGAAGGGGACAATCAATGGGTACGTGCACAAGACGAGCCATAACGAGGAGGGGGTGACGTATGAGTGCAAGTTCGAGGTTGAAGAGGAGTTCGGGGAGGTCGGTGCGATTTTCGTGGAGAATGAGCACCACAAGGAGATGTACCTCAAGGACATCGTCCTCACCGGGTTTGTGGATGGTCCTCTTAGCATCACGTGCAACTCATGGGTTCACTCCAAGTTCGATAACCCACAAAAGAGGGTCTTCTTCACCAATAAGGTTAGGTCATAACCATAGCTACATGGCTTCCTATCTAGGTTTTTCTCATCAGTACCTTTTAGGATAACGACTTGACTAGATAAGATATATATGTGTCACTTGAAAATTAGGGTTTTTGTACACATATGTACATTTGTGTTGACCCACTTAAAGGCACTTAAGAGGAGAGGGTTATAAAAAACGAGTCTCTTCACTCAATTAGCTTATGTGTCATGAAATGCAAGTTTTCTCGAGATAAACATAGGCTCCGTTTGGGAACCACTTTGCCAAGGGACTTTGGGCATCCAAAGTTCCTTGGGCTAAATTTTGGTGTTTGGTAATTGTTTTTTGAAGACCCATTGAGCCAAAGTTGGCCTTCAAAAGGCCAAAAGCCCAAGGCACCCTAGGAGGTGCCTTGGGCATTTCAGCATTTTCGGCATGCTACGGTGCCGGTAAGTGACAAAAATTTTCTTCCAAAACTACCCTCGTCTAATTTTTCATTTTCCGGATTTAGCCTCATCTGCTACTGTTCATCGTCTTCTTCGCTTGCACCTTGGACGGCATGGCTGTGAGGGGACGGCGACCGCCAGAGGGGGGCCGGTGCGGTCGCACAACCCAGCGACCGTCGCCTCGGCTCGCACGACCGCCGCGAGGGGCTGCGCGACCCAAATCCAGCGACCCAGGCGAGGGCGCCTGAGGTCACGCGACCTAAACAACCTTCGAGGGTCGTCGGTAACCCAGATCCGGCGCCGGGAGGCCGTCGTCTGAGGTCGAGCGAGCTCGGGCAACCCCGGCGACCGCCGGCGAGGGCGCCTGAGGTCACGCGACCTAAACAACCTTCGAGGGTCGTTGGTAACCCAGATCCGGCGCCGGGAGACCGTCGTCTGAGGTCGAGCGAGCTCAGGCAGCCCCGGCGACCGCCGGCAGGGGCTGCCTGGGCTCGAGCGAGCCCCGACGAGGGTCACGAAACCCAGGCGAGGGCCGCCAACGACCCAAGCGGCCCTTGCCGGCGGTCGCTGGGGCTGCCCGAGCTCGCTCGGCCTCAGACGACGATCGCCCGGCGCTGGACCTAGTCAGATCTGGGTCGCCAACGGCCCTCGCCTGGGTTTTGCGACCCTTGTTGGGGCTCGCTCGAGCCCTGGCGGCCCTTGCCGGCGGTCGCCGGGGCTGCCCGAGCTCGCTCGGCCTCAGATGACGGCCGCCCGGCGCCAGATCTGGGTCGCCGGCAACCGCTTGCCCTTCGCCGGCTCCAGCGAAGGGTTTTAACTTTTCTTTAATAAAAAATAAAAAAGAGCTTTACAAGTATAATTTTTCCAAACGCTATTTTACCCAAAATTGCTTTGTAAGAGACTTTTAAGTTACAATTTACCAAACACAATTTGCATTTTAAAAAACTCCTTCAACTCAAAATCCTTTACATTTCCCTAAAAACTTTCCCTAAAAGTGTTTCCAAACGCAGCCATAGTACCACTCCTAGGAGATATAGATTCTGAAATTGACCCGAAAGTGACAGGTGAAACTAATGTACAATGCGTGGGAATGAAAAGCGTCTATGCTTAGGCAAATTTCAATGTGGACGCAGACCGCTACTGCTGACAAAAAGAATCAAAAGAATCAAAAACAGCACCTGTAACAGGAGATAGTCGATTATCATCGTTTGATATTATGAGTATCTAGATAGATTTAATTTGGAGCTTGATGGCGCTTTAATTGTGCGCTATCGCGAGGTAGTGCTATTTACCTACGGAAACGCCGAGCGGGCTAAGGAGACTGAGAGGAGAGGAGCTGGCGATCCTGCGAGGGAACGGCCAAGGCGAGAGAAAGTCGTACGAGAGGATATACGATTACGATGTGTACAATGACCTTGGTAATCCGGACAGCGGCATGGATAAGAAGAGATCGGTGCTCGGTGGCAAAGAGCTTCTGTACCCTAGGCGATGCCGGACCGGACGCCCTCGGTGCACAACCGGTGAGTCAAGAAATTACTTGTTATCACTTCATAATAATGCACTAACACAACAAAACTATATATTATTGAATAAATTTCTTTCTGGGCGGGGAATGCCCTCGAAAATAGTAAGTCCAATGGTAGAGTGCATAATAAAAAGAGGGACCATGAGAATGAGAGTGCATAAAAATTGGAAGAGATATTTGTGAAGTATAAGAATAGAAAGTGAATCGTATAAAATCAGCCATATTCAGGCATAACCCTTTTAGCAATTGGAAATAATAGTCAAAGAAACATCAGCCATTCGTAATTTCATATCCTTTTTGCATGCTTCTGGCTATCAACATATCTTTATTGATGTAATGTGTAAACTAAACCTAGCTACTATATTAATGATTATAACTATTCATTTCTTCGGATAATAAATTACAAGCTCAGTAGTCAGTACTATGTTTTTTTTTTTTTTGGTAAGGGTTGTCTGTACCATGTTAGCTAGTGTTAAATGCAAAAACTCGTTGATTTTGATTTTTCATCCTAACGAACAAGTTAAACATTTACATGTACTGTCAAACAGATCCACAGTCAGAATGGAGGAGCGGGAGCATATATGTGCCTCGAGACGAACAGTTCTCAACGATAAAGAGCTTGACGTTCTCGGCAAAGACGGTATATTCGGTGGTGCATGCGCTGGTGCCGTCGCTAGAGACGGCAATAGTCGACGCCGACCTGGGGTTCCCCTTCTTCACCGCCATCGACCAGCTCTTCAACGAAGGCATCAACTTGCCCCCGTTGCAGAAGCAAGGCTTCCTCAAGGACCTCTTTCCTCGGCTCGTCAAAACTGTCACCGATGCCTACCAAGCTATCTTGCGCTTCGAAACCCCTGAAACCATGGAACGTAAGCAAACTTGCTCTCCCTCTCCCTCTAGTCAGATTCTATGTCCTTATTCAAGTATTGTTTGGACAGCTATCTCACATAAATTTCTACAATATCTTCGATTCAACGCGCTCAATGAAAGGAAATTAACAAGTGATCTAAAAGAAATATTTTATTCGGAGAAAGTAACATAATAATCGCTCATTCTCTCCTCAGGAAAATACATTATTAGTCAATCATAGGACAAAAATTTATGTATTATTTATCATATATGGCAGAGATGATTATATATCTCCAAGATTTCTCATGCATAATAATTAGCCGTGTTGTTGCACCCCGCAGGAAACAGATTCTTTTGGTTTAGTGACGAAGAGTTCGCTCGTCAAACTCTAGCGGGAATTAACCCTTACGCCATCGAGTTGGTCACGGTAATAATTATATGTATATGTACATATTTCAACTACATAATTTGCTCATAAACAATTAATTTAGTTCAATGATAATTAATTTCCCTTGAAGACTAAAATTAGGGTATATCCTTTCTATACATAAGTGGTATTAAAATGTGTACTCAGGAATGGCCCCTGAGTAGCAAGCTCGACCCTACGATCTACGGTCCGCCCAAATCGGCCATCACGATAGACATCATCGAAAGGGAAATCAAAGGCTTCATGACATTCGACGAGGTATGAGGATACTCGCACAACAAAGTATCACCTTATACAACCTATCTGCACTCTAGGGTCAAGCATAAACCTAAATCATACCGCCCAGTTAATGAAAATTTGACCCGAACCCGACCTTCCCACTTCGGTTCGGTTCGGTTCGGTTCAATTCGATTTGGTGCAGGCCATAAAGAAAAAGAAGTTGTTCATGCTGGACTACCACGACCTGTTCCTACCGTACGTGAACAAAGTGAGGCAGCTCAAGGGGACAACCCTGTACGGGTCAAGGACGCTCTTCTTCTTGACCCCAAACGAGACGTTGAAACTCCTCGCCATCGAGCTCACGCGGCCGCCGACCAACGACGGGAAGCCACAATGGAAGCAGGTGTTCACCCCGTTCTGCCACTCAACTAGCATGTGGCTCTGGCGGCTCGCCAAGGCCCATGTCCTCGCCCACGACTCTGGATACCACCAGCTCGTCAGCCACTGGTAACAAAATAAGCAGATCATTACTCTTCGACAAGGAAAAAGAATCATAGATCTATTACGTAGAAGTATACTAGTGACAAAGTATTGTGAAATCTGCGTATGTAGATAATTTTATTTTATTTTTGCATTGAAATGATTTGCATGTAAAACGTGATATTATATCGAGAAGCACCTATTTCCATAAATGCTAATGGTGCAATTGACATTTCTCCGGTTTCAATCGTTGCAGGTTACGGACTCATTGTGCCACGGAACCCTACATAATAGCAGCGAACCGGCAATTGAGCGTGATGCACCCAATCTACAAGTTGTTGCACCCGCACTTCCGGTATACGATGGAGATCAATGCTCTGGCTCGTGGGTATCTCATCAACGGCGACGGCATTATCGAGAGCACCTTCTCTCCTGGCAAGTACTCCATGGAGCTTTGCGCGGTCGCCTATGACAAGCTGTGGCAGTTCGACTTACAAGGCTTGCCCAATGACTTGATGAGCAGGTATTGTCCATCAGTTGCATACCACTTTTTTCCCTTTCTAAGCTTTCTTATGGTAACTGAACCTTTAAGGGTGCCATCGCTTTTCTAATCGTGTCAATACTTGCCAGGGGGTTGGCAGTGGAGGACCCGACGGCACCACACGGCCTCAAGCTAGCGATCGAGGACTACCCCTTCGCTAACGACGGCCTCCTCTT
The DNA here is from genome assembly GCA_031216235.1 of Syzygium jambos. Classification (NCBI taxonomy): domain Eukaryota; kingdom Viridiplantae; phylum Streptophyta; class Magnoliopsida; order Myrtales; family Myrtaceae; genus Syzygium; species Syzygium jambos. The sequence goes on along the minus strand of CM062229.1, from coordinate 8,668,586 downwards.
GTGGGACACCATCAAGGAATGGGTCACCGACTACGTCAACCACTACTACCCCGACCTGAGCCGCATTGCGTCGGACCAGGAGCTCCAATCCTGGTGGACCGAGATCCGGACCGTTGGCCACGGCGACAAGAAAGACTCCCCCGGGTGGCCCGACCTCAAGACTCTGCCCGACCTCATCCACATTATCACCACCATAGTCTGGGTCACCTCCGGCCACCACGCTGCCGTCAACTTTGGCCAGTACACCTACGGCGGCTACTTCCCAAATCGGCCCACCATCGCCCGAACCAAGATGCCCGTCGAGGACCCTACGGAAGAAGAGCTCAAGATCTTCTGGGACAAGCCCGAGGTCACGCTCCTCACGTGCTTCCCGTCGCAGATACAGGCAACGAAGGTGATGGCGATCCTTGACGTGTTGTCGAACCACTCGCCGGATGAGGAGTACCTGGGACAAGATCGGGAACCGGCGTGGAAGGAGGAGCCGGTGATAAACGCGGCGTTCGAGAGGTTCAATGGGAGGCTGAAGGAGCTTGCGGGCATCATCGACGCGAGAAACAACGACCAAAGGTTTAAGAATCGGAATGGAGCCGGGATCGTGCCGTATGAGCTCTTGAAGCCGTTCTCCAAGCCCGGCGTGACAGGGAAGGGAGTTCCATACAGCATTTCCATTTGAGACAACGACATTTCGTGGTGATGGCAATGGCGTTTGCTGATAAAAACACCTTTCTTTCTATTTTGTAGAATAAGAGGAGTGTCGTATATGCCGATGATAATGTGATCATCCTAATTTGTGGACAACATTAACTCAATTTCATGATCTAATTTGTCATTTGTGACCAATATTTAAGTAGTTATGATTAAAAGATTAATTTCAGTTCTATTCCTCTATGAATTGCAAAAAAGAGAAAATTTTAATAAGTGCCGATGCGCATAAAACCTAATGTTCACTACATGTATCTTTTCTATAAATACCGTCTTCCACTAATGTTGCATACTAATGCAAAATCTACAAACTTGGGTAAATGGCCAGTTCGATAGATGTTAGAATGCACGTGTGAATTGTGTTAAAAAAAAATTTCACATCAAAAAATTGATATAATATAGAACAGTTAATATATCATTGACTTAAGCATTTAAGTAAAAGTGCGTCCAAGTGATCTTCTCAGACGAAAAGTATTGGGCTTTTATTGTGCTCTTTTAAGAAATAGATTTGTTGAACATGCTACTTAACTGCAAGTGAGAGACAAGGGCATGCACTTCCCACAATCAAATCGATGAGGGTAAAAAAAATAGATTAGATGAAGTTATTATTGCAATCATCCCGAGCACGTAAGTCCAGCTCACGTGTGCTCTTAGATCAGGTCAGCCACACGCGGGGCTCATATACTCCAGCTTTATCTAATATGTATTTTTCGGCTAGATGGCTAGAAAAGAACGAACTTTATATTGGTCCCAAAAAGCCCAAATCAATTGGAGGTTACCTCGTTCTTTTGAGAATGCCTCATCCTTATTTTGATCATAAAGTTGTTAGATGTAATTTGGCGAAAGACTGAAGATTCCGATTACTGATGGATAAACAAAAAATCATGCCTAATCAAAATCAATTTCCAAAATGTGAAAAATTATGTACTAACCTTCAGCCATCGATGAAGTCGATAACCAAATATGCAAAGAATTGAAAATGTTGAATAGGTACTTGTAGCCAATTATCTTCTCAACGTTGATGGTGTATTTTCAAATTATCAGATAATTAAATTATGTAATGAGAGGATTTGACTTATATGACCTATTTATTTCCCTATTCATACCGTTATAAATAAATTTTTCCATCAACATAGTTATCTTAATATTGAGCGATCACCATAATTATCACGCACCTTAATGTACGTAATAAAATGTCGACGAAATTAATTAATGTGGGAAATAAAAATTAAATGTAGGATCATATTATTGATATTATAAAAAGAGTACCATAGTCTGCTCCTTTCAGGAGATTTAATGAAAGAGCAAACTTGATCTGAACCTAATAGGAACTTCATAAATTCAACCCGAGGGTTACTTGTTTTGAAGTCTGAGCTCCGATGTCCGAATTCAGAAGATCGAGTATGACCAAACTGAAACTGGATCATCTATTGAGCTGTGACTTATTTGTCACGCACCAATTGTACGTGACAGGTAAAATATCAACTCCTAATTCATTGCTTGTAATTGTACGTAAAGTTTGCTATGCGACATGTAGGTCAGAGGCGGTCAACCAGAGTTTGACAACTGTGAATAGAAAGGTGATGACTAAAATCAAGGGAAAATTACCAATCATAATCCTATTACACTTTTGCCAATTCAATCTTAAAATTTTCAATTTAATCAATTTGGTCATAAACCGTTTGACGAATTGCCAATTTAGTCATCAACCTTTCGACAATTTGCCAACTTAATCATTCTAGGTAATTTTGACTAGAAATTGCTAACGTGACAGTTTAGTCATCACAGGCTGTCCAATGTGGCACGGCCACCGCTAATATGGACAATTTTTTCGCCAGCCTAGGTGAGGGCGACCCTTGCTATCACCGATGCCAAGCAATTACCGGTGGAGGGAAAAAAAGGAAAAAATAAAAAAATAAAAATTCGGAAAATTTAAAAAATTATACAAAATGTCCACATTAGTGTCAGTTGTGCCTCTTAGGACTGTCGACACTGACTAGAACGTTATGTCAACGATTTTCTATCAAAGTTAACCTGAATAACTATATTGGCAAATTATGAAAATGTTAGGATTAAATTGGCAGATCGTGGAAAGGTAAATTGGCAGATCATCAAAAGTTAGGATTAAATTGGTCAAATTGAAAATTTTATGACTAAATTGGCACAAGTATAATAGATTTAATAATTTTGGTAATTTCTCCCTCAAATCAGAAAGTCATCCATAACCAACCCTCGCATTTTTCGCACCTAGAATTCTCGGGCCTAATCATTTCTTCTCTCTTCTTTCTCCAACCCTTACTTAAGTATCGGAAGGTCCTACTGAGTAAAATCCTAGGAGACTTTCATGTTTCTGGCGCGCAAAGATCCGATCCAAAGGGAGATCAATCTAGTTTGAAGCCAACATATGAATCGACAAAATCTCACAGATAATGGAGGGCTACGAAAATCCTCTCTTTGGCTGGATTTTTTACAAACAACTTGTATAATGTAAATCTATAACTCTTTTTTTTATATTTTTTTCATATGAAGTGAGAATATATCGTTCCTAACTCAATGCTTGAGTACGTCATGTTAAGTCGACATAATATACTCACAGCCGAACCGATGAAAGAGAAGAAGAACTATGTGAATCTCATTTAATCAACTTGAAGAGAGGGAAGTTTTGCGGATTACAAATGGAAGATCAATGGACGGAAGAGAAACTGAGGATTTTGTTAGGGTTTATCGAGAAAGCTTTTGAACCGAGTGGCGGGGAGCTTTGGGTGTCTTTTGAGCCCATTCTTGTAATCCACGTAGTTGATGTCGAACAGGACGGTGTACCGGCTGCCCCACTCGAAATTGTCTAACAACGACCATGCAAAATGCCCTTTAACGTTCACACCTTCCCTATAATATACCAAAGAACCAAGAAATCATGTCAAGAAAATTGGAGAATTCGTGAGAATTCTATCGTCCGATGCCCAAAAGTATAGATTTTTGTTTCCGTGCTGGGTAAATTTCAATTAGTGTCGTTAAGTGTCAATAAGTTGTTGGTGAAAAAATTACTTGCGACCCTATTCCGGGTAACTTGTTGGCAATTTACCGACGTCTTTATGAAAATTGCCAAACTTTCTATAATTAGCAAGTTAGTAGCCTTTATACCAACTAATACAGATATAAATACATAAACACGCTATCGGTTTTGATTTTTTGGTTTTGAAACAATAACTGGCACCTTTTGTAATTTCTCTTTTAGGGCAGAAAAATTATTCTCGTCTTATGTAAATCTATGTATATTGCTTATTAAAACCCGACTAGTAATTCATCTAGAAGGAATGGTTCACCTAAGACTGCTATTGCATAGAAACTGAAGAGCGCACATTCTCCACCTCTCATCTTCCATTTTCATCCGACCCAAAAAAAAGACTTCCATTTTCAAAAGAGCAAAGAGAAAAATCAACAGACAATTTCCAGACCAAGGGAAAGACTCTCACCAACTCGTTTCACTTTCTCCTCTTCCTCTAGAACGAGAGAGACAGAGAGGGAAATAAAAGAACTCTAGACAATCGGTTCACGACGACATCAAGGTTTAAACTCATTTGCAATACCAAAAATTTCCATAATATGTACGATTTGTTTTATTCACCACGTCATTCATAGATAAAATAACTGACGAGACGAGGGCATCGAATGTTGAGAGAGAGAGAGAGATATGCCTGGGTATTTGTGAGAGTATGAGTGTCCCATATGCTTGACCCTCTGCCCCCTTCATTTGCTGCACCTTCATACTGAACAAGAACCAAAGGCCAAGCAAGGGCCTCAAAAAATCACAGCCAAAACCGGAATTTTCACCTCTCCCTAGTGAAGGAGAAAATATTCAGTGGTTGCTGCTCACCACGTCACTGGCCCACATGGCATATATGAGCTTAGTTGGCTCTACTCGGAGAGTGACACATGTCCTCTGACATGGACATGGAAAGAAAATAAAAAATTAAAATCCAAAGCTTTCTCCTTATTTTCCCTAGCCGGCTAGTAGACTGCAGAGTGAGTGAAAAAGGACAAAACAATAAATGATAACCCGCGTAAAACTCCCTCTCTTCTTTTCAATTTTCAAGAGCTTCTACCTTCTATACCTTCTCTCTCGCCTTTTATGTTTCTAAGACTCTCTCCCTTCTTTTCTTTTCTTTCCAAGAGCTTCTTCACCTGCTCTCTCTCCTCTTTTGCGTTTTCATTTTACCATTGAAAGATGCAGAGGTGCTCTTTCACGCTTCCGATCACTCAGTACTTCGAGTGCTCCAAACAAGCTGGCTTGGTCCGCTCTTATTGCTCTTCTTCTTCTTCCGAGGAGTGTGGTTGTCCGCAGCCACATGTCATTTCTGGTTTGTCTGAAGGGAGACATCAACGTCGTCGTTGTCATCCTAGTGCTGCTCCTCTTGGTGTTCCTCCTCTACAAAATTTCCCGACCTCCTTCGCACCACCAAGGGGTTCAGTGTCTCTCTCTCTCTCCCTAGTTAATCGCCTCCAATTTATACGGTTGATCTATTTACGAAGACTGTGGCTTTGATGACTGCCTTGAAACCTTCCTTCTCACATTGGTTCAGAAGAAGACGCTGGGATTCATCTCAAGATGTCTATTCCAGCTTGCTTAGCTAACCTCATCATCCCCAGTGCTAGTGATAACTCAAGAACGTTCACACTTATAGTTTCTTTTATTATGGTATTGTTTTTTGCCGAAAAGTTGTGGAGAGAATTGATATATACATCGAGTATAGATTGAGGACGCAAAAGTACATTTCTGGATTCCAAGATGGCTACCCTCCAGCCATGTGGTCATTCTTAATGTACCCATTTAGGAGCTTTACGATTGGATGATAGCAATGGTTAATTTGAAATTCAGTAATTGAGGAAACAAAGAGATCGAAATAGTCGAGTTGAATAGCCTAACGAGCAGACTTCATTTTGCTATTGTCGACACTCGAGCATGGAACAGTTCGAACTGGTTTCAGGTCAAATTGAAATTGTTGATCTGGTTTGGTTCAACTAGGGAGAACTTTCCCAAGTTAGATTTCTGAACTTGAATGGGATCAAACTTCGAAGCAGGATGACTTGTTATTGTCGCCGCAGGTAGTTTCATTCGAACAGCAATTCCTTCTCTTCCAACTTATGCAGCAACTCATGAGCTTCACTTTGGTTACAAGCCCATATTTGCACCGCACCGTCCGTTCATACATCCACTCGTGCAACTATTGCATCCAAAGAAAACGATAATTTCTCATAGCAGTTTTGGATGTTGACACAATGCCCGCGACATTCAGTAAGATGTCGAACATCACGATATCAAAGATGTCAATTCTCATGTTTGATGCATCCCAAAAATGCCAACGCATTCCAAGCTGCTGATGACCTTTCGTGAAGGCCATTGCGCGAAAAGTAAACTAGCAACCAGCGATCATAAGCTATCATGTCGCGGGAATAGATTCACTACAGCTAGAAGTCCGATGTTGTGAAAACAACCAATGTAGTGCTTTCCTGGGAAAAACAAAACTTTGGGACGCTCTATGACCTTGTGGTATCTATTGAGGAAAACTCCTACTAATTTTGATGTTAACAAAACTTTCCTTTGTAATTATAAATCTGATACTGAACCATTTTATTCCAGGAATATATATATGTTCTGGAAACTCAGAAGGAAGCTTTTCAGACTTTACAAACTGGAAAAATAAGTTCTTTGAAGTCTCACATAATCTAAAGTTCAGATTCAGACACTGAAATTTTTCAGTAGCAGACGCAGAAGTTTTTCAGACACAGAACGAGAAAGTTTAGACGCAGACGCTGAAATTTTTCAAAAGCAAATGCAAACGATGAAATTTTTTAGAAGCAGACGCAGACACTAAAATTATTCAGACGCAAAACACAGAACTCAACATAACAGCTAGTGATCTGGTATGGATTTCACAGAAGGAAAGTTTCGATTGTTTCAATCTTAATCTAATTGATTGACAATCAAATATTACGACAAGAATGCACTACTACGGATAAAGCTCTACTTATGAAAACCAAGATTCTGATTGTATGGGCGACCAGAATCAGCGGGATTCAGAATCTGTCATCCAACGGCTACTCAATCCTTATTATACAAATCTGTCCAAGATGAAGATTGGAAGATAATCCTCTAAATGCTGTCCAACGGCTAGTTTGGATGAAGAGGAATATTTAAGGAGATCAACGAGCAGTTGAAGGATACAACAGAATCAAGAATCAACAAGTCCAAAGTCTGAGCTTATTCCAATCATTCTTCTTGTCTTTCTGAGCTAAAAAGTTTAGAACTTGAGGGTTACTTTGTAAGAGTGATTGTGTGAGATAGAGAGTCCTATCATACACGAGAGTGATATCACTCAGAATCTGTAAATTTCTCTTCATTACTTAGTGAAATCCAGCCAGTAGGCTGTAAGCGTGGGAGAGTGGACGTAGGCTTGCTATAAGCCGAACCACTATAAACTTGTGTGCAGATTCTCTATTCCTTATCTCTTACTTTACATTCTGCACATCAGCACACCTCTTATATAATATGTCTTGAATCTGAATTTTATTCAGACTCTTCTGTGATTTGTTTTATTTCCGCATAAAAATTTAAAAACTGTTTAGGATCACCTATTCACCCCCTTCTAGGTGACCCTTGCTAACCACTTCAATTGGTATCAGAGCAGGTTGCTCATTTTCCTGAAGTGTTTTACTTCTGAGCTAACGATCTACATGGCTAGCTATGGTGCTCCAGGGCTCATTGAAGGTCAGAGCAACAACAGACGACCATATTTCGATGGCAAGGAATATAGTGTCTGGAAGAACAAGATGAAGGCGTTCATTAAGTCAATTGATCATATGCAATGAGATGTCATCATTAAAGGAGTCAATCCAAAGTCTTCAGATTCAAAAGAAAAAGCATATGCAAGCAAAGCAGCAGATCTTCCATTATCTCAAACTGAGATATCTAAAAGAGAAACTTTAGATTCAAAAGCAATTTATTCTCTCTACTGTGCTTTATCTCCTGTTGAATATAAGAGAATTGCTGCTTGTGAATCTGCTAAGGAAATCTGAGATACTCTCTATATTACTTATGAAGGAACAGATCGAGCCAAGGAAACTCATATCAACATTTTGCTTGGTCAATATGAATCCTTCAAAACAAAGTCTGGAGAATTAATTGCTGATTTTTATGACAGGTTTACTGACATAGTAAACGGTCTTGCCTATCAAGGACAACCAGTCCCAGATGCATTGAAAGTCAACAAACTTCTGAGAGGATTGACAAATCAGTGGGATAACATCAAAACATCTCTTCGTGAGACTCAAAGGATCAAGCCTCTATCAGTGAATGAGTTAATTGGAACTCTTCAATCATATAAGACTGAGAAACGGAATGAGGAGATTGAAACTAAAGGTAATAAGTCAATTACATTGAAAACTAACATTGATTATGATGCAGATTCTGAAGACGAAGATGTTCATGATGAAGAACTAGCTCTCTTCATGAAGAAGTATAAGAGAATGAAAATCAGAGGAAGAAACCTCAAAGGGAAGAAGCCTTTTGAAAATAAGAAGTCTATCGATGAGACAGAGAGATCAAAGGATATAATATGCTTTCACTGTAGGAAACGTGGACATATCAAGCCTAAATGTCCACTTCTGAAAAAGAAGACCAAATTTGAGAAAGCAAAGAAGGCCTTAAAGGCAGAAACCTGGAGTGACACAGAGTGCGAAGACAGTGATGAAGATATCTCAAATTTCTGTCTAATAACAAAGTCAGATTCAGACTCAGATTCTGATTCTGATCCTAAAGTGGAAATCGAGGTAAAACCTTCTGAAATGTCTATTGAAATATCAAATTATATTGATGAATTATGCTTTGAATTTAAGACTGCTCTTAAAAGAATCTCTTCTCTGAAAAAGGAAAATTCATCACTAAGGCAACAGGATATTTCTCAAAAAGAAAAAAATCAATTTTCTTCAAAAAGAATTTCATCAAATCAAGGAAAATCGAGATTTTCTTTCCAAAGAAAATGTTGTTTTGAAAAAGGAAATTTCAGAAATTACTTCCAAGTTTTCAAAAGGTTCAGAAACCTTGAAGCATATCCTTTCCATTCAAATTCCTTACTATAACAAATCTGGTCTAGGATTTGTAAAGGAAAATGACAGCTTGATTGATTTTCCAAAAGTCAAGGAGAGATTAAGACAAAGACCTCCTCAACAAGCTTATAAAAACCATTTCAAAAAGAATTTTGTAAAACCTGTTGGCCGAAGTGCTCTCAAATGCTCAAATTGTGGAGATCCACAACATTTTAAGAATGAATGTCCTAAGATCTGGAGACCTATTCGAAGAGATTTTGTTAAGACAGCCTATACTAATGCTCAAGGACCCAAACAAGCTTGGGTACCAAAGAAAACTTGAGATGCTGTAATTCTTGTAGGTAACCACAAAGAGAAAAAGAAAGTGGTACCTAGACAGTGGATGCTCTAGACACATGACAGGAGATCCAAGCATATTTGTTGATCTACACAATCTGAATGGAGGAAAAGTTTCCTTTGGAGGAAATACCAAAGGAAAAATCATTGGCAAAGGAACGGTTGAAATTGGAGAACTAACAATCAACGATGTTTCGTTGATAAAAGGACTCAACTACAACTTGATAAGCATAAGCCAGCTATGTGATACAGGTTTCAGAATCAACTTTCAAGAAGATACATGCTCAGGAATAAGCAAAGATTCTTCTCAAACATTTACAGGAAGAAGACATGGCAATATCTATCTTCTAGATGTCAATCCAAACTCTACTCATTGTTTGATCTCAGTCAAAGAGGATGAAGATCTGTGGCACAGAAGGTTAGGGCATATCAGTATGAAACAAATCTCAAAGATCTCAAATAAGAAACTGGTTCGAGGTTTGCCAGATTTGAAATACAGAAAAACAGAATTATGCAATGCTTGCACTCTAGGAAAACAAGTAAGAAGTTCTTTCAAATCTATACATCATGTTTCCACTGATCGTGCTTTGCAGCTTCTTCATATGGATCTGTTTGGATCAACCAGAACTCAAAGTATTGGTGGTAAGAAATATTGTTTGGTTATTGTTGATGATTTCACAAGAGTTACTTGGATGTTCTTTCTTGCTCATAAAAATGAGGCATTTTCATGCTTTTCAAAATTTGCAAAAAGAGTTCAGAATGAAAAGGGTTACTCCATCTCCTGCATTAAAACAGATCATGGGAGAGAATTTGAAAATCAAGATTTTTCAGATTTTTGTGAGGAAAATGGCCTTCAACATAATTTTTCTACTCCATATACACCAGAACAAAATGGTGTTGTGGAAAGGAAAAATCGTTCTTTGCAAGAAATGGCAAGAACACTGTTGATTGAAAGCAAGATTCCTTATCAATTCTGGGCAGATGCAGTATTACAGCATGTTATATCATCAACAGAGCTTTTCTCAGACCCATTCTTAAGAAAACCCCCTATGAGCTTTTCAAAGGTAGAAAGCCTAACATTTCGTATTTTTGTGTATTTGGTTATAAATGCTTTATTCTCAAAAATCCAAATGACCGCACTGGTAAGTTTGATGAGAAAGCAGATGAAGGATTCTTTCTTGGATATTCTACTACAAGCAAAGCATACAGAGTCTTCAACAAGAATTCTCAGACTGTGGAAGAAACAATGAATGTGAAGTTTGAAGAAAATAGTTAGACTCACAAAGATGAATCTGAACCATCTCCCAACATTCAAAAGCTATCAGAAATTCATAAAGAATATCCAAAGATCGTAGAATCTGTAGAAGAAGGAAATACAATTCAGACTCAATCAGAACCTTCAGAGTCTACAGATATTCAGAAGGAAAGATTTGACAAAAAATAGAAACAGAAATCCAATCATCCGAAGAATCTCATCATTGGAGAAATAGAAGATGGAATCAAAACTAGATCCAAACACAAGGAGAACATCAGCAACTTGGCACTGATATCAGAAATTGAACCAAAAGAAGTTGGTGAAGCTTTATCAGATAAAAGCTGGATAGAAGCTATACAGGAAGAACTTCAGCAGTTCAGAATCAATGAAGTATGGGAGCTTGTGCCAAGACCCAAAAACCATCCAGTAATTGGAACAAAATTGGTGTTCAGAAACAAACTGGATGACAAAGGGAAAGTCACAAGAAATAAAGCAAGACTAGTTGCAAAAGGCTATTCTCAAGAAGAAGGCATAGATTATGATGAAACTTATGCACCAGTTGCAAGGTTAGAAGCCATTCGGCTATTATTAGCTTATGCTTGTTTCCATAACTATAAACTGTTTCAGATGGACGTAAAAAGTGCTTTCCTAAATTGATATATCAAAGAAGAAGTATATGTGGAACAACCACCTGATTTTGAAGAATCAAGGAAGACTGATTATGTCTACAGACTCAACGAGGCCCTTTACGGTCTGAAACAAGCACCCAGAGCTTGGTACGAAAGGTTAAGTAACTTCCTTCTACAAAATGATTTCACCAAAGGAAAGGTTGATACAACTTTATTTGTTAAGAGAAAGGGTAAGGATTTTCTATTTGTTCAAATCTATGTTGATGATATAATCTTTGGATCTTCTAACGAATTGCTTTGCAAGGAATTCTCTAAGAATATGCAGAACGAATTCGAAATGAGCATGATGGGAGAACTAACATTCTTTCTTGGCTTACAAGTGAAACAAACCAAAGATGGTACATTCATTTGCCAAGAGAAGTATGCTAAGGAGATTATCAAGAAGTTTGGATTGCAAAACGGCAAGAAAACAGACACTCCAATGTCCCAATCATCCAAACTGGACAAGGATGAACTTGGTAAAAAGGTGGACCAGAAGGTGTACAGAAACATGATAGTGGACAGGAAAAGTACTAGAGGTACATGCCAACTGCTTGGAAATATGTTAGTATCCTGATACTCAAAGAAGCAAAATACAGTCGCACTTTCTACAGCAGAAGCAAAATATGTAGCATTGGGAAGTTGCTGTGCACAGATTCTGTGGATGAAGCATCAGTTGCGAGATTTTGCCGTTGAAGAATCAAGTGTTGCAATCAAGTGTGACAACACAAGTGCTATTAATCTGTCCAAAAATCCTATTCTTCACTCTCGTGCAAAGTATATTGATATTAAACATCATTTCATTCGAGGTCATGTTCAACATGGCGATGTGAATATTCAATTCATTGATTCTAAGAATCAATTAGCTGATATATTCACAAAACCTCTTGACAAATCTTCATTTGAGTATATTAGAAACAAACTGTGCATTATTCATCCATTCTCTTGAAGTGTTTGACAGACATGAATTTTTCAGACTCAAGTGTTCTCGGTCTGAATATTTTTCAGACTCTCAAAGAACGATACGTACATAGTTTAAAGTTTGGCGGGAATATTTTTGGCAGGATATTTTCACATTTGTTATCTTTGGAAGCAAATCAGGTACGTATCCAAATTTATCTGATTAATTGTGCTTAAAATATTATAATGATATTGTGCTGATCTTTTATGCTTCAGAAAGAATATTTCCTTCCTACTTGTTTGGACATTCTTTTTACTTTCTAAAAATAACCTTTTATTCCTAAAACCCGTCCTTCTCATTTATATACCTGTCCGTCACTTTTCAAAACCCTATCAGTACGATTTTTACTCCCCAAACCCTTCCGATATTCAGAGACTCTCCTCGTCTTCCTTCCTTCAAAGATCGAAACTTTTTGCTTCATAAGTGATCAAAATGTCGTTCAAAAGAAGATCTTCACGTATCCTGAACCAAGACTCTAAATCTACTGCACCGGCAGAGTATATGGAGATCTCAGATACAAAATCAGACCGTCATGTAGACCCTGTTGAAGCGACACCTCCTCAATGATCGTCTCCACCCAAACCTTCTGGTAAATCAGATTTTCGCTTTAAGAGTATCAAGCATGTATGGAATGCCTATCAGCTGTTAAAGAGAAACAATGCCTCTGAATCGGTTCTGCGTGACTGTCTTAGAGATAATAATTTTTTCTCTAAAGAGCATCTTGCTAAAAGCTACTCTCAGTTTTGTATTAAAACTGACAATGTTCCGGCCAGTTTTTCACCAAAAGAGCCCTCTTCCAAAAAAGGCAAAGAAAAAGTCGGGGAATCATCAACTCCCTCTGGCAAACAATATGCTCATATTAGCCCTAAATCTACCGGTGCAACCAAGTTTGTTATTCCTGAAGATGATGCTCGACTTTTTGAGCTTTTTGAAATGAAGATAGGAATAGCATCTGGTGTGCCAGGTACAGGAGGATTATTCAGAAGTTCTAAGCATCATGTCTGCTATAAGTTATTGCTTGCTCGTGGGATCATGAATCACAGGACTGTAGATTTCGACTGTTTAGAGAAGGCTGACATTTCAGTCAAGCATCTTTTCAAGAAGCTAGGTATTTATGAATTTTTCCTTCAATCTGCAAATGTTTTTGTTCAATTAACTACCTATTTCTATTCCTATCTCTCTATTTTGTCACCTAACTGGCTCCAATTCACTGTTGGCGACAAGAAATTCGATTTAAAGGCGGATGTTTTGGCAAGAATAATTGGAACAAAATACTCCAAGTTTAGTCCGTTGGAAGTAAATCTTGAGGATGCTTCAAAGATTGCATCTGAAAATCCCAACTTTGCGCAAGGATCAAACCGGCATCTCTCCTACTCTGACTTATCCAGAAGATCCGTGATTCTGCACAAGATCATTATAAATTGTTTGAAGCCCAAGGCTGCCTCTAAAACTGACCTCTCCAAATCAGAAATCAAGCTCATCTGGGCCATCTTGAAAGGTCAACATTTTTCTCTTCCTCATATCATTATCTTCCATATGTACAGGGCATTACAGAAGGATAAGGGACAACTGCCATATGGTGCATTAATCTCTCGAATTTTCATGTTCCTAAATATATTGATTCCTTATGAATTGCGGCAGAATATTATTCCCTGTATGTTTGTTGGAGAGAAAATGCTTTCCAAAATGAAGCAGTTTAATGATATAAGGGAAAGAATAAAGGGAAAAGAGGCTCATCAATATGAAGCAAAATCTACTGAAAAGTCAAGTGTCAAACAGACAGGGCAGAGAAAGGGGGCAGGATCAGCAAGCAAGAAGAAAGAATCTCCAATCCCACTAAAGGTATATAGCAAGAAAAGAAAAATTCTTCTGCATGATGAAAGTGATGAAGCAAAAGCAGAACATCTTAATACAGGCCATGCCGATGCTCTAGAACATGTTTCAGAACCAACTCCAAATGTTTCAGAACCAACTCCTACGGAACATGTTTCTGAAGAACAGGCACCTGTTCAGGGGGAGATTCCAGAAGAAGAAATCATGGGGTTCGATCAGTCTGAGCCAGTTAAAGTCCAAGAACAGCCCTCAGGAAATCAGAACATCCTCTTTATTCTGCTCGAGATTAGGGACAAGCAAGCTGCACTAGAACAGAATATGAATGATCTACAGAAAATTGTTGAGGAAAACTACAACACTCAACGACTCCAAGCAGCAGCAGACAAAGTAGAACTCGAGGAAGCCATTACTCTATGCTCATCCAACATGGATAAGGCTGTGAGTCAATGCAGTTCGAAGATTGAGGAGGCTGTCTCAATATTGGATAATTTTCAACTGATTAGTACTCCTTCGAAAAAATAGCCTGTTTTTACAAACTGTCCTATTTCTTCAATTGGTCTGTAATATACACTAACATTTCTTGTTAGACTAATTGATTGCTTAATATAGATGCTTTATACTCTCTATTATTGCCCTTTATTTTGCTGATGACAAAAATGGGGAGAAATTATATGCAGATTAAATATGCAGGTACAAAAGAAGCAAAGATACAGATATCAACAGAGTTTGCTCTTTCAAATCTCAATCTGTGATTCATGTGCTAAATATACTTATTTACTTCAAATTAATTTCAAATTGTTTAAATCTGCAGGAAAGTTTTGTCACCATCAAAAAATGGGAGATTGTTGAGGAAAACTCCTACTACTTTTGATGTTAACAAAACCTTCCTTTGTAATTATAAATCTGATACTGAACCATTTTATTCTAGGAATATATATATATATATATATATATATATATGTTCTAAAAACTCAGAAGGAAGCTTTTTAGACTTTACAAACTAGAAAAATAAGTTCTTTGAAGTCCCACATAATCTAAAGTTCAGATTCAGACATTGAAATTTTTCAGTAGCAGATGCAGAAGTTTTTCAGACACAGAACGAGAAAATTCAGACGCAGACGCTGAAATTTTTCAAAAGCAGACGCAGACGATGAAATTTTTCAGAAGCAGACGCAGACGCTAAAATTATTCAGACGCAGAACACAGAACTCAACATAACAGCTAGTGATCTGGTATGGATTTCACAGAAGAAAAGTTTCGATTGTTTCAATCTTAATCTAATTGATTGACAATCAAATATTACGACAAGAATGCACTACTACGGACAAAGCTCTACTTATGGAAACCAAGATTCTGATTGTATAGGCGACCAAAATCAGCGGGATTCAGAATCTGTCATCCAACGGCTACTCAATCCTTATTATACAAATCTGTCCAAGATGAAGATTGGAAGATAATCCTCTAAATGCTGTCCAACGGCTAGTTTGGATGAAGAGGAGTATTTAAGGAAATCAACGAGCAGTTGAAGGATACAACAGAATCAAGAATCAACAAGTCCAAAGTCTGACCTTATTCCAATCATTCCTCGTCTTTCTGAGCCAAAAAGTTTAGAACTTGAGGGTTACTTTGTAAGAGTGATTGTGTGAGATAGAGAGTCCTATCATACACGAGAGTGATATCACTCAGAATCTGTAAATTTCTCTTCATTACTTAGTGAAATCCAGCCAGTAGGCTGTAAGCGTGGGAGAGTGGACGTAGGCTTGCTATAAACCGAACCACTATAAACTTGTGTGTAGATTCTCTATTCCTTATCTCTTACTTTACATTCTGCACATCAGCACACCTCTTATATAATCTGTCTTGAATCTGAATTTTATTCAGACTCTTCTGTGATTTATTTTATTTCCGCATAAAAATTTAAAAACTGTTTAGGATCACCTATTCATCCCCCTCTAGATGACCCTTGCTAGCCACTTCAGTATCCGCTATATTTGCGACAAAATTAGGCTCCCATTACACATCTGCCATTGTTAATGCTTCTGCGATCATTCTTTTGCAAAATCAATCCCCCAGGTAAAGAAACGAAAGAAATATTACATTAAAGAACATAAAATCTTCAGACATAAAGTCTCTTATTTTTTAAAGTCAATTAAGGATAAACTCCCATTATCAAATTGATAGTCTAACCATAGTCACCAAGTCAAGTGCCTCCTCATTTCAATCCTCTTTAGTATGTCAAGTGCGATTGATAATCAAGTAAGTAAATGTCGTTTACCATGTAAAATGAAAACACTCTAAGTATCGAGTGATCGGGAGCTCGTTTGTGTAATCCCAGTTCCCAAACGCCAAAATCTGTCACACTCTTTTTGTGATTATTCTCTTTAGTTGTTGCACCGAACACAACAGAAAAGAAACTTTAGACCCAAAAAAAGAAAAAAACACAGAACTTGGTGACAAAGAGACAGATAACACTAGTCAAATGATGGAAACTCATTTCTATGCCACACACCCCAGCATAAGAAGCCAAGAAGAGAGAGGGGAAGATAGAGTGTGAGAACAGAGAAAAAAAAATGAGTCGATCTTTCTGTTTCTTATTGACAGTCTTGTTGATCTTGTTGCGAGCCAGTTACTCGTAGCGCTATTCCTTGACAGTTCTGTGACGTCACCGTTGCACATTGTAGATTGCTTTCTTGGCTCCTTAGACATGCGCAAGTCACTTTTCCCTCACTCTTACCTGCTATAGAGACGGATCCCATTATAACAATTTTTACATTGACAAAAGAAAATCAACACTGGCACACTATTGGTAAGGTTACTGATCTCTTCGTAACATGACCTATGCTTGAATATTACAACAAAATCGAAGGCAACCCAACCTTTCGAGGAGGAACACCAAGAGGAGCAGCACTAGGATGACGATGATGACGTTGATGTCTCTCTTCAGACAAACCAGTGACATGTGGCTGCAGACGACCACACTCACCGGAAGAAGAAGAAGAGCAATAAGAGCGGACCAAGCCAGCTTGTTTGGAGCACTCGAAGTACTGAGTGATCGGAAGCGTGAAAGAGTACCTCTACATCTTTCGATGGTAAAATGAAAACGCAAAAGAGTAGAGAGAATAGGTGAAGAAGCTCTTTGAAAAGAAAAGAAAAGAAGGGAGAGAGTCTTAGAAACATAAAAGGCGAGAGAGAAGGTATAGAAGGTAGAAGCTCCTGAAAATTGAAAAGAAGAGAGGGAGTTTTACGCGGGTTATCATTTATTGTTCTGTTCTTTTTCACCCACTCTGCAGTCTACTAGGCGGCTAGGGAAAAGAAAGAGAAAGCTTTGGATTTTAATTTTTTATTTTCTTTCCATGTCCATGTCAGAGGACATGTGTCACTCTCCGAGTGGAGCCAACTAAGCTCATATATGCCATGTGGGCCGGTGACGTGGTGAGCAGCAATCACTGAATATTTTCTCCTAGTGAAGAGAGAAGAAATTCGGGATGTATGTTTGAATTGGATGTAAAAGAGCTGACCTGATAAGAGGCTGAGGCAGTGCCAAAGAGGAAACCAGCTGGGAAGCTGCTTCTGTTGAGCAAAGCAGTGTCGTATATAGGTGTTGTCGTAGCTCCACTCTCCCTCATTGAGCCCGACACCACCTCCATGAAACTTGTCAGGCGCATATAGACCTGAAGACCCATTATGAGGTTTTTGGAGAGTTTTTTCTTTTAAAAAAAAGCTTGCTTTGAGTCCGTCTCTCTCTCTATATATGTCAGAGAGAGACAGACAGACAGACAGAGGGAGAGCTGGGGTCTAAGAGGACACACCAACCCTTTTCACACGTCCTCATTATTGACCCAGTCTACTGTTAACCGTTTCAGTTCGCACCAGAAGTTGTCTCCAGTTCGCACCTGAATCAGAATACAATCAGAATAACTAAACGATAATCAATCAAGATCTGGCAGTGGACCGGGTAAACACTCACATGGATATAGAACTATCGATATTCTCGAAATTGAGTCTCAAGAATAAAAGTCCTCAATCAATATCATGTAAAAGGGATTCGTGTATTTGAAAAAAAAATTCCTCGTTTATTATCATCAAAATTATGCTTGATTTTGTGAAAATTGAAAGTCCTCCTTAGGGGAAAAATTTGCTGCCTGCAACCAGCGCCTTGATTAAACATTTTTCGTAATGTTTCAGGAATTAATCGGCCAAAATCTGAAATACTAAAGATCCAACCAAACGAACATAAAAACTCTTAGAATTTATACCACATCTACCCGAAATTAATTATGTCATGTCAACCAAATCATACATGCTCCATTGTATAATTTCATCTACAATCGGTTCAACGCTTTGATCTGGTTTTCACTTAATAAATTATATCTAGGGATGATCGGTTCCCTGTCTGGTTGGGTCCCACCCAAGAATCGAGAATTGGACTAGAAGGACCGGTTTTCAATTTCTGAAAGACACCAGTCCAGTCTACTCTAATGTAACCGGTCACTTGACAATGAGCATCAGCTTGCAGAGTCGATCAAAGCCTCTAATCTATGCAAATCTTCATTCGCAAACCCCGTCATTGCTCCTAAGCAGCAAAGAAGGCAATGCGAAGATTAAGAAAGGCACAAAAGGACGGATCAAAACGATGCAAACCAGAAGCCAAAACATCGATCTACATCTCAGCGACAAAAATGAAGTATTCACATCTCTGAAATAAGCGATCGAATTCTAAGAAAAAGCAGAGACAATGAAAAGTCAAGTGAGAAAAACTTACAGATTACAAGAAAGAGCTGTGTGAAACTAAGAGTTGAGGGAGAGCCGAGAGGGATGTGTGAGAGTCGAGCCACAGCCAAGTCGCAGAAAGAGCGAAGAGCGAAAGAGTGAGGCATGAGATTCGAAAGGGAACGAGTGAAGAGAGTCAACAACTAGGCGTGAGGCAAGAGGGAAAGGCAAGATTAAATTAGGGTTTTCTAAGAAATTAAAAAAATTAAGATATATATATAGTCAGTCCGGTTCCTACCTCGGTCGGTACGGTTTTCACCCTGAAACCGGGAACTAGACCGATGAGACATCTGTTCCACAAAAAGAAATCGGGAATTGGACGAGAACCCCCTAGAACCGCCCGTTTCAGTCCAATGCGAGTGACTTGTCAATGTTGTCAGTCTGTCTTGCTCACTTCTAATTACATCAACTATCCTTCGGCTGCTATTGGTACCCCCTTTTCAATTCCTGCGTATGATGTGCCCAAGTTATACTTTTCAATTATTTTGGCAATATTCATTTTCAAACCAGAAATTATCGACCTTAATTCTGACAAAGCTACACTTGGAAGCACAATATTCGCCGGAAGAAAAGATTCTCAAAAATATGAAGTCGGCAGTGGATTAATTTGGATGAAAAAGAGCCAAAAATATTGGGATATTATCATATATGTAAAGACCCGAGAGAGTCACGAACAGTGAAGTTTACTTATATTCATGGCATATGCCTTGGTCCTCACGACTTGTCCTCCTCTAGATGGCTATGAAGTCTAATGCATCAACTCAGCCAAGAGACATGGATGCGTTTCTGGGCAGAAAGATTAGGGAAAACAATGCGAGGATGATGAGTTCAGTAGGGTCGGATCTCCTCAGAACTCGAACGCGGCTAGCAATTTGAGCCATACGTAATCCCCTACTTGAGGGCACCGACCCATTAAAAATATGAAAAGGAATGCGATGCTTTTGGTATGTTATGAAACAAAAACGGTGATGTCGTTGCTTTTTTTTCTGCAGTTGAATGAGTTAAGTGTTTAGCACAGGGAAGGAAACAACTCTACCTCAACCGGAAAAACATTGGTACCTACGCCTCAAAAACTATTGTGTGCTTAAGAGTGTTTTGACGTGGTCCATGTGAAAAAATGATGTTCAATTTGACTACCAAGAAATCCAATCCAAAGACTAAACTTTTTTGTTTTTCAATTTTCACTATCATGCTAGGCAATATATCTTAAGCCGGCTTAGATATCCAATAAGTCAACGTTTCTAACTTAGTTAAACCAGCCATATTAACCACTGGAGTTTACCCTAGTGGCTAACCTTCCTACTTAAGAAGGGAGAGGTGGGAAGTTCAATTTCCCACCTTCTCAGGGAGATTAGAAGTAAGGACATTTAGTTTCAAATGTGGATTTCGACTCGCATGCTCTGTAAAAAGGTAGGATAAAAATCTGAAAGTGAATTTAGAGATGAAGTAAAATGGACAAAAAGACAAAAAAGCCTGCCATAGCATCTATATCGAAAGTACGGGAGTCGAGACCATTCAATCTCTCTCAATATTGAACCAAAATATCATATCGAGCAAGAATTAAACCTGACCTTTATCTTTGGAGATTGAAAGTTTCAATTGCCTTAACGGCTCGACTAATTTCTTGCAATAAGAGGGCAACCTAATTGTACACTCTTACCTACCCCCATGCTATGTTGTTTGGATGAATAGTATTTGAGTGTACATACAATATTGCGACGATTAAAGAATAGATGGGAAAGGAAGACTTGTAGCAAGGCATTGAGCAAACCGAATTTGCATTTACTCCTATTTCTAGATTCAAGTAAAACCTTTCTTTTTCTTAAAGACTTCTTTACCTTCCTGACTCAAGTCAACCTTTTTCACTTGCTTGTTGACTTTTTTCTGTTCTTACTTTGTTTCTTTGGTCTCAGGGACATTGTAGAATTTGAAAGACCCAGATTCTTCTTTGACAGAAACGCCTCTGGTTCACTCTTCAATGCGTGGTCTCTTACGACAAAAATATGCAAGTTGAACAGAATTAGCATGATTTCAGTTACTATGCGTCTTCCAATTCAAGGAAAACCCTTTGCATAGCAAAATGTATAAACACACTATATTACAAGATGCATACCAAAAACCGCAAGGAGAACAGGCATTTGCCAAATGGATCTTATCGAAGGGTGGCGACATACCTAAACATATTTCACATACCATGTCAGTAGACCGACTTTACCGTGCTTATCCGGTTAAAAAAGAGCTTATCGCACGTAAAAAATAACGATATCCACACGGGACCTCATCTCAGAGTACACCGGACCTTGCACGTGTTGCGGTATAATGAACAGTTTTATCCGTTCAATTTCAACGTTAAATAATTTTCAGAAGATATCAGAAGATAAAAAGTACATCTTGAGGAACTTGAGAGCTTCAATAATATTAAGTCAGTCACGCGGAGCCTGAATGAGATCATAGACAACCAAAACAACATGAACAAGCCAATTCAATTGACTTCCCATTGCTGGTGCTGAAGAAGTTGTAGAGATGCTTAAATTCCAAATTAGAAAGTTTTTCCTTAACATTTACGAGGTATACTCGGCCCATCGAACCCACACACTTCGTCGGTTTCAGCACAAATGGATTGGCTCAAAAGAATAGATGTAAATAACAGTAGTTGGAATCTTCAGCAGAGAAAATGAGCATATGATGGCATATGATGGCAATAAAAGACCAAAATGCTATGCATTAAGATGAGAAGGTCCTAATGAATCTTACTTTGCTTGCACCTTAAGAAGAATATTACACTCCTACAACAGTTAAAAGGACTGCCTTGGGTGCAATTCAACAACAGAGAAACAGATATTAAAATTGGCGGATTCATCAGCTGAAATGTCAGCCTGAAGCTGAACTTTCCAATCTGAGAAGCAGTAGACTAGCATACAGAACTCTGACTACTTTGCATAGACAGAAAGCAACTTATTTAGCTCATAAAAAATGCGAAGTTTTGAGTGACAGATTGTGTATGTAATGGAGCAATGAGTTCCTGCATGCGACATATCAAGCAAATCAATGTACGCTAACCACTGATTGTGAACTTCAGTGACAGATCATAAAAATGTCATGTACAACAAGTACAATGAGAAAGGGAATGGAAAAAAATCAGTTGCAGTCAGAACAACCATCACAAATTAGTGTAGTCAGGAGTGGAAGGATTAAGGTAGATAAAACCTGGAACTCTCCCAGAGATCGTCTGACGTAATAGACAAGCACAAGAGAGATCGGGCATCAAAAACTACAATATCCATAATGGAGAAATCTCTCTGTTACGCGGTCACATGTTCTCCGGAAGTTCACTAACATTAGGACCAGGAAGACTAAGCAAATAAGAAACGTGTTTATCCAACTAGATGTGGAGCAAGAGCATCTCACCTTTCTAGAATTTGGATACATTGGATAGGATATGGATAAGAAAATTTTGATGCATCCAATATTATTATGTTATATAAGAAGTGCTTGAGCAGTAACAAGTTAAACTACATAGACCAACAGAACTAAACATAGAATATGTTGACGCACCACGGTCAAAGCAAAAGCTATAACAAATGAGCAATTATCCCGACAAAAAGCACTAGACAAAGGCAAAGGTTCAAAGATAAAAAGGCAAATCTCCCAAGCCTTACTTCCAGTACCATAAGATAATCACAGATGTAGCATTTGAAAACCTTCATGAGACTTCTCAATTAAGCAAAAAGAAGAATGTCAGAACCATATGTCAAGGACCCATAAGTCTGATTATGATTGTCCTATTCCAACTAAAGGCCACCACATTGCCCTAGTACAAAGAAGAAAATTAGCATAATATGATCATAGAGGACTAAGGTTGGGAAAAATGTTAAATGGCATTAACAGAAATAGTATGTCCAGGATAAATAGTTCCAAAAGCATTTACCAAAATCTAATAGGATCAAAGATGCGGAATCACCAACAAGAGAAAAACAGAGGAAAAAAAGAGAGCATGAAATAAAGTTCATTTAAGGCCTCACTTCCCATTTCATTTTTTCACCGGGTGTTGGAAAGAGGAGGATGCATCAAATGCCATATGCAGGCTCATTTGCATTCGACACCTGCTTCAGCAGCCCGACGAGGCTTGCTTTTCCTTCTGCTGCCAATGTGCCGAAACCCATTTGACTTGGTTGAGTCTTCCGTGTTTGATCTGGCTCCGACGCCATTTTCCTCTTTCGTGATATCTGATTTCTCTTTTGACAGCGAAGTCCGTTTCCTCTTCTTCCCATTCTCTGCTGCAACAGGACTTGTTGTTTCCTTACTTACAATACCATCTTTTCCATTCTCTCCATCTTCGCCATCTACATTTTTAACAGCTTCCTCATCAATTTCATCCTTGAAAAGCTTTTGTGGCCTTCCCCTTCTCTTCTGTGCTGGAATTTTCTCTTCCTCACCGCTTCCAAGATCTTCATGACTGCTAGAAGTTGATCTCTTTCCCTTTCCTCTGCCTCTACCCATAATTCAAAGACTCCAATGAAGGAATTTCATGGGGACACAGGATGTTTCTGCATGACAAAAAGCTTAACCGCATTAAAGTCAAATCAGGAATATGAGGATATTTCTTCTGAGGTCTTCGCCCACGTTGCAGATTTGTATCATTGCTTTGGATGATCAAATTTTCCTTTCATAAAACTACGACCACAAAAGGCATTCACTTCCTACCAGAGTTGATACTGAATGTGGCAATAAAATCTTCATTTAGAGTTAGACAAGCAAGCATTGCACTGTTATTTCTCAAAAATCTTTAGTTACCTCCTAATATAGGATACAAATTTTATGGTGTGATCGGATGATTAGAGTGTGTATTTGACTTCTCAGCTCATTGATACCACATCAAGCCTAATAAATCCTGAAACTATTAACAATCAAATAAAAGCACAGAGGAAAATTTGCAGAGGCAACAAACTACCATACAAAATCACGCTAAAGTAGAATGTTCATTCTAGATCCATAAGATAGGCAGCCTCATCACTTAATCAAACATCCATGGAAATCGTCTTTGATTCAAGGAACTAGATACTAAAGAAAATTCTCAAATTCAATTAGCAAGTGCCTATAAACGAAAGATACAGCCGAGGGCAAAGCAAGAACTCGATAAACTGCGAAGCAAAGAACCAAAAAGAAAAGGAACTCTTTAAATACCAGATAAAAGTCAAAACAAGACATGAAACTGAAGATCCACGAGAGGGGAAATCCGCTCCGTAAAGCAAAGCCAACGCAACCGAAAAAGCCGTCAAAATCAAACAACTACAGCAACAAATGCATACCCATCATCCAAAAATCCACCAAACACAGAAACATATAAGAAGGCGAGACTCGTCTTCACACCGAATTCATACCATATATATGAACGGGGACGGAAACTAACCCGATACGAAACAAGACTCCCCATCCTCTTCCGGACGAGACCCATCAGTCCAGAACGTCCAAACAAGCAAAGAAAGTGAAAAGGAAGAAGACCCAGATGGAGTTTTCTCGGCCCAGGTGGATTTAGCACAAGATGGGATGAGAACCAAATGGACAAATTACTATCGCCCAAGACTGAGATTTGAAGACGGTGTTGGTGGTATCGGGAGAGATTCAAAGAGATGCAATACGATGGCGATGGAGAGAGAGAGAGAGAGAGATTACTCTGAGTTGTGAGGGGGTTGAAGAGAAGAAAAGAGAACAGAGGAGAGAGATATTTTGTTGATTGGTTCTGCGTCTGCCGATTTTGCTGAGGCTCCTCTATTCTACTACACATCACACAGTAGTACACTGGCTGTGCGCAATTCCTTTTTTGCGCGTGAGAAGATAAATTAAAAAAAGGAAAAATGGAAAAGAAAGCCAAGAAGAGAAGACCGTATTCTTGTTTGCACTTTCCTAGGACATGAACATGTCGCACAAAGTCGGTCCAAAATCCTAAAGTTGAAAGCTTGAAGGTAGGGTAAACATAAGGGTGAAAAAAAAAAGGAAGAAAAGCAACAAAAAAAATTATGTAATGGATCTCCTTGTAGGTTTTACGGGACTTTGCCGGTCTAAAATATAGGACAGTTATATTGATTTTGTCCATATCATTTTTCGTAATAATATTATATCCATCATTTAAATATTTTTCGATATAATTCACGATGGTTTGTAAATGTCGACTATGGATTTGAGATGGTGTTTAAGGTGATATCCACGGAACGGTTTGTATTATTTAGATATTCACGACCAATAAGTATTATATTCTCTTTCTAATAAGCCCTGAAAGGAGGAGGAACGCTAAAATGCTAACAGGCATCTAGCATTGAATATACCTATTGCGATAGTACTCATTTTGAGAACGTCCAATGCCAAAGTCACCAAACGGGCAAGTCACCAATCCCTAAAACAGACTATAAAATGTACTTTATATGTTCAATTACTTTACGGGCGGGCATTTCACCCCAAAGACTAGACTATTCTATCATGATGATGCGTCGTATGTGAAAGTATTTTATAGCAATGACTACACAAGAACATCGAAGAAAACACAAATAGTTAAAAGGTTTTCTGTTGACACTAAAATAAGAATCAGCATAAGTGCCGAATCGGCTTTAATGTTGAATCTGGCGTATAATGAAAATCAGCCATCTTCCGAAACACGTCTGGACCAAATTCGGAAACATGCTGAGAAGCAAGTGTGAATGGCATCGTGTCCCGAGTTCGGTAAGTGATGAAAATATGTATATTTACCGAAATATGGAGAGTTGTAATTCGGGATGGTGGAATATTAATGCCTCAAGACAACGACCCTTTCCCGAAATTCGAGAGATTCACACTTTGGGAATACATTGAAGAATCACAGCCCAGCCACGTAAATCACGATAACAAGAAGTTATGAGCAAAAGCGGGGATAGTGAGCACGAGCATATTATGGGAAGTTACTTGTCCAGATTTGAAATCATCTTAGCGATTGAGATCAAGTTTTGATGGACAATAAAACTGGAAAAACGTGGTTAGAAAATGCAGTTATTAGAAGCGCCAAAATATTCAAAGTTTGAAAACATGGAAGTAACCGACGAGCAGTTGCAGGATAGGAGGAGATACAAATACTCAGAGGAAGCAAAGAGAAAGACACGAACAACAATGCAAAAACACTCAAGCTTATCTGTATTTTAGCTTCCTATGCATCTTTACTTCCTGTATTTACAGTTTCCCTGTAGCTTTAGTTAACTTTCGAGTCATTTACAGTTTTCATAGGAGTATTGTAACGTAGCTTGGAACTCTGTTGATCCTAGATCCATTTTCAATCCATCCGATTTTTATCCATTCCATACAATCCTGTGTCATACCTTATTTTTCGCCACAACTCTCCTAGTAATCAAACTACATAACCTACTTTAATAAAAACCGAAGACCGAAGTTTCGGTGAAGGATATTCCTCGTGAAAACGAGCGAACATCTTTTTGGCACGCCCGATGGGACACGTGTGGTAAGATTTGGAGAAATGGTGAGAACCAGGCAATCTGAAGGAATACTAGTAGATAATATCAACAATCCAATTGAGGGAGCACGTTCTGAGCATTCTGCTGCTAATTAAGTAGAAGAAAGTGCCGATATTCCTCGATAATTAACTGAAGAACAAGCCCGCGTGTTGGCACCAGATAATACCTTGGTAGCCACGATGAAAAGGCTATTTGAAGAACAGCAGAACGAGCTTACCAATCATATAGTGCGATATGTGATAGATGTGATAAAACCCATGGTGGTCAATGCTATGAATGACGTAATATCACGTCCCAGTTCATCTTCTCAAGTTTCGCCCTTTTATGCAAATCCTCGGGGGGCAACATTGTTACCACCAACTTCGAGACCTCTTCATATGGGGTATAACTGCAATGGAGGATCAAATTCTCAATCTCCTGTTAAAATTACATCAAGGCCAGAGAATTATATCCCTATAAACCTTGTGAATGGTGTGAGTGCTTATAATTTTCCTCAAAATGTCCCTAATGATGTTAATTTGATTAATCCCATGGTCACAAATGCTCCACCAGTGATGAATATACCTCCACCAGTAAATATGCCTAATGTTGATCATATCAGACCACTTGCGCCTCAATCATATCCTCATGTGATAGAAAACCCTCTTTATAGGCCGCCACCACTCGTTAATTTTAACATGGAGCAGCAAGGGGTGAATCGACCTCAACAGTTTAATCCTAGGGGTCAAGATCCTTGGTTAGGCCAACAAAATTTAAGGCCATGGAACCCAGATAGAGTTGCAGAGTTGGTGATACAACAGTTAGGAGCAGAGAGAGGATTGCCAAGGCCAGTATATAGGAAGCCACATCCCGATTGGATTGATAATATACCATATCCAAGGGGTTTCAAGATGTCAAACTTTGCTGTATTTACTAGAGAGAAAGATCAATCAACTGTGGAACATGTGGGTCGATTTCTAGCACAATGTGGAGAAGCTAGAACTAATGAGTATCTAAGGTTAAGGTTGTTTCCATTGTCTTTGTCAAGAACAGCGTTTACTTGGTATACAAATTTGCCTGTGAATTCTATTCAAACATAGGCTAAGATGGAAAGGCTGTTTCATTTTCTGTTTTACCGAACGGTACCAAAGGTAACGGTAGCCGATTTGGCCAGGATGTACCAATATAATACCGAAACAGTAGACCAGTTTATTGCCCGTTTCAAGAAATCCAGAAATCGATATTTAACGTCACTCACTGATAGACCTGTCAAAATGGGTTATAAACCCATTACTTAACCCATATATTAGTAGATGGGTCATAAATGGGTTGGTTATATCTAGTAAACGGGTCATAAGTGGGTAAAAGTTTAACATTAGTGTTAAATGGGTCATAAATGGGTTGTAAATGGGTCATAAATGAATTTACAACTGATTTAAACTCAACTCGTCTCTCTCACCCTTACTCAATCTTGCGGTCACTTACTTCGCACTCTCATTTCAATTTGGGTATGAATTTTCCTAGATTTAATTAAATATGGAAGTGTTTTAGCAATATGGGTCTGATCGGGTATAGGTTGGGTATGGGTCGGGTCGGGTATGGGTCAAAAAAATTGCATTGTGCATAAATGGGTCATAAACGGGTTAATGGGTCAATTTGGGTCGGACCATTTATGACCCGACCCAAACCCGACCCGACCCACCCATTTGACAGGTCTACTCACTAAGAAGGAGTTCACATATTTGGCTTTTAATGACTTGAGGTTTAATCTTAAAGAAAGATTTGAAGGACAAGCCTTTGACGATCTCTTTCAGTTAAACACCCGGGTTTCTAAGTATGAACATTTGTTGAAGGAGAAAGATAAGAAGCCGAATAAGGATAATCGGCACGCAGTTACATTTGACGAAAGTACCGAACATGGTGGGATAGCCGAAGAGGAGAATGAGATAGCTGTAGCAACTATGGTACTTGAAAAACCATATGTGTGCCCAGCACTTAAACCGGCCAGGGTGAGAGATGTGTCCAAGTTCAAGGCTAAGGAGACAAATAACTATTTTTTTGATATCTACAAGTTAGATGAAATATTTGACCTGCTGTTGAAAGATGGAATGATCAAATTATTTGAAGGACAAGTAATCCTGTCAAAGGAGGAAATAGCAGATAAGAGATATTGCAAATGGCATCACTCTACAACTCATGATACAGTGAATTGTATTGTGTTTAAAAAGACAATCCAAGAGGCAATTCGCCAATGCAAGATTAAATTTGCTGAAGACAAAGGCAAGGCCCTAATGGAAGTAGATTCAGATCCTTTCCCGAAATTGATCAGCATGGTCAATATACGAGAGATGACAGATGATGACAACAAACAACTTTGCACTCGCTGCCACCAGGAGTTAATTCGGCAAGATCGGGAGTTGAATCGGGAGTTTCTCAAGTTCCAATTCATGAGGGGAACAAGAGGAAGATACAGATTGGGATCATTTGTTCGCAGGACAAGCGAACCACGGATAAAATTTGAGATTGTAGATACCGAAAACTCTTCGGTACGAGCAAGAGAAGAGAAAATTTACCCAAGACAGACAACACAAGTGCTTGAAAGAAAAGATGCTAGTCATAGGCATGAGAGGAAGGAATACCACCCTGGGTTATCTCAACTAGCCCCCCCAATTCGGGAGTCAATTACGCAAGTTCATGAAGAAAACGAAACATTACCGAAGCCTGCAGAGAAAAAGAGTTTATGGCAGCGATATAAGGAAGGTGATCCCAAAGTCGGATTGCTTGGAGAACCTAGTGGAAAGTTTGACTATGTGGTCTATTATGGAAATACGGACGATTATCCGCCTCCATCATTGCCAGCTGAGCCAATCGATTAGGGAGATGAATTTAATGATCCACCACCATTAAAATCTCAGGAAATCCACAGAAGAAAAACGGTTAAGGTGTCATATGATCCTCCCGAAGAAAAATGGTCAATAGTTAAATCGTCGGGATAGGCATCTTATAGGACTATTAAGAGGCGTTTCCAGCGAATAAGAAATAGGCAAATGAATTTTGAGAGTGGCCAAGTCAAAGGTATGGCAAGGCAAGGTTTTCTTTTCACATCTGTCAACAGGAAAGGTAATTGGGTATGGAGAAGAAATCCCGATGAAAAATATCAAAGTAAACCAGAACCAGGTGATTCGAAAAGTAGCTCTCACATCGAAATGAAAAAAGAGAAAGGAGTTGCTCAGGGTCCACAAATAATTAATTTTGGGCAGATTATTGTAGCTTTCATTCCAAAGTAACGAGGGAAGGTGGAACAAAAAGACTTGTATCCTAAATTGTCACAAAAGGATGGCAGAAATTACTGAACTGGCTATTCCAAGATATCAAAGAAATATGGTTCTCCAGTACGGATAAACATGGTCCATGCTAAACTTCTAGCGAAGTATGGAACTAATTTGATAGTGGAGGAAGATATCGAACATATTTCAAAAAAACAGACAGCCATGGCAGAATTTCAGTTTCCCGACAAAGAAGCCATCAAGTTTGATAAGATACCTTCAGAAAGAGCAAAACATTTAAGATCCTTGATTGTTTCATGAAGGGTCAATGGTAGGTCTATCGGTAAAATCTTTGTAGATGCTAGAGCTATTTTAAACCTCATATCTTAAAAATATTTCAAGAAATTAGGGAAAGATGATAATGACATCATCCCATCCAATGTTCAGTTATCTGATTTTCTTGGGGAGGTTACCGAAGTCAAGTGAGCAATAGTTCTTGATTTAACCATAGGATCCAAGTCGGCTGAAATGACTTTCTTTGTAGTAGAATCTGATGGTTCATATAATCTGTTGCTTTGAAGAGATTGGATACACTCTAATTAGTGTGTACCTTCAACTTTGCATCAAATATTGGCATTTTGGAATGGCGAGAAAGTAGAATATGTTGAGGCAGATTCGGGATATGCTTCAATCGGGTGGACTGACATTCGTCAAGAACATCGGGATTGTCTTTATGAGCGTTATGCTATTGAATTACCAAAGACAGATCCACAGTCCCTTACTTATTGCCGCTTCGAGCATAGGAAAGCTGAATGGATCCCCAAATCAAGCTTGGCATTAGAAGAATTACATATTCTTTATGGAAAACGAGTTCTTATTGCAAGAAGTTTGTGAAAGGTACTTCACACACTTGGCGAAAATGGCAAAACAAAATGTTGAAGCCTCATATTGTATTGATGAATGGGAGATGTATTAGTCAAAGAAGACAGAACAATGGAGGCTCAAGATCCATTACTAGAGATTGATATCAAAGAACCTGGTCATTTCTGCCCAGTGTATGTAAGTACATTTTTGCAAGAGGGCATGAAAGACAAGTTGATTAACCTGATCAAAGAGTATAAGGATTGCTTTGCATGAGACTATCATGAAATGCCTGGTTTATCAAGAGATATTGTAGAACATCGTCTTCCAATCAAGAAGGGATTTCATCCACATAAGCAACTAGCAAGAAGATTTGCTCCTGATGTAGTTGATAAAGTAAAAGAGGAAATAGAAAGGCTGCTGAAGGCAAAATTTATTGAAACAGTTAGGTACGTAGAGTGGATTTCAAATATTGTCCCTGTGAAAAAGAAGAATGGAAAGCTAAGAGTATGTATTGATTTTCGGGATCTAAATAATGCTACTCCAAAGGATGAATATCAAATACCCATGGCAGATATGTTAGTAGAGTCGGCGTCGGGAAATGAGATGTTATCCTTGATGGATGGTCATTTGGGTTATAACCAGATTTTTATTGCTAAAAAAGACGTCCCGAAAACAGCATTTAGATGTCCTGGTGCGATCGGGACTTTTCAGTGGGTAGTTATGCCTTTCGGATTGAAGAATGCAGGAGCCACATACCAATGGGTAATGAATTTTATTTTTTATGATATGATCGGTAAATTTTTAGAAGTTTATATTGATGACGTAGTGGTTAAGTCAGCCCAAGAAGATCATCTGGATGAGGAAGTACAAATTGAAGATGAATCCAACCAAGTGCGCCTTTGGAGTACGAGCAGGAAATTTCTTGGGATTCTTGATCAATCAAAGGAGAATTGAAATTGATAAGAACAAAGCAAGGGCTATCATGGAGATTTCCCATCCTACGTCCAAGAAACAATTATAAATGGTGATTGGGAAAATAAATTTTCTTAGAAAATTCATTGCCAATTTGTTTGTCAAAATGGAGCCGATGACACAACTTTTGCGTTTTAAGAATCAAGACGAATTTATATGGGGAGAGAAACAGCAAAAGGCATTTGATTTGATCAAAGCTTATCTAATGAATCCTCCTGTATTAGTGCCGCCAAAAGCAGGCAAACCACTGAAATTGTACTTATCGGCTACCGATATAACTATCGGGAGTATGTTGGCACAAGAGAATGAAAGTGAAAAAGAACAAGCGATATATTATTTGAGAAGAATACTAACTGATGTTAAAAAAAGATATACTGCAATTGAAAAATTATGTCTATCATATACTTTGCTTGTATGAAGTTAAGACATTACTTATTGCCAACTAAAGTGCATGTGATCGGCAAGACTGATATAATAAAATATATGTTATCCCGACCTGTGATAAAAGGGCGTATAGCCAAGTGGGTATTTATCTTGTCTAAATTTGATTTAACATATGTGCCGATCAAGGCAGTAAAAGGTCAAGCCATTGCCGATTTTCTTATCGAATACCCATGTTTACAAATGGAAGAAAATGAGCATAGCTTCAGTCAAGTGCTACCATGGACTATGTACTTCGATGGATCGCGTGTTAAGAGTATGGCTGGAGTAGGATTGATAATAATTTCTCTCGATGGAAAACTTACAAGGTGCGTCTATAAGTTAGACTTTGAATGTTCAAATAATCAAGCTGAATATGAAGCACTGATTATTGGCTTGGAGATATTGATTGAGCTGAAAGTACAATTTATCAAAGTATTTGGTGATTCACAATTAGTGGTGAAACAGTTAAAGGGAGAATATCAATGCTCAAATGAAAATTGATTGATTATTACTATCTGGTCAAGAGGCAGTTAAAACAATTCAGAGAGTACGACATAGTTCATGTGAGAAGAGATACGAATTTCAAGGCTAACAAGTTGGCTCAAGTAGCTTCTAGATACCGAATATCAAAAGAAGTCGCAGACATCGTGACTACTATAACACTGTCGGTACCTTCTATTGAACATAGAAAGATACCGATAGCAGTTAGCAAAGTGGTTCGAGAAGAGGATTGGAGACAAACCATCATTGAATATTTGAATAATCCAGATTCGAGAGATCAAAAGCTGAGGATGCAAGCCCAGAAATATGTTATATTAGGAGAAGAATTATACTGAAAATCCTCAGATGGATTACTCTTACGCTGTCTTGATGAAAATAATGCAAAATTGGTGATGGCAGAAGCATATGAAGGTATATGTGGAGCTCATCAAGCAGGAATCAAGATGAGATGGCTATTAAAAAGGTATGGATACTTTTGGCCAACAATGATGCAGGATTGTATCAACTATGCCAAAGCATGTCTCTCGTGTCAAAAGCATGGACCGTTGCAACATGTACCTGCTATGGAGCTCTATTCTATCATAAAGCCATGGCCATTTAGGGGATGGGCAATGGACAAAATAGGTAAGATCTATCCACCCTCTTCTCATAAGCATAGTTATATTTTATTGGCTACGAATTACTTCACAAAGTGGGTGGAGGCCATTTCATATAAGAGTATTACACAGAAGACTGTGGTTAAGTTTATTGAAGAAAACATAATTTATCGGTTTGGCTTACCCGAGTCGATTACTGCGAACCAAGGAACAGTATTCACTGGAAGTAAAGTGATAAAATTTGCACGATCAAGAAAAATCAAAATGGTCTATTCCACACCATATTATCCCCAAGCGAATGGATATGCTGAAGCAACTAATAAGGTTGTTATTAGACTGATCAAGAAACATCTAAAAGAAAATCCAAGAGAATGGGATGTTTTATTGTCAATGGTATTATGGGCATACCGAATATCACGAAGATTGAGCACAGGTGTCAGTCCTTATATGCTTACATATGGACAGGAAGCAGTTTTACCGATGGAAATAACAATACAATCTTTAAGAGTCCAATTGCAGGGCGAGATGTTGTCTGAAGATTATAGAGATTGGATGCACATAAATTTGGATGAGCTAGATGAGGTTCGTGCAGTTTCTTTGGATCAGTTGATTGCACAAAAGAGAAGAGTGGCCAGAGCTTTTAATAAAAGGGTTAAGGTCAAACAGTTTATTGTAGGGGATTTAGTGTGGAAAGCAATTTTGCCATTTAACCTCCAAAACAGGGATGGGCTCATCGGTAATGGCGAGTAGTGGTACATTTGATGCTTCTTTAGAAATTAAAGTTTCTTAAAGCACAGGAATAGTCTCATCAGTAACTGCAAATGTTGGCCTATACATGTTAGACAACAGCATAAAATCTTGAATCAGACAAAAGGTAATAATATTTACCGATGAAAGACGAAGTAAAATCTTTTTCAGATTCTACAGCAAGGATAAGAGTATCCTTTGGCGGTATACTCTCTTTCGGATGTGGAACAGAAGGTTGTTCTTGAATTGATTCAACCTTTGACATAGGAGCAAGGATCAGTGATAATGGATTGGAAGCTGGTGGAGTAGGAGCCTTGCCAGGAAGAGAAACAGGAGAAGCAGCACGGGGCTGATAGGTCTTAAGAGTTCCTGGATTAATCAGAAGATAAACAAATTAAAGCTGTAATAATCTCCAAAAGTAAAACCTGAGAATTACCTTTTGGAGTGCGTGGCTTTATCATGGCTCGTAGTGTGGGTTCTGGAGATTGACTCATTGAGGGAGAGCTCTCTGGAGGTGACTCTGAAGATCGAATAAGTACTTTTCTCACTTTGTGTTTTGCTGGTACTTTCTTTGGAGCAGGAGTAGGTGAGTCTGAAGCTTTCCTTTTCTTACTCACTATAAGAATAGAAAGTCAGATTGGAAGTTGAGTATCAAACAAAATACATGGATATGGAAAAGCAGAATCAAGTTACTTTTAGAAGTCTCTGCTAGTTTAGTTGAAGGTACATTGACAGCTTCGATTGTTTTTGACAATGTAAGAGGAATAGCATCCTTTATCTTTAGGAGAATTTGATCCAGAGAATCTGAAAATACGATCTTTCGATAACCATCCCACCAGAGGTCAAAATCGGCTAAAGAACGGTTGGGATATCTAATGAACTCGACAACACGAAACAATCGATAAACACCCTGAACCAGTGTGGTCAGTTCAATAAAAAGTTGGTTATCTTTTAGCTTGCATAATATTTTGTTGAAGGAAGTATAAGAAAAGGTATACAAGGCTGGTACAGGAACCCCTTGAATTAGCCCAAGCTGTCTGGCACAGTATTGGGGAGAGTAAATTTCAAAACCAACAATGAATCTGTCTTTTATTGAAAATCTTACAGGAAGATCAACAGAAGTCAGAACGGTCTGCCAAAAGTCACTCCTATTTTTCTGAAAAGCGGGGAGGTAGGACTTGAATTGGGAAACAAAGAAAGGAGTGAAGGAATATGGGTTCTCCTCAGTAGAATAGATTTGAGAAATAAAATACCGAAGATAAGAAGATGGCTCTTCGACAACAAAGAATAATTTCCTACTCAAGGCCTGACAAACTGGATGGTCAGAAATGGAGATCAAAAAGGGCTGGATAACTTGGTCCTTAGAAAACCAAGCAGGGAAATAGAAAGCCGCCCATGCTTGAAGGAGCCAGAGAGGACCACCAAAAACTCCACTAACTTCTTCTGAAGCAATAGAGGAGGAAGCATGAGCTAAACCCCGATACAACAAAGCTAACATGATTTTGCCCAAAGTCAGTGGGGTCCCAGATTCTAGAGTGGAGGCAACAACAATAAATTCATTTGAAATCCTAACTATAGAATGACAGAAAAGGAATTTACAGAGCCAGTATAGAAGAAAAGCAGTATGCTCCTCGTCGGTAACTATACTCTCCTTTTTGAAGTACTTTTTTTATGAATACTCCATAGGCCATTTCAGAATCAAATAATTTACCAAATATTGAACGAGAATCGGGAGACAAAACAGATGGGTCTGTACCTAAAGGAGAGAGTCCAATGAGGCAATATACATCAAGCAAAGTTACCAACATAGGAGAGAAAGGGAAAAAGAAGCAATTAGTGGAAGGGGACCAAAAGTAAGATAATACTCCAATTAGTTCATGATTTAAATGGTAATCAAAACAGCTAAGACGCAGAGCATTATGAATTGAAAGGGTATCCCAAAGGGGACCCTTAGACGGGAGGAGTCGAAGATACCACTGGTAGAAGTCTGGCTCAAAGACAAAAAAAGCCCTAAGGCGAGGAGGACGAGAGTGCCATTGATATGCCAAAATGGATGACTCGCAGACTGGAAGCACTTCAAATTGATGACGTGAAAAGTGGCTTGATAGGCACCTTGGAACAGAGAACTGATTGTGCACTGCTGGACCAAGGATGAAAGAATCTTCCAAATCATTCTCCACGAAGAACAGATGAAATTCTTCGTTGAAATCTTTATAATCTCAGGATATATGGTAGCGATCAAGAGCGTCTGTGGCAGAAAAAGAAAAGGTTTGCTCCTTAGAAGCCTTGGAAGCCATTGGGTTCAGATGACTATCGAGAGAGAGCACAGAGAATTGAAAAGTTGCAGAGAGTCAAAAAGGTGAGAATGTAAGGGCACGAAGAAAGCAATGATTTTTAGAAGAAGTATTTTGAAGAAGAAAGGGTAGAGCGCGCGAAGCAAAGTGACGAAACGACAGCAATAATAAAACGTAAGTGTCTTTCCTTTTGGCATTTAAAAGAATTAAAAGTTCTTTTAATCCTTTCAAAAGAGGGCATACGTTGACACCAAAATAAGAATCGGCATAAGTGCCGAATCGGCTTTAATGCCGAATCTGGCATATAATGAAAATCAGCCATCTTCCGAAACACGTCTGGACCAAATTCGAAAACATGCTGAGAAGCAAGTGTGAATGGTATCGTGTCCCGAGTTCGGTAAGTGATGAAAATATGTATATTTACCGAAATATGGAGAGTTGTAATTCGGGATGGTGGAATATTAATGCCTCAAGACAGCGACCCTTTCCCAAAATTCGAGAGATTCACACTTTGGAAATACATTGAAGAATCACAGCCCAGCCACGTAAATCACGATAACAAGAAATTATGAGCAAAAGTGGGGATAGTGAGCACGAGCATATTATGGGAAGTTACTTGTCCAGATTTGAAATTATCTTAGCGGTTGAGATAAGTTTTGGCGGACAATAAAACTGGAAAAACGTGGTTAGAAAAGGCAGTTATTGAAAGCGCCAAAATATTCAAAGTTTGAAAACATGGAAGTAACCGACGAGTAGTTGCAGGATAGGAGGAGATACAAATACTCAGAGGAAACAAAGAGAAAGACATGAACAACAATGCAAAAACACTCAAGCTTATCTGCACTTTAGCTTCCTATGCATCTTTACTTCCTGTATTTACAGTTTCCTGTAGCTTTAGTTAACTTTCGAATCCTTTACAGCTTTCATAGGAGTATTGTAACGTAGCTTAAAACTCTGTTGATCCTAGATCCATTTTCAATCCATCCGATTTCTATCCATTGCATACAATCCTGTGTCACACCTTATTTTTCGCCACAACTCTCCTAGTAATCAAACCACAGAACCTACTTTAATAAAAATCGAAAACCGAAGTTTCGATGAAGGATAATCCTTGTGAAAACGAGCGAACATTTTGAATGAACGATCAGGATTTATTCATCTACGAAATGAGGCCCTACCGAACCCTTGATGAACAATTTCTTTGTAGAGGATTATATAATCTCCCCTCCTAAGGTATTTTCAGTTTGTATAATTTGCCCCCAAAAATTTCGGTATCACAGTATCACTCTTACCTCATCTTAGTAATCATGAGACTAGTTTCTTTTCACTTTTACAAAAGTCATTCACCAAATGCAAATCAACAAATTTGTAAAGGTACTCCCCCCGGTGTAAACTAAGACCAGAACCAGACATGTTATTACCATCAAACTAGGCTCAAGAACTATATTAGGGGCTTGGCATGTGACGTGAGGAAATTTATGTCATTCCCCAGTTTTATGTCCTTCAAAAGTTTCCCTAAATACCCGTAAAACGGAAACTTTTTTTGCAACACAACCAGTTCTTAAACCACATTCAGCAAGCTGGTGTTAACGCAGTTAGCTGAAAACTCATTTTCATTGCAAATCAAAGGATGATAGAGAAGTGTCATTGCTTCTCGAAGACCATTAAGATGGAGCAAGGCCATAGCAACGGCAGCATAATTACCCACAAACTTCAATCACGACCTGATCCATCATTCCAAACGCCCATGCTTCGGCGACAAAAATTGGCTGAATACATAGCTCCGACCAAGATACTTAAATGTAATCCTAACACGACTCCAGCTTTTAAGTACGATTCTATATACATAAGAGGAAGCTCCCCTCCTTTACCTTCGAATGAGAATATCACCAGGTCAGAGATACAGATCAAGGTGAAAGCTCACATAAAAGTTCTTGAGCAAACATCAGTGCTTCTCTCGTCTTCATTACTTGTTGTTAGAGGCCCGATCCTTGTCTTTCCTTTGTCCACCAAGAATACGTGAAATCTGCAAGCCTCTGCTGAAGGCTTGGTTGAAGAGCATACGGGTCTGGAATTCTGAGACAAATGGAAACCAAGCCAGGAATGCAACTGGAGTGAACAGAAGTAAGCCCATAATAATCTCATAACCACGGGCAAGAGTCTGAACTGATCCCCAAATTCCAGCCTTGACGACAAGAGGTTTGCAAGCTTGTGCAATCTGGAACAAGATAAGCACGTAAAGTCATTAATCACTATAGTCCAATAAGTAATTTGATGGAAGGAAACAACGGGTCAAAAATTAAAAATAATAACAATAAAAGAAGCTTAAACATGTAACGAAAAGGAAATGCGATATCCGTAAGCAGTTTCGATAAAAAAAATTAAGACCAAACAGCAGGGTCACCACATCCATCTAAATAATGACAAGCATTCATACTTTCACCTCAGTAAGAACTAACCTAAAAGAAAAAAAAAAATCGTCTAGTGTACATAGTCCAGAAGAATAAGGGCAAGAGAGTAGCTGTCACTAACCAAAAGCATTCCCCAACCCGTCGGCATGAAAGCAAGAATGCAAACAATTATGTCCCGAATTGTCATGTGCGGGAGTGCAATCAACGTAACCAAAATGGAGACAAAAGTCAAGAATATCAATCCCTTGATCAGCCGAAAGACAAGCTGGAAATCGGCACTGAATTTTCGTCGACCAACAGAAATAGTCTGCAAAATACAAACAAGAACGTTATACAGCAACCATTTGTCCACTCAGTTTCCTAAGAAGAGAGTTATTTCTTCAAACAATCCAAAAGACTGCATCTCTAAGTGGCGCTAGAATATAAAGGGAATAAGTACAATTGCGTCTGTGAGATTTTGGTGAGACCGCTGCCAACTGTTCTAAAAGCTTAGGCTGTTAAATGAATATGTTTTAATATTTAATTATTCGAACAACGTCAGCAATGAACAGCATCTGGGAGGACAATTGAAAATGGCCAACCAACAAAAACCAGATAAATTGCCGATTTCAGGAAAGAAGCACAAAATTGTTCTTGATGGTGTTAATGTTAGTTGAAAGACGGACATGGAATTGGCCCATAAATTTTGAAACTTTTGGCCAATGATGATAATGATGGTGATAAGTTGAACTTTAAGATAGAAGCATGTTATTTGATGGTCTCTTTGATGATCACAAATAGCTCAAGCTTTGTTTATAACTTGTTATACTAATGCATTGAGAAGAAATTTTGGATGGAACAACACAGATCACGTATCCTCACCTTCATCACAAACAATATAAGGAAGATCACAAGCCATGATATGCCATAGACCTGCAATTGTGCCAAAGAATGAACAAATTATACTGTGGATATATGTGAGCCAAAAGAAAATTTGGATATAAGAAGAAATAGGAACAAAGGAATTATATACCAGGACACTTCTGGTATGCGTGATGGTCAAGTGATACACAAGCCCATACTGATATATAAAAAATCGCAGTGCCAATATAATCTCAACGATGATACCACGTTTTCCAGAATGGTGCAAATGCTCCTGTTCCTCTTCCCACCATGATTCCCAACTTTTTTCTGGAGGTACACCTATTCCACCTCGGTTGCCTATCCATTTATTCCAATCCGTCCAATCATCAACAATCTTTTGCCACTCAAAACCAGAAGGATTAAACAGGAATGGGGCAAAAAGCCAAGTCCCGACCATGAACCACATGGATATTGTGATCAAGATATAAGCAACAGCACCCCTATATGATTGACCAAAAATTTCGTACACGAGCAGCAAAATCATTAGTTCAAATCCTTTAACAAAATGACTGCGCGAGTACATTCTATAATTGTCCGCAAACTTCGCATGGAACACAACAAACCCACGACCAGTAGCTCTGTATTTTGCACCTCCATGAAGTAAAGTTCTTCCATAATAGTGTGTCTTTGTTCCAAGAGAGAATGTGAAAAAAACAGGGGCAAGTTGCAATTGCATCAGCACAAAATCACTAAGTGCAGTTCGAAATCCCCTTTCCAAGCCTATTTCCATCAACATAGGCAGTGCCATCAAAAATCCAATTTGTACAAATGATTGGGAGGCAAGAGCCACCTGGAGAGGCTTATTGTCCCTAATTCCCGGCTGAGAACTCAATTCCTTTTCAAGCCCACTCAGAACTAAATAAAGACGGCCATAAAGGAAGACATATACGGTAAGCACAGTAATCTGCCACAAAAATATAATAAGACAAAGTTCAAAATTGGGAGATGCATAAGAAGAAAAATACGGCAATAGGAGGAAAACGCCAACTTACCAGAGTACTGAAATAAAAGCCAATGGTGGTGAAGTAACATGACAACATTCTGAAGAAATCAAAACGATGTCCAAGTCGGTATATATCTCTACTCAAAGTCTGCTCCCCATTTCCATTGGCTATTTTAGCCTCGAACATGGATATCTGGTTTAGACCCACGTCCCTCCCTTTTCCCACTTGTATATACTCATGATGAGTTACATTGCCTTCACGAAGTGTAGAATTGAAGCCTGCAAGAGGAAATTCAAATATACTAATACACATAAAGCTAAAGCCAATTAATTATCATAGGCAAATCTGAGGACCCTTTATCATAGGCAAATCTGAGGACCCACATACCAGCAAATATGTCTTCACTCAAATTGATAACTTTTGAAGCCTTACTGACACCACCTCTAGT
Source organism: Syzygium jambos (assembly GCA_031216235.1). Lineage (NCBI taxonomy): Eukaryota > Viridiplantae > Streptophyta > Magnoliopsida > Myrtales > Myrtaceae > Syzygium > Syzygium jambos. The sequence continues at coordinate 8,628,117 of CM062229.1, read as the reverse complement.
AAGGTGAAACAGCCGATCGAAGACATCGGGATGACCATAATGGAAACGAACCCTTCATGACAAGCAACAAATGAGCAAACAAGATTTACTAGTTATTCATGATTATGCCATACAATACATAGAGTAATCATAAGGTTACTATAGTTGATGCATGCATTCACGAAGTCATGTGACAGAGTCTAGATGGGTTATTAATCACGTAAGATATATTCAAGGGCCATATGAACTTCTTTTGGTCCAAAACATCCAACAAGAGTTTGCTAACATCGTTTTATAAAATCAATCTTCATTCCTCAGCATCCTTACAGATACTTAACAAAGTAAAGACAGCCTCATCAAACAGGCAATCATAAGGAAATTCGTTGCATTGTTTCTCTTCCACACATCTATATAACTCATTGAAGCTACTTATCTTTTGCACTAATTTCGACAAGAAGGGGCTAAAAGTCTTAACTCTTACACTTGCTAATTGAACGCACGCCATTTGATGATGTTTTCAGTTTACTTAAATAGAAACAAATTTCACCTTATGACCCATCTTCCATTGACTCGAGTGGGAACCCGATTCTGTTTGCAACACAAGTTTGAATCAAATAATTAAAAGTTGCATGACTTTGGCATCTTCGGGTTCATGTACATCCATATAGTATTAATGCACTGCAGTTCTCATCTTTGCCATCCACCACCATCCCCAAGAGAACTACCACAACCCCCCCCCCCAGTCCCCTTTTTTCCTTGTATGGCCTTGGCCATTTAAACTCTATAAGACTCATCATGTATGATGGAACATCTCTTCCACTACAACAGTAATGACAGACTCCAAATCCATCAGGCACACTGTAAATTCAAATCTTTAAAAAGTTACAAATAGAAATAACTTACTTCAAGGGGTTGGCCAACAGTCTTTGGCCAATAGTCACAAAACTAGTCTCCTGATTTGACATGAACCAAGCAAGAGACGAAACACTGCAGCAAATTGTAAACAGCATTAAGCATTGCATGATAGTACATATTATCAAGAACACCCAAGTAAGACATTGCAATTCCAGCAAAGCACACCTTCCAGTGAAAATGTGCTCCCGAAGTCCAAGAATTGTCGGACACCTCACACCATCATGCTTTTTGAGAAATTCTTGCAGCAAATTCCTCATTTTTAGTGCTTCTTCCATGTAGTTATCCTAAGAAAAAAGGAGGATATGAAGTGAACACAAGGAATGGGGAATAGTTTTCCTAGTTTTTTTTATTGATAAATAAAATGCATGATACCTGGTTCATATCGATTGTTTGCAAGCCTTCTCCACGAGTAAATATAATGGCATGATTCTGATTTTCAGGTTTTCCTTCACCCAAAATAGCAGGTCCTGGAAGCTTTATCCTATATATAACCTGCCCCACACGCAAGTGTCAAGTATTTTTTATTTTTTAGCCAACAATTGAAGCAGCATAAAAATCTAGTACAGCACGAAATGGCAACTTATGGTCAGTCATCCAGAAGCAACACCAAACTATTGATATTTCTAGAAGCAAGCGTAGGACATCTACAATAGGAAGAATCTAACTACACTAAAGCACTCTCCCCATAGCAGGAGTCCTTACTTTTCTTTCTCTTGCCCTTACATAATTCGGGGCTTTTTGACCTAACTAACTTCAAAATCTTTTATGCCCTAGCCCAGCTCACAATTACCAGAGGAGTCCAACCCACAGAGTCCAACCCACAGACATGGGCATTAATCCCCGGGTTAGAATCCTCCTTACCATTTTATCGCTAGCCAACTACATTTCATTTTCTTTTCATTTTCTTTCCTTTGTTCATTTTAGAATCGTTCAGATGCAAGAATTATACTTCTTTTTTTGGTCGGATGGAAGAATTATACTTTATTTGCATAGTATATGTACTTTTTATTTGTCTGTCATTTATTAAATTCGAATATTTTTTTCATTGTCCTCCCAGTTTTTCCATAAGTCTCTCTGCTTGGATACAACAAGCACTTTCATCTCTCTATTGGGACAAAATAGAAGATCAATTCAAGTTGCGACACTATCTATGTGAAAATCATCTCTCAAAACTTTAGTTAGAGAGTCTAATATATCAATAGCTTAGTTTACCTTCGTCCTTTTTATTGCGTTAAATGTAAAGTTTCAGCTATTTGAACTTCTGTGGGACACTAATCAATCTCTAACAGGCGTAGGAGATGCTACTTGGAAAGCATTGCAGATTATAAGTATCTAAAAATAGCATCAAACAAAATCGAAGCAAAAGTCATCTCAAGATTGTGTCTGCATTTTGTGTTATTCTCGCTCAAGTCAAGAGCAAGCTTCACCTGATCCAAGCTCTGAACTGGCTCTGAAGAGTCAATTGACTTAGGCAAAGCAGCCTTCACTAGAGTTGAATAGTAAGCCTTCTGGTTAATCTTCCTAGGCCCATCCTTGCTAGGTTCTTCGACCTCATCAATATAAGCCACACGGACTGATGGGTACCTGCAAAATAAGCACAAAATCGAAATTGTTAAAGTACAGCAACCAACAGGTCAAAGATGAAAGATTTAAGCGAGAATGCACACATACGTGGTCATAAGCCTCAAAATATCATGTGCACGTTGATGCCCAGATCTTTTGTCAATACCATATTGCTGACATGAGACCACATACGTGAACTTCATGTCAGCTACTGCTTGACATTGGGCCCACAGTGACCGATCACCTCTTGAGTGCTCCTCTGTGTTTAGCTCTACAGCCTTATAACCTTCCATTAAATCTGCACATTTGCAATATCCAAACAACCATAATTCGTTTTCTTATGTCAGAACAAGTATGCCAACACATACGACAAGCATTAGCTATGTGCGAATAGACACTGACTCGCAGAGAAGATTGAAAAGCCAGCTAAATACTACATGAGTCTCAAGCAACTCAAAAACTTCCACAAAGCTCATCATGACAAGAGCACACACCTTCATCTTTGGCCATATCAAGAAAAGCCTGAAGCTCCAAAGCTTTCCGGTAATACATCATACCTCTCACTGTCATCAGTAACATATTTTAATCAATCCAATGACAAGAAATACATGCGGAGAGGATATGACATATGCACAAGTGTATCTCCTCTCTTCTTTTTCTTTTTTATGTTTTTGAACTTTCCATTTATAATCGTTATGGCCTTTCAAGAAAGTTGAAAGTGTTTACAGTATAGTCTTAAACCAAGATGTCCAAAACAGATCTATACAGCTGTTGGAACTATTCTTTTTTATAAACATAGAACTATTCTAACAAATTACGCTCATAAACTTAAAGTCAATTGATCCCGGGTTGGAGAGACATCCTTCAGTAGGATTCAAATGAAGTAAATAAAAGAAGAGAAATACTAATAGTCATTCAAGTTGATTGGTAGAAAATGCAAAAATCAGGTCATGCGACCTGTAACTTTTTAAAATAGAGTATCCAAAGTATAAATGCTCCGATGCCGCAAGATACATACAAGCCGCAAGTTTCCTTTTTCTTTTATCATTGGATGGTTAGGGAATCTTCCCATTCATTGTTATGTTTCATTTTTTGTTCCTTTGTGTGTGTGTGTGTGTGTGTGTGTGTGTGGGGGGGGGGGGGGGGGGGGGAGAGAGAGAGACAAAGAGAGAGACCAGTTTTAGTTAAGGTCTGGCCTCTATATGATGCCCAAAGACGAAGGTTTTCTTCCAGGTCATCAGATGTTTTGAGTTCCTCTTCACTTTTACACTTCATCCGCTCAAGAAAATTGGTCCATTCATCTGCGAAAATTGGTGACGGAACTCAGAAAAAGAAGAAAACATAGCAAAAGAAATATGTAAATAGCATGAGCACAATAAACCTGGAAAAATTTTCTGCAAGTAAAAAATGATTGAAACACCATCTTCATTTTCTGAATCCAAGTCCTTCAGTGAGAAGAGAACCTCCTCCGTGTAGTAGGGAGTCAAAACGCTGACATTGATTATTACGTTCAAAACAAAGAGCAAGCACATTAAAATGATAACACAGAAAAGACATACACTCTAAGGGCTACATTACAGATGACTTTTTATCCAAAATTTAAGCATGCTTGTCTCTGATTGGTATTTGATATTTGTATGAGCCATCTATTAATGAATAGCTGAATTGTTGTCTCCTACAAATATGAAATACTACAACAGCATAAAGTTCCCATATTGATAGTACTAACAACTAAGAACATAATCAATTCATAAAGGAGATTCTCTGATACATTTAAATTTACATAGCAAAATAAAATTTTAAGAAAAGATTCATATGGGGACCAATCACACATCCACGTTGCACAATTTCCTGGATTGTGTGAAGCCGTTTGATTACACAAAAAGAGTAGAAAGATAGCATTGCACACAATTAATAACTTTTAATGCACCTGTCATTTAATGGTGTCACCAGACTTAAATGAGCTATGTACAGACTTTCAATCTCAAGTTATGCAGTAAAGCACTCACTGATATTTGACAATTGAAAAGAAAACTACTTGAAACGCCACCTACTTGACCACAGAAAGGAAAAGTATTCATTTTTGTCATTCACTAAGCTAACTTCAGTAAAGGAACTGTAAGCTCCAACAGATGGTCTTCAACTTCATAAAATGGAACAAAAATCTAGAAATTGTGGCTCGTGCTTGGATTGGGGCATTTGGCATTGGAATGAAGAAATACGTTCAGGAGGCTTTCATTGGTGTTCCAAAATAGGGATGGCAACTGGGGCAGGGCGGAGGGCGGTTTGCATCCTCCATCCCCAACCCACAATTACAGGACATGCCCCATCCAAACTCCATACCCCGTATAGAGCAAGTTTATGTACCCCATCCCCAACTCAACCGGTAAGCAGATTGCTCCACAACCCATGGGTTTAGACTTTATTTATCCAATAAAAATTATCTCTATTTCAAAGCTAATAATGAAAAAAGAAAAAAAAGGGTTATTATTGGAAACCTTCACAATTGAAATAGGAAACAATTGAAAAACAATTAAATAATATTACTATAACTCAATCGATTCATTTAAGGAAAGTAAGACTGGGAATATGTAAAGTGAAAAATTAAGGGGTGGGGTGTGGTCATGGGGTGGGGCGGACCAAACCCATCACTGGCCTGCCCCACCCCGCATTCGGTACATGAAACTTTGCCCTGTCCCCACCCCAAAACCCACAGATTCCAGATTCTGTTCTCCCCATTCAGGGCACGGCAGTGTGGATATCCACACGGGGAGGTCGGGTTGACATCCACGTAACGGTTAAGTACAGAAATTGCCATTTTTTTTGGTGGGAAGAAATTGCCAGTTTAAGTTACCTCTTTTGCGACTTTTGAATAGTACCAGCATGCATAAATTGACTAGAATTCTTTCTATTACAGACAGCACTATCTACCTTTTATTTTTTCAATTTCAACCACCTTAAAGGCTGGTTGGATCTTCATATAGAAACCACACATCTAAGTCATACAGAAAGGTTAGTCTTAAACTATAAAGCTTTTTTCGCTGGAAACTTCAAAAAAATGGTAACTATGAAAAAGGCCTTACGAAAAGGAAAGCATATTGCGAACTTTAGGAGCAGCTGGCATTTCCATAAACAATGAATTGGAGAAGAAGGAAATGCGCCTTCTGGCCTCCAAGTTGGAAGGTACATCCATGGCGGATTCCTTTGTGGTAAGCAATAAATCAAGCCGCTTAATCTGCAAATTGAAAAAGTAGTAATATAGGTTATAGCAAACTGGAAAATCCACAAATACACACAATTTCCTGCAAAAAAAGGGCACCTTCTCCTTCCAAGCTTCTGTTTGAGGTTCAATAGGAAACTTAATGGCCCCAGCAGATGCAAACAGTTGGTATTGCTGCTCAATTGGAAGACTTCCCTCATGCCCAGATCCACCATGGATTGAGTCAACTAGACTGCATAAAAAAGTAAACATATGATCCACCATGGATTAAGTCGCCGGGATGAAACAAAGTCACGATTGCACCCAGATGCCAAACCTGGATATCGGATCTTCCATCATTATGTCTCGTGTGACAACTTCAAGCATATCTTGGAAGAGAATCACAACTTTATCCCTGTCCTCTGGTTTATTGTGTAACTGCAAATAAACAAAATTAAAACAAAAAAATAATTATTTAGTCAACCCTAAATTAACCAAAAAATTTGAAAAATACAAACAGAACATAAACTTTACCAGATATTTGATGAGCTCAACAAAGAGGTTATACAGGCTTGGAAGAGCACTCATCTTGCATTCATGTATCAGAGTGTCATCTTGCACATGTTTGTCAACTTCAGAGAAGATGTTTTCAATAACCCTGGGACCCAGTATTGGATACCAAACAGGGCACATTAGAACCAGTAGGCTTTGGTCACCTTACAGAGATTTATAGAATAGGTGACAACAAAAGCTGCAAAGTAGACTTACTTATTTTCACGCTCTCCTTGAACCAAAAACTTAATGATGTTTCTAAACTGAGCATAGCATTCACGAATGGCGCAAGACATATAGGTGTCAGTCTCAATTCTCTTTCTGAGCTCCCGGTCGTTACCATTGCTGTCTTTAGCCATGTCTAGTGCTATAGGTATCTGCAAAATATGTAAATTAGATGTTAGGGAGGGGAACTCCAATATATAACAAGACATCAGTGAACCAACCTTGCTCGCTAGTAAAAATGGAGGCCATTGGATAATGTTTTCTAGTTCACGATCAGCCCAATATGGAACAAGCAGAAGGTTCCTCTCCCTGGAAAAGCAACACAAGCAATTAAATATCGACTACTAAAAAGTAAAACAGCAGCAAATAATCTGTTACTAGAAGAGATTGCAGTGGAGTCCAGTAGAAACAATAATGACAATGATGATGACAGAAAAGATATTTTAAGCACAAGACCTATTGCTAATAAGATCTTCTTCTCTGAAGCTGCTAATTATTGTGTTCCATAATTGAGCAAATCTTGGTGCGACTCTCTCTTTGTTATTTTGGATCTGTCAGCAAAGCAAGATAAACAACATGGGTACTGCAAATGAATTCAACAACTAAAATGAGGCCAAATATTTGGAATGGAAAAAATCCGTGCTGAATTGTGGAACCTCACCCTAGCATCATAATTTCGTGAAAAGAATCCTTTTTTCTTCTGGACAGCCTTCTCGTCCGGGATTAAACAGGCATTGAAAACATGCGGCAAAGTTTCGAAACGAGATCTGAGCATTCCCAATGTCCGTATCTGGGGATTTCAAGAAACAAGGAAATGAAAGACAGAAGGATCTTATTAAAACCAAAATAAGAATTTCTCCACAATGTTACGTAATGCAACTTAAAGAGGAAAAAGATGACAATGCTGATGAAGAGGACTCCTGTTTACGTCTCAGACAACTCTATTTGGACATATGTGAGAAGAAACGTGCAGATCCAGAAATGTTAAATGAAGACAGAAATGAAATGCAAAAGGACAAAAACTACATCAATCCATTGTTTGCTGTACATTGCAGACAGATATCCACAATCCAAGTTCCTAACAGTGCACACTGTGCAATATACAGATTAAGCAGCATATCACCAGATGACGACAACGTCTCTTAGTATACCGTAGAAATTGCAAAAAACTTGACACAAGCTAAGAAGCCTGTTGCAAAGCTAACAAAACGATCTCTACAAGTAATCATGCAATATAATTTACTGAAATTTAATAGACATAGTAGTTTATAAAACAGTGATCGCAAAACAAATAATGTCTAACCACCAGCTACAAGCTACCAAGTCTGCCAACATATGTTAGTAATAATTTTAACAAATCAACTGAATTAAGGAAAACTTTGCAATGATTCCTGCTGGTGACATAAACATTGCTGCTGTTAAAGTAGACAATATCTTTCTTTCTGTTGTCCTCAATCATACCAGGGATGGTGCACTGTCTTAGAAAATGCACGTATCCAAGCCAATGAAAACCGTTCTTTACAGGTAAAAAAAAACCAGCTTCAAACTTCTCATAATGACTATAGTGCAATTCCCATAAAAAAAACACAAAACACAAAAACACAATACAAGCATGAGCAAACTCATAAGAACCACTACTTGACATTTTCCACTTACCTCTCCAAGCCGACGAAATGCACCATAAATTCCTCCAAACAAAGTGGAGAATATGGCATACCATATTTGAGTATCCATAAAGTAGACCTAAGAGAAAAGAACTATATCAATAAGCGGAAGACACATGGCCGAACCAGAATTACGACAGTGTACCCAGAGAAAAGTAGTACAGCCTGTACCAAGATAACAGGAGCCCAGACAGCAATCACGACACCAATATTGTTTTTTGCTGCAAAGTTAAAAACTACATGTAAATACAGATTCTCGAGGCTTGATGAGAAGTATTTACACAACATGGCAATATTCAGCTTTATTACCTTGCGGAAAGAATTCATGCCACTGGAAATTAGTTACATGAGCACTCATTATAGCTTTTGTAGGAGCCACCAAAGGCTTTATCTGCAACTCATTTAAAAAGGGAAAAACATGTTATCAGGAATCTAAACAAATGGCAGCCATTAAAATTAGTTGTGAATATCTTCTTGAGTACTCAGGCAACAAGAATGTCGAGAATTTATTACAGCATCTGCAAGCTCCATATAACACCATCAACTGGCTCTAAAGAATTTATCACTAGGTTTCATTGCAAGTAAACATTTCCTTTTGACTTTGTTTCCCTAGATATTAGTTGCTAAGTACCACAGAAAGAGTTCAAGACAGACCAATATTTCACATACCTCTATGAAATAACTGAATGCCAACTTCGTGATTAGCAGAAGAACCCAAAACAATGTGTACCTGACACAAAGATGCCATATATTAAATGTCAGACTTCAGCCCAAAAAACGTAGGTGTAAAGAGTATATCTTTTAAGAAAGAAGTTTTACTTGAAGAGAGAGAACGTGCTTTCATGCATTCCCCTCCCAACATAGAGCCGAGGCTGCAATTCATGAGGTAACCATTACAGCCAGACATCCATAAATAACAAATAGGACTATACTTAATCCGTCATATGCACAAGCAACTAAATTCTTGTCTCAGCATTTAATCGCAAAGTGAAACAAGAAGGATGATCATATGCATACCTGTGACCACCACATCATGAGCATCACAATCTTATAATGCGAACTCTCCAGGAATCGACGGACCGAAGGGAAGAGAAACAACAATGCAGCGAGCATATTTGGAGAGAGGTAAATCACAACAGCTAAGATAAACAAGGAAGGTGACTTTGAACCATTGCCAAACCAGCTTTTGATGGTTTGAGCGAATCCAGGAGGATTCTCCCAAGTATAAGCATATGTTACTGGAAGAACAATAACCCAAGCAGCAGCCGAAACGACCTTTAAGATGTATCTTAGCTTTACAAAATTGGACATGCTCCGTTGTGCTTTCCAGCTAAGAATTACATCAAGTACAGCTGCACCAAAACAGCAAAAAGATTATTCTTCCATGTTAATATCCTGAAGGAATATAACAAAACACCATCCTATAAGAACTTAAATACAATTATAGCAGACTTACGCTAGGAGAGCCTGCCTTAACCAAAAAGATTTTTAAAAAAAAGAAAAACAAAGAAAAACGGCGGTTTTCTACTTTAGAAGATGAACTTGTAAAAGAATCTAAGAAAGACAGCAAAGATAGAGGCTCCACCTAAATCCTGTAATGTCTCAATAAGAAAATTGAAATTTCCACAGAAGAAGCAAATTCTTCCCTCCTCATTGCCAGTTCACATTTATTTTCCTCAATTGCACAGGAAAATTCCCTTCGTTAATCACCCTTAACTAATCTAGGCTATTCTGCTTCTTTATAAAATTCTACAAAAAGCAGGTGTAGTTAAAAATAAGCATACATTAAATGTTCACATGAGCAGTAAAGCTTTGGCTCGCAAAACAATGGTGATTGCTTCAATTTTTTGTCTCAATCTGAGTGTATATGCACTCTTGATCATTTCATCATCTAAATTCATTTATTTGAAATCGTAAAAGATCTACATGCACTTAACACACTGACAAAGATCCTCCTAACACATGGTTTCACATGTTTTTTCTATTTGGTAATGCTCGTCAAATGCAAAACATGCACTGCAGACAAACAAAATACAGATGATTATGTGCAAACAAAGTTCAAGGAGCCTCGGAAAGGAAAAATAACAGAATTGACACCAGCAAGGTTAAGCTCTAATACCTTGTCCTAGCTTCAGTATCGCAGCGGTTATAAAAATAGACAACACTTTCTTAAAAACATCAGGAGTAAAGAGAGCAGTTGGATCCCCAGAGCCATTCCAAGCAACAATTATCATTGCCTAAAAAAAGATCAGCGCCATATTCAGTATAGCTCATACATAGCAATTTTATATAGAGAAAATTCGAGTGTACCAAGTACCAAGAAAGTGTTAACACGAACCTGTAAGGATAGAATAAAGAAGCTCCACATCCGATCATAGCTTCTGAATATGTGCCAGAAAGACCGTATTTCAACAAAATTCACCTTCCCAACCCATCGATCTCGATAAGCAGGTTTTGAATCCTACATAAATTAACACAAGAAAATCAAGATTAGAGTCTGTACGTCCAACTTAATCTTCATACATAAAAAAAACTAGCAATCCTCACTTCCTCACTAAACAAACGAGTTTTCACAGATACGGAGACAGAGGGAGCAAAAGGAAAGATTAAGCAAGCAATTCGGCTAGCACAGAGATTGAGGCGGCAGGCAGCAACCCCCCCCCCCCCTTCCCAAAAAAAACATAAATAAAAAAATAGGTAAGTTGACAAACAAGGCCTTCAGAAGCCAAAGTTAACAGGAGGTCAGTAACAAGTTGTCTGGCCGGCCCCCTCGTAGAACAAGAGGCCCTTAAATGGTCACTTTTATTTCTCTTTTCGAACACAATAGAAATTCTTTAAAAATGATCCTACATTATGTTTCTACACATTTTAGTATAATTATTAAATATAGAGAACTGACACTTATAAGATTCACGCGTAAAAATGTAAGCTATTGAAGTACACATAATTTTACTGACCAAAAAAAAAGTACACGTGATTTCTTGATTATGAAAAAAATGCATGATTTTCTCATAGCTCCATCAAACTTAACTTTCCTTCGGTACTACATTATCGTAGCTTTTGGACGAGGTGCTGGTATGAAGGATGGATCACTATGTTAAATGTGGGAGTGCATGGGGTAGGGATATAAAAGTGCATAACGCAGGGATGGGATGACTTCAAAAGAAAATTCCCCATTGGTGTGGGCAAACAGCCGCAAACCTCGCCATAGACTGATAAATGTTGTGGAGATGCTGCATTGAAAGGCATGTTTGCTCACTTGTTCATCTTAAAAACCAACAAGCAATCTAAAGTGGCTGATAGCAGGAAGGATAGCAATAGACAAATGATTTAACAGATTGACTTTATTCATCGGGCTCAAGACAGGGAGTTAGAAGCTTTATATAAATTCTTGAGCTGTTGTACACGATGACGACAGACATGGGAAAGTATGACCACCAATGAGATATCGTTCTAGCTCCTACTTGGATCTCACTTCCGCGGAAGTTACACAACAGAACACAATTTTCCCGTGGAAGGCTAGCAATAAAAAATGGTTCAATAGATTGACTTTATACATCTGGCTCAAGACAGGGAGTTAGAAGCTTTATATAATTTCTTTGAGCTGTTGTACACGATGACGATAGACGTGGGAAAGGATGATAGCCATTGAGATATTGTTCTAACTCCTACTTGGATCTCACTTCTGCAGATGTTACGCAACAGAACGCGCTTTTCCCATGGAAGTCAATTTAGAAACAAAAGGTCATTTGAAGGCTTCATATTTCTCCTAGGAAACTGCCTGGGGAGTGGGGATGTAATCTAACTTTCTATAACCTTCAAAAGAAAGGAAAACTTTTGGTGAATGGTGAATCAGATGATTCTTAAGCCAGAAAGATGGAGTGTGAACCACTAATTGTTGCGTCTTAGTTCTACCAAACAGATTGCACTATAGTTTTCACGATTTTAGGAGTGCAGTGGGGTACTTCAAAATCAGTGCAAGAAGAACTTTGGCCTCGGGGGCTATCAATTCATGCGCAGGAAGGAAAGACAAAAGTTGTCAAGTTGGTTCCTGTCCTTGTCTCTAGGTTCATTAGGAAGTAATAAAGAAACGAGGGCACATTGATGAGCAGAATTTTAAAGGGTCCTTTTAGAGAATAATGGCTTTACACTAACTTTAAGCATGGTGGGAAAATTCAATTTCCTATTTATAGCTTGTTGAAGTTGATAGAAACAGTCTCTTAATGCTTTTTGTAAGTGTTTGGCTTCCCTTAGGAAGTTGATTTGTACACAAGTGGAGACCCTTGGTACCTTCTTGGAAAAATTTTAGTCATCCTTCAAAATGAGGGCGCCTTAAGATCCTTGATTGTGTGTATGTTGTGATATACAGTATATTGTAATATACAAATACACGTGGCAAGTAACGTAACAAGCACAAGATTCGCTCATAAACAGATTTTGCTATTAAGCAACCATAAAAAGACCTGCGAGAAAAGAACAAATATATGTACCTCAGTTTTCTCAAACTGTTGTGGCTCCTCAGCAGTAGACACGTGAAAAAAATCAGCATCTGCACGCATTGGCCAACCCAACCGGAAACAGTCAGCGGACCTGTCAAAAGATAATAAGTTAATATCCCCTAAAGTAAAAGGAAAACCTAGTGAAAAAATGTGAATTACCAAAAGTATTCATTTAAATCATCATAGTTCCTCCATTGAGAATGCTTTGATCTTCCGCGCTTACTCATTTCCGCTTCCTGATTAGGAATTAAGTAGCATAAAATAACCAAAAACACGAAGAGAAAAGGCAAAACCAGAATTAATATATATATTGCGAAGTACCTTGGCAATCACTTGATAAATAGGAGTAACAACTTTCCTCAAAAAGGCCTCTTCTTCACCTCCATAAGCAGGCTTTACATTTTCTCCAGTCATGGGACTGACATTACCAGCTAGCATGCCATACAGTTCGAAAGCCATCTACAAGAAGCACAAACAAATTATAAGTAAAGCATCCTAACAAGGAAAGAAGGCAATTAACAGAATGTAGATGATCCAATATTGGTACAGTATCAGCTTCTGTTAAATTATTTCACTTGAAAGGAAAGCTCTTTCTTCGTATGACCAAGTACCAACATAATCCAGTATTAACGTGTCACCACTTAAGCATGTCATCCATATATCAAGACAAGTTAAGATTCAGAAGATTGTTTCCAGGATCTATGCTAATACACTTGAGATTTACAAAAGAATCATAAAAGAATTTGTCGAAACCTAAGGAATGCCAATTTAAGTAAGCAGGAACAGATAGATCAACAATAATCTTCCAAAGCATGAACAGAATATTAACAGCACGAACCATAAGAAACATACATGATGATAAATATAGCAAAGGCATTCTGGCATGAATCTCAGATTTGCTGCTTCCCCCCAAATAAGAAGATATAGACCCATGTAGAGAAGTTTACGCTGCTGCACTTCCTGCTGGATCGTCGGCAACCTGCATATTTAGAACCAAGGTTGCACATGAAGAAAGGGACTCTTGATCAGGAATTGAGATTAGATGCATACACTACTGGTGCAAATCAAGAATAAAAAAAAGACCATTCCATCAATATACTTTATGACCAGTCCATTAGCTAGAATTCATTGATGATAATGGCTGGCTTCCGCACAATCCACGGAGTCAAGCAAATATAAGGATGTGATAAGATTTTTCTTCTTGTCTGGTCCAGTAACTTGTACCCTCATGTTTTGATTTCGTCAACCTTTTCTACACAATCAAGTTCTCTAACTTCCTCAATTTGTGTGATATGGTCCTATCATGAACACTGTTAACATGCAGAACATGTGGAAATTCAGTAAACATGTGCTAATGCAGCGCATCAGCAATACAACGAAATATCAGATATGAAAAGGACAACATAAGAGAGAGTGAAGGGGCGGGCATCACCTCTGCCAGCTACCAGCAAGGGCCAGAGTGGTGAGATTAATTGGAATGCTACAGAACTCAAATTATGTCTATCGTTAACCTAATTGCCCAAACAATTTGCATCTAAGCCACAAATCTCAATGGCCATCAATCAAATTACAGAGGAGCTTGGACCTTTGCCATTGGTCAAGGTCCAGCAGAACCCTATTAGCCCCTTCCAACTCTTATTTCTGTTTGTACGTTTTTCTTAATCAAACAACTTGCAATAATGATTCCAATTTCAATAAGACACTATTCTAGAATAATAATTGAAAATGAGTTTTCATTGCCCCTTTTTTTTGTGACTCTTTGCCCCTTTTAACTCAGCTCCTTCTGCATGAGTTGTACACAAGTCATCCACATTTGCTTTTCAACTCTTTCATTCTGTTTACTACTAAAAGGCTCTCTGATGGTAAATTATTATTCAACAGCATCGCCTCAAAGGCTCTCTTCTGATGGTTCGTTCTTTTTCAGTAGCATCGCCTCAAGTTATGTTCTCTCGTTCTGTTGAAAACTATCATCTCTACAAATTTGATATTAATTTTAAATTCTGTAGCTTTTTTTTTCTTTATTCAATATAGTAACATTTCTCTTACCATGTTTTCTCTAATTCTCATCAAGTTCGAATCAGGTCCTTGCATCTTATCAAAAATTACAACGATTTCTTGTTAATTTAATTTTGCATTATACTTTTCATTATTTATATTTCATGCGATAAATTTCCCTAGTAATACAGACGTGAATTTCAAAGATAAGATCTTTTATGAATTTCTTTTCATGACACGGTAAGCATCCCATGTAGCCCAAATTGCCACATCAGCAGCACCATGTCCGCATAGCCATGCAACAGCTGATTATCAAAATTAAAGAAGTTACACTTGATTTAAAAGCAAAGAAGTTGGAGGATCATAAGAAACAACGGAACATGACCAAAATTGGACTTCATCCTTCAGTATTGTCCCCATAAAATAAGTTATAATCTCGTCTTTGTAAAGAAGAAACAGCTAACAAGCAGAGTCTTCTACTAAAGCGTTAATAGCTCCACATAACCACCATACTAGCCAGATAAAGTAGCGAAAGAAGCATTACCAAAGACTGCTCTTCCTATCCAAGAACTTGCACCATTTTTTATAGTTCTTGAAGAGTTTCTTCATCACTTCTGTGAGTGCCTGATCATCCAACTAACCAAAAAGACAAACAAGCATTTCAGCATACTAAAACTCCAAAGGCCATAATAAAGAACATTTGCATAAATACTATTAGCCAAAACAAAAAGGATATACAAATACTTTATCTAAGATTGGACAACAAATAAATGTTATTACAATCCATGATTCATGCAGCTTATGCTCGAAGTTACATATCATATAGGTGAGAACTTTGTCCACAAAGGGACAACAGTGAAATGTTCTGACAGCCCATGATGAACAGCTTATGCTAGTCAGATGACAATAGGATATAAAGTGGGAAATAGATAGAATATAAAGTTAAAAAGTCTGCACAACCAAAAAAAAAAAGAAAACAACATCATCAACAGCCTCAGATAGCTTTACTTGTCATATTAGACTAGATCGTTCATCTCACTAGAGACTTTCATGCTGCAGCTCATGCTCGAAATTGCATATTTATAGGATAAAGTGGATAAGAAACAGCAGAACCAGAATAACAAAGAGAACATCAACATCCTCAGCTAGCAGTACTCGTCATATTAGACTGAATCCTCAATGAGATAGAATCACAAGCATTGCAATTGTTAGTACAAATAATTAAATTGCCTTCAATATAGCAAGGAAGGAAGAGAATTGTCATCCCAAGCCCAAGCCATGGAAAGAGGAAAACGGTATGATCTCTCTCAATGCCAAAGCCAGTAGAAATGTCTAAATGGTGTTTGCGCTCCTTTCTACTCAACAAGAAGGATTCATGAACCACAGAATCAGGCGAAACTTTATGAGATCAATGGATTTGCCATAGTTCAAAGCTCACCAACATAAGAAAGGCTTACTCGTTCTCAAGAATTAAAAGAATAGAAGCAAGCGTAACAGGTGAGGTGAGAGTCAAGCCCACAAGAGCATACTGGGTGACAGTAGTCAAGAAAGAGGTCAACAAAATGTGAGGTGCTGAAACCAAGCACACTCAACGGGAGGTTTCTCCCTGGAAGGATGGGCAGTTAACAGGTACTCCATCGAATGGGTAAACATCACTTACTCCTCCAGACAACATAATAGCAAATACCCAAATGATTGAAAACCCTCCCTCAAACCAATACGAAAACAATCCAGTAAAGAGACACCGCATACTGTAGCAATTTACTTGCAGAAGGACAAAATAGATGCATCTTATAGGATTAATTGCGAGCAAGACACCTTGGGTGGCTGGTCGGGTTTTGGAAATCTCCGAATGTGCACATTTGCAAGCAATAAGATCAAATGTTCCCTTTGGTTTGCCACATTATCCTTCTGTAAATAGACAGTCGAAGGAACCAGCATAAGTCTCAATACAACTACTTATCAGCTACAAAATACAATGAGAAATGAAAGAAAACCAATAGAAGAGTAAATGGAAGAAGTTGCTTAGTCCACATACCTGAAATCCAAACATTGCCTGAAGCCAATCAAGAATGTCGTCATCCTTCTTTTTGTGGTCCTTTGGCCATGGAAGGCCCCTCGTATTGCGAAGTGCCACAACAGCAGCTTGGATCTACAAAAAAAGAATATCACATACGGCAGGATTTTCATGTACTTGCTAAAAAGTAAGGTCATAGCATAACATTTCAATGTATGGTAGGGGATGCAACCTCAGGATATTTCATGATCGCCTGATTTGCACTATCGGGATCCAGAGGGAGAATGTTGTAAGGAACGTAAATTTGTGTTTTTTCCGCTACTTTATCCTGAGCCTCCAAAATCTGTACAAACATAAATGTGAACAGATATTACTCGCAGACATATTCTATGAAAAAGAAAGAAGATTCTTTTTTCTAAGTGGAATCGGCTAATACAGCTCGTTGCACATGCTGTCAGTTAGGAAAAAATTTAGATAATATGACAAATGTCTCATTCTAATCAGCATACCTCCCATCAGACAAGATATTTATCATGTAATGGTTCCAGAAATGTACAAAGCTTTACCTCCCGATCGACTTCCATGGATTGTGTCATATTAACAGCTTTCAACACCTCAAAAAGTACATTAGCAGTTTGGTAAGCCTTGGTAAGCTGAGCACTGCATTTGAGGCCATGTTAAATGCAGAAAACTAGGAAACTAATAGCAAAATTTCCCAACACATTTAAAGTAACTCTATGGACATACCGATCAGCTTTATCAGCAGCATGCAAAGCTTGAATGTATTTTTTATAATAATGCTGATAAAAACTCTGCATTTCACGCGCATCACTTTTTTTAACCCTTCCCATTAAGGTTGGATCATTTTCCTGGAAATCAACAGAAACATTACAGAATTTCATCAGATAAAAAGGTATCTTCAAAACGACTGAGCATGGGAAAATAAAACACAGAAAAGATCACTAAGAAGATTAACTCCTAAGACTTAGATACAAATATAGTTTCTCCATATGATTATTTTTTCACAGTGAAGAAGAAACATGCAGCAAGTGGGGAATGACAGCGTCCTAGCTCTAAATGATTGACCGTACATGGAAATAGTCCTCAATTGGAAGTATCAATCTGCATAACACCTTAGACTCAAAAAGCTAATTGAAAGTAATTAAAAGGAATGAAATCACTTAAAAAATTTATACAGCAATAAGCATGTGTTTTTTCAAAGAGAACACCGCTTCCATAGGGGAAAAAGGGTAATTGCACCTAATGGAGAAACAGTGCTTACCCTTTCAAGACGCTGAAGGAGAGCAGTCTTAAATTGACGAACACCACGTCCACTAGAAGTGGGATCCAACCTATGAGCCTTCTCAAAAGCATAAAATCGACCTACATCATAACAGCCAACAAGCTTAAATATGTGAAGTAATACGATGCATCAAAAATAGAAGCAATTACCTCAAATAACAGTATTGAACTGCGAAAGAGAGATGGAAGTAATAATGAAATCAAAGCATATGAGCTTGCTTATGCTTAGTGCTTCAAATGAAAAAATTCAATATGTTTTGAGGTGTTATATATCAATTTTATTCACTGGAAAACATAATATACAATGCAATAAAAGTCAGATCCCAAATGCCAAAACCCTTCCTAAAGTCAAAAGTTAGAGCAACGGCCATAAACCACTACTACAAGCATACATTGACCAACCAGAAAATCAAGAACATCTTTGACTTGTACAAACTTAGCATCTTACATGTGTTAAGACAAACTAGAAATTGATAGACATACTCGGAAAGTAAGAGGAATCTGAATAGTCTGCACAGTCACAGTCACAGCACGACAATCGGAAAGTTAAAGTTATGCGTGGTGCACAGTAAGTCAGCAGGATGCCAAATTCATTTTTTAGTTCTTCACACTTAAAGAAGGTTAAACAACCACTATTCAAGTTTTAAGTTCCCTATATACAGCAAAACCATTTAAATAATTCTCTAGAATAAAGAAACAACGAAAATGAATAATCTTTTCTTTGATTGACTACAACATATCTTCAGGCTGTTTCCCAAAAGTGAAGTGTAGCAGCTAAAAGACCACAACAAAACCAGACACATCATGTAATCAGAAGAACCATGAATATCCTTGACCTCCACTAACTGACATCTTATATTAGTTAAGCAGGTTAAATTTCCACTAGTCAAGTTTAAGTTCCCTTTATAACAAGAGACATTTAATTATCTGTAACAAAGAAACAACGGATATGAATCATCCAGTCTTTGATTGACAACAACATATCTACAGGCCGGTTCCCAAAAAGTAAGAGTAGCAGCGAAAAAACCACAATGACACCAAAAGACACATCATGTAATCAGAAAAATCGTGAACATACTGGACCTTTACTAACTTAGGATCTTACACCGGTTAGTCTGTCCAAATATAGCCAAAGCATACTCAAGACAGGATTGTCGTTATGGAATCATCTGCTTTAACATAAATTTAAAATGTATCTTCAGTGTGTCTCACGAGTAATTTATGATAAGCAGCTGCTGCAAACACCAATAGTTGGTTCTCCGCTTATATTCAGGACAAGTTTAGCATAACGACAAAATGTAGTAACGAGTCCATGCATGAATTATTAAAATAGGCATGTTCAGTTCTGCAGTAACGGAACTACCTCGGGATCCAATATTGAAATAGTAGAATTATCTGTTAGTGCAATAGCTAACAAAGGGGGGCTCAGTGCGATGACGGAAATTTCATTCACTTGCAAGAACCAATCTACAAGGGGATACTTCCATAAGTCCAAGATTAAAGTGGATCTCAAATTCGCCACAAGTACGGAGACCCAGTTATCTTGAAGATATATCAAGAAAGCATATCCACAACAAACCAGCAGCCTCACACAAGTTAACCAAAACTCTGGCTTTGACAGACAGTCGCATGAGCCAACACTACTAATAAGCAACGAAACAAGCACAAAATTAGAAACAAAAGGAAAATCCGACACTCAAACATCCAGGAGCATGTGAGCAGCTATTCACAATTTCACAAGATAGAAGATCTGTCAAACTAGAAGCTACCATACACTGGAGAAGGTGCCAACATTACATAGAAAAACAGATAATATCAAAGTTAAAAGGCTGTATCCACTCACAGAGATAAGCCACCCTAGGGTTGCTGCTCTCGACCTCATTGGCCACACGCAGAATCGGCGCGATCTCCACCAGCGACGACGGCACGACCTCGCTGTCGAAGATGGACTCCCCGAGGGTACCGGCGGTCTGAGTCCGCATGAGCCGCCGCGCCGGCTGCGGCGGCTGGTCGCCCCCTCCTCGCGAGGTCGACATTTTTCACCCGAAGATCACCTCTTTTCCAGGATCAAAAAAAAAAAAAAGAAAACGAAAAAACCAAAGCTCCGTCAGTCCCTACCCCTCTCGCACATCAACTGAACATATCCAGTGATCAAATCAAGAAAAAGAAAAAAAGGGGGGGTGGGCCCGGTGGGGGGAAGGGACAGGAAATAAGGAGGAGGACGAACTATCGGCTGCAGAAAGAGAAGGAGCAACCACCAGCTACGAGGACGGAAATGGCGATTCCGGAGCCGAAACCGGAACCATGCGAGGCGCCGGAGCTCCGATCGGCTGAGCTCCAGCAGAACGAGCTCCCCCCGGCGAACCCCCACTGAGAATCGAACTGCGGCTCGCCAAAGATCAGCAGCGAGAAGCTCCTCCGAGCAAGAGAGAGAGAGAGAGAGAGAGATGGGGAGAGATGGAGATGGTGTGATGCTTTTAAGCTATGCTTGGAAGAGAAGGAAGCAAAGAGTGCGTGCGAGAGCGAGAGAGGTAGAGATAGAAAGAGAAAGAGAGAGAGTGTGGTGGGACACCACAGTGACTCGGAGCCAGACAGAGGGAGCGGTACTGAGATTAAAGATGGACGCTGCCGAGACTAAAGGACCCAAGGCTCTTACCGTAATTTCGCCCCTGGCTCCTCGAATTCCACCGGCATGCCACCGGGCAGTGGCCCCCCCCAGCCCCCCGTCCTCTTCCTCGCAGCGGTTCTGCTCGAGCTCCCATTTCCCAAAAATGACCCTGGCTCAGTTCGATATTTACGTGGCGGACCGTTTCTGTCGATGGACGTGTGCCCCCGCACTTGTCTCTCTAGATTCGAATTTGAATTTTTAAATATCACACTTTCGCCTCTACCGAGAATAACGTACAGGCAACAATAGTTAAGTATTTGAAATGATATCGAATGCTGAGTATCATCGGATATTTTAGCCGAATTGAGATGAATTAATCCCCCTTGTGCACCCGGAAAAAACCCGCCATGGCATTTCCGTAATAGTACAGAACACGTGTGGGCATGTCCGGGAGTCCGTTGAAAATTCAAAAGCTAAAAGACGCAAGGCTCTAGGAGCAAAAGCAAGCCCGTCGAAAAGTAGCCGTTCCGCCGGTGAAATTACGATCCTGACCTCGCCAGAGATCCTCGGTCCCCGAGATGATCTCGGCCGATGGCGGGCACGGGATCGAGGATCCACGGCCGTCGATTTGGCAGCTGGGCCAGGCGGGACGGGCCGGGTCGGTTCCGGAATTTCGCCGGGCTGCGGAGATAAATGTCGGCTTGTTCCGTCCAACACTCCAAACTGGCTTTTGTTTTCTTCGGTGGGCGAGAAGACGGCGGTGCCCCTCGATGGCGACCGACGTCGACAGCACTCCGACCCACGAAGGACTCTGTTTCGTGACGTGTCGAACGCGGATTGGATGTCCTCCTCTTGATAAAGTTAGGATTCCCCCTCTGAGGTATTCAAGTCCTTTTTTTTTTCCTTTTTAATTTACGACTTTGCTTTCTTTTATTTTTTGCCTTTTTCTTTATTCGGGCGGTGATCGAGTGACGAATATACTAGAGGAAATTAATTATTGACAGGAGGGAATTTTGTTAATAATAAATGGCTTTTGAAAGGAATGTATCGATAAACATGTGCACAGTGCGCCGTATTTTGACTCATTCTTCTTTTTGTAATTTGTTTAATTTTTCTTGGGTCAAGCTTTTATAATTTGTTAATTGACCAGCCTCGTCACCCATTGCATGAGAGAGAGAGGGGGGGTGTTTCAATGACCTTTGAATTACCCAATTAGGATAAAAATAGGGAGGGTCAATTTACTTTAAAGAAAAGAGAATTGAATGTTGCCAGTAAATTCTTCCCGATGAAGTTAAAGAGAAAGTTATTGGGTTTTCTAGTTTGGTAAGAGTGCGAGTTTGAAATCATTTGAAGAGGAAAATGACATTAATGGCCTTCTAAATTTTGATCTAATATGCTACATCGTCCCTAAACTTTTAATTTATTTAATATAATCCATAAAAAAAATTTATATTCAATTTAGTCCCTAGATCACGTGAAAATGATACAAGTGGAAGGATTAATTTAGAGATCGCATTGAATAAATTAAAAGCTCAGATAACACATTACGCGCTAAATCAAAATTTATAGACTACATTGCACGGATTAAAAGTCCATAAACGACCCTGTGAATTATTTGTGCTATTATCCCTCACTTGAAACGTGCTACCAGAAGACCACAAAATTTGCTTTTCAATAAAGAAACTCCGATCCAACACTTGGATCGACCCCAAGAGCCAAAGCCTCAAATCTGAAGCTTGAGGGCTAGACTTGAAAATCTGAATGCCCGATCAAAATCCAGGGGACTTTAAGACTAACACTAGAGATATGACCCCCAAGCTGGACTTCGAATCACATGGCAAAACAAGATTGGTTGTACATCTTGGATCTGAGTTCAACTCACGGAATTCGAGGTCCAAGTGCTAAGGTCCGTAGTTCGACTACGCGATCAAGTTTCACAACATGGGGAATGCACCTTGAATGAGAGTATATTATCTTATAAAACATAGTGGTCCAGATTGATAAAAGGAGATTCAAACATATGTAGGAAATTTTAGGGTCCCCAAGTATTTCTAAGGGACGGGTCTCGCATATAACGTGAATTGTTAGAGAAAAAGGAACAACTCGTGATCCGTCAGACCTGTTCTAAAAAGTGAAACCAGCAAAACCGATTCTCTACAGTAACTTGTCAACATTAAAGAAAAGATACAGGTGCAAAGATAATCAAACTTACGTTTGATGAATAGAAGTTACAATGGGTAAGGAGAATTACCAAATCATAGTTTATAGATATCTACAAAGTGTAAAAAAAAGTTACCGTGAATGTTTTATTCGAAACAGTAGAACAAAGGATATTTGCTATTAACTTAAATAGGTTGTTATCTACGAATGAATGACGGGATACACAAAACTTATGTACACATAAGGTAAATTATGTTGTTCCAATTAAAGTTATGAAATGATATTTTACTGGCAAATTACTATTAGTGATGACAAATTTACAAACTGCAAAGGAGAGTTATCCATTAGGTAATTTATTAACTGTGGGGCAAAAGAAAGTTACTAGTAACTTATGTGAAATACTCTTTTTGTAAAATATTACAAACCAGGAAACTCACATAACTTATACGACAAAATGAAAATCTTCTGGACTGTAAAGAAAAGTTACTGAAAATACGTAACGGGTAAGCTACTATTAGGAAATTATGGATGTCAAAATGAAAGTTACGATCAATCGCTAATTTATCGACATTATGAGAAGGAAATTTAGTAGCTAACTTCGGCATATTACCATCTTTTTTTTTTGGAATATTACAGATCACGTCACGTAAAGAAAAGTTACCAAAGATGTACAAAGTGTAATCTGTCAAAGGAAAGTTAAGATCAATTAGCTAGTTTTTAAAAATACAAGAACGAAGTTTACAATTAACTTAGGTAAATTACTATTTTCAGTGAAATAGTACGACCACGGGATCCGATGAACTTACAAGTTACAACGACAAAAAGGAAATCATGTCCTTTAAAAAAGTTGCAAACAGCTACGTGACAAATAAATTACCCTCGGCGAGGACACAATTACATTGGCGGAAGGAAAGTTACGATGAATTGGTTGTTCACCAACAGAGCTCACGAGAATTTAAGAAAACCTAAGATCATTACAAGAAGGCAAAGTTACGAAAGTCACGAGACTTCATAAGAAAGTAACGAACGTCGCGAACAAGTCAACATCAAAACTCCCAAGTAAACAAGGTCATAAGAACACTAAGAATGTCATAACTTTCATACGCACAGTGCTCACTTGAGTATCATAACTTCTTTTTTCTCACTTAAGTGCCATAAATTTGAAAAAACGATTACTTAAATGCTATTGGCGATTTGCCTCGTCGGAAAATCCGACATGAATGCCGATCGTCTAACGTGGCTTCGCCAGCATTGATGTAGATAATTTTTTAATATATTTTGAAATTTTGAATTTGTTTTATTTTTTTTGGAATTTCGTAATTACCTTTTTTTGAATTTTGAATTTTTCTTTTCCTTTTTTTAGATTTTTTTTTAATGCTGACGAGGGTCACTGGCAACCCTCGTCGACTGCAAAGCCCTCGCCCAGATGGGCGAGGGTCGTCGCCATATCTATGCGGCCCTGGGCAAGGCGTCGCAGCCAGATCTAGCGAGGCCGCTTTGCTTGCGATCGCCCAAAATCTGGTGACAGCCTTCGCGGCCTCGCCCATTGCCGGCGACGCCGCAATGGCCTTGCCCGGGCCTTCGTGACAGAGGGCAAGGCGGCTCTCACCCATTGGGCAAGGGCTCCGTAACCGGCGAGGGTCACCAATGACCCTCGCCGGCCTTGAAAAAAAAGACAATTAAAAAAGTAAAACAAAAACTAAAATCAAAATCAATAAATAAAAAAATAAAATTCAAAAAATGATAATAAAATATTTAAAAAATCAACGTCGGATGGAATATTAATTAAAAAAGTCACGTATGACGATTTGCCGGAAGTGGCACTCAAATGATCTATTTTACTTCGATGTGACATTTAAGTGAGTGAAAAAAAAAGTTATCACTAAAGTGAGCGCTATACAAAAATTATGGCACTCCTGCTGTCTTTATCTCAAATCTAAGGAAAGTCACTAGCAATGAAGATTATGTAAGTGATCATGGAAATCTTGGCAAAATTGCCCAAAGAGTGATTATCCTATTGCACTTTCACTAATTCAAATATAAATTTTTCAATTGAGTACTAAACATTTTCACGTTTTGTCAATCGAGTTTGTCTGGCCAAGTTTAGCAAGAAATCACTCATGTGGATGTTGGTCTTTTATGTGGTACGGCCGGCATCGACATGTACATTTTTTTTGTAAATTTTAAAAAAATTTCTGATTTTTTTCTTCTTTTTCTTTTCTTTGTTTTTCTTTTTTTTTTCCTTCCAAGTCGCTCAGGGTTGCTGGCCAACCCTCACCGGTCATAGGCATGGGCCAGCCAATCCTCACCGGCCGTTGGGTGAGGGCTTCGCGGCCCTCGCCAAATCTAGGCAAGGGGCGTGACCATTGCTCTCGACCTTTAAGGGCTTCGCAACCGTCACTCAGTGGCCGATGAGGGACGACCGGACCTTGCCCAATGGCACACAATGGTTGGCTAGCGACCCTCTCTAGACTTGGTAGGAAAAAAAAAGGATAATAAAAGAGAAAAGAAAGAAATTCAAAATTATAAAAAAAATCATTTTCTTAAAAACAATTATCTATGTTAGCGATTTCTGATTAAAATCGGCCGGATAGACTCAATTGACAAAATATGAAAAGAAATTTAAGATTCAATTAGCAAACTTTAAAGGTTTAAGACTGAATTGGCTAAAGTATAATAGGTACATGACTTTTTAGATAATTTTTCCCAAAAAATCTGAGACATGTAGCATGCACATGGCAAACAATAATCCTTCACCGTAAATTACATGCTTCAAATTTCTTAATCATGTTATAGTTACATAAGCCAATGATCAGGATGTGAAATAATCCTCATGTTTTAAGTTCCTTGCACAGCATGAAGCGCATGGATGATTCTCTACTGTTGAGAAACAGTGTAAACGAATCGTTTTCTTAGATCAGCAACAGACGCATCTTTAGGTTGGTGTTTTTCCAAAGAACTGGAGAGCAGCTGAACGAACATGACGCAACCAAGCAAAATTCTATTGTCCTGCGTTTCCAAATTGCCAATTTTTCCTTCTTCTATTTTTGTCGTTCACATAAGATTCAATAAGTGTTCGTGAGTGAGAAAAAATAATTGTTGATATAGAGTGACCAATGAATTTCTTTCTTCTTTACGGATAACTTGCTGGTAATTCGCAATATTTTTATGGAGTTATTGAGACCAAATTTTGTATTAACTTTGAAACTTTTATTTGTATAATTTAGTAACTCTCCGAATTCACTAACTCTTATATTAAGTGCCGATCTAAATTAAAGTGACTTATTGGCTTTTTACATATAAATTACCTAATAGTTTTAAGTTATCAACTTTCATTTTAATAATCTACCAACGTTTCTTTTTTTTTTCAATCTATCAGTTTTTCTATCGAGTTACTACCTTTTATTTTCATTGGTTAATAACCCATTGTATTTACAAGACCTTTTAAGAGATGAATAACCTAAACTATGTGTCTCGCCGATTTTTCTCCCATTAAATTATCATGCAATACCAAGTTACCAACTCTCATTTAAGTTACTTACAGACGATCGCTTTGCTGTTTTACTTAATTGATTCTTCATATCATTTCAACATTTTTATTTGCATTTCTTAGTATCGTCTTAAATTTACCAATCTAAATTAGAGTGATTGACCAACTTTATCCAGTCGGCTAGCTTTGGTCTATCAATTTTCATTTTAGTTACTTACCAAGTTGATTTTTCTTTTAATTACTCTCTTTTCTTTTTGTTTACCAACTTGTGTTTAAAATCAACTTTTCTCTAATTTATCAATTATTTCTGAGTTGCCAACTCTTATTTGAATTAGCTGTCCACTTATTTGTTTTTCTTAATGTACCAACTTTTTGATTGGGTTACTTAATTGAAAAAAAAATGGAAAGTCACTAAAATTCATGTTAGTAATTTCATGTAACGGTTTATAAATATAAGGCATTACTAAGAAAGGTAAACAAATGTTGGGAAAGGATAAGAGAATTCCTTTTCTTACAGATAAAACAATTTGGTAATTTGGAAAAATCAAATAAACGTAAGTAACTAACTCGATACAAATTAGTTGGTAACATAATCGTAAAATAGGGTTGGTAAATAAAACAAATAGATATGTGAGCCCAATAATAAAGTTTGTTAACTAAAAAAGAAATCAAATATACATTGATAAGCAATACAAATGAGAGTTGGTATATAACAACTAGTTATAACTTAATCCAAGAAAAATTGTTTAAGCCACTTGAAAAGGAGCGGTAAGAAAGGTAAGTAAAATTTTAGTAGAAGATAGGATAAGTTTTCTTTAGAAGTTGCCAATTTAATATGATAACTGACTAAAACAAGACACAAAAACCTAAATTGAGTAAGAACTGGTAATATAAAATCAGTATGCAATTAACTTAATCAAAGAATAGTTATTA
The DNA here is from genome assembly GCA_031216235.1 of Syzygium jambos. Taxonomy (NCBI): domain Eukaryota; kingdom Viridiplantae; phylum Streptophyta; class Magnoliopsida; order Myrtales; family Myrtaceae; genus Syzygium; species Syzygium jambos. The sequence continues at coordinate 8,601,016 of CM062229.1, read as the reverse complement.
AGCACTTTGAGATTGATAATTTATGAAGTTGGTAATCGAGGTAAACAAAAGTGGTAACTCAACATAAAAGAAAGTATAAATATTTATCTCATTTTTTGGCATTTGGATTGTTTAAAAAAATAGGTCAATTGAAAAGATTTTTCTATCAAAACGTAAATTTAGGCAAAATATAACTAGATTTCAATGCTGGAACCAGAAACTCTGTGCTTGGGCACAGGAACCCCAACACTCATTCTTAAGCCCCTGGCAGCAACGTTGGGACTAGAGGTTAGGGTTGGGTCCCTCGAGGCTAAACCTGAGACCTCGGCGCCCTACCTCAAGTTTATCAAGGTTGTGCCCAAGACCCCGATTGTTGCACCCAGGTCCATCAAGGTTGGGCCCAAGCCCTCAGCACCTATGCCTTGGTCCATCGAGGTCAGGGCCTGGGCCTTGGTGCCTATGCTCGAGTCCACTGAGGCTGGGCTCAGGACTACTGTGCCCATGCTTGAATCCTCTACCTGTGCCTTGGTCCATCAGTGCTTGCCCTGGGTCCATCGAGATCATGCTCGCGACCTCTGCACTCGTGCTCTGGTCTTAGGTGCTCGATTAGTATATGTCTATTTAGGAAAATCAATTCCTCACCAAACGACGAAAAATATCTTTCAATTCATTTTTAGGTTTCAACTAAACACTGAAAAATATCGTCATTTTCTTGGAAAATGACTTTTCAAAAAATATTTTTCAAAAATGTCATATTTTCCGCAAAACAAACGGAATGTAAGGGTGTGTTTGTTTGAGTGAAAGAATTTTTTGCGAATTAGTTTTCTGGACTTTCATGTGTTTGGTTTATCGAAAATGATCAATCACTAAAAAATTAATTGCAGTCAAAGAAAATGTGCATGCTTAAAGTTATAAAAATGAATCTAACTTGAAGAGGAAAATATTTTTCCTTGAAGAAAAAATATTTTTCTGAAAAATATTTTCCTGGAAAGTATTTCTCTTTTTCATAAACTTTCCCCAAAAAAACCACACCCTACGAAAAAAAAAATGAAGGTAGGTAAGGAAATGAGATTCGATAATTCAAAACAAATTGGTAACCTAACTGGAGAAAAAAGATTGGTAAGTCGTACAAATAAAGACCGATAATCTGGCAGTTGATTAATTCAAGCCATTGGTCAGATGTGCCAAAATGTCCATCCAGCCCGGCCCGTCTGCACCTCTAGTCCACACCCACTATTATATGTACGTGGGCCGGGCACGAACTTGCAAGAACCCGAATTCGACAAATCGGGCCCCCGGATCACCGCAATCGTGTCGATCGGGACGGATCCGACCCGCACACGTGTCCTGCCCCCCGCGGTCGGAGCAAGGTCAAACGTTTGACCCCGGCACCCGTCGCTCTCGCCCTTTCCATCTGGTGTAGCCCGAACGTACCCGCGCGCCAACTGCTGATGCTACTACCAGGCAGCAGCAGGCGAGGACGCGGGAAGCGCTTCCCCTTCGGCCGGCAATGGCGACAGCGAGCGAATCAAACCGCCATTAAAGAAAGCCGAAGAGGGAGAGAGAAGCAAGCTTCGCCGCACGTCGCTCTCGACGCGGCCGCGGTCTCGCTCGCGCCATTCGATCCATACAAATGTCGCAGGGTCAGGACGAGGCCGCGGTGGATCTTGTCGGCTTCCTCCTGTCGCCGTCCTCCGCGCCCTGGCCTTCCCCGTCGCTCCCTCATTCCTTCTGTTTTGTTCTCTTCTCCTTGTCTCTTCTCTCTCTCTGTCTCTCCGCCTTTAGGAAGAAGCTGGCCTCGGCGCGACCGGCGTCCCCATCATTTCCTTCGCTCCTCCTCGCGTCGGGACTCTTCGGTGGGCCCCTGGGTGGGGGTCGCTTCGTTCCTCTGTCATTTTGCTCGCCCCGGGTGGTTCCGTCGGTGCGCGTACCGAGGGTCGGTAATTGGCGTTGGAATTTAGCGGGGCGCGCGTGTGAATAGAGGCGGGATGAAGTTGAGCGCATGCTTGGATCGTGGGAGGAGATCCTAGGTATGATCCCCGACCACCTAAGCAAGAATAACTTTGGAAGTTAAGAGAGAGGTGCTGCGTGTGCATCGTGTGTGTTTTTTTTAAAGTAAGATTTGTTCTCCTGTAACAGCTTTCAATTCGGTAGGTTGTTTCAGAGTAGGAAAGAAGAGCCCCGGGACACTCATTTTTCGTTTGGGTACAATTTATAGAGTGATATTTTTCTGAATTCTTAGCAATGATAGAAGACTGAAACTTTCCTTCGAAAGATTACGATGCTTGTGTTTGATAAATGCTTGGCTATGGGGACTGATGAGTTGTGGTGCTGGCAGCGAAGACCTAGCCCTTGTTTAAGGGCAATGAGCGAAGATCCACGGTGCTAGCAGCAGTTGTTTGGTGATGGTGGAGGCAATTCAGAGTTTGTGGCGGTGGTTGCAGAGGTGATGGTAAGTTAAGCAACTTTCATATAAGAAATCTATAATATACTTGATTTCCTCACGTTACTCGAAATCATGATTTATCCGGTTGCTATTGATAGATGTGATAAGTAATTACTTTGAAATCTTTGTTTGAGGTATTGACTATATCGGTTTGTCAAACAAAGTCATGGGCTGAGGGTGAGTGCTTTCAAATTGACAAATGAGGACCTCAGTCATCCCTTAAGATTTTTGTTAGTTTGCCAAATGAGATTATATAAGGATTTAAGGGCCGTGAATCTGATATCCATCATTTTATTTCTTCTTTGTTTTCGAAAACTGGAATGAATGTATTCTTTGCTTCATATTAATTCCTTACATGATTTGTCAGAACCACGGTGGAGCAAATTTCTGTTTTTAACACAAATGGCATCATCCTTAGAGGAGCTTCTAGCAGAGGAAGGCTTTAGAGGGAGAAAATCAATGACAAGGTCAAGAACTGTCAATTCAGATACGGTTACCATGCCTATTCACCGTTTACATGGTCAACACAGGTTAGATTCTTCATATGGAAATAGAAACAAGACACAGAGGACTAGGTCTGATGCATCAAGATACAGTTTCAGAAGTAAACTATCAAAAGACGATAGTATCAAGGTTCCGAGGTCAAGGTATGGTCCCATAATTAGAGAGACAGTGGATGGTGGATCAAGGAAAGAGACTCATCAGAAATCCGAACATTCCCCTGGTCTACTGGAGGATAGAAGATCTAATGCCAGTTCTTCAGATTATATGCCTGGAAAAGAGATTGTTGACATTGATGCAGACAGTAGTGAGAGGATAAAGGATATATACCTTAATGAAGTGAGGAGGATGGACAAACCTTCTGATGGGAGTGACAAAAGCAGACAATACAGAGAGAACATAGGAAAGGACATGAAACTGAATAAGAAGCACAGTAGCACTTCAAAGATGCATCTACCTGGGCAGACTCAGCCCAAAAATTTCAATGAAAAATCTAACAGAAGCTCATTAAATGGTAAAAGCTTTGAGGACAGTCAGAATCCAAAGCATGTTCATGGGACACTCCCTGAGTTTGTACCTGCGCTTGATGAAGTTGCTGTCCAAGCCACAATCTCCATCCTAACTGGATATAGCAAGCGCTATTTAAAGGACAAGGGTTTCCGTACAACCCTTCACAATAATTGCTTCTCCTGTCTTAATTCCATTGCGCCGGAACAATATTCTAATAATGAGGACAAGGTCATTGCCAATCTAAAGCAAGCAATTGATACGGTAGAAAATGCTGCAGAGGAGTGTGCAATGGCAAAGGATTTGAAAAGAGCTTCATTGCAGCTCAGTGTTGTTACTGGCTTGAATTCCAATGACTTAAAGGATGGTCTCACTTGTGGGATCCCAAATTATCATTTGTCAGCTTGTGCTCACCTGTATTTGAGTGTGATATATAAGCTACAGAAGAAAGATAGAGCCTCAGCAAAGCATCTTTTGCAAGTTTTTTCTGATTCACCTTTCCAAGCTCGGACCACTTTGCTACCTGAACTATGGGAAAATCTGTTCTATCCTCATCTTTCACATTTGAAGCTCTGGCATAGTCAGGAAGCTGATTCTCTTGAGGATACTCCAAACAAGGAAAGGAGATTGACGCTTCTTGACAAAGTGTATAATGAATTTCTTGATTCGGGTACCTATCAGTTTGCAGTTTATTATAAGGATTGGCTCACGGGGGGCTTTGAAGCTCCATCTATACCCTCCATCAATGTTCCTTCATTATCTCTTCAGGAGTTCCAGTTTAATGGTTCACATGGCCATTCTGAAAAGCTACCTCAAGCGGTTGGCCCTTTTTATGCTCAGCCAATGGTAAGTAGGAAATTGTATGAAGATGTATTCGGCAGCTCAAGTAAACCTGGACCGGATGATGCTGAAGCTGAAGCAGACAACTGTCAAAGTTCTATAAGCTCTGGTAGCTCTAGTATTGAAGCCAAGCAGACATTAACATACTCCTCTGAGACAGTAAAACATATCGATCGATGTAGTGTGGAAAGTCACACCAAGAACCCTCGAGATGAAGCACTTGTAAGTTGTAGCCTTCCTCATTTTGAAGCATTTGCAACATACTATCCATGTTTCTTGGTGGTCTCTTCCATTGTGCATTGAGTTCATTCTTTACCATAAATGAAAGGGTTGTCCTTGCAATTTAAAAGCTAAAAGAGACGTAGGCTTTTTTGTGGATCTACTGATAATCGTGTTGACAGATTTGATTCATACTGACCAGAAAGAGTTGTTTATTTCATTTATGCACTGGAAGTTGCATGACCTGAAACAGTAAAACTTGCTTCCACATTTCACTGTTTGTGCTCATCCACGGGCTCATATCTATGTAGGAAGATGGGCTTCCTCTGATAGTTGGGGGAGGAAGGGGCTCAAGAGAAGCTAGCATTTCACTAGCAGAAGCCAACGATGACGAGGACAGCAATTCCAGCAGAAGCCAACAAAATGTGGATGGTTCTCAACAAATTCAGTGTTCCTCCACCAATGTGAGTCCATTTTTTGAACCTTAACAAGCTCTGTCTATCTCCTGTTGACTGCTCTTTTCTTCCTTCTGATTGCTTCGAAACTGGGACTTGTTATTCCTTCTTCTTTTACTGCTTAAGAGTACTGTCAATGTTTAATTTCCAATGATTATAATAAGTTGACTCTTGTTCCTCTGCAGACAATCCAAGTGAAGTTTTCCATGGAAGGTGAGTTATGAAAAACTGCCGTAGATGTATTGAGTGGTTAATCATGACGACTAACGCTATTTTGTATATTTCCACTTGTAGAGAGTGGAAGTCAAGAAAGCTTGCAAGGACAGTCCTCCTCAAGCATTTTGAAGCACTTCATTTGTCCACTTACGGGAAAGTTGTTTGAAGACCCAGTGACCCTGGAGACTGGTCAAACATATGAACGAGTGGCAATCGACAAATGGTTTGACCAGGGGAATAGAACTTGTCCAATGACAGGAAAAACTCTGGAATGCTTAAGTTTGCCGCTTACAAATATTGTCATTAAGCGTGTAATTGATAGTTGGACATCTGAATGCTGCAAAAATCATATCGCTTTTTCCTCGCAAACAGTGGTCAAAAGTGAAGGGCATGAGTTTGAGCACAAAGATACTGGAGCTATCTCTATGTTGGAGCAACTGCTTATAACTTCTGATAAAGAAGCACGAATTGCAAATGCTGGGCAACTTATATCTCTTGGAGGTTTGGAATATCTCATCCAAAGGTCTGAATCAGGACCAACAGAAGAGAAAAAGAACATTCTTGAACTCATGTTGTGTTGTATTGAAGCAGATGCAAGTTGCAGGAACCAGATAGCAGAAGGCATAAGTAGCAAATTCCTTCTTGATTTGATGCACAGCAAGCAGATCCAAGTGAGAAGAAATGCAGTGTGCTTGCTGATTGAAATTATTTGTCTGAACAGGTACGAAGAATATATGTTGTAGTAGTGAATTGCTTAGGAGATATTTTTGTTACTTCCGGCAATTTAGCATCTGCATGCACATGTAGCAAATACATAAGAAGCAGCATCATTAGATAATAGTCTTTTTCTAATTTTTCCTCATTTAAATCAAGTAGAGAAGTCATTTGTGGGTAAAAGTGGAGCTGTGGAAAGTGTGGCTTGAGGAATAACTGCTCATTAAATGTGAATTGAGGCCAAGGTTTAATTTATGATCTGAAACTCTGTTGTTCTTGCTTGCGAGGAAATCACAAGTCTTTGCATTAAATGAGGTGAAATTTCTGAAATATAGATCTCCTACTTGGAGGCCTCTCTCCAAAAAAAAAAAAAGAATCTTTAATTTTGTTGTGGCAATATGATAGAAATCTTGAATGACCGCAGGGGCTAATACATTTGTGGGATTAGCACTTCTGTAAGGCATTCTAAATTTGTCACTTTAATCCCTAGAAAAAAAGTACAATCGGATTAACGAGGAGGTAAAGAATGAGAATTGGAAAGAAAAGATGAAGCATGCTGGTCATATGGCTATGGTTTGAAGATTTCTCGTCTGACCTTGATTGCATAGATTGAAAAAGATGACATCAAAATGACATGGCCTATGTGATTTTAATGGCCTATTATAAATTGCTTCCTTTAGCAACGTGATTTACGATTCCAGTGAACTTTGGTCAAGTTTTGATGGTCCTTTAAGTTTTGGTATCCGAAACATGAAACAATGGCCTTAAGATCCTTTATGAGAACTTTATCTATTGGGAGGGTGTTTAGTGTGTGTTTTGTATAGGTGTGACCGTCTGTAAGTGTTGTAATTTGTGTTTTTGGCGATATATGTTTTAATGCTACAGTACCTTGAAACTGGGAGAGACAGCTCCTTAAAAGCAGCTGGATCTTTGAAGGTGCTGTAGCTGTGAGGAATTTGCCAAACACTTCATGATAGTTGCAAGACTCATTTCCATAGCTGTAGTTGCTGCGCGAAAACTATATCAAACAAGCATACCATGCAATTTTCGCCAGCAGCTACAATTGTAAAAGTTGGTACTTCAGTTTTTATATGTTGTTTGGCAAATACTTTACAGCTGCAAGGGCCTTGCAGCTGCAGTTTTCATGGCAGCTTCTAGGAAGCTTCTTCACCCAGCTTCAAGGGTGCTGTATTATTATACTTTACCAAAGTCACATGTTACAACACACGACAGGCACAACTATGGCACGACTAGGTTACAACATAGCTATAGCTATACCAAAGGGATTGGTAGTACAAGTACCTGGATGTCTTTTATAATATATCTGTGTATCTCTAATACCTTGGTCTCCCCTGATTATGTTGGAGAGTGTGATTTTGGTTTTGAGGAAGTAACTTAAATATATCGAGAACCTGTAGTAGCATATTGAACCTAAGCTATTCTACAATGGTTTGGCATGATACTTAGTATTCTCGTTTGACATAACAGGAGGAAGGATGTTGTATCTTTCTTGGGTAGCCTAGCCAATGAAGAGATGGTCAATGCAATGCATGTTCTGCTTTTGTATCTACGAAGTGCTCCAGATTATGAAAAACCTTTGGTTGCCATACTTCTGCTGCACTTTGATCTACTGGTATACTTTCTTGACTACTCATTTTGTAGTTTTTGGGATTTTATTGGATTTTGAATTTGATATTCGTAACTTCTCTTCTTGCCCATTTTTGAGTTGCATCTGTAAGATATGCCTCGGTGAGTACGATGAAATTTTATGGTGATTAACTTGGTATTGGAATTTGAAGATGCAGTGTGAATTTGCAGATTTAATGAAGCCTACTCTTATTTTTTGGTTATCCATTCCAGAAAATTAAGGCTAAGATAACACTTTGGTGCAGGTAGAACCTCGGAAGTACAGCATATACAGAGAAGAGGCTGTTGATGCAATTTCCTTGGCTCTTGATCTAAGCTTAAATGATGAAAATGTTCAAGAAAGGTGCTGCAAAGCACTTCTAGTTTTTGGGGGACACTTCTCATTTTCTCAAATGTTATCCCCAGAGGATTGGATTTTAAAGCAAGAAGGATGCAGTGAGACCTACAAAGCAATGACTTGTGACAATGAACAACATGGATTTCTCACTGACGATATTTGTTCATTTGTATGATTGGCTCTATTATCTTCTTCTTACCGTACTTTTGGCTTAATTATAACTAAAAGTTGTGTGAACTGGAAAATATTTTCGTCTGGAAGTACATAATGTGTGCAATAGGGAATTTAGAGCTATTCATTGAAAATCTTGTTCATCTTCAAGTTATCATGAAGTATATTGCATGTTGGACCAATGGAACACAGTGAAAGTTCAACAGTCTTGAAGATAGCAAGAATTTAAGGATGGAGAAATCTTGGAGGACTAATTTTATTAGTAAGCCACAGTATTTAAGGGAAGAGAGAAATTTATGGTTCATTATATCTCAGATGCTCTCATTTTACTCCATCTGTTGGTTGAACCTTCAGTCATATGAGAAGAGCAGCATATTTACTTCAGAAGTCAATTATGTTGCGGGACATTCTTTGCAAACATTCAGTTCAATCTCTAGCGATTTCTTGCTTGCCCAGCTATCTGTAATACCAAGTCGGCAAGCTGATTGCAAATCTATAATCTTAACTCTGAGAACTTAGAGAGCTTATCTGTGTTGTATATCTTTGTACATGTAAATATTTGCTTGAAGAACTTATCTAGGTTGATTTTACAGGAAAATGAAGATTCAGCTCATCGAGAGTGGCTGAAAAACCTGTTAGGATCACTTCTCAGCAGTAAAAGGAGATCATTTATAGATGCAATCTCGAAATGTTTGAGCTCAAGGGACTCGAATATGGTTCAAGTGTGTCTTATCACTGTGGCATGGTTGAGTTCTGCTCTTTCTTCACTAAGTGATGCCGAACACCAGCTTTTAGTCTTTTCAGCACTTGTGCCTCAGCTGAAAGAGAAACTCGAAAGTGGTGAACAAATGGAACACAAGATTCTTGCTTCATTTTCAATTCTCAATTTCTGCAAAATTCCAGGTTGGTTTCTTCCATGCAAGCAATTGCACTGCCAATTAATTTGAGATAAGAGATTGGGTCTGCATTTTAGAGTGCCCAAATTTGTACTATTGCCTTTGATAAACTTACTAACCAGGCGATTTTGATGCGCCTTGCTTGTCAACCTTTGGTCTGTGGTGTATAAGTCATATTGCAACCGTTTTGCATCAACAAACCGCTCTTGAATTTCTCGTAAAAACTCCTGCATCTTGAGCTTCTTTATCCCCACCACCGACACCCTTAATCCTCTGTTGTTTTATTTGGTAATGTGACATCCAAATTTTCACCTCTTGATGTTGCCCATTGATTGGCAATCATGTTCATTGTGAAAAAGCTGATGCAAATGACTTTATGGTAGAGTAATCAAAGGAGGATATCTTCTAATTGTCGAGGTAGGAGTAATGCTACTATATTCTCGTAGCAGGGGAAAAGTTTCCATTCTGCATGAAATGATAGCTAGAATTAACAACTTCTGTTTTCGGTATCAGAATGCAGGGTCCTATTGTTGACAATGTCTGAAGAGATCACATCTCCTCTGAGAAGCATCGCTGATGTTTCAGGGACAGCAAAGCAGCTATATGCCCTCATTTGTGGGGGGGATGATATGTGATGTAATGGCTAAAGACAACAGTTGCTCTATAAGAATTACGTCTTTTGTGAGGATCCTCTAGTTTTTAGCTATGTCTACAAAATTGTTTGAGCCTCCTTTAGTTTAAGAATGTACAGAACTCTTTTGGTTCATATTTTTAAGTCTGCAAAGCTGATGAAGAAAGGTGTAAGAAAGTGTTGCTGAGACCATGGAACAGTGGGGGTTAGGCTAGTTGCATCTTCCTTGTGAATTGTAGAGTGAGTAGAGTAATCTAGCGTAATTTTGTCTTCAAGTTTTCCTGATAATTTGCATGGGAGATCATTCAGTTTGATATGTTCTATCCCTCTTGGTTTCTTGAAGGATAAACATATTGGAGAAACGTAATTCATTTTTTTTTCTTTCCTCCATTCCATGCCCTGTTGCATTGAAAGTCTTGAGATTTCTGTTTGGTTGTTTTTCTGTTCTTGTTCTCTCTTTCTTATTCAGGCAATTTGTGATAATTTTAGTCTCATCTTTGGTTGTATTGGTCGTAGTTCTCCCATTAAAAGAACACAGATAGTATGACAGGAACTAAGCTACTTTGTTGATTGCCCTTCAATAAAATGTTTTTTGGTGGCAGAGTGGCTATGCATCGACAATGGGTTGGTCAACGGATCAATTATTTTAGTCGCATTTATTGTTCATGATTTTTGAACAGGCATTTTCTGTACAGCTTGTTGCTTAAAAACTTTGGAGTGGTAAGTACATTTGAAGGTGGATAGTTCGGTGATCCTTACACTTTTCACCTAATTATATATCAGTTTGGTCATCCATCTGATGTGGAATGCACAAATATAAGGTCAAAATACGTAACAGTTACTCATCAATGGAACTTTATTAATGTGTGATTAGGAAGTATTGAGGTAAGTAAATCAATGCACCTGGCAAATTCTTGTGGCTTAATTGTGAATCGGTTTACTAGCGGAAGGAAAAGAAATGACTCGTGTCGACCTAAAATAATATCAAGAACACAGCCATGGTAATCCACTCTCTTTCACTCTCTCTACTTTGGATTCAAACCTAAGTTAAACCGCAACACATTTCAGGTGTTTTATCTTCCTTATCAATGATACTAGACTAGATGTTGAAGAGGCTAGCAAGGGTCACATAGAGGGGGGGTGAATAGGTGATTCTAAACAGCTTTTTAATATTTATGCGGAAATAAAACAAATTTTAGAAGAGTCTGAATAAAATTCAGATTCAATTCAAATTATATAAGAGATGTTCTAATGTGCATAATGTAAAATAAGAAATAAGGAATAGAGAATCTGCACACAAGTTTATAGTGGTTCGGCTTATAACAAGCCTATGTCCACTTTCCCACGCTTACAGTCTACTGGCTGGATTCCATTAAGTAATCAAGAGGAATTTACAGATTTTGAGTGATATCACTCTCGTGTATGATAGGACTCTCTATCTCACACAATCACTCTTACAAAGTAATCCTCAAGTTCTAAACTTTTTGGCTCAGAAAGACAAGAGAAATGATTAGAGTATGCTCAGACTTTGGACTTGTTGATTCTTGATTCTGTTGCTACCTTCAGCTGCTCGTTGATTTCCTTAAATACTCCTCTTCGTCCAAACTAACCGTTGGACAGCATTCAGAGGATCATCTTCCAATTTTCATCTTGGACAGATTTGTATAATAAGGATTGAGTAGCCGTTGGATGACAGATTCTGAATCCCGCTGATTCTAGTCGCCCATACAATCAGAATCTTAGTTTCCATAAGTAGAGCTTTGTCCGTAATAATGCATTCTTGTCGTAATATTTTTTTTTTTTTGATAACCCAGGGAACCCCCGCACGGCCGATAGCCGGGGAGTAAACCCTATGGGCGACACGTGCTAGCCACCACACACGTGCCACCGGTTAAGTCACCCTGCGGCGCCCTTTGTCGTAATATTTGACTGACAATCAATTTGATTAAGATTGAAACAATCAAAACTTTCCTTCTGTGAAATCCATACCAGATCATTAGCTGTTATGTTGAGTTCTGAGTTCTGCGTCTGAATAATTTCAACGTCTGCGTCTGCTTCTGAAAATCTCATCTTCTGCATCTGCTTCTGAAAAATTTTCAGCTTATGCGACTGCTTTTTAAAAATTTCATCTTCTGCGTCTGAACTTTCTCGTTCTGTGTCTGAATGACTTCTACATCTGCTACTCAGAACTTTAGATTATGTGGGACTCTAAGGAACTTATTTTTCCAGTTTGTAAAGTCTGAAAAGCTTCCTTCTGAGTTTCCAGAACATATATATATTCCTGTAATAAAATGGTTCAGAATAAGTATCGGATTTATAATTATCATGGTAGATTTTGTTAACTTCAAAATCAGTAGGAGTTTTCCTCAACAATCTCTCCCTTTTTAATAGTGACAAAACTTTTCTACAGATTGAATCAATTTGAAATTAATTTGAAGTAAATAAGCATATTTAACACATGAATCACAGATTGAAATTGAAAGAGCAAACTCTGTTGATATCTGTGTCTTTGCTTCCTTTGTACCTGCATATTAAATCTGCATATAATTTCTCCCCTTTTTTGTCATCAGCAAAAAAAATATTAAAGCGTTGATATTAACCAAACAGTTTAACAAGAAGAGTTGTTAAAATATTACAGACCAGGTGAGAAAAGGATGGTTTTTGAAAAATGTAAAAACATGCTATTTCTTGGAAGGGGTCCGAACGAGTTGAAAATTTTCCAAGAAGGAGACAGCTTCCTCAATCTTCGAAGAGCATTGACCCATAGCTTTGTCTATGTTGGTTGAGCACATAGCAGTAGCTTCCTTAAGTTCTGCTTTGTCTTTGGCTGCCTGAAAATGTTGAGTTTGGTAGTTTTCCTCAACAATTTTTTGTAGATTCTTCACATCTAGTTCCAGTGCAGCTTGCTTATCCTTGATTTCGAGCAGAAGGTCAAGAATGGTCTGATTTTCTGAAGGCTGATCTTGGATATTAGCTGGCTCAGACTGATCGAACCCCATGGTTACTTCTTCTGGAATCTCCCCCTGAAAAGGTGAATGATCTGCAGAAGCATGCTCTTCAGAATCAAGAGAAGACTGACCTACATTTTTTCGTGGTGGAGCAATGTATGGAATTATCTGAAGCAGATTAGAGTCTTCAGTTGTTGGATGTGCAATAGAAGCTGAGACATGAACATCATGTACCGTTTCAAGATGATTAGACTCTTCATCCTCATCTCTTAGAAGAAGTTTTCTTTTCTTACGATACACTTTCAAAGGAGTTAAGGAAGTACTCTGCTTGCTTGCCCTTACTGATTCTGCTCTCTTTCTTGCTACTCTCTCAGTTTCTTCTTTCCTATCCATAGTTTTTGCTGTTGACTTCTGAACAGATTTTCCTTTTTCTGCACTATTAATAGCAGTTTTCTCTTTTCGATAGTCAAACTGCTTCAAATTCATCTTGATGAGCATTTTCTCTGCAACAAGCATTAAAGGAACAGGAGTCTTGCATAAACTATTAGGAATAGTGATATTTAAGGAATGAAATATCCTACTGATAAGAGCACCATAAGGGAGTTGTCCCTTGTCTTTCAGAACCGTTCTGTACATGTGAAATATTATAATATGAGGAAGAGAAAATTGTTGTCCATTCAGAATTGCCCATATAAGCTTGATCTCAGATTTGGACAAGTCTGTTTTAGAAGCAGCTTTAGGTCTCAAGCAATTAATAATGATCTTATGTAAGATCACTGTTCTTCTGGTTAAATCTGAATAAGAGATCAGACGCTTAAGACCACTGGCAAAAGTTGGATTTTCTGATGCAGCCTTAGAAGCTTCTTCCAAACTCACTTCAAATGGAGTAAATTTGTAATTTTTGACACCAATAATCCGAGCCAGAGTTACCACCTTGAGATCATAAGTCTTGCTTCCAACGGAAAATTGAAGTCGATTGGGTGATAAAATTGAGAAATTCGAGTAAAAATATGCAGTTAGTTCTGCATATGTATATGCAGACTGAAAGCGGAATTCTATCATACCCAAATTCTGAAAAAAATGCACAGGAATGCCAACCCGATTGAGATAATCAAAATCGACGCTGCGATGCTGCATAATTCCTCTATTCATCAACAGTTTATAATATTCATGGTGAACTTTAAAAAGAAACAAACCTCTGCTCCCCTTTTCACCATAAGCAATGCTTAACTTCTTGTTGAAATTATAGTACAGTTTGGCATCCTCATCGATTGTACCCTTAAAATCTGTGGGCGATTTAGGGCTTGACTGAACCGATTTTCTTTGCAATGGAGTAGATGATTCTTCAATCTTCGCTTTGCCTTTACTGAGAATACTTGTGGACTGAGATACAAGATTAGGAAACAAGCGAGTGTAGCAGCGAACTAAATCTTCTTCAGATCGAAATTCGTTATCTTTTAAACATCAATTAAGAGCCGAATCAGATGCTTTACCCTTTTTCAATCTTTCGTAAGCTTTCCATACTTGTTTGATGTTAGGGAAGCGAAAATCAGTTTTAACCGAATCTTTTGGAGGAGACGATGGTTGCACTGCTTGTTGCGTCGCTTCAGAAGGTTCATTGCCATGATCTGAGTATGTATCAGAAATTTCCATGAATTCTGGCTTCTCTGACGACTTAATGTCTCTGTTTAGAATCCTTGACGACCGTCTCTTGAAAGGCATTGAGATCGATTCTAGAGCGCAAAGATGAGATATTGGAGAAGGAAGAAGAGAAGACTCGGAGTATTGTGATGAACGGGAGAGAAAAAGGTTCGTACATATAGGGTTTTGAAAAGAGACTGATGGGTTTATAAAAGAGAAAGACGGTTTTTAGAAAGAGAAGGTTATTTTTAGAAAGTAAAAAAATAAGCCCAAACATTTGGAAAGGATATACACTTTATGAGATATAAGAGATCACGACAATATTGTAATAAATCGTAGGCGTTAGGGATTCTTAAGTGTGGCGCCGTGGTGATGGGCCCTGCGCTAGCGTCACCCCAGGTTTACCTCTCCGGCTGTCGGCCGTACGGGGGGTTTCTGGGTTACCAAAAAAAAAAAGACAATATTGTAATAATATTTTAAGAACAATTAATCAGATAAATTGAGATACGTACCTGATTTGCTTCCAAAATTAACAAATGTGAAGGTATCCTTCCAAAAATATTCCCGCCAAACTTTAAATTATGTACGTACCGTTCTTTGAGAGTCTGAGAAATGTTCAGACTGAGAATACTTGATTTTGAAAAAAAATTCCTGTCTGTCAAACACTTCAAGAGAGTGGATCAGTAATGCACAATTTGTTTCTAATATATTCAAATGAGGATTTGTCAAGAGGTTTTGTGAATATATCAGCTAATTGATTCTTAGAATCAATGAATTGAATATTCATATAGCCATTTTGAACATGATCTCGAATGAAATGATGTTTGATATCAATATGCTTTGCACGAGAGTGAAGAATAGGATTTTTGGACAGATTAATAGCATTTGTGTTGTCACACTTGATTCTTCAACGGCAAAGTCTCGCAACTGCTGCTTTATCCATAGAATCTGTGCACAGCAACTTCCCAACGCTACATATTCAGCTTCTGCCGTAGAAAGTGCGACTGAATTTTGCTTCTTTGAGTACCAGGATACCAACATATTTCCAAGCAGTTGACATGTACCTGTAGTACTTTTCCTGTCCACTTTATATCCAGCTAAATCAGCATCTGAATAACCAGTAAGAGTAAAATCTGAATCTTTGAAGTATCAAAGACCTATCATTGGATAAGTTCCAATATATTTGATTATCCTTTTTACTGCAGAAAGATGCGATTCCTTTGGGTCTGATTAAAATCTTGCGCACATACAAACACTAAAAAGAATGTCAGGTCTAGATGTAGTAAGATACAATAATGGACCTATCATGCTTCTGTACACCTTTTGGTCCACCTTTTTACCAAGTTCATCCTTGTGCAGTTTGGATGATTGTGACATTGGAGTGTCTGTTTTCTTACCGTTTTGTAATCCAAACTTCTTGATAGTCTCCTTGGTATACTTCTCTTGGCAAATGAATGTACATTCTTTGGTTTGTTTTATTTGTAATCCAAGAAAGAATGTTAGTTCTCCCATCATGCTCATTTCGAATTCGTTCTGTATATTCTTAGAGGATTCCTTGCAAAGCAATTCGTTAGAAGATCCAAAGATTATATCATCAACATAGATTTGAACAAGTAGAAAATTCTTACCCTTTTTCTTAACAAATAAAGTTGTATCAACCTTACTTTTGATGAAATCATTTTGCAGACGGAAGTTACTTAACCTTTCGTACCAAGCTTTGGGTGCTTGTTTTAGACCATAAAGGGCCTTTTTGAGTCTGTAGACATAATCAGTCTTCCTTGGTTCTTCAAAACCAGGTGGTTGTTCCACATATACTTCTTCTTTAATATATCCATTCAGGAAAGCACTTTTTACGTCCATCTGAAATAGTTTAAAGTTATGGAAACAAGCATAGGCTAATAATAGCTGAATGGCTTCTAACCTTGCAACTGGTGCATAAGTTTCATCATAATCTATGCCTTCTTCTTGAGAGTAGCCTTTTGCAACTAGTCTTGCTTTATTTCTTGTGACTTTCCCTTTGTCATCCAGTTTATTTCTGAACACCCATTTTGTTTCAATTATTGGATGATTTTTGGGTCTTGGCACAAGCTCCCATACTTCATTGATTCTGAACTGCTGTAGTTCCTCCTACATAGCTTCTATTCAGCTTTCATCTTATAAAGCTTCACTAACTTCTTTTGGTTCAATTTCTGATATCAGTGTCAAGTTGCTGATGTTCTCCTTGTGTTTGGATCTTGTCTTGATTCCATCTTCTATTTCTCCAATGATGAGATTTTTCGGATGACTGGATTTATGTTTCCAGTTTTTGTCAAATCTTTCCTTCTGAATATCTGTAGACTCTGAAGGTTCTGATTGAGTCTGAATTGTATCTTCATTTCTTTCTTCTACAGATTCTACGATCTTTGGAGATTCTTGATGAATTTCTAATAGCTCTTGAATGTTGGGAGATGGTTCAGATTCATTTTTGTGAGTCTGAATATTTTTTTCAAACTTTACATTTATTGATTCTTCCACAGTCTGAGAATTCTTGTTGAAGACTCTGTATGCTTTACTTGTAGTAGAATATCCAAGGAAGAATCCTTCATCTGCTTTCTCATCAAACTTGCTAGTGCGGTCATTTGGATTTTTTAGAATAAAGCATTTACAACCAAACACACGAAAATACGAAATGTTGGGCTTTCTACCTTTGAAAAGCTCATAGGGGGTTTTCTTAAGAATGGGTTTGAGAAAAGCTCTGTTGATGATATAACATGCTGTAAATACTGCATCTGCCCAGAATTGATAAAGAATCTTACTTTCAATCAACAGTGTTCTTGCCATGTGACATCCCGAATTTCGGCCCATTTTTGGGATTTATAAAACGCGTAATTTGTCAGTGTGCTTATAGTAAAATCTCGCCCGGGAGCTGATCACTCCCGGTTATCATTTTAAATTAGAGATTTCGCTAGAATCGCACTCGATCAAATTTGGCCGTTATTTAGACCCCGGACTTAGTAGTCGATTTTCGGGAGTGTCGGGACGAAATAAATTGGACGGTGTCAATATTATTGAAGCCCACGTTGGGATTGTCAGGAATAATGGAAAAATGGGAGTTTTTGACCAGTGCGAATTTGGACTAGTAGACCTCCCTCGTTAAAATTTGGTTTCATTAATTTGGCCTTTGTCCCTTTTTGTGTGCGAGGCTCTTTTAGGATTGAGGGGCAATTTCCAGTTTTGAATTTGGACTCTCGGTTTGCGTTTAATAAAGAAATGAAGTTTAATTATTTTTCGGAAATCTCTCTCTCTTTCTCTTTCTCTCTCTCTCCTCTCTCCTCTCTGCCGCGTCTCCCCTCCTTCTGCGCACGTCCCCACCTGTCCATCAGACCTGCCTTTTCTCTCTCCTCCCTTTTCTTTTTCTTTTTCTTTTTCTTTTCTTTCTTCTCTTCTTCTCTTTCGCTGGCGTCTTCCTCCCCGACGCTCCTGCTTCTGATCTTCCTCTGCCCCTCGCCCGACCAGATCAGCCCAGCCACCGTGCGCCGTCCGACCGCCGATCAAGCTCGCCCTCAGCCTCGCCGTAGTCGCCGCCGTCGCCCCGACCGAGCCGCGTCGCCGTCGGTCGCCGCGACCGCCCGTCGCCGGCCTGCTCGCGGAGAGCGCGAACAGCAGCTCGCCGCGGCGTCCGCCGCGATCCGGCGTTGCCCAGCCGTCCGCCGACCGGCCCCCTCGTCCTCCGGCCACCGAGACGCCGCCGTGCCACCTCCAGCCGCCGCTCGACCCTCTCTTTCCCCTGATTTTCTCTCTCCCGAAGCCCTCCCCTGTTTAGGGCTTCTAGCGTCGCCGCCGCCGCGTGCCGCCGTTCCGGCCGCCGCCGCCTCGCCTAGGCCGTCCAGCCACTCCCCTCAGTCGCCTCCGCCGCCCTGCTGCCCCCCTTGGCCGCCACCACCTCCCCTCTCCTGTTCTTCTTCTTCCCCGGAACCTCCCCTGTTCTGGGTTTCTATCGTCGCGCGTCGCCCCGCCGCCACGCGCCGCCGCCCCAGCCGTCGCCGCTGCTCCGTCCACCACCGGTTGGTCCCCAGCAACCTTGCCCAGCCACCGGCAGCCCTTCCTCCCCCTCACTCTCCCTCTCCCTGACGCTCCCCTGTTCTGGACGCCCAAGCCGCCGCTCGCCGGAGGAGCTCCGCCGTCGCCGGAGCTGTTCCGCCGCCACCGGCGTCTCACCCAGCCTCGCCGGGCCGTCCCACACTCTCTGGCCGTGTCCATCTTAGCCATGGAATCGTCTAGTTCGTCGCCGCCGTTCGCGCCGTTTGCCGGAATCGCCACTCGCTGTACTGTTCCGGCGCGGGATCGTCGCTGTCCAGCCGCCATCGCCGCGTGTTCGGCTCGATTTAAAGCTTAGGACACCCGGTGAGTTTGACCCTAAACCCTAATTAGGATTAATTGCATTTCTGGACAAGTTTAGGGGTTAAATTAGGGTAATTTAGGGGTTATTGTGCATAGGATGGTAACGGTTGATGTTGCGGCTGATCTGGTGAATTATATTGACCGTTTGATAAGATTTCGCGGCTATGTATGTGCCGAGAGATGGCTGGTCAGGTTTGGAATGGAATAGCCCAATTTTGGGGAAATTCGGGTCTAGAATGCGGATGCTAATGCGCGCCTTATTTGGCATTATGGTGGCTGATTAAAATGGTGTCTTGGGGAGTCCAATGGAATATTTTGAGGTCATTAGATGATCCGATGTAATTGATTTAGTGGCTGTCCATATCGGGTTTGAATAGGACAAAGCGCGATCAATTTGGGGGTTAGTTGTGGAGGCCGTTGAGAGCAGATGTTGTGGCGTATTTGGTGGCTTAGCGTAATGTTCTAATGGAGGTTTAGTGGTCCGAGAGGCGCTGTACATTGGCTGGACAAATTTGGATCAGAATGACCCAAGTTCGGGTATTAAGTGTGGAATTTTAGTGCGCGCGTCATTAGTTCTTGTGATGACTGATCCAAGTGAAGTTTTGGGGAGTTTAATGGAGCATTTTGAAGTTGATTATTGGCCTAGACATTGCGGTATAGTGGCTGGACACAACGGGATTTGATTTAGGCGAAGCGTGATCAAATTGGGGTTTAATTGTGCAATTATAAGGAATGATCGCATTGATCAATTGACTAGCTAAATGAGCTCTGGTGGTGATTGATCTATGATGCCATGTCGCACGCCTAGCGGGACTAGAAATGGAATAGCATGGCGGGCCCAAATTATATTGAATTTCATTTCTTTAAGTATGTGCAATAGGTGCCGGGTTTAGATGGACTAAACCGGAATGAATTGGGCGTGCCGACGTGTTGAATTGATCGAATGGTGAATAATATTACCTGGCACATTTTGGCATTAATAATTAACTTGGGTCCCATTCCACGTGATTCCGTTGTTTGTATTTTGATATGGATGGGATTGTGAGTGGAAATTGTAATTCAATGCGCTTGACATATCAAGGCATGGCCTTCGGGTCGAATTATATCTGTGACCGACGGGTCAGGCCTTCGGGTCAAATTATATCTGTGACCGACGGGTCAGGCCTTCGGGTCGATTTATAACTGTGACCGACGGGTCGGGCCTTCGGGTCGATTTATAACTGTGACCGACGGGTCGGGCCTTCGGGTCGAATTATAACTGTGACCGACGGGTCGGGCCTTCGGGTCGATTTAACTGTGGATGACCATTGCGTCATGGCCTACGGGTCGATTTAATTGTTGATGACCATTGGGTCATGGCCTTCGGGTCGATTTAATTGTTGATGACCATTGGGTCATGGCCTTCGGGTCGATTTAATTGTTTATGAGTTATAATGATATTGAATGCCTAACCTGCAGGGCGGTGATATAAACAATTTAGGCCGTGGGCCTTGGAATTTGTGGTTATTTAATGATACATTGCTTAGCGTGTTTAATTAACCTGTCAGGAGGTGCACGTTAGCCTAGTTTAGGTTTAGGGAATTACTCACTGAGATTATTCTCATTGTTGTTTAAATCCCAATTTTTCAGACCCCCAGCCTTGAGGATGGCAGGCGTACCGAAGTGTTCTTGGAAGGAGCCCCCGACCGGTTGTAGTGGCCTTTAACTGCCTTTGATTAATGAGCATGGGCTGTAAATGAATTTTATGTCTGGTGCCCAGTATCATTGCCAGTGTCATTATTTGTGCTGGTTGTTGTATGGCTATCCTTGGTTATGTATATATTATTGTTCGGGTGATTTTGATTTGCTTCCGCATGTGCTTTAAGTCTCTGTGTTGGGAATCGGGTCGGCGACGCGTCCTGGGACGTCGCAGTCAAATCGACCTTGGCGAGGGATGTGGCGCGCCGTGGGGTTCGGGGCGTGACATGCCATTTCTTGTAAAGAACGATTTTTCCTTTCCACAACACCATTTTGTTCTGGTGTATATGGAGTAGAAAAATTGTGTTGAAGGCCATTTTCCTTACAAAAATCTAAAAAACTTTGATTTTCAAATTCTCTCCCATGATCTGTTTTAATGCAAGAGATGGAATAGCCCTTTTCATTCTGAACTCTTTTTGCAAATTTTGAAAAGCATGAAAATGCCTCATTTTTATGAGCAAGAAAGAACACCCAAGTAAATCTTGTGAAATCATCAACAATAACCAAATAATATTTCTTACCACCAATGCTTTGTATTCTGGTTAGTCCAAACAGATCCATATGAAGAAGCTGCAAAGCACGATCAGTGGAAACATGATGTATAGATTTGAAATAACTTCTTACTTATTTTCCTAGAGTGCAGGCATTGCATAATTCTGTTTTCCTGTATTTCAAATCTGGCAAACCTCGAACCAGTTTCTTGTTTGAGATCTTTGAGATTTGTTTCATACTGATATGCCCCAACCTTCTGTGCCACAAATCTCCATCCTCTTTGATTGAGATCAAGCAATGAGTGAAGTTTGGATTGACATCTAGAAGATAGATATTGCCACGTCTTCTTCCTGTAAATGTTTGAGAAGAATCTTTGCTTGTTCCTGAGCATGTATCTTCTTGAAAGTTAATTCTGAAACCTGTATCACATAGCTGGCTTATGCTTATCAAATTGTAGTTGAGTCCTTTTACCAACGAAACATTATTGATTGTGAGTCCTCCAATTTCAACCGTTCCTTTGCCAATGATTTTTCCTTTGGTATTTCCTCCAAAGGAAACTTTTCCACCATTCAGATTGTGTGGATCAACAAATATGCTTGGATCTCCTGTCGTGTGTCTAGAGCATCCACTGTCTAGGTACCACTTTCTTTTTCTCTTTGTGGTTACCTGCAAGAATTAGAACATCTCAAGTTTTCTTTGGTGCCCAAGCTTGTTTGGGTCCTTGAGCATTAGTATAAGCTGTTTTAACAAAATCTCTTCGAATAGGTCTCCAGACCTTAGGACATTCATTCTCAAAATGTTGTGGATCTCCACAATTTGAGCATTTGAGAGCACTTCGGCCAACGGGTTTGATAAAATTCTTTTTGAAATGTTTTTTATAAGCTTGTCGAGGAGGTCTTTGTCTTAATCTCTCCTTGACTTATGAAAAATCAATCAAGTTATCACTTTCCTTTATAAATCCTAAACCAGATTTGTTATAGTAAGGAATTTGAATGGAAAGGATATGCTTCAAGGTTTCTGAACCTTTTGAAAATTTGGAAGTAATTTCTGAAATTTCCTTTTTCAAAAAAACATTTTCTTTGGAAAGAAAATCTCGATTTTCTTTGATTTGATGAAATTCTTTTTGAAGGAAATCGATTCTTTCTTTTTGAGAAATATCCTGTTGCCTTTGTGATGAATTTTCCTTTTTTATAGAAGAGATTCTTTTAAGAGCAGTCTTAAATTCAAAGCATAATTCATCAATATAATTTGATACTTCAATAGACATTTCAGAAGGTTTTACCTCGATTTCCACTTTAGGATCAGAATCAGAATCTAAGTCTGAATCTGACTTTGCCATTAGACAGAAATTTGAGATATCTTCATCACTATCTTCGCACTTTGTGTCACTCCAAGTTTTTGCCTTTAAGGCCTTCTTTGCTTTCTCAAATTTGGTCTTCTTTTTCAGAAGTGGACAGTTAGGCTTGATATGTCCACGTTTCCTATAGTGAAAGCATATTATATCCTTTGATCTCACTGTCTTATCGATAGACTTCTTATTTTCAAAAGACTTCTTCCCTTTGAGATTTTTTTCTCTGATTTTCATTCTCTTATACTTTTTTATGAAGAGAGCTAGTTCTTCATCATCAACATCTTCATCTTCAAAATCTGCATCAGAATCAATGTTAGTTTTCAATGCAATTGACTTATTACCTCTGGTTTCAATCTGCTCATTCCGTTTCTCAGTCTCATATGATTGAAGAGTTTCAATTAACTCATTCACTAATAGAGGCTTGATCCTTTGAGTCTCACGAAGAGATATTTTGATGTTATCCCACTGATTTGTCAGTCCTCTCAGAAGTTTGTTGACTTTCAATGCATCTGGGACTGGTTGTCCTTGATAGGCAAGATCGTTTACTATGTCAGTAAACCTGTCATAAAAATCAGCAATTAATTCTCCAGACTTCATTTTGAAGGATTCATATTGACCAAGCAAAATATTGATTTGAGTTTCCTTGACTCGATCTGTTCCTTCATAAGTAATATGGAGAGTATCCCATATTTTCTTAGCAGATTCACAAGCAGTAATTTTTTTATATTCAACAGGAGATAAAGCACAGTAGAGAGAATAAATTGCTTTTGAATCTAAAGTTTCTCTTTTAGATATCTCAGTTTGAGATAATGGAAGATATGCTGCTTTGCTTGTATCTGCCTTTTCTTTTTGAATCTGAAAACTTTGGGTTGACTCCTTTGATGATGACATCCCATTGCATATGATCAATTGACTTAATGAATGCCTTTATCTTATTCTTCCAGACACTATATTCCTTGCCATCGAAATATGGTGGTCTGTAGTTGCTCTGACCTTCAATGAGCCTTAGAGCACCATAGCTAGCCATGTAGATTGTTAGCTCAGAAGTAAAAAACTTCAGTAAAATAAGCAACCTGCTTTGATACCAATTGAAGAGGTTAGCAAGGGCCACCTAGAGGGGGGTGAATAGGTGATTCTAAACAGCTCTTTAATATTTATGCGGAAATAAAACAAATTTCAGAAGAGTCTGAATAAAATTCAGATTCAATTCAGATAATATAAGAGGTGTTCTAATGTGCAGAATGTAAAGTAAGAGATAAGGAATAAAGAATCTGCACACAAGTTTATAGTCGTTCGGCTTATAGCAAGCCTACGTCCACTTTCCTACGCTTACAGCCTACTGGCTGGATTCCACTAAGTAATCAAGAGGGATTTACAGATTTTGAGTGATATCACTCTCGTGTATGATAGAACTCTCTATCTCACACAATCACTCTTACAAAGTAATCCTCAAGTTCTAAACTTTTTGGCTCAGAAAGACAAGAGAAATGATTAGAGTATGCTCAGACTTTGGACTTGTTGATTCTTGATTCTGTTTCTACCTTCAGCTGCTCGTTGATCTCCTTAAATACTCATCTTCGTCCAAACTAACCGTTGGACAGCATTCAGAGGATCATCTTCCAATTTTCATCTTGGACAGATTTGTATAATAAGGATTGAGTAGCCGTTGGATGACAGATTCTGAATCCCGCTGATTCTGGTCGCCCATACAATCAGAATCTTAGTTTCCATAAGTAGAGCTTTGTCCGTAGTAATGCATTCTTGTCGTAATATTTGACTGACAATCAATTTAATTAAGATTGAAACAATCAAAACTTTCCTTTTGTGAAATCCATACCAGATCATTAGCTGTTATGTTGAGTTCTGAGTTCTGCGTCTGAATAATATCAGCGTCTGCATCTGCTTCTGAAAATCTCATCTTCTGCATCTGCTTCTGAAAAATTTTTAGCTTATGCGACTGCTTCTGAAAAATTTCATCTTCTGCGTCTAAACTTTCTCGTTCTGTGTCTGAATGACTTCTACGTCTGTTACTCGAAACTTTAGATTATGTGGGACTCTAAGGAACTTATTTTTCCAGTTTGTAAAGTCTGAGAAGCTTCCTTCTGAATTTCCAGAACACACATATATATATATATTCCTGAAATAAAATAGTTCAGAATAAGTATCAGATTTACAATTATCATGAAAGGTTTTGTCAACTTCAAAATCAGTAGGAGTTTTCCTCAACAGATGTAAGTACTTGCATCAAGCTTTAAGCGCGAGAAGTAAACTAATATGCTTCTCTCTTAATGAGAAGTAGAAAAGGAAATGCTTAAATTGTAGCAAAAATAGAATCCTGACTCCTGTGAAGCTGATTGCGCTTTTAGCTCCCAAGAACATATCTAGCAATATAAAGACCAAAATCTTACTCCTTTCTTCCGGTAGTCCCTCGTTAAATAGCCGGACACACTATTGCAACACTCCAAATAAGTAAGTTTTCTTTCTATCATTTGCTTCCACGCCGGCGGCGGGGAATGCTCTCGCCCAGAGTGAAGACTAAGGTAAGGATACTTTTGACGACGTCAATATCCATCATTGCTGAAAATTGTTATCTGCACATAACTAGATCCTCTTCCGTACTGTGCCATCTAAATATAATGCTCGTCTGGATGATCAACTGTCTCCATCTAAACAGCCTGTTGCAGTTTGGAGATCTTCTCTTACAGTCTGGATGAGTTTCCCGTTTTTCGTAGTCATATCTCAGTGCATATATTAGACCCTTGTCTGCAATAGGACAAGATAACATAACTCTATGTGCAGAACTTTAATAGCGCATCACTAGGAATATGATTTGCAATCGTTCCTTTCTATTAATTTGAACAATTAGGATTGCTTTTGCAATTTAATGTCTTGTTATGCATTTTTTTGATAATCAGTTGAAGATATCCTAACTGTTAGTAACGATAAACCGTTAAAAGAAATTATATGCATTACCCACAAGTGAATAGAGTGAGTGTAACGCTCGATAAGGACATTCCATACAGAAGAGTTCTTGAATTGCGGAAAACTGCTTGCATTAGATAGAACTTTACTCTATTGAGCAAGTATAATGCTCGATACCGATATGCCAATTGTGGAAAATTGTTGTTTTAGATTAAATAAAAATAGTAAGACTAATTGTCAATAATAGTATGCAATGTTATATAGAACTTTTTGGAAACAATAATGATTGACAAGAAGTCAAAGTTAGTCTGAAAGAACGTATAAGTTATAACGGTCCTAAAGATCGATATGTCATTTAAATCAAAGTTTTTGAATTGGAAGTCCAAGATTGTCTTCCATTTCAACAAATCGATATACCTAAGTCAAGAAGAAATTCGCTTCTAAAAACATGTTGAGTAGAAATTCGACGTAACTGTTCATAATAAAAGATGGTCAAGAATAAATTTGCAGCTAAATTGTTAAATCGAAATGTCCAATATGTATAATGCAATTTGATACTCAAGCAACTATGCAAAACTTGAGAGTTGTCCACGCATGGTTGGGTCTCCACCAGCAAGGAAAGCACATAGAACTACATCACTCACACCTTCAATTTGTTTATAGATTTAGTTTATGGTTGATATGATGGACGAAACCAATTACAGTGCAGTAATTACACGCAATTTTGTGATTTTTGTTGGGACCTAGGGGGGTTTGTTTTGCCGAAAATACTTTAAAATATATTTTTGTTAATTTTTTGTGTTTGGCACATGGAAAATCAATGACACACTGAAAAACATTTTCCATCAAAAGAAATCACCATAGCATAAAGAGTGGAAAATGATTTCACCCGATCAAATGGGAGGAATCCAAATGAGGCCTCCTAAAAAATCGCAACCAAACTGAAAATTGTTTCAAAAAACGGAAAACTACCCATTTTTAAAGAAATTGATTTCCGAAGAAAACATTTTCCTGTGTCATGAAATTTTTTTCACGAAATAAATACATCTTTAAGATGGGTCTCGCAAACTCTTAAGATATGATCGGCTTGATCTAGAAAACATATACAATCTCAATGACAGTTTTGGGAAGACATGGGGAAAAGTGCAAAAAAAGTCCTAAACCTTTTATATTTGTGCTAATTTAGTCATAAACCTTTTTTTGGTGTCAATTCAGTCCTCAACCTTTTGCATTTGTGCCAATTTAGTCCTAAACCTTTTTTTTTGGTACAAATTTAGTTCTAAATCTTTTATATTGGTGTTAATTCAGTCTTAAACCTTTTTATTTTTGTGCCAATTCAGTCCTTCCGATCAATTTTGACCGAATTTTGCTGGCCGATCACTAGCGCTAATGTGGACAACTTTTAATAATATTTTAATATTTTTTTGAATTTTTATTTTCTTAATTTTTTTCCCTCCCCCCTCCTTCCTCCAGCCTGTCGCTGGCCACATTGCGAGGCTCGCCCTCGCCATGGCTGGGCGACGCTGGACCTCGTCAGATTTGGCGAGGTTGTGCCTCTCTTAGCCATGACAAGGCTTGCCTTCGCCGTTGCTAGGGGGCAAGCTTCGCAATGTGGCTGACGAGGTTGCGCCTAGGCATGGCCACGGGCCGGTTTCAGCCTGGAACCAGCCCAGTCAAACTTGGGCCCGGAACGGGCGATTCCGGGCCCGGTTCCCAAAAAAAATTAAAAAAATAGAAAACTTGTAACAGGGCCTACATGTCTGCATGCCCATTGCCAGGGCAGCCTTTGCAGGCTGCCTTGGCAGCGGGCAAAAATAAAATAAAATAAAATAATAAATAAAAACAAAAAGATAACCGTTGTAATTTGCAACGGTTATTTAGCCTTTTTTTTCCTAAATTTTCTTCTCATTTTTTTCTTATAAATTCTCTCAATTTTCTCAATTCGCGCAATTCTCTCTTAATTATCCCAATCAATCTGCTCAATTCTCTCAATCCACTCAAAAAATGATAAGTGGAAGTCAAGTGCCAATTGGCAAAGGTAAGAATATCATGATGTAATCCCATCATTCTTTTGATCCTTGTGATTATGCATATTTTCAAGATGATAAAATCAACATTTTTTCCGATGTGTAGCGCGTCCCGACGCAAGAAAGTCTTCATCCTCATGCCAAAATGTCTACAACAAAGAAGGCGGAGCAGAAACTTACATCTAACATTTGAGACCACTTCACGAAAACAAAAAGGTTTGATATTGGTAAAAAAGGTATGATATAATTTATAAACATTATGGGAAAATATATAAATATACAGGTGGACAAGGATATGGAACATTCAAATGACATCTTAGAGCAAATATCCAACCCAAGCGGAAATTGATATCAGACAACAACAAATTTCCGGGTACGTCAATCCTAACACTTCTCCTTTATTTCGTTTTAATGAAAAAACTTATAAGGAAGAATTAGGTAAATTTGTTTCCGTTGAACATTTATCATTTAATTTTGGAGAAAGATTTGGTTTTAATCAATTTGTACAAAAAGCATGTGTTTCACAAGCAAAACGTGTTCCTAGAAATACACTTAAACGAGTAATTAAAGATCTTTACAAATATGGAAAAAAAGATTTATAAAATTTTTTTATGCAATTTAATGGATGTGCATATATGTAGTGATATTTGGAGTGATCATTAGAAAATTCATTCTTACGTAAGCATAACATGTCATTGGATAGATGACGATTGGAATATTAAAAAAAGAGTCATTGCATTTAGAGTTTTCGATAGTAAGCATATGACAAATAATATTTATAGAATAATTAAGTAAATTTTAGAAGAACATTATTTGCTTAACAAAATTTTTTCAATTGGTTTTGATAATGTTACGGCAAATACTGCTTCAATTGCCGATTTAGAAAATATTTGTAAACCCGCTTTTGGCAGAAATTTTTTTCACATTAGATGTACTTGTCATGTTTTAAATTTATGTGTACAAGATGGTTTAAAAACTCTTGATATTTTTCTTGAATCAATAAAAATGGCAATTCAATTTTTATGGAAACATCCCTAAAAAATGAAAGAATGGGGTGGATTTTGTAAAGCAAATAAAAGAAGGCCAAAAAGATTTTCAAGAGATATTCCAACTTGTTGGAATTCTACTTTCCACTTGCTTAGTAAATCTTTTGCATATAGATATTTATTATGTGCATTCATTTCTAATAATATACCTTAGATTAATTTATACCCGTAAGAGTGGGATATTTGCAAAATTTTTTTTAGATATTTTAAAGGTTTTTAATGATACAACTTATACTTTATCCGGTGTTTATTATCCTACTATGCATTTATTTTTAGTAGAGTATATTAATATTGTCGGAGTTTTTGAGGAATATGAAAATGATGTTGAATTACAAAATACTATAGTAACAATGAAAATGAAGTGGCTACATTATTATAGCGAAATTTTCATTATTTATTTAGTTGCTTGTGCTTTTGATCCGCGTTGCAAATTAGATTTAGGTGATTATTTGTATATGTATTATCAATGTTTACATTATGGTACAGTATGTTTACATTATGATACAGTAAATGTTACAATCATACTAAGAGAGGTTAAAAACGTAGTAATAGAATTAATAATGAATTTTATACTAAATATAATTTAGGTGATATTGGATATTCTCAATCTACCGAGACACAAAGTGAGAGTACAGGTAACATTAGTAAAGGGTACCAATTTTTATTACATAGACAAAAAAAACAAAATGGAGTAATAGGAAATATTTCTGAATTAGAGATGTATCTAATCACTTCCTTTGAGTTTAATGAATCCGAAGGTAGCACAGGTTTTTTTAATTTTGGATTGGTGAAAGAGGCACGTAAGCCAATACCCAATTCCTTCTCTTATTGCAAAACAAAATTTTGCAACCCCTTGTTACACAGTTGCGGTCAAATAAATATTTAGTGCCGAACGTAATATTTTGGATAAACAACGTTCAAGA
The DNA here is from genome assembly GCA_031216235.1 of Syzygium jambos. NCBI lineage: Eukaryota > Viridiplantae > Streptophyta > Magnoliopsida > Myrtales > Myrtaceae > Syzygium > Syzygium jambos. The sequence continues at coordinate 8,571,990 of CM062229.1, read as the reverse complement.
TTAGTTCTAGAATCAATAGAGGCTCAAGCTTGTGTTGATGATTGGACGAAGACTCAATACCGATAATAAGAGATAGATCGGAATAATGAATCCGAATTCTTTAATGAAGGAGATACCATTACTACCGGTATCGGTACCGGAACGGGTAGCGACTGAGGGTAAAAGAATTGTTGGATTTGTCAAATATTTCAAGGACCCTTGTTTCTCATACTGGGCACATTCACATGAACTTAGGGAAACCGAAGTATAATCCGATGACATGTGACCCTACGCACGGAATGCGGGGGTAGTGCCCTCAAAACAACAATGGATTTGGGCTTGTGTTTAAGTTGGCCCGTTTGTTGTGGGATCAAAGGGGTTTCGGATAGGTTTAGGTTTTGGGGTCATTTTAGGGCATATATATTGTGCTCCTTTTTTTTATAAATCATTGTAACGAATTGTAAGGCGCTTAATGATAATTCATTAAGTTCATGCCCCCTCTTTCTCTCTTTTTTTCCCCAAATTTGATTACAATTTATATTGAATAATTCATTATTTCATAATTCATTATTTTTTATTTCATAATTTTTTAAAATTTTTAAATTATGAATTGGAACCGGCTCGAAATCGGCAGGAACCGGAACTGGCCTGGAACCGGAATCGGAACTGGTCAATTCTGAACCGTGGCCATGCCTAGTCGCACCAGTGGCCGGTCACCATACCGGCGACCGGCTGGAGGGGGAGGAAAAAAAAAGAAAAAAAGAAAATAAATAAATAAAAATTCAAAAAAAGTTAAAATATTATTAAAAAAGTTGTATACGTCAGCGCCGGTGATTGGCCGTAGGCCAGCCGGCATTTACGTCAGTAAAATCCGGCCAAAATTGGTCGGAATGACTGAATTGGCACAAAGATAAAAAATGTTAAGGACTGAATTGGCACTAATACAAAAAGTTTAAAATTGAATTGACACTAATTCAAAATGTTTAGAATTGAATTGACTTCAAAAAAAGGTTTAGGACTAAATTGGCACCAATGCAAAATGTTTAGGACTGAATTGACATAAAAAAAAATGTTTAACACTAAATTGACACAAATACAAAAAGTTTATGACTTTTTTGGCACTTTTCCCGAAAGCCATGTCTCTTCCTCTCTCCCTTCCCGTATTCTTCCATCACTAAAATCTATCATCGAATTTGTTTAGCTTCTCTTATTAGAGAAATTCTTGTGTGTAGTTATCATTCATTTATCATGATAAACTCAAGTGCTCTTTTAATTCTCATTCATATCACTCTCATTCATGCTTATGTGAGTGCACAAGACATGTCGTGCATTCACACACGCTTGTTTAGTACTTTGGAGTGTGGCAAATATGCATCCAAACCTAAACTTGCCCATAAACCAAGTTCATTTTCTTTCAAGGAAAAAAAAAGAAATTAGAGGATGTTCTTTGATGCACAGCTATTCAAAACAAAAGAAACATTCTTCTCCATACATGCATCAAATTCATCATCTTTGGTTGCAAATGCTTAATACGTCACTAGATAGTCACCTCTCTAAACTAAAAACTGACAGAAATGCTTTATAAAACCTTGACCAACATAATCCACAACTTCTAGACCTCACATCATAGTCTTTATCTTAAATTCCAAATTCCCTTGAGCGCTTCCAGTGCCTTGGGCGTTCTCAATCTCCTTCTCTTACGCCTCAGCATTCTTTGTTTTCGCATCCATGTGCGCATTCCCTGCTAGGGCTTCAGCTTCAGCCTTAACACTTTCATGGGTCGAACCGTCGCCACCATCAGACCTGCCCCTGGCCAGGCAGCTGCTCGCGCGGTGCCCACTCTTCGTTTCTACCCTCCTCCTCTTCCTGTCTTCTCTCTCCAACTGGTAATGGGTCATCATGTGAAAGGCAAACAGTGGTGAAGTCCTAAAGAAGCCTATAAGAATTTTCTAATGTGGGCTTCGTTAATTGAAATTAACTGAATTAGTTTGGTCTAATAAAGTTAAGATATATGGTTTCTTAATAAGTTTAATATAGGGCTGGCTGGTATGGGCCGAGTACGGCCTAGCCCGTAATGAGATGGTCCATGGTCGAAGACTCTATAAATAGCGCTTAAGTCCCCCATAACCCGATGATGCACAATTTGACTCATATACAGATCTAGAGAGAACTTTCTTCTTGTGAGTGGCAATCTCATTAGGCCAGTATTCTAACGAATGGTATAGGGGAGAAGAACTTGTGTTCGTGTTCGGAAACCGTCGCAAATTCCGCTTCAAGTTCGATGGATTCCAAATCAGGTATGCGGATCGACAATTTCTCCATTATCGTATTTCGATTTCTGATATGGTGATTTTGGGCGTGCCATTTTCGTAGCCAACATGTGGTATCAGAGCCTGCCATAGATTAGAATTGAAACATGCGAATTAGGATCGTTTTCGTTTTGTCCGAGAGGTTTTTGCCCAGTTAAATTTTATTAAATATTTGGAATCTACTCGTTGAGACGAAAAGAATGGTGGGTAGCACGTTGCCGGAGGAGACCGGACGCGTCGTTACGTGCCTACACGCGCCCTAGGCGCGGCGGCGCGTGACGACCATGCGCCGCCGTGTCGAACCGGCGCGTCTTTCTGCTGGTAACTGCAGATTGACGTCAGCATGACGTTAGCGAGGGTACGGATCCGAGTTGACCCGGATCCCGACCCGACCCGGATCTTAACCCGACCTGATTATTGACCCGATCCGAGTTTCGACTCGACCCGATTGTTGACCCGACCTATCAATCGGTCGGACCAGTCCATTGATCGGTTGGATCGGTCAACCGATCAGACCGGCTGTTCAGATCGGTTTGATCGGCTAAACACGAGTGCACGCACCGCACCTTCTGGCGGCGCGTGTGGGCGCGTCCGACGTCTGTTTTGGACGTTCTTGGTACCGACGCGCTCGTATTGAGATGCTCTACATTGTAGTGTATTTATTTTACATGTTTGAAGCTTTTACAGATGTGAAAATACGTATAGAAACCTATATACACGTATTTTTAGGGTATTTTTGCGTATTTTCTTGTGTTTCTCTATGGTTTCGGAAATTCATATGGTAGCTCACATGTATATCACTACATAAGGATTGTGTAGAGTGTAATTTATTGTCTATCAATGAATGGAACAATATAATTAGCATGACATGTAATTTCAGAGACATACGCCCCTGTCTTTACGTCTAGCATTACATGTATATAGAGAATGTGATACATAAAATTCATATCCCTGATATGAGAGATTTTCAAGGATTTAGTTGGGTAGTGATCGCTAAAGTGACATACTTGACTGGGTTTGAGAAATATCAGTCTCATGTTGTGGTGGGTTGTCTCTTGTTCTATTGCACGATCATACTCTCAAAGGAGGTGATCTTGTATTGGTTCATGGAGGGGTATATGTATAGTATGTGCTTTAGAAATGACTAATCTTAGTGGTTCATACACCCAAAGGTGGTGATTTCATGAAAGATTAGAATATGTTCTCATGGCCGCTGTCATGTGGAGAGTATACAACTGTATGTCATATTTTCTGCTCAAAGGTGATTATGTGATGATATATGTAACTCTATGAATAAGTACTCACATGATACAGATTGTATTGTTTATTTGTTTTCCAATCATCTTTTCTATAAACGGCAATTCCATTTCTATTAAGGTCCTTACTGGGTTGAACTTTAAGAAATGGAAAGAGGATTTTCTATTTGGAATGGAGTTGGTAGATGTCCACATTACTCTTACAAAGGATAAGCCGGCAGATATTACGGCCACCAGTACTGAAGCTGAGAAAACGGACTATGTTGTATGGGAAAAGAGCAATCGGATTTACTTATTGACAATGAAGAAATCCATTCAAGAACACTTAAAAAGTGGTTTGCCAGCTGATTGTACTACTAAGGAAATGATGGTAGCTTTAGAGGCTAGAAATCGCATTTCATCTAATGTTGAGGTTGGTAGCTTGCATTGTGCATTGGGCCCTGAACACCCTTCTACCTAATTTTGGGATTGTAAAGACAAATTACAATTCTCAAGATGAGACTTGATCAGTTAATGACTTGATAGCAAGGGTAGTGGCAGGGGAAGAGAAACTTAAGAAAGAAAAAGGGCATCTAGCCTTATATGTTTCTGGTTCCCACAAAAAGAAGGATAAGAAGTTTAGAAATCATAATCATAAAAGTACTCATGACACTACCGATCAATCTGACAATATGGGTCCAAAGAAAACATCCTTCAAAAGGGATGGTGACCGCTGCTTCTTTTGTAAGAAGAAATATCACATAAAGAAGGACCATCGAAAGTTTAAAACTTGGTTGTCCAAACGTGAGCCTATAGATAATGATTTTTTGACACTTATTTGTGAATCCAACTTATCAGAAGACCATCCAGTTCTTGATGGCTCGATAGCGGTGCAACTAATCATGTTGCATTTACCATACAAGGATTCATAAACTGGAGGAAGCCAAATCAGGATGAGTCAAGACTCATTGTGGGAAACAACGAGAAAGCCGATGCTGTGTTTGTGGGAGATGTTATATTGATTCTAGACTCTGATTTTAGATTAATGTTGAAAGACACTTTTTATGTACCTTTTTTTAGATGGAACTTAGTTTCCGTATCGTGTTTGGACATATATGGCTACTCTTTTAAAATCAAGAACAATGTTATTTCTTTGTTTCTCAATTCAAATAAGGTTGGGTGCTGTTATATGTCCAACGGATTGAACAGATTGTGTTTGTCTCCCAATGACATATACGTTGCTTATACGGCTGAAAAGATTGTTTCTAAGAGACCATTACCTAAAGAACAGTCTTATGCATTGTGGCATAAATGGCTTGGTCATATCTCTAAGAATAGAGTAGAAAGGCTGATAAAGACTAACATCCTGCCTGCTCTTAAAGATGACTTAGAGACATGCGTAGACTATTGTAGAGGTAAAATGACCAAGATAAGAAAGAAAACTGTAGTCTGAAATTCTGACCTGTTGGAGGTCATTCACACTGATATAAGTAGATCCTATACGGCAATCTTATGTAGAAATTTTTATTTCATCACATTTATTAATGACTATTCTCGATATGGCTATCTGTACTTAATTAAAGAAAAGTCTGAGTCTCTTGACAAGTTCAAGATTTTTCGTACTGAAATCGAGAAACAATTGGGAAAGGTTACAAAGGTTGTTAGATCTAACCGAGGTGGAGAGTATTATGGCAAGCATGGTGATGCCGGATAGCTTAAGGGGCCATTTGCCAAATACTTAGAGGATTCTGGGATAGTGGCTCAGTTCACTATACCTAGGAGTCTTGAGCAAAATGGTGTAGCCGAAAAGCGCAATCACACCCTTATGGAAATGGTGAGGAGTATGATTAATAGGACAAATTTACCTGATTTTTTGTGGGGTGAAGCTTTGAAAATAACTTTGTACATTCTGAATCATGTACCTACTAAAGCTGTTTCATTGACTCCTTTTGAGTTATGGACTAGACGTAAGCCTAGCTTAAACCATCTTAAGGTTTGAGAATGTCCTACAGAAGTGAAGTTATATAATCCAACATTAAGTAAGTTGGACTCCAGAACCACTCGGTGTTACTTTATATCTTACCTGGATCATTCGAAGGGATATTGGTTCTATAATCCTAATGGAGGCACAAGAATTGTGGAATCACAGATAACCAAATTTCTGTAGTTTGATGTGGCAGAAGAAAGTAGCTGCTCACAAACTATTGAGGATAATAGTACGGTGGGTAATGTTGTATCTTTACCTACTCCTATACAGATAATTGTGGATACTTCCACACCATAGACTGAACCTGTTGAGGCTCAGGATCCTGTTGTTGAAATAGTTCATAATGAAGTTCCTCAAGGATGATGCTGTTACTGCTTCAGTAAGGAGATCTATTAGGGAGAGACGATCGGCTATACCATCGGACTATTTAGTCTATATAGGAGAGCATGACTACGATATTGGTTGTGGCTGATCCAGTGACTTATGCGGAAGTTGTTTCTTGTCCTCAGTCGGAACTGTGGTTGGATGCAATGAGAGATAAAATGCAGTCTATGAAGCATAATGGAGTTTGGGAACTTGTTGAATTACCTGAAAGTCATAGACCCATTAGCTGCAAATGGGTGTATAAGATTAAAAGGGACTCCAAAGGAAAGATTGAGAAGTTTAAAGCCAGACTAGTAACCAAGGGTTTCACTCAGAGAGAAGGAGTAGACTATGAAGCAACTTTTTCTCCAGTCTCTTATTAAGATTCTTTCAGAGTGATCATGACATTGGTAGCTCATTTCGATATAAAGTTACACTAAATAGATGTTAAAACTGCCTTTCTCAATGGAGACCTTAATAAAGAAGTTTATATGATGCAACCCGAAGGCTTTGTGGCGGATGATTAAGGTACGCTTGTATGTAGACTGAAAAAGTCTATTTATGGTCTCAAGCAAGCTTCTAGACAATGGTACTTGAAGTTTCATAGTGTTATCGCTTCATTCGGTTTTGTTGAGAGCAAGTAGATCATTGTATATACTGCAGGGTCAGTGGGAGGAAATTCATTTTCCTTATACTCTATGTGGATGATATCCTGCTTGCAAGCAGTGACTTTGGTTTATTACATGAGACAAAGTGGATGTTGTCAAAGAACTTTGATATGAAGGACATTGTTGAGGCGTCTTTTGTCCTTGGCATTGAAATTCATAGGAATCGTTTTTGCCGACTATTGGGTTTATCTCAGAGGGCATATGTTGATCGTATTTTAGAAAGATTCAACATGCAATAATGTAAGGCAAGAATTGCTCCTGTCAGTAAGGGCTATAAGTTGAGTCTATCACAATGTTCTTATTCAGATTTTGAGAAAGCCCAAATGAAGAATGTACCTTATGCTAGTGCACTTGGGAGTATTATGTATGCTCAAGTATATACTAGACCAGATATTGCTTTTGCAACAGGACTTTTAGGCAGATATTAGTCAAATTTAGGGCATGATCATTGGGTTGCTGCCAAGAAGGTTTTGAGGTATTTGAAGAGGACAAAAGACTATATGCTGATTTACAAATATGTTCGGGACCTACAGCTGGTTGGGTATTCGGATTCAGACTTTGCTGACTGTCAGGATGAAAAGAAATCGACAACAGATTACATCTTTAAGTTAGTAAGAGGTGCAGTATCATGGAAAAGTGAGAAACAGAAATCAATGACATCCTCTACCATACAAGCGGAGTTTGTAGCATACTTTTCGGCCACTACTTAGGCAATTTGGCTCCGGAACCTCATTAAGGAGTTGACCGTATTTGATTTTGTGGATAGGCCCATACAGCTGTATTGTGATAATAACTCTGTAGTGTTGTTTGTAAATAACAACAGAGATCTCAAGGGGTCTAAGCATATAGAGGTCAAGTATCTGACTATAAAGGAAAAAGTTCAGAATGGTGACATTGCAGTAGAGCACATTTCAACAGATGATATGATTGCAGATCCGCTAACTAAAGGCCTTCGTCCATGTGTATTTGATTGACATGTCATTAACATGGGCTTAGGAGTATCATGGGATACTGTTAATTAGTGAGAGCCGTTTAGTTTTATGTTGCTCTTATGAAGTTTGTATATGATTTTGTTACATTTTATAATATTTGAATATGTATCAACTCTTTTGCATTCAATGAGGTATTTGTGAATTTAGATTTATCAAGTTGAGTACATATATTTAATGAAAATCTTGAGACATTGTGTAAATCTTGAGTACAGGCTATGGGGCATTCTTGATATTAGCCTTAACGATATGTCTTGTTACACATAAAGTATAGTTAACTATCAAGGTAAGACATATATAGGTTTGTTGGAACCATGAAGGATATTCTCTGGTGACACACTAGATTTTGTGACACTTAAGGAGAGAGAATTTGGACTAACAAAATGGATAACACATAATGTATCACTCATTTTGAGGTATTGTCTATTTGATACATTACCATATTGAATTAATATCATTAAAGTTGAAAGCACTCGTGACCATGGAAGGCTCTACATGAGTACATATAGTTACCGCTATGATTTGATGTTCAAGACTTTATAGGATCAGATTGACTATTAAGAATAATCTCTAGACCAATATAAGGGTGCGCACACAGCTCTGTTTCAATTAATATCGCCCAAGTGGGAGAATGTAAGAATTTCCTAATGTGGGCTTCATTAATTGAAATTAACTGAATTAGTTTGGTATAATAAAGTTAAGATATATGGGTTCTTAATAAGTCTAATATAGGGCTGGCTGGTGTGGGCCGAGTACGGCCCGGCCCATAATGAGAGGCCCGTGGTCGAAAACTTTATAACTAGCGCTTAAATCCCTCCCCTAACTTGATGATGCACAATTTGACTCACGTACAGATCTAAAGAGAACTTTTTTCTCGTGAGTGGCAATCTCATTAGGCTAGTATTCTATCGAAAGGTATAGGGGAGAAGAACTTGAGTTCGTGTTAGGAAACGGTCGTAAATTCCGCGTCAAGTTCGATGGATTTCAAATCAGGTACGTGAATCGACAATTTCTCCGTTATCGTGTTTTGGTTTCTGATTATGGTGATTTTGGGCGTGCCATTTTCGTGGCCAACAAAGCCTTCACACTTCGGGCACTAGTATGGCCCGCCCCTTGGGTGAGGGAGGCTGCGGGTCCTCCTATCAGCATCGGCTTCAGGGCTTCTCGCCCTAATGTTGTCAGAGGAGCCGCGCAGAGAGAGAGTCTGCATTGCTTGGGTCCATGATAAGCAGAAATGCGTAGATCCGCAAATGGGTTTTGTTTTGTGGTGATAGAAGTTTGCATATTCAGCCCTTTTTATAAGGGGGAGTGTCAAGATTTATATGGAACTTTATTACACTAGAAGTTGGCCATCATTATTGCCAAAGTCTAAAATGTGATAATTTGCATGCATATAAGCAAATTAATTTACTTTTTTGATAAGAACGAATCCCATTTAAGGTAGGTCGAAAGTAAGATGCCAACAAACATTAATGAAATGCATTAGTGGACATTAGTATTGATACGATTCGCATCCAGATTTTCTTTCCCAGATTTCAGTGCATGAGAAGATCCCGACTTAAAATCAGTGAGGACCTTAAAATGTGAAGTTGTTGGTTATCATGGGAATGTGCTAGTACATGTGATGTATGATGAATTCCATCAGTGTGCACGGTTGAGATGCCATGTTATTATACATCAACTTTGAATATATTTGGAATTTCGGTACGAACTAAAATTACTTTCGCAATTCAATGTCCCGACATTCCTTTCTAGGAAACTATTTGCATTACGTACAGAATGCAAAAAAGTGAGTCCAAGGTTATTAACGATATGTTAAAAAAATTTCAGGTAGATTAACGGTATGCATCTACGGAAAACTTGCCAAATAAAAAGAGCATGTATACCGGTCGCTAACAATATATCTCATTTAATTAAAAGTTTTGGATAGGATAATAACCGATATGCAGTAAAACAAATAATCATTTACAAATTACTATAATCACGGCGTACTATTAACACCGTCTTCGGAATTGAGCTACCGAGTTAAGAATATTATCAAAATAAGGTCAATAGTAAAGAGAAGGTCATTTATAAATTTAGTGATCAAGCAATAACAGCGTGGAACTCTCTAACTTTTTTACCAACAAAGACAAAAGAAAAAGAAAAAAGAAAAAGAGGAAGGTGAAACTATGTAAATTAACTTAGCTCATCAAAAGTAAAATTGAGTAATTCTTCCGGCCAAAACTATTTAGTGGTAGAATAAATTTCCAATGACATAAGCTAAAATAAACTTCCACTTATAATTAATCGTTGACTGATGTCAGACATCATTCATTTGATGGAGACAAACTTATGGATTAAATTTTGCTTGCGTCCTAATCAGAAATTCCTACTCTACTTCTAAGATTCGTCTATTATCCATTTTCTATACATTTTTCTAACCTTAATAAAAATATGTGAATATTATTTTTAGTAAAACAATGATACTCATATAGGTATTGTAATTGTATGTATTAGTTAAAAGTATATCATACGTAACTGCCAAAACCCATTAATCTCAATATTCTCTTTTAGTTAAATGTTTAATGAGAAATTTGTCGGTATTTAATTTAATTTAATTTATTTTTGATAAAAAGGAGGAATGTCAAACTTTCATGTAAGATCAGTCATGTTTTCGATTGGAAAAGTACTTCCTGCTTTGTGCATCAAGATGCTTTGTCCATAGATGGTCTTTAAATAGCGCATCATGAGGAATTTGATTTGCCATTGTTTTTTTACATTCATCTCAATAGTGAGGATTGCATTTGCAATTCAATGCCTTATTATACCATTTTTGATAATTAGTTGAAGATATCCTAACTGTCAATAACGATAAACTATTAACATAGATTATCGGCATTATCCACAAGTTAGTAGAGTAAGTATAACGCTCAATAACAATATTCCATCTAGAGAAGTTTTTTAACGTGGAAAATTGCTCGTATTAAATAACACTCTATTGAGTTACCGGAACGCTCCAATTGCGGAAACTTGCTTGCTTTTAGATTAAATGAAATGAGTAAGACTAACGGTAATAACGGTAAGCAATCTAAATAAAACTTTTTGGATTCAATAATTACTGAAAAGAAGTCAAATTTCTCTTAAAGGACATAAAATGGTCATCAAGATTGATACGTCGTTTAAATCAAAGTTTTTGAAATGGAAGTCCAAGAACGTCGTCCGATTTCAACAAATTAATTCTAATCCAAGTTAATAGAAGAAATTCGCTCGTAAAAACGTGTTAAGTAGAAACTCTGGTGTTACTGTTCATAATACAGAAGATGGTCAAGCATCAAATTTGCAGCTAAACCGTTAGATTAAATGTTTATCAGCGACATGTTACAGATGTGTAGTGCAATTTTATGTTTGGTCATAAGGACGTAATGTAATTTAATACTTAAGCAATCGTGCAAAACTCGAGAAATGTCAATGCGTACTTCGTTTTGCACTAGTCAGGCAAGTATATAGAACTACATCGTTGTCACTCACTGCCTTCAGTTGTTTACAGACATAATCTATGGGCAATATGGCGGACAAAACCAATTAAGGTGCAGTATTTGCCAGGAGATCTTGTGATATCTAGTAGGACTTAATACGAGACTCGCAGACTTTTAAAATGTGGTTGATTTGATCTCGTAGACATGAATTGCGCAAACGATCTCAATATCGGTTTTGATAAATCGATTCTTGCCCCCTCTCTTTCTCTTTTCTCTCTCTCTATTCTTCCATTGCTGAAATTCATTATTGAATCTGCTTAGCTTTTCTTTGGGAAATATGATGTGTGGTTGTCTCTCATTTATCATGATAAATTGAGCCTAGCATTTGGTGCTCATTCTGCTAATTCTCATTTCAAGTCTCTCTTGCGCATGCTTGCGCGAGAGAATAGTCATGCATGCTCGCTCGCTTGCTTGTTTAATACTTTGGAAAGTGGCAAATAGGCCACCAAACTAAAGCTTACCCATAAACCAAGTCCATCTTCATAAATAAATAAAAAAAACTGTTAAAGGATATAATGCATAAATATTCAGAAAAAAAAGGAACCAAATTCTTTTCCATACAAGCATCAAGTTCCATCATCCATTGGTTGCAAACGCTTATTACATCACTAGATATTACCTCTTTGGGAAAAAGCCACCAAAAACCCCGAACTTTCCTCCCTGTGACACATTTACCCCAAACTTTTTTTGTGACACCAAAAACCTCAAACTTTCTTATTTGTGACACATTTACCCCAATGAACATTGTCCATGGGTATTTTCGTCTTTTTCGATTTTTCTTTTTTTTAAAATTTTTTTTTTCAGATTCGGCTAGGGGGGCCTTGCCGGCGTCGGGCGAGGCTCGCCCTCGCCTGGGCAAGCGAGGGCGAGCCTCGCCCGACGCCGGCGAGGCTCGCCCTCGCTCGCCCAGGCGAGGGCGAGCCTCGCCGGCGTCGGGCGAGGCTCGCCGGCGAGGCCCCCCTCGCCGGATCTGAAAAAAAATTAAAAAAAAAGAAAAATCGGAAAAGACGAAAATGCCAATGGACAATGTACATTGGGGTAAATGTATCACAAATAAAAAAGTTTGGGGTTTTTGGTGTCACAAAAAAAAGTTCGGGGTAAATGTGTCACGGGGGGAAAGTTCGAGGTTTTTGGTGGCTTTTTCCCTACCTCTTTAAACTAGGAATCCACAAACGAAGCCATTTAAAACCTTAAACAACATATCCCCAAAGCCTAGACCTCAAATCACACAAGTTGTTCTTCGATCTCAAAATCCCTTCAGCACTTCCGATGCCCTGGACGTTCTCCATCTCCTTCTCCTTCTCCTGCACTTCGACGTTTTTTGTTTTCACCTGCATGGGTGCCTTCCTTGCTAGGGTTCTCAGCTTCCGCCACCTCATTTTCACGGGTCGAATCGCCAGGACTATGAGGCTCACCGGCGGCCCGGATAAGGTTCGCACGGTAGGGCCCGCGCTTCACTTGTAGCTTCCTCCTCTTATTGTCTTCCCTCTCCAACCTGCAATAGGACTTCATGTGTGCCGCCAACCCCTGCGAAGTGCTTAACAGGCCTTGGCATCGTGGGCACTGGAAAGGTCCGCTCTCTGGGGGAGGGAGGCTGCGGTTCTTCCCATCAGAATCGCCTTCAGGGCTTCTCGCCCTAATGCTGCTAGAGGAGCCACCAGGAGAGACAGAGTTTGCATTGCTGGAGGCCATGATAAGAGAAATCGAATTGGCAAACAGAGAGAAATGGGAGATTCAAAAACGGGATTTTGTTTGTGGCGAGGGAAAGTATGCATTTCGATGCCTTTTTATAATGGGAGTTTCGAGATTCTTGTGGGACTTTTTTGCACAAGGAGTTGGCCCTCGTTACTGCCAAATTAAAAATGTGACAATTTGGACACATATAAGCAAAGTCATTTAATTTTTGATAAGAACCAATCCCATTTAAGGCAGGAGGAAGGCAGGAGAAAGTTTTGGATAGGAAAATAATCAATGCGCAGTAAAAGAAATTACAATTTACAAATTACCATAATCACTGCATACTATTAACACTGTCTTCAAAATTGAGCTACCAAGTTAAAAAAGATTATCAAAATAAGGTCAATAGCAACGATAGGTCATTAACAGATTTAGTGATTAAGCAATAACAAGGTGAATTATCTTAAATTTTTTAGCAAAAAAATAAAAAAAAGCAGACAAAGAAAAAGAAAGAGAAAGGTGAAACTATTTAAAATTGCCATAGCGCAAAAGTAGAATTGAGTAATCCTTCCGGACAAAACGGGAAAAGTGCCAAAGAAGTCTTAAACCTTTTTTTGGTGCCAATTCAGTTCTAAAGCTTTTGCATTGGTACCAATTTAGTTCTAAACCTTTTGTCTTTTGTGCTAATTCAGTCATTCCAATCAATTTTGGTCATATTTTACTGACGTGGACAACTTAAATAATATTTTAATATTTTTTTGAATATTTATTTATTTTTTTCTTTTCTTTTTTTTTTCCCTCTCCTCCTCTAACCGACGTCGGTGAGACTTGCCCTCGTCGGCCACTGGTGAGGGCGGCCTCGCGCTGGGTGAGGCTTGCCCTTGCTAGCGATGGCGAAGGCGAGCCTCGCTATGGCTGGGTGAGGCCCGACCTCGCCAGATCCGGCGAGGTCGTGCCTCGCCCAGTCGCCGGTGAGGCTCGACCTTGCTAGATCTGGCGAGGTCAGGCCTCGCCTAGCTGTTGGTGATGCTCGCCCTCACTAGCGATGGCGAAGGCGAGCCTCGCCGGTGGTTAGGCGAGGCCCAACCTCGTCAGATCTGGGGAGGTCGAGCCTTGCCGGCGGTTGGGCGAGGCACGACTTCGTCGAATCTGGAGAGGTTGAGCCTCGCCCAGCGCGCAGCCGCCCTTGCCAGTGGTCGGCGAGGTTGAGCCTCGCCCAGTGTGAGGCCGCCCTTGCCAGTGGCTGACGAGGTCGACCTCGCCGGTGCCGGCCTTTGGGCTCTGGCCGGTCGCCGATCCGGCGACCGGCTGGAGGAGGGGAGGGGAAAAAGATAAAAAAATAAATAAAAATTCAAAAAATATTACAATATTATTAAAGTTGTCCACGTCAGCGCCGGTGACTGGTCGGCGTCCATGTCAGCAAAATCTGGCCAAAATTGACCGGAAGAACTGAATTGACACAAAGACAAAAGGTTTAGGACTGAATTGACACAAATGTAAAAGGTTTAGGACTGAATTGGCACAAAAAAAAGGTTTAGGACAATGCAAAATGTTTAGGACTGAATTGACACTAAAAAAAGGTTTAGGACTAAATTGGCATTAATGCAAAAGGTTTAAGACTTTTTTTGCACTTTTCCCAAGCAAAACTATATAGTAGCCGATTATTTTCAGTGAATAAATCGCTAATTAACATGAGTTAATTGAAATTTCTAAACAAATCACTCGTTGTTTAATGTCAGACATCATTCGTTTGATGTATTTAAACAATGGATTATATTTTTTGCATGAGCCCTAATCCTAATACCTCATGTCCCACTAGAATTTATCGAATCTGCGAATAAAATGAATAATATTAGAAATTTGTCCGTTTGCAAATCCTTTATCTATTAAAAGTTCTCCAAAATCTAACTCTACACGTATATTGGGTGGTTTCGATAATACTTCCACTTTTTATACAATTTTCTGGACTTTCAAGAATATGTTAACATTATTTTTAGTAAAACAATGATACCCATAATGGTGATATATATTATAGTGTAATATATACTCAGTTAAAAGTATATATTACTTAACTGCTAGAACCCATTTTCTCAATATAGTCTTTCGATTAAAAGCTTTAATGAGAAATTTGTTGGTGTTCATTTATTTATTTTTATAAAGAGAAGGCCGCAATGGCGTTAAGATTAACAAGAAATTTTTTTTGGGTTGATACTACAAAAAACCCCTAACTGGTACGCTTGTGATATATTTACTTCAAACTATTTTTTTGACCACAAAAAATCCTAAACTAGTACATCTGTGATAATTTTAACTAAAATTATTTTTTTGACTACCAAAAATTCAAAACCGGTACACATGTGACAATTTTACCCCAAACTAATTTTTTAATATTATTTTTTATTTTTTCGAATTTTTTTAGTTTTTCTTTTTCCTTTCTTTTTTTTTTCCTTCATCTTCAACCTCTGGTCGGCAAGGTCGGCCCCACCAGCCACTGGGCGAGGCCGACCTCGCCGTTGTTGGGCGAGGCGGACCTCGCCGGCAACTAGCGAGGTTGGCCTTGCCCCACCCCTGGCGAGGGGTCGTCCTCGCCGTCGCTGGCAAGGCTCGGCCCCGCTGGCAACTGGCGTGGCAAGGTCAGCCTCACCCAGAAGTGGCGAGGACAACCCTTCGCCAGTTGCCGGCGAGGAGTCGTCCTCGCTGTCGCTGGTGAGGTTCGACCTCGCCGCTTTTGGGCGAGGCTAACCTCGCCAGTTGTTGGCGGGGCCGAGCCTTGCCAGCGACGGCGAGGATGACCCCTCGCCGACAACTGGCAAGGTCGAACCTCGTCGGCAACTAGGGCAAGGCCGACCTTGCCAGTTGCTGGTAGGGGTGATCGGTTCCAGGGTGGATTGGGTTCAGACCTGAAACCTGAAACCAACCCTGTTATAACCAGTTCCTAATTTTTAGAACCTGAAACCAACCCTGTTTTCCTTGGACCCTGTTTTGGAACCGACCCTATTTTTTCGGTCCGGTTTCAAGATCTACCCAAGGACCTGTTTTTTTTTTCCTTTTTCTGGTTTCATTTTTTTCTAGCAAAATAATATATGTAGCAATGAAACGATTCAAAATAAAAGATGAATAATAAAACCACTATCTGTTAAAAGTAACAATCCCTAAAATGGGTAATTGAAATCACAATCCATGAAAATTACAATCCAAAAGCACTATGTGGCAAGACATAGTTCAATCGTATAAATTTTTAAGAGTCACATTTCTAGGAATCTGTTCAACATGTTTAGCTCTTTATTTTGCACCATGATGAGAGCTCCTCACTTCTGTTTCCAAAAATCCGAAGGCTCCGATTCACACATCAGAATCTGATATACAACAATGTCAGGATTTTACTGAAAATAAATTTAAGTAAGAGCCAAAAGATTGTTGCACAACCAAACAAAAGAACTTGTAAACTGAAAGCCTAAAGGTCACACTTGTTGCATACCAAACACTCACCAAAGTAACAGGGAGAGGAATACGACCAAGCTAACCAAACATGAACTCGATACTTGTACCAACATATTTGAAGCTTTTCATGCGTTTTTAACTACATATATGAATTCCAAAGAGTTTCAGATTTAGCCACAACAAATTCAATCCATGCATTAGAGATCAGAACCTGATATAATCAAACACAACACAACAAAGGGGGTTGATTTCAGCAACCAATCGGGTTTGGGTTAGCATCACATGGTCGATCTGTGAGCTTTTGAGCATACAAAGAACAAAATTTAGAGACAAAATATTTCTTGTCAGAATTAACCATCTCACTAAAAGTCATTACTATGTGAACACACCCAGTTCTTGGACCTAATCTTTACCACAAACAAAAAACAGTAGAGCTTAGTCGGACTCATCGAGCAAGAAGCAACAACAAGCACTAGAATTCCGTGTCACAATCAGTAAACCAACCGCAGCAAATCAAGAATTGACCAAATTGAAGGAAAAGAGGGAACACAAATGCCAACATGAGCACATAGAGACGTGCGCGCACTGACATCATGAAGCTAATCCCACAAACCAACTATGACAATTCCAAAAATTTGAGAGAAGCTTTCACTGATCTAAACTCTAAAGCGGGCGATCTTGCATGAATGATCCAAAGGATGATGACAAGATCATAATAACTAGTTTCGAGTATAATGAGCTTGCAACATATAGAGTTTTGAGTTGAGGCCAACCACTGAAGTCAGGTACGCAACCAACGCTTACATTCTTCCATTAAACAAACTCTGAAGTCCAAGAAGCAAGAGATAAAAGTTTAAAAAAAAACTCAGACAAGTCAGATTCTGCGAGATCAGATGGCGTCTATTCCTTCAAGTCCTTCATTGATCATCAAAACTTAGAGAATCTTCTACACCAACCCAAGCCTGCGGCGAAAAACCCCTAAAACTCGAACGCAAAACCTCAAACTCGAATTCGAACACTTCCCCAACACTAGAACCCTAAAACTCGAACGCAAAACCTCACACTCGAACTCGAACACTTCCCCAACACTAGAACAGATTCGAAGCTCGAGCTCGAAACCATCTGACCTTGCAATAAAGACGAAGAAGAGAGACCGAGGGAACGGAGGACTCACGGATCAGCGAGAGCCGGATGGGTGAAGTGAATGAGGAGCCTCCTCGGTTGCATAATTGCATTCTTGCGGCAATCGGCGAAGAGAGAACTGAGACAAAGAGAGAAACCAAGATAGAGGAGCGGCGAAGAGAGAACCGAGATAGTGATCGTGATCTAGATCTAGGGTTTTTTTTTGTTTTTTTATATTATTTTAAAACCGGTTCTAAAACCAATCTGGGTTGGTTTTTACTCGGAACCGGAAACCGGACCGGTTCTAACCGGTTCCAAAAAAATGGAATCGGTTCCCGGACCGATTTTAACCAGAACTGGTTCCCAGACCTGTTTTTCGGGTGGGCCGGTCCGGTTTCCGGGTAAACCCGGTCCGGTTGCACACCCCTAGTTGCTGGCAAGGTCGGCCTTGCCCAGCAACGGCGAGGTCGGCCTCGCCATCGGCCGGCGGGGTCGACCTCACCGGACCGATGACCAGCTAGAGGTTAAAGATGAGGGGAAAAAAAAGGAAAGGAAAAAGAAAAGATAAGAAAAACTCAAAAAATTCGAAAAAATAAAAAGTAATATTAAAAAAATTAGTTCGGGATAAAATTATCACAGGTGTACTAGTTTGGGGTTTTTTGTGGTAAAAAAAATAGTTTAGGGTAAAATTGTCATAGATGTACTAGTTTGGGATTTTTTATGGTAAAAAAATAGTTTGGGGTAAATCTATCACAAGTATACCAGTTTAGGATTTTTCATGGTATTAACCGTTTTTTTTTTCATGTAAGATTAGTCCTTTATTCGACTAGAAAAGTGCTTCCAGCATTATGTTTGAAGATGCTTTGTTGATGCAACGTCTTTAAGTATCGCATGGTTAGGAATTTGATTTGCAATTGTTACTTTCTATTAATCCAAACAAATATGATTGCTTTTGCAATTCAATGTCTTCGGGAAAAGTACCAAAAAAAAATCCTAAACCTTTTGTATCTGTGCCAATTCAGTCCTAAATATTGTTTTGGTGCTAATTTAGTCATAAACCTTTTGCATTGATGCCACTTCAATCCTAAACTTTTTATATTGATGCCAATTCAGTCCTAAACCTTTTTATTTTTTTTTGGGTAAAGGTAAGAATTTGTATTACTTTTCAAAATCACCATGTACAAGAAACACAAGAGACGGCCCTAGGCCCCAAAGGAACAAAAAAGTCCAAGAGGGGAAGGAGCCACTCTACAAGGGTGAGCAAAAAAACCAAACCAGCAAAGGCCTATACAGGAGAAGGAACTACACTACCAAATTAAGAAAAGATGGAAGGCGAAAGGTCCTAGCTCCTTTGTAATTTTCTATTTGTAGGTGTGTCTGCAATTCGTCCCAAGGATAAAGCTTTATCCTTCACCAGTTTGAAAACGTGCTTGCGTATTCCTGGGATGAAGATACTCTTGTTCCTGAAAAGAGAGTTGTTACGCTCGCTCCATATGATATGGCAAAGAGCTCCGAAGGAGAAACGAGCAATTCTATGGGCAAAGGAAGGGCCTCCACAAACTTTGCTGGCCCACAAAATAAGCTCCGGTCACGGACGATTGCGCCAATGAAGATTACAATTAGCTGCCCAGAAAGAAGCCAGCCTGCTGGTAGCGGAGCATTCGAAGAAAAGGTGATTAATAGAGTCCGGGGTAGTGCGACAAAAAGCACAAAGTCCTTATTCGATCCGACGATTTTGGAGAAGAACTTGAGTAGGAAGCCGATTAAGTGACACGATCCATAATAGAAAGGAGTGCCGGGGGGCCAAATGAGAATCCCATATAAAGGAGTGCCAAGGGGCTGGATGGCCTTTCTTCCTTATATGGTTCCAGGCATGAGCCACCGAAAAAGATTGTGTCGGATTAGGGCTCCAGATCAAAGTATCTGGAGTGTCATCTTCAAAGCTTGGAAGAACTTCCATCCAACCCATAATAGTGTGTAAGGTGGTTGATGGTTGCCATGTAGTGTGAAAGAAGTCCCGGACGGAAGTATAAAGCGGGATCCGAGACTGATAAATGTCCATATTAGTGAATAGGAGATAAAGGGGGCCTTTTGAATGCCACCAATCAAACCAGAAAGATATCAATCGGCCATTACCAATCTTCCAACGGAAAAGAGTCTGGGCTGAGGCTCGCAAATCAAGGATCTTCTTCCAAGTCCAAGAGCAAAAGGTGGGTTTGGATACAATCCAAAAGTTTGTCTTCTTTAAAAAGTTTGAATGTACCCATTTACACCACATAGATTCCTTATCCGAGAAAAGGATCCATATGTGCTTTAGAGTCATGGCTCTATTATATTCGGTTAGTCTTCGTATCCCTAGGCCGCCTTCTTCTTTTGGGAGACAAACTGTATTCCAAGGTGCCAATTTAATCATAAACTTTTTATATTAGTGCCAATTCAGTCATAAACCTTTTATTTTTGTGCCAATTTAGTCATTCCAGCTAATTTTGGCCGGATTTTGCTGATGTGGACGTCGGCCAGCCGGTAGCCAGTCACCGACGCTGACGTAGATAACTTTAATAATATTTTTAAATATTTATTAAATTTTTTCTTTTCTTTTTTTCCCCTTCCCTTCCTCCTTCCTCCAGTCGGTCGCCGGATCGGCGACCGGCTAAAGGCCAGATGTTGGCCTTGCACTAGGCGAGGCCCGACCTCGCTAGATTCGGCGAGGTTGGGCCTCGCCTAGCCGCTGACGATGCTCACCCTTGCCAACAACGACGAAGGCGAGCCTCGTAGGATCTGGCGAAGGCGAGCCTCGTCGGATTTAGAGAGGTCGGGCCTCACCCAGTCATATCGAGGCTCGCCTTTGCCGTTGCTTGCCCTTGCCAGTGACGGCGAAGGCGAGCCTCGCCGAATCTGGCGAAGGCGAGCCTCGCCCAGTCATGGAGAGACTCGCCTTTGCCGTTGCTGGCGAGGGCGAGCCTCGTCGGCGTCGGCCTCTGGTCGGTTGCCAGTCCGGTGATCGGTTGGAGGAAGGAGGGAGGGGAGGGGGAAAAGAAAAGAAAAGTAAAGAAAAGAAAAAAAATTAAAATATTATTAAAATTATTCATGTTAGCGCTAGTGACCGGCCGCCGACTGGCTGGCGTCTACGTAAGCAAAATCTGGCCAAAATTGATTGGAAGGATCGAATTAGTATACAGACAAAAGGTTTATGACTGAATTAGCATTAATACAAAATGTTTAGGACTAAATTGGCACCAGAAAAAAAGTTTATGACTAAATTGACACAAATGCAAAAGGTTTAAGACTGCATTGGCACAAAAAAAAAAGGTTTAAGACTAAATTGGCACAAATACAAAAGATTTAAGACTTTTTTGGCATTTTCCCCCAATGTCTTCTTATGCCTTCTTCGATAATAAGTTGAAAATATTCTAACTATCGGTAATGATAAAACCATCAGTAGAAATCATTTGCGTTACCCACAAGCGAATAGAGTTAGTATAACACTCAATAACGATATATCATATAAGTAAGAGTTTTTGGATGGAATAACGATATGCCATCTAAGGATAATTGCTTGTATTAGATTAAATAAAGAGATTGAGACTAACCATCAATAACGATATGCTATCTAAATCAAACTTTTGGATACAGTTATTACTGACAGAAGTCAAAGTTAGTCTGACAGTATGTCTAACGATTATAAATCATAGTTTTAGCAAAAAAAAAAAAGATTAGAAATCATAGAAGCTATTTGTGTTTTCCATAAATGAATAAGGCCAAAGCAACGCTCTGTAATGATATTCCTCGTATGATAACGATATGCTATTTACGGAAAATTGCTTGCATTAGATTAAATAAAATGAGTGAGACTAACGGTAACTAATGGTATGCTATATCAAAATCGAAATTTTTGGATAGAACAACCAATGACAATAAGTTAAAGTTAGTCTGAAAGGATGTCTCACGATCATAAATCATAGAAGCTATTTGTGTTTTCCACAAATGAACAAACTTAACGTAACGCTAAATAACGATATTCCTTATATGATAAACGATATGCTGTTTACGGAAAATTGTTTGCATTAGATTAATTAAAAAAATTAAGACTAACGGTCACTAACGGTATGCTATCTAAATCAAACTTTTTGGATACAACAACTAACGACAAGTAGTCAAAGTAAATCTGAAAGGATGTCTGAGGTCGATCAAGACTGACTTGTCTTCTAAATCAAAGTTTTTGAATTGGGAGTCCAAGAACTTAGTCCATTTTCAACAAATTAATTCTATCCAAGTCTAGAAAAAATTCATTTATAAAAACGTATCAAATAGATACTCTGATCGATAGAACTATTTTATAATACAAGATCGTCAAGCATGAAACAAGCTAAATTGTTAGATTCAATGTTCATCAGCGACATGTTAAAGACGTATAATGCAGTATAACACTATGTAAAAACCGGAGAGCTGTCAATATTTGCTTGGTTTTGCACTCGTTAAGGTAAGTACATAAAGATTAATCCTTCCCTCTCACTGCCTCGATTTGTTTACAAACTCAATCTATGGGTGATGTGGTGGATAGAGGCGAGCATGGTGCAATAATTGCCCAGATTTCTTGTGATTTCTTATGGAACTTGGTATGGATCTTGTGAACTACTCAAACACGATTGCCTGGATCTAGGAGACATAACCTCTGCAAATTTCGCAATAGCAGTTGAGGTAAACCATCTCTCTCTCTCTCTCTCATTTGGGAAAATTGGTTTGTGCAGTTATCTCTCAATTATCATGATATGACATTTTGATTCAAGCATTTGTCTGTCATTCTGTTGATTCTTATCTCAGATCTCTCTCGGGCGCGCGCGAGGATAGTCATTTAGGCACGCTCGCTTGTTTGATTACCTTGGACAGTGGGAATATGCATCCAAACTAAAGCTTGCCCATAAACCGAGCCCATTTTTCTTGAAAACTAAAACGCTATCAAAGGATATACGCCGATGCATAGATATGAAAAAAAAAAAACAACAAAGACCCAAATTCTTCTCCATACACGCAACAAATTCAGCATCCATTGGTCGCAAATGCTTATTACAGTACTAGATAATCATTTCTTTGAAATAAACTTTACCCCCAAAGCATTTTAAAACATTGACCCAGATAATCCCCAACTCCTAGACCTCACATCACTGGCTCCTTCTTAATCTTACAAAACCCTGGAGGACCTTGGTCGCCTTCCATCTCCATCTTCATCTCCAGGACTCCACTTTCTGTTTTCACAGGCATGGTTACACTTGCTAGGGTTCTCAATGTTTGCAGGCTCAAATGGATGGGTCGAAAGGCCACAGCCATGGGCTGTGCCGCAGCCCTCGCCGGTTCCCGACGGTTCCCACGGCGCCTGTTCTTCTCTTCCAGCCTCACCCTCCTCTCTTCTTCACTCTCCGACTTGTAATGGAACCTCATATGAGTTGCGAACTGTGGAGAGGTCCTGAACAACCCTTCGCACCTGGGGCACGTGTAGGGCCCATACTTTGGGTGAGGGCGGCTGCGATTCGTTCTGTCATATTCAGCTCGAATGCTTCTCGCCATAGCATCGTCAGAGGAGCTGCCAAGAGGGAGGGAGTTTGCATTGCTAGCCATGGCAAGAAGATTGAATTGGGAAAAGAAGAGAGAAATGGGAAGGAGGGCTTCTGGTTGTGGTGAGAGACGTCTACATCACCTACCGTTTTATAACAAGGGTCTCCCGAATTTTTTAGAACCTTATTATTGCACAATGAGTCGGGCCCTCATTATTGCTATACGACAGAATATGATATTTTGTATACATATAAGTAAGTCATTTACTTTTTGATAATGACGACACCATATAAGGTAAGCAAAAAATAAAATAGCAACCATCATGAATGAGTTGCATTAACAAGGAACATGATTAACGCAGCAAGATTTTCCTATCCAGAATTTAGTGCATGAGAAAGATCCCAAATTTGAAAAAGGTGAGGACCCAAAAAAGTGAAGTGGCTTAGTTCTTATCTGTGTGTGCCTGTAAATGTGATGCCAGATGAATTCCATCGGTGTTCACGGTTGTAATTGAGGAGGTTCGTATAGGGCATAACTTGCCGAGAATCAGTTTGTACTATAAGAATTAGCAATGTCATGTTTTTGGTAAATGTAATTAGCCTGGGATTCCGCAGTTCGATGTCCCAGCATTCCTTTTTGACAAACACTCGAAGACAATTCAATGATCGACATCGACGCGCTATCTATGTAAACTCTTTAAATTATGTACGGAGCGAAAAGAACGAGTTTATGGTCATCAATGATTTGTTAAAAATTTTAGGTAGATTAACAATATGCCATCTACGGAAAATAAGTCATCGCCTACAAAACAAAAAGAGTAAGTATAATGGTCAGTAACGATATATCTCAGTTAATAAAAAATTTTGAAGGAATAATAATTGATGCACAGTAAAACAAATTATCCTTTACAAATTACGCTATCCCCGCTTCCTATTTGCACCATCTTCGGAAAAATGAGCTACCAAGTTAAGAAGACTATAGAAATAGGGTCAATTATAACGAGAGGTCACTTATAGATTTTATGATTAAGGAAAAACAAAGGGAAACTCTAAAAAATTTCCGCAACAAAAGAAAAAGAAAACGAGAAAGGTGAAACTATTTATAATTGAAATAGCAAAAAAGTAAAATTCAGTAATTCTTCCGGCCAAAACTATCTTTAATTTTTTTTATATATTAGCGGTTTAATTTTCATTATTTTAGGCCGAATGTGACAACCACTTCGAGCCCTAATTAATGTAGGAAGAAAATCATGGCACAAATTGACACAAATCAAAAGACTCCCAGTGGAGGGAGTCATATCACTAAAGAAAATATGTTTGATTTTTTTCGTGTTTGTGTAAAAAATAAAATAGTTTTTATGTATCGAACTCAAATCCAGCTGTATAGTTGCATCATAGACTAACGATCAATTCCTTTTTTTTTTTTGCAATTTCTTTATTTGGTCATCATTCTTATGGAATATAGCCAATAAATCAAAGGATCATTAGTTGATTGTTTTCCGCGAATAATTTGCCAATGACATAAGCTACTATAAACTTTTACTTATTAAAATTCCTGATATCCCACTAGAATTTATCGCACTGCTAATAAATTGAATCTATCAAAATTCGTCTATTTGCAAAGAAATCAAAAGTTCTCCAAATCCTTTAATCTGCTACTAAGATTTGTCCATTTAAATATAACTCACACGTACTTACGTGGTTTCG
Source organism: Syzygium jambos (assembly GCA_031216235.1). Taxonomy (NCBI): domain Eukaryota; kingdom Viridiplantae; phylum Streptophyta; class Magnoliopsida; order Myrtales; family Myrtaceae; genus Syzygium; species Syzygium jambos. The sequence goes on along the minus strand of CM062229.1, from coordinate 8,547,446 downwards.
ATAATACTTCCATTCTTTATACATTTTTTCTAAACTTATTAAAAGCACGTACTCGTTATTTTTAGTAGAACAATGATACTCACATGGGTTATATAGATTACAATGTATGTATTCAGCTAAAAGTATATGTTATGCAAGTGCTAGAACCCATTTTTTTAATATTTCCTTTTAATTACAACGTTTAATCAGAAATTTGTTGGCGTTTATTTATTTGATAAAAAAAGGCGGCCACAAAATATTTTCATGTAAGATTAGTCATGTATTCGATTGGAAAAGTACTTCATGCATTTTGTTTCAAGAAGCTTTGTGAATATAGCGTCTTTAAAAAGCGCGCTCTTAGAAAATTTGTTTTGCATTCGTTGCTTTCTGTAAACCCAAATAGTGGGATTAGTTTTTTAATTTAATGTCTTATTAAACCTTTTTTCGATATTAGTTGAAGATACCCTAATGGTCGGTAACGATAAACCATTAATAGTGATTATTTGCGTTATCCTAGAGTAAGAGCAACGCTCAAAAATGATATTCCATATAAGTAAAATTTTACTGATGGAATAACGATATGTTGTTTTGCGGAAAATTGTGCACATCATATTAAACTAAGAAAGTAAGACTAACGGTCAATTAACGGTATGCTATCTAAATAGAACTTTTTGGATACGGTTTTATTGACAAAAAGTTAAAGTTAGTCTAAGAAGTCTAATGGTAATCAAGACAATTAGGTCATTAATATTAAAGTTTTTGCAAGTTCAAGAACATCGTCCATTTTCAACAAATTAATTCAATCCAAGTCTAGAAGAAATTTGCTTGTAAAAACATATTAAAAAGAAACTCTGATACATAACTGTTCATAATAAGAGATGGACAAGCATGAAATTCACAACTAAATTGTTAGATCAAATGTTTATCAACGACATGTTAAAGATGTATAATGCATTTTATTACTAAAGCAACTATCCAAAACTTGAAAGGTGTTGATGCATGCTAGATTTTGCTTTGATTATGTAAGTACATAGAACAATATCCTTGTCAATCATTGCCGCGATTTGCTTATAGACTTATTTTATGGTAATATGGTGAACAGAGCCACTAACGATGATTTATGTGGGGAGATCTTGAGATCTTTAGTGGGACTTCCTATGGGTTTTGCGGACTCTTAAAATATGATTGGCTTGATCTAATAGACATAATCTATGCAAATAATCTAACCCCTCCCTCCCTCCTTTTCCCCAATATAATCATTGAAATTCATTAATGAATTTGTCTAACTTCTCTTAATTGAGAAAATTGCTATGTGGATTTATCATGATAAATTAAGCCAACCTTTTATCGGTGTATATGTTAATTCTTATTTCAATTCTCTCTTGCACGTGCTCGCGCGCGTTCGAGAATTTTCATGCATGCTCGCGCTCTTGTTTAGCACTTTTAAGAGCGGCAAATATGCATTCAACTTAAACTTGCCCATAAACTAAGTCCATTTTCTTGCAAAAAGGATACTTAATTTAAAATAAATAAAAAAATCCCTCTCATACATGCATCGAATTCATCATCCATTCGTCCCAAATACTTAATACATTTGCAGAAATCACCTCTTTGAACTAAAAACTCGACAAACAAAGCCTTTCCAAACCTTGACCAACATAATCCACAACACTTATACCTCACATCAAAGGCTCTTCCTCATTCGCCGAAATCCCTTCAAAATTTTCCAATACCCTGGACGTTCTCCATCTCCTTCTCTTGTACTGAACATTGTTTGTTTCCATAAAATACAACAACTGCCATATGCATCACAATAATTTGCGATTTCTCATGCAAGTAACCATAAGCAAAAATAATATATGCATTTTAACACATATACCTTCCTTCTCTTCTCATCATACTATCATCAATGCAATAAAAAGGCTTTAATCAAACAACTGGGTCAAAATCGATAAATGGTCACAATCGACAAGTGGGTATATCCAACAAGTAGATATAATCGGTAAGTGGGTACATTTGATACTTGACAAGTGAGTATTATCTTTGGTGGGTTTTTGAACTATATCCACTGGTATTCCCTATAATATCCCACAAATGCAAAGAAAACATTCCAAATTACATACATAATAATGTAATGTTTACCATTTCCTCAATTTAGCCTCATCTTGCTGTTGCAAGGAAAAGAAAAAGGAATTATTCCCCTTGCCTTGCCAATTTCTATGGGTTTACCAAAGATTTCGGCTCTATTCTATTCCATAGATGCACACAACCTTCACTTCCCAGTCAACTTGCATCGGATATGGATAGTAGGGTTATCGTGAGGAACGGATCATATAAATTGATCATAAGATCCGTTGCATCCAAACCAAGCGTATCAACTTATTTGAAATTTACTTAAGACTACTTCATTATAGACTAAACATTTTTTCTTTTGGATTTTTTTCCATCTTAGGGAAATGAGTCCTAGGCTCATGACACACCCTATTAACCTTATGGATCCGGTTACATGCAAACTTAAGCTCGAATGAGTGCCCCAGCATGGTTAGTAGATTGGGGAACCATATTCATGTTGTTTTTCTTCTTGTTGTTGACATTTTTGTTGCATCTACCATTTCATAATTTGATTATTCAAAAGATAACCGTTCAGTAAAAAAAAAAGGCAGTAAAAATGTTCTCTTCTTCATCAACTATTATCCTCCGAAAACTCAAATCTTTTATTATCATATATGCTTAACGAGGACCTTTAGCATAGTTGCAAACATGACCATATGTACAAACTCAGATATTGTTCTTGAACCAGAAAACGCCTTTCTTGGACCCGCCATCCCCGCCGCCGTCCTCCTGCTCCATGTAAAGGCACTCTCTAACCTCCCTCCAGAGGGCTTTGACGATCGGGGTGGAGTCGACCCAGAAGTATGAGCTGAGGATGGGCTCGATGGCTCGAGTCGCCTTGACCGCGTAATAGTGAGGCATGGCAGGGAAGAGGCGGTGGACGACGTGGGTGTCGGTGATGTGGTTGAAGACCTTGTTGACGATGCCGTAGTCACGGTCCACCGCAGTGAGCGATCCCCGGAGCCAGTCCCACTCCGACGCGTCGTAGCGGGGGATGTCGGGGTGGAAGTGGTTCAGATAGCTGATTAAGGTGATGAAGCAATTGACCACCAGCATCGATCCTCCATAAATACACATTAGCCATAATACTCCTGAGCGGAAGTAATAACACATGATTAATCTTCATATATACTAACAAATTCAAAACTCAAATGATTAAAGATATTCACCATCTCTCACAGTAACAAATGTTTGCTGTCAATGCAACAAGATGTCCCGGTTTTAATGATGATGGATCTAATTAGGAGTAAATTACAAAAGGTTTGGAAATTATTGCAAGATTAAATTGTACTAAACTTATAAGGCTACCAATTTATTGTACAAAAAATTTTCAAATCATGGCGAACAATCCATTTTATCATATCAGATCACCATATTAACTTTTTAAAGGTAAAAAAGAAAACATTTTTTCCGGTAAAAGTGCCAAAAAAGTCCTAAACCTTTTACATTGGTGCCAATTTAGTCCTAAACCTTTTTTTGGTGTCAATTTAGTCCTAAACCTTTTGCATTGGTGCCAATTCAATCCTAAACTTTTTTATGGTCCCAATTCAGTCCTAAATTTTTTATATTTGTGTCAATTCAATCCTTTCAGCTAATTTTAGCGGGATTTTGCTGACGTGGATGCTGGCTGGCCGGCGGCCGGCCACTGATGCTGACGTGGACAACTTTGATAATATTTTAATGTATTTTTTGAATTTTTTTCTTTTTTTCCCCCTCCCCTCCATCCTTCCTCCAACAGGTCGTCGGACCGGCGACCGGCCACTGGCGAGGTTGACCTTGTCGGCCTCGCCATGGTTGGGTGAGGCTCGACCTCGCCATATCCAACGAGATCGAGCCTCGCCCAGCCATGGCGAGGCTCAAGCTCTCGCTGGAGGTCGGATTTGGCGAGGTTGGGCCTTGCCAGCGGCCAACGAGGACGAGCCTTGCCAGCGCCGGCCTCTGGCCTCTACCCAGTCGCCGGTCCAGCGACTAGCTAGAGGAAGGAGAGAGGGGAGGGGGAAGAAAGAAAAGAAAAAAAAATTAAGAAAAAGATTAAAATATTATTTAAGTTGTCCACGTCAGCGCCGGTGACCGGCCGACATCCACGTCAGCAAAATCTAGCCAAAATTGGCCGGAAGGACTGAATTGGCACAAAAACAAAAGGTTTAGGATTGAATTGGCACCAATATAAAAATGTTTAGGACTGAATTAGCATAAATGCAAAAAGGTTAGGACTTTTTTGGCACTTTTCCCCATTTTTCCCCTCATATTGATGTTTTTATTAACAAAATTGCTAAAATTGATCAATCGAAAGTTTTTTTCTAATGACTAGCTAGAAATTATTCTGACAAAAATCTATTTAGTTTGCTTCGACGATTTTTTTAAATAAAAATAAGCCCACAGACAAAATATTTCCGTATCTTTCTAGCTAAATTAACAACAAATTGACAACGCAATCATATAAGAGAATTCACAACGCGAAGCACGCATACCTTTCGCCACGGCGATTTCGTAGAGCGCGTAGGTGGCCGACATCACCGCCAAGTCTGAGGCCATGACCCGGACCCTCTCCCTATCGGAGAATATCTCGCAGAACGGGTCGAAATGGCTCGCGAACCGGTAGTACGGCCGGCCGGATACATTCATGCTCACGTATAATGGCCACCCGGAGAGCAATGCAGCAACGATAGTGAAGACCCGGCCGGGCGGGTTGTTGAACCGTTTGTAGTACCACTCGACCTTCTCCTTGGGCCAGGGCAGCAACACCTCTTTGCGCTCGAGCGAGCCAGTGTTGGCATGGTGGCGGCGATGACTGTACTTCCAGGAGAAGTAAGGGACCAGGAGGGCGGCGTGGAGGAGGAACCTGACAGCATCGTTGACGAGGCGATGTCGCTGAAGGCTCCATGGCCACACTCGTGGGCGACGACCCAGACTCCGACGAGGAGGCAGCCCTGGAGGAAGAAGTAGGACGGCCAAGCGACGAGGCGGTGGGCGACCAAAGGGAGGAGGGGGATGAGGGAGGAGGCGGCAACGGCGAGGAGGAGGTCGAGGAGGAGGTACGCAGAGGACAGGAGGAGGGAGCGGCGGAAGCAGTGGGGAGGGATGGCTCTCTTCAGGTCAGCGATGGTGAACGGTGGCTTCTCGGAAGGGGTGCGGTCGCAAATGGGCGGCATGCCCTTGACGTTGGTATCAGCTGCGGCGACGCCGACTGGCTTCGGCTTTACGTTGGCGCGCATTTTACCTTCGACGTCCATATATTAATCGTTGTCGAACTTGAGAGGACAAAAAGAACATCAATTCAAAACCTGAATTTTTAAATTGGCTTAAAATTTGGAGCAAAAGTCACAAAAATCTCTAAATTATGCCAAACAAAATTAACGAGAGAAGGTAATCTCTTGAAATCGACCATACTCACCTCTTTCTCTCTATCTCTCTTGCATGCAATTCTTAGGAGGGGGAGGGTATATGTATCTAAACCAATTTTTCTTCCTTTTTTCTTTTTTGGGTTTAAGTAGGTAATCTACTAAAAGTAGAAGTAGAATATTATCAAATGCGGAACTGAATTTAATGACAAAATGATGTGGAATTAATTAGACTGCAGGTTGTTTTAGCCCGCAAGTGGATTTTGACATTATTGATTGGATCATTTTAGGAAGAAAATCTGTCTTCCCCATTTTAGTGATTCAGTATCAGATTATTGTCCTCAATAAGACATGATGCCGGTTGATGTCTGTAGTTACCCAGATTACACCACTTAATTACCTTCTTGATTTTTATGAATGGGATTCTCATTCACATCACACACACACAAGAGGAGAAAAAAGGATAACGACACAAACAGTCTCTCAACTTTAGCCAAATGTGAAATGTGATTCACGATATTTTAATTTGTTTAATGTAATCCTTAAATTTTAGCTTAATGTTCAATGTGATCCCTAACTTTTAGAACATGTTCAATATAATCTCTGAATTATATGAAAATGTTCGATATAGTCCTATATGAAAATGTTCGATGTAGTCCAACTTTAAATATTTTCATATAGTTCAGAAACTAAATTAAATATGTATCAAAAGTCAGAGATGACATTAAATAAATTAAAAATTTAGGAATCATATTACATATTAGGTAAAAGTTTCGATAAGAAGATTCGCTTACCAACGAAACGTAGTCCACTCCATTTGTTAGAGCAACTCCCATTGAGCCTCTGCACCTATCCTATCCTTTTTTTTTTATTCTCCTTTAGTGAACCCTTATTGTTTTGTTGGTTTCCATAAAATAGGATTTGGCTTAGGATTGCCCATCTTTAATTCCAGGATTTCTCTGAATTTGAAAGTTGTCGGTTAGTAGGTTTCCATACCAAGGCTCAATCCAATTAAGTTCGTAGCGTCTACCAATTTCGCCATATCCCCCCTTTATTTATGTTGAAATCATGCATTTATTCGAATTAGATACCGATTTTTTTCTTTTTCTGTACTATATAATGATGTAGCTAGCAAGGATCACCTAGAGGGGGGTGAATAGGTGATCTAAATAAATTCTTTAAAGCGGAAGTAAAAGATCAAGAACAAAGTCTGAACAACAAGCAGATTCTGATCAGACTTTGTGACAAATGTTCTTGTGAGCAGTATAAACAATATAATAAGATATTAGAGATGGAGAAAACTACACACAAATAATTATAGTGGTTCGGCTTAAATCAAACCTACGTCCACTCTCCCACGTTGACAGCCTACTGGCTGGATTCCACTAATCAAATCAATAAAAAGTTACAGCAAGTTGTGCCGCTTAAACACAAGCACTTCTCCCCAAAGTTGGTGCTCCTCGTTGATCTCCTTTTATACTCCTCCACTTTCAAACTAGCCGTTGGACAGTCTTCAGAGGATCATCTTCCAATATTAACCTTTGGACAGATTTGTATAAAATGGATCGAGTAGCCGTTGGTTGATAAAATCTGAATCCCGCTGATTCTGGTCACCCATACAATCAGAATCTTGGTTTCCATAAGTAGAGCTTTATCCGTAATAATGCATTCTTGTCGTAATATTTGATTGTCAATCAATTTGATTAAGATTGAAACAATCAAAACTTTCCTTCTGTGAAATCCATACCAGATCACTAGCTGTTATGTTAAGTTCTGAGTTCTGCGTCTGAATAATTTCAGCGTCTGTGTCTGCATCTGAATAATTTCAGCATCTGCATCTGAATAATTTCGGCTTCTACGTCTGAGTCTGAACTTTTCGTTCTTTCATAATAAAACACTCATGGACAGTTTTGTCAACTTCAAAATCTATTGGGAATTTTCCTTAATAATCTCCCCCTTTTTGATGATGACAAAACTTCCATGCAGATATATAGATTTTGAGATAATTTTGAAAAATATGATCAAGCATATAATGTAGCAGATATTCAAGATATCATATATGATCAGAGTAATTTGATATGGGATTTTTTATACTCAGTTTTTGAATAAGACAAGGAGTATGACAAAATCTGAATCGTAAAAGAAATGAATCACAGTCTGTCTCCTTTTATTTGTATTCAATAATTTGCATATCAAACCAAATTATATCTGCGTATTTGAGCATATCAAAGCATATCATATCTGCATATTTCTTCCCCTTTTTGTCAGCATCACAAAAAGATATATGCATAAAATTCCTTAATGATCATGACAATATATGGAAATATAATCAAAACTTAATATTATGCATCAATCAAGTAGAATTAACCACTAAGCACATATGCATATTTACATTCTCTCCCCCTTTTTGTCATAATCAAAAAGTGATAGTAATGGAAAGGGTATCACGTAGAGAATATAAATTTAACTCATCTTCACATACTATCTTCAAAATATATTTGGCATGAAACACAACCTTCAAAGATATCATCTTTCGTGAACATAACATATATTCAATATAGCTCATGTTCAAATATCATATATATATATATATATATATATATATATATCAATGAACACGCATGCACATAATAAATTTCACAATCTTTTTGTCATAATAAACGATTATATAAATAAGAGATTCGTTAATGACAAAAAGTAAGAAATACTAATCCGGAATGTGTAGAACTTGCAAATTCTAACATACATTACCTTTTCTTTCATAGTAATCAAGAGTGGGCAGAAATTAAATTGACTTTCATACTTGATTTACGCTCCCCATCAATTTGATACCATTTTGAGATGATTCTACCCCTTTCTTTTGCATTTTTCCACTTTTTGTTTTTCTTCCCCTGTCATCAAGACAGCTTTTGCAAATAACTTTCATTGCAGCTTGTGCACTTTGAACAAATTGTTGTTCCTCTATTTTCTTTGTAGCAGCAACATCCGCCACAATTGTTTGCATTTTGAAATTTGAGAAAGAAATTTGTTTTCTTCCATTAAGCTCATCTCAGATTCAAACTGCATAAACTCAACAAACTTTTTGCACAAATTTGCAGTTAAAAAATATAATATCTCACATAATATGTAATGCCTTTTCTTTAGCAATAATATCAAATATTTAAACCCGAAGCAACTTATCCTTTCGTACGATCCATTAAGCATTTGCTCATCGTGTTTTGACATGCCTCCAATAATTTGTCAGAATATTGCATAAAGGAGAAATTTTCGATCCTTCGGAAATGTTGCAGAATCTCCCCGATTGTGGGATCAAGCTTTCCAAACTTCACAAGGAAAGATTCTTTTACATCCTGCAAATACTTGTAAGAGAGATAATAATCTTTGCAAAATATAGAGAATGTCACGTACATACCTTGCTCTGATTTGTGGATCAAACTTGCTAATTAAAAAAATCTTCTAAGAATATAGCAAGTGATTCAAGATTGTAGGAATTTTCCTTAAGCGAGAATCTCATAAGCATAAAGATTATATGACATTAACGAATTTCGCAAAAGAAATGTAGCTATTTCAAGCATTAAATATATGCAATATCTTACACACATGGCAACAAATATTACTAATTTGTATCTCAACAAGCATGTTCAGAATATACCTTTCCTTTTTAGAAAGAATTTATCACTTGAGATCCTTCGTTGATTGCATCATGACTTGCGTAGGTTTGCATTCATGCTTCCTTTGTATAATTGTCTGCAATAAACTCATTTTCTTTCTAGTATCCTTGTATTTGGATCCTTTCTTTTTGTTAGACGCAGAATAGGAAACTTTCATAGAAGCCCAAGGATACTTTCCCAACTCATCGCAGTAGAGTATTTAAGGAAAATATGCATAATAAAACAATATCTCGCAAAAATAAATTCTTTCTTTGTAAGGCATGACAATATCAGAGAACACATGATGAGTCCATAAAAAATATTTCATTTCCAATAAGATATCAAACAATCTCTTTTATAAAATTCCATCAAAATAAACTTGACTTTTGTTACGACATTTCTAACACAACCAACGATGTAAAATATGCAATTTCAAGTCAAAATAAAGCATAGCATGGAGATAAAATGTTAAGTCCAAAGAGAATTCATAGATATTTAAAGTACGTATCCAAAGCAAATTTAGAATATGAAAAATATACCTTTACTTACCAGATTCTCTTTCCTTATTCTCTGCAAGAAAAGTAATCTTATTTTTTCTTTGGTACCCAAATGAAAATGATTTCTATAATGCTGGATTGAAGGCCTGCGCTTTAATCTCTCCTTGACCTTCGGAAAGTCATTCTTGATCTTATTTTCATTTTCGAAACCGAGGCCGGATTTGTTGTAATAGGGGACTTGAATGGATAGAACATGCTCTAATGTCTTTGAGCCAAGAGCAAATTTTTTGCAAATCTTCGGAATTTCTTCCTTATAGGAATCAACTTCTTTTTGCAAAATATCATTTTCTTCCTTGACAGAGGAATTCTCCTTTTCAAGCTCAATGATCCTTTTCTCATTCGTAATATTTTGTTGCTTCAATTTAGAGACTTCCTTTTTCAACTCGGAGATCTTCTTCAACGCATTCTCATGTTCCGTGCATAACTCTTCAAAAAGATTATCATCATCGAGAATAGGATCTGAACAAATCACCTCATCTTCTTCGGATTCAATGTCCGCCATTAAGCATAGATTTCCCTGCTCAAGGATTTCATCATCGCTGGATTCAGACTCTTCATTGTCATCTCTATTCTTAAAATATTTTCTTTTTCCGGATTTCTTTGTTGGCTTCTTCTCTTTGGGGTTTCTTCTCTTTCTCACAAGGTGTTGAAGTCTTTCGATCAGCAACTTCATCTCCTTATCGTCGTCTTCTTCATCTCCTTCAAAATCTATTTCATCATAATCAATATTAGAGTTTAAGGCAATTAACTTCTTACCTTCTGGATTTTCTTCATGTGTATGTTCTACTTCATATGATTGAAGAGTTCCAATCAGTTCATTCATTGATAGTGGCATGATCTTTTGAGTCTCTTGAAGTGAGGTTTTGATGTTGTCCCACTGCTTTGACAGTCCTCTCAAAAGTTTGTTGACTTTCATCGCATCTAAGACTGGTCCTTGATATGCAAGACCGTTTACTATGTCAGCAAATCTGTCATACATATTAGCCACTGATTCTCCTGTCTTCATTATGAAGGATTCATATTGTCCAAGCAACAGATTGATCTGTGTTTCCTTCGCTCAATCTGTTCCTTCATAAGTAGTGTGGAGAGTATCCCAGATTTCCTTAGCTGATTCACAAGGAGCAATTTTTTTGTACTCAACAAGTGATAAAGCACAATAAAATGAATAAATCGCTTTTGAATCTACAGTTTCTCTTTTTGTTATCTCAGTTTGAGATAATGGAGGATCTGCTGATTTGCTTTCATCTTGCTTCTCTTTTGAAGCAGATACAGAATGTTTTGGATTGACTTCTCTGATGACAATATCCCATTGCATGTGACCAATTGATTTGATGAATGCCTTCATCTTGTTTTTCAGACGCTATATTCATTGCCATCGAAATATGGTGGCTTGGAATTGCTTTGTCCTTCAAGGAGACCTGGAGCACTCATGCTAGCCATATAGATCGTTAGCTCAGAAGTAAAACACTTCAATAAACAAGCAATCTGGCTCTGATACCAATTGATGTAGCTAGCAAGGATCACCTAGAGGGGGGGTGAATAGGTGATCTAAATAAATTCTTTACCAATTTAAAGCGGAAGTAAAAGATCAAGAACAAAGTCTGAACAACAAGCAGATTCTAATCAGACTTTTTGACAAATGTTCTTGTGAGCAGTATAAATAATATAATAAAAGATTAGAGATGGAGAAAACTGCACACAAACAATTATAGTGGTTCGACTTAGATCAAGCATACGTCCACTCTCTCACGCTGACAGCCTACTGGCTGGATTCCACTAATCAAATCAATGAAAAGTTACAGCAAGTTGTGCCGCTTAAACCCATGCACTTCTCCCCGAAGTTGGTGCTACTTATACCAAGCCGATAGATCACACTATCTCACATCTAAGCACACACTTATAACACTGTCTATACCTCTCAAATGATTACACGTTTAAGCTCACGAAAAACAAGAGATTGAATCGGAGTATGCTCAGATTTTGGACTTGTTGATTCTTGATTTCGTTCTATACTTTATGCTCCTCGTTGATCTCCTTTTATACTCCTCCACTTCCAAACTAGCCGTTGGACAGTCTTCAGATGATCATCTTCTAATATTCACCTTTGGACATATTTGTATAAAATGGATTGAGTAGCCGTTGGTTGATAAAATCTGAATTCCGCTGATTCTGGTCGCCCATACAATCAGAATCTTGGTTTCCATAAGTAGAGCTTTATCCGTAGTAATGCATTCTTGTCATAATATTTGATTGTCAATCAATTTGATTAATATTGAAATAATCAAAACTTTCCTTCTGTGAAATCCATACCGGATCACTAGCTGTTATGTTGAGTTCTAAGTTCTGCGTCTGAATAATTTTAGCATCCGCGTCTGCATCTGAATAAGTTCAGCGTCTGCATCTGAAGAACTCCAGCGTCTGCATCTGAATAATTTCAGCGTCTGCATCTAAATAATTTCGGCTTCTGCGTCTGAGTCTGAACTTTTCGTTCTTTCACAATAAAATACTCATGGACAGTTTTGTCAATTTTAAAATCTATTGGGAATTTTCCTTAACATATAAACTATACAAAAAAGCGTTCCTTCTTCTTGAATGTGTAGACTATTTTATTTAATAGCTCATTGACCACATTAAACAAATTAAAAGTTTAAGAACCACATAGGGTCAAAATCCGGGAACTGTTTGTCATTTTTCCAAAAAAAATATACACTCGGTGTACTTAGTTCATCATTACAACAATTTACCTAGTGCTTTATTGATAATACGTTTAAGTTTAAACTTGTATAGAAAACTTGATCCAAATAGGTTTTCTAGTTTGGATGATTTCCTAATTTGGGTAAGTTTTCGCATTTGAGCAAGTTTGGCGGTTGACTCTTTTCGTAGAGTAGGTACTGAAACTCGAATTGAACCATTTAATTTGATTTCATTGTCCTGTGAGAGATAAAAACTCAAGTCCTGAAATATGCCTAAGTGAGAATAAAAAAATTCTATAAAAACCATTAAAAAAGTCAACCGATGTATTTTGGTTATATGGCCAAGACAAAATAATTGATAATATGGCCACGTTCTTCTATAAGTGCTTAGTGCGATAATTAGAGTTTGATAACTATGGTTTAATATCTCATAAGTAACTTAAGGGATAATTATCAAACTAATTTCAAACCTATAGTACGAATGTCATTTAGTTCTAAAATTTTCAATTTTATCAATTTAATCATGAACTTTTGCTCTAAATTCCAATATTTGACAAAACGACATTATTTTGGCATTATCTATCATGTTTTAGCCACATAGGTCATAGAAAATAATAAAAAAGTCACGTTAGTGTTTTCAGTTAGTCAAATTGGACAGAGTTAACAGAAAAATTTGATTGCATAAATTTGACAAGTTTTAGGACTTAATTGCACATTTTAAAAGTTTTATAACTCAATTACACTTTTATGATAAATTTTAGGAATTTAGTACACTAATCCCTAAAATAAATAAACAAAGTTGTTAACGGTTGAAGCATAAGTGACAAAATCTAAAGGCTCATCAAGGATGGTGGTAGGGTTAGTTAAATGAAGTATTACAGGATCAGTCAATTATTTTTAAATTCTAAGATGTTCAATGAAAATATTTTTTATTGACTAATTATTTCAAATAATACAAGAGATAATTATCAAGAAAATATTATCTAAATTATTCATTTTTCTTGAAACAAGCGGAGTTTAAATGACTTGGCCAAACCCTTCGAGTCCTTTGGGCATTGCCCTTCGAGGCCTTTCGACATGAACAAGGCAAGGCAGGGCGGGGCGGGTAGGGCCCTTGATCAGGTATTCAATCAATAACATTGATTGGATACACAGATAAAATATTTAATATTTTTTTCTTGTTTACCACTATATGGAATCCTTATCCAAAAAGAAGAACATTAAATGAAGATTTCGCTATCTTTTCAATAACTAAAAACGAATGGTTAATTAAAATTTAGAAAAAGAAAATGAGAAAAGGGAGAGGTTGCTCGTTATACCACACGAATGATTAAAGAATTTCATCAAGTGTAACTTTTTCTTTAATAAAAAAATCCTTCGATCCTTTTTCTTTGTCCAATTTTACTTTTCTCTCTTAAAATCCAATATGCATTGGCTAAATGGGAAATTTGAAAGTGAGACAAAACCCACCTTTGGCTAAAATATATAGTCATAAGCTATAAATCCACGTACAAAAGCAAAAAAAAAAAAAAAACCAAAAAACAAAAACCCAAGTTAAGGGTACATTTGTTTCGTGAAAAACTCAATGATAAAGAAAAATGACTTTCCGAAAAACATTTTTCAAGAAAACGATTAGTTTTCTTTCATTTGGTAATATGTAATCGAAATTGCTTTCTAACATTTGCAGTTTATTGAAAAATGATTTCAATCTCATGACTTTATTTCAGGCAAAAAGAAAATCAAAATTTTTTAATTATTTTATTTTAAAAAAATTGAATTTTTAATTCTTTTAAATTTCTTTTTAAAAAAATCAAAATTTTAATTCTTTTTTTCTTTTCTTTCTTCTGCTTCCTCCGCCGCGATCGGTTGGCGACACCCCGGCGACAACACCAGGCGAGCTCAAGCTCGTCAGCAAGCCTCGGTTGAGCTCGAGTTCGTCGGCGTTGAGTAAGGTTGAGGCGAGCTGGAGGCGAGAAGGTCTGGGCGAGGTGGAGGCAAGAAGGTCCCGGCAAGGTGGAAGTGGCAAGGTCGGGCCTCGCGCGACATCGGCAAGCTCGATCTTGCCAAATCCCGGCGAGACTCAAGCTTGCCCCGCTTAGGTTGGCGAGACTCTAGCTTATCGAGATCTGGCGAGCTCAGCCTCGCTTGAGGCTGGCCATCATCGGCCCACGCTTGTGGCCAGTTGCCGGCCGCCACCAAGGCCAGCAACCGGCGGAGGAAGGAAGAAGGAAAAAAAAAAAGAAAACCAAAAAAAAATAAAAGAAAAAAGAAAAATAAAATATTAACAAATTTAAGATAATCAATTACGGAAAGTGTTTTTATCTTCTTAAAGTAGAGAATTCACCTTCCTAAATTTATACATGAATGGTTTCTTTGACCAGAAAATGTTTTAGATTGACCAAATCATTTTCGGACAATCAAACAGATGAAAGTCTAGAAAATGCTTTTCCAAAAAATAATTTCACCAAAAGAAACGCACCCTAAGTTGCATTTGCACCATCAAACAATTGGTTGCACTACCACCTCTTTCGATATTCAGTTAAAAACCAATGTTCTATAGTCAATTGTAAACGTACAGAAACTCAAATTGAAGAGAATGATCTAATCACAAAAATTGAACAGAAGCATGCCATCTCATGATATTTAGTCATACATCTATGAAGCACCGCATCAGGCGACAAGCGCTTCACATAGGATCCTTTCCGTAGAGCTACACGGCGGAGGACGCACGACTACTTGATCTACATCTGACTAACGTAACGATCTTTCCTTCGGTAAACCTACACATACATGTGACAGGAATATACAAACATCTGATATGAGCTCTCGACGAAATACATTTGACATACAAGAAGCCAATCGCATATTCTCCCTAAAGGAGCTCGACTACCATGACGTACTATAGGACTCCGAAATCTAATAGGACCTACAGAAGTTTCAGGGTTAAAAGAAATGACCCGCCACTTTGAATCATCGTAGAGGAGCAGATGTCGTCATCGAAGCTTGACCTTCAGGATCTCTCCGGGATGGAATCGCAGGCCAAAATTTTGCTCTACTTCCTGGAATCTTTAGCAAGCGCCTGAAGAAGAAGAATCATAATCAAGATCCATCACATTGGATATGAGTGAAAATCAGCGACTAATCCATAGGTTCCTGATCGGAAAATTACGTCTCGAGAATTCATTGCACTAGACATGGAATACAAGTGCTACTTGTCAAACCTAAGCTGAGCTCTTGGTAAAATTGTCTATCAACACAACTACTATTAGGTTCGGAAAATTGCTGAATCATGAGATTGGCATTACATATTATTGGCCTCCACCTGGTGCAATAGTTGGAGATAATATGAAACATAAGAGATGAAAGCAGAGCTCCAAAATTTCAGCTGAGAAAGAAAACACTATCAATCTTGGCCAACGTAGTGACTGCCTGTGCGTATTCAAGTTAAGAAAAGCTTTCAGGATGAGAAGCGGCAAACATTTAATTTCTCTCGTGAAAGTTGAAGCACAAAAAGTTAGGGCAGCACAGTCAGACAACAGCAGATCAGATAAGCAAGACCTGCCCATGGATGGAGAGAGACATATGGACAGATAGACGGACAGATGGATGGACGGATGGACGGACAGACAAACAGATTTTTAAGTTCCACGGAATACTTACACATGAATGAGATTTCAAACTAAAGACAAGCCTCATAGAACCAAAAGTTGCAAAATTATAAGGCAATTTCCTAATTGAACTTTCAGGACAATTTTAATTAAAGGCACCTCAGGTCAACAAAATCCAGAAAATAAAATACCGGTATTCTCACAGTGGCGCATAAATGATATAAGTACTATGTTTAGCTCTCCCATTTAAGTAATCATTGACAAACCTGATACAGAAAACTTATGAACTGCCATTCTGAATCTGAGATGGACATCTGTCATCAATGGAATTGGAGTTTGGGATCTTCTCAAGAGAACGGTATTGGAGGCGAACATTTTCTCCACTTTCAATAATCTTCAGCAAGTACCTACACCAAAGCTCTTAAAATTTAGTACAGAGAAAGAATCCCACGAACCCTTTATCGGTACTAGACATTCCCCTTACTGTTTTCTTCTGTTACAAAGATAAGGTTTCTTCCCATTGAGGAAAACAATCATACATTGCCTACAATAATCAGACTGAGGGTCACTCGCATCCAAGCAAAATCTCAAAAAGGAAATCAATAACCCACTGCCCCCAGGGCATAGGCCAGCCAATTCACTTGCCTTAGAAGACAATACCTACCACAAAAAATCCGTTGAACTAGGCCACAAAAAACTGCAGCTACATTGTTAATTCTGATGCCTTTTAGAACTTATTACACCAAGGATAAGAAAGCAGCTGCTTCTCTATACTATTTGCTGCCGATTGAAATCGCTATTTCACCGTTTCAGACAACCATCGAACAGGGGTCTTTAACTGGTGATATTAGAGAATTGACCAGAAAAGCCGGCATATTAGAGAATGAAGGCTTCTTCCTCATGTCTTTAACACAATATGGAGATATAGCAAGTGTTTCCCTGAAGATCTGATATAATCTTAGTTCAGAAAGACTTTAAAAAACGAGAGAAAGAACTGAGCAGTGCTCATCAAAGCACCTCTGACATTACTAGCTTGAAGGCACACTAATCTACACATAATAAGAATTAGTTTTAATAAACACTGACCACACCAGAGAAAGTTGAAGTGAAAATCAAAAGCACTTACCAGCCATTAAGACATTGGGATGTGATGATTGCTTCCTTACCAACAAATTTTTCCGGTGTCCTCTTATTCCCCTGCACAATTTGGAGTGCCACCTCAGTATTTCCTTGTCAATCAGTGCATCTAATGTTCATCCTAGGACACAGTGAACATCAATTTGTGCCACACAGGTGGGAGTAACTAACCTTTATCAGAACTTTCTCGTTTACTGTAAATGGATATTGAACCCCTTTATGCAGCCCATTATCAGCACCACTCTCCCCATTTTCCTGGTGTCCACATAAGCAGTCATCATCAATGTCATATGTAGAATATATTCCGTTGAGTTAAGGGGAAGGGAAAACCTGACTCCAAGCAAGAAGGGAGAGAGGGGAAGAGAGAAAGAGGAGAAAAGAACTAGCGAAGGATGTTCTACGCATACATTCAATCCACTAAGATTAACAAGAAACATAAGTCTCCATTTTCTCAAACTCCCATAATTTTTAGGAATCAAATCCCTTCTTGAAGACAACGAATCCCTGCGAATCTATTGTGTCTACTACTAGCATCCACTGTGATGGTCATACATTTGAGGGAAAAAAAAATCATTATGGAGGTGCACTTTAATATTTGAATCTGCAACATTGACAAACAGAAGGTGATGCTAAAACAAATTTTTAATCTCTTCCGCTATTTCTCTTGACAATAACATCTTGTTGGGCATAAACAAACTGAATCACTATCACAAGGGCTCATTTGGAAATTACCCTGTGAAATCTTCTCGTTGCATCAGCTTGATCACCCATCTCTTTTCTTCTCTTGCGGAGATGCGCATTATGGAAGAGCCTTCTATCATCCTCAAGCTTTACAGCTGCAGCTGCAGCTCTAAGAGCTGTTTAAGAAACAGAGTTTACAACAACTTAGAAAACTTCATTTTCAATGGGCCGGACTATTAAGTCCAATGTATCAAGCTGGTTGCAAAGAAACAGCGGAATAAACTTCTATGCAAGACATTGCGCCGACTCACGGTGCAACAAGTGTCCATTAAATGGAAGATGACGAAATCCCAGAGGACAATATGACAAAAATAAATGAAAGAGTGAACTTGAAAGTACCATGATTCGGAATCAAAGAATTCCCCTTAATTTCTGCACTGCAGAGTGTACATCTTGACTGCCAAAAAAGAATAAGACTGCAATTATCATTCTTATGCCTTCCATTAAAAAGTAGTAATTCCATTCAATATAGTGGTGAAGAGGACATTTCAGATAAGAATTTGACACCACAAGGGATGATATCCCCCAGGACACCAAACTTTTGAAGCTTTTCCTACATATAACAAGTGAAAAGAGCTCATGATTGAGGGTTGGCACCCCCCATGGTGCCTTTTCAATGAATTTCACTTTACCAAGGGGGAGATTTCGGAAAAATCAACTGATGTCCATCTAACATAGCTAAAAAAACTAGTTATCTGCTTGAAATTCCATTGAGATGTTCTTTACAAGTAAGTTTTAAAAAAAAATTTCCTTTGATGAGAGCAAACAAATTTCCCTAGCTTCAATGACAGGATGCTTTTTTAATGGAAATATATATCCCATTTGAGAACTCTTGATCCTCAAGTTAATAATGTTCCTGCGGGCTATCGTCATTACATACAATGATTAGGTCAAATGACGTAAAGCAGCATTCTGTTGATTTCCGAAACAAGTTTATTTTCTGAGAAAAAATTTCAAAAGTACCAGTAGAGAAAACACATTATCACAATTTTGGAAGCCTATGTTCATACAATAATTTGCTTAGGAAGATTTACAGCATAAGATTTAAAGTACATATTGGAATTCCTCACCGTCTCAATTACTCTTTTCAGCATGAAACCACCAAATGAATGGCCGCATGAGACAACCACAGCATCTTCAAGGAATGCACCACTATAATTTTGATAGATCGACATGAGAAGAAACAGAAAAGAAAAAAGAAAAGTAATCAACTCTTAACTTCCATCCTGAATAAACCAGGAATCAATGAGTGAAACTACAAGCAGCCAGCAGTAGAACCAAGAAAAGAGTCCAATCAAGTAGAACAAGCAATTTCAGATGCACAAAAGCAAACAAAATAAAGATGAATAGGAACTTAGCAGAGTCATCATGAATGAATATTAATAAGTTTTCTGAACCAGGAACAAGACTTTCACGAGCACCAAGAGTGCCATAGAGAATAAACAAAATCAGTCTGGAAAAGAAACTAAGTTCACAGCAGACGGAATAATACCACAGTTAACTAAACTACGAAAAGGAAAATAACCAAAGTAGGGCAATAACTCACGATAAAGGATCAGAGAGGACACTTCTTAATGTTGGTTCCTTATTTGAATTATTTCCAGGTACCTGTGAATTTAAACATCCAGCTAAGAACACAACCATTTCAACAAAACTCCAATTAAAGGGAATATCATCAGGTACAAATAAGCAGATAGAACTGTTTTTGAGTTTAATTTGGTGAAGAACCCCAAAGTGAGTCAATATAAATTTCGAAAAAAGCCCTCAGTCAAGCAAATTGTCGTTACTACTATAGGAAGCAATTTATCTCAATTCACTCTTCAAGCCAGAAGAGATCAAACCAAACCCATGCCTTCAATAAAGCCAGCTATGACATCTCAGGCAACAGATGAAGCAAGTTCCCATTTCCTCTTCAAACAAAACTCTTCTCTTGACCAACAATGAGAGGGGTATCTAGTCTTTTAATCCCCTTGGGGCCAACGTTGCTTATATACTATCTTAAGTAGCCGATGTGTGAGGAAGGAACCTCTCATGTGCTTTAAACAACACACGGAGAACAGATGGCCAGTTTATGAAATCCCATGAACAGGAAAGATGAGCTTGAATCGAAAAAGCCAAGGAAAAAGTTTTAAATCCTCTATCTTCTTCAACAAAAGTAATGTTACCTTAATAATGCGCAGATGATCAAAGGGCCATTTACTAACAAGTGGAGGCCATAACAATTGAAAAGCACCTCTGTAAGTTTACTATGTCGCATACTTTGTCTTTCCTCCTCTTTTCTCGATATAAACCTGGTTCATGGTTAACTTCTTATAAGCTAGCAAAGGCTCGATAAATAAACACATTTATCCTGCATTACGTAGGATAGTCTCATGATTTTTCATCAAGAAAACCATTAATCTAATATGGCTCTTCCACAGTTCTTTTATCTCAAAGTATGAACTCTATTTCTATTTAGACCTTTTTTTGGTTCTAGGAACCCCAATGCCACAGGACAATCACAACTTCAAAGAGAAAAATTCTCCTCAAATGGATCCTGCCACGTTGATCTTAGTTTCGCATTGTGCTCAACCAAATGCCGACCATGCATGCAAGATCCATACATACAAGGTCTTTATTTGAGGGCATAAGCCCAACACCAACTCTAACAACATTTCAAGCTCGTCATTCTACATACGAGCACTTATACAAGATATTGTGACGTTATCATCAATCAAGAGAACACCAACTTCTCAGACGTAGCTTCCAGTCTTTTCTTTTTCCAGTAACCATACATTCCTCAAAGCATCAGTATGACTGCACTCAATGTTCAAGCAAGGTGACATTTAACTGTGCGACTTCCATCATTACTAGCCTTTACAGGATGCTTTGAGTGAAAAAAAAGGGGAAAGTGAAGGAATGAACTTTAAGGAAAAGACATCAAGGGAAAGGAAGAAAAAAAGTGAACCAGAAATTGATATGAGAAGTATTATTTTAATGATTCGATCCTGAAACCATTTTAGTGTCACGTCGAGCACATGTGTAATTTGAAGCCTACTTCGCATTCTTTGCTTATCTGACAGAATGACATTAAGTCCATATTATGGAACTTTGCCTCCAGTTTTTATTCTTTTCGTTTACTCTCTCTTCCAATTCACAAAGAACTACAATACAATCCCGTGTTTTCTTCCCTATTCTTCCTCTTTTTTTCATTTATATTCCCTTCTGCCAAACCGCAAAATTTCCATTTTGCCTGAGTCCATTATAGCACCAGACTCAAAAAGGTGATTGTGCTACCAAGTAATTGCTTTTTTGTATGTCTTTCCCAATGTCACAAATAACTCATTCACTCCTTTGCTTTGCTAAATCAGCATTCCAGGCATCATACCTACTCAACTAAGATGCTTATACCCTACAGTGTCAATACTATGAGCTTTGCAAGCAATTTCTCTTTCTCTCACCAAGACTCCATCATCAAGCAAAAAGCACACACCGAGGGATAATATAAAATAGTTACTGCTAATTGAACGTCAATTAGATAGAAAAACAAGATCTCAGAGCTGAGTACTCGACTAAGCTTATAGCTACATCAGTTTCCCCTTATCCATCTCAACCAAGGCAACTGGAATCGGTCATTGTACTGATAAAATAGTTCAAAAGAAATTGTTCAAACAATTTCAGTTTGTCTCTTTGGGACACTGCCTTCGGAGAAAACAACCAAAAAACAACAGCCCTCAGTAGAGATATCTTACACAAACATTCTCAGGGTTGGGGCACAATGCATCCTCCTCAGCAGAAAGGTCATCCATAAATTGGCTGACTGATACTGGTACATAGCTCTGAGGAATGACATGGCCTACGGCTGCTATGGGAGAACAATCTAAAACAGCATTGCTCTGAGGCATGAGCCTGAAAGCCAATGATGTCCTGCAAAACATAAGACATCACCTGATAATCAAGGACATTGATATAAAAAAGACAGACTTTAGCATCACAAAGCCATAAAAAATTGGGCAAAATAAATTCATACCTCCCACCACCAAAAGAGCCAGCAAAGTAATCTGGCGCAGCCCTATGCAATGCAGCGGGACGAAGGCCAGCAGTAACATGACTAAGTGCCTTCCCTGTCACCAGTAAGAGATCTCCAAAAGACGACCCACCATCTGCTAGGTACCAACGGCCATTGGGGTCAAAAACCTAACAGGTGAGGAGGGATAAAACCCAATGAGCACCACATAGAGACATCTATATACAAACCTCGGAAATATGATAAGCAGTAGACTTATGAAAAGGAAACATGGAAAAACACATGTACGTTACAGATAAGTATTGTCTCCCAAGACCAAGGCAAAGCGAGAGATCCAATGTGCTAAAGTTTTCCGTGATAGAACGAAGTTACCTGTACACCAGGATTATCCGCGGAAATCAATGTCAGAAGTCCCTTCTCAACCTCCGCATTGACACTCAGCTTCCCTCCACTAATGGTGACTTTCCCATTTGGCAATGTGTTGGGTGAGTATGATGCAACAAGCACTGATGAAGACACCTCATTAGCAGGCAATGGGATATCATCCAGTAAATGAGTAAATACACTGCACAATATTTCTTCAGTAATTACACACCATTGAAAAGAACCAGAGTACAATGAGAAAAGGAAATAAATAAAGCCAAGTACAAGCAAATCCCCTTCTTACTCGCTTCGCAACCGGAGATGTCTCGCTATCGCACAAAGGGCAGCCCGAGCAACTTTTCCCATGCACTTAAAAATTTCACCCATGCAAGGGGGAGATGAATCCCAATCCTCTATACGCCTGCAACTAAGCAAATTCAGTCAGGGCTACATTAAAAGCCAAACAGACGAAGGATAGCAATCTCTATCCACCATTGCAGCAGGAAGAAAAGCTTCAGAAGAAATAGGCACAATCATTCAAGAAGTTACAATATATAGACAGCCAAATAAAGCACACATGTACTGCAGGAAAGGGGTCTGAAATGCTTCAGTCTTTTTTAAAAAATGGAAGTTTACCTAAGAATGTAATAGTAGTTAATCGTCAACAGACATCTAATCTATGCGTCCCTCCAACATTTTGAACATTGAAGACCAAACCAGAATAGGGAGTCACTCAAAGATTTTATATAAAGTACCAGTCAACCAAATATATATCCACCCCATCCTCCTAAAGAAAATGTCTGGGAACTGGTATGGGAACCAAAGATTGCATTTTCTACAATGACGAGAAACGGGAGGAACTATGAAGTGAGGAACCATCAATACATATGGATAACTTGGTACAGAGAAATTTCATTAGTGGCATTTATTGTCCATGAAATAATGGTATGGGAACCAAAGATGGCATTTTCTACAATGACAAGAAACAGGAGGAACTACAAAGTGATGAACCATCGATGCATATGGAAAACTTGGTCCAGAGAAATTTCATTTGCGGCATTTATTGTCCATAAAATACTGGTATGGGAACCAAAGATTGCATTTTCTACAATGACAAGAAACAGGAGGAACTACGAAGTGAGGAACAATCGATACATATGGAAAACTTGGTCCAGAGAAATTTCATTTGCAGCACTTAATGTCCATAAAATACTGGTATGGGAACCAAAGATGGCATTTTCTACAATGACGAGAAACAGGAGGAACTACGAAGTGAGGAACTATCGATACATATGGAAAACTTGGTCCAGAGAAATTTCATTTGTGGCAATTATTGTCCATAAAATACTTGTATGGGAACCAAAGATGGCATTTTCTACAATGACGAGAAACTGGAGGAACTACGAACTGAGGAACCATCAATACATATCGATAACTTGGTCCTGACAAATTTCATTTGCGGCATTTATTGTCCTTAAAAACGATGTCAAAAGCATGCCAAAGGAACCATCTATTAAATGCAAGTCCATAAAAAACAAATAGACCACAAAATGCCTTCGAGGCTAGAACTTGATTAAACAAGCTTGATCACGGTGCCTATTCATAACCAGCATCTCATTCCTTCAAGTTCTATGCATCACCGATCATGATCACACGTATCCCATTTTCTGCACCTTCCTAACAACTACAACTTCAAGTGTATCTGTACAAACAAATTGGAGACTCGACTTTCAACCTTCTATAAGCATGAAGCCTCGATTTCAATTTCACCCGACCAGCCACCTCGTATCTAATTCTACATAAACCGGACCACGGCAACAATCACAAACTCCAAACTTTCAGAAACCAAGTAAATAAAAGTCGCACACACCTCCCGGCTCTGTACAAGTAAACACCGCGGGGACTCCCTTTACCGGCGGCCGGAGCCTGGGACCTCATCCTCAAGTACAACTTCGCGGCCTCCAAGCCGCACCGCATCAGCGCAGCATCCTCCGGTCCCAGCTCGATCACCGCCGCGTTGTGGCGCGTGAGCGACCCGGACAGCGCCTCCACTGCCCTGAGGTAGGGCCCCACCGGGGCCCCATCATATGGCGCGATGTCAGAGAGTCGCACCCTCGCCATGGCGGAGGTCAGAGCAGCCTCGGCCCCTGCCACGACCGGCGGCACGGGCCCGGCGGCATCCCGGCGGTGGGCGGCGGAGGACAGAGGGGCCAGAGACGGCGGCGCGGTCGTCGGCGTGGCGGCCGGGGATCGCTTGAGGGACGGGGTGGACGAAGGAGGTGGGGGAGGGGGAGGATTGCTAGGATGCGAGGCGGGTGCAGAGGAAGCCTGCTGCTGCATCGCTGTCAGGACCGTTGATCATTCTGAAACCAAATTTGAGATTTTGGTTCGGTTTCCCCTCGTGGGCCTCTCAAGATTCCGCCATAAATGCAGAGTGGTGGAGCTGAGACTGCTCTCTAGCCTCTCCCGCTTCTAGCTCGCAGGCACTGCGAAATGGGTCTCGGGTTTCGTCGTCAAATTCATGCTTCTCGTGCAGAAAAACCTCGCCTGAAGTTGCGGCGAGAACGAAGGGAGACGGGGGTTTGGCTCTAGGGTTTTAGCAGCAGAGCGAGGGAAGCTCGGGCGATGGATGGGCGAAGGTGAAAGAGGAAGAGGAAGGAGGAGGAGAAGAAGAGTGGAGGAGGGAGAGAGAGGAGTGCCTTTGTCCCCCCCTCTAAAACTTCTCCTCTCTCTTTCTTTCTCTCTCCCTCTTTTCAGAGAGCCCATGATTGGAAGCTACCTCCCCAGAGATTTTGCCCTTTCTTTCAAAAGGCGAAAATTTTTTCCTTTGCATGTTAAAGGATGAAAATGGGATTTCTTTCCAACAAAAAAAGAAAGTGAAAATGGACCACGAGCGATGAGCGGTGACTAAGGTCCCGTTTGGTTCAGAATTCGTAAGGAACTTATTCGGGGCCTTGACATCCCTTGATCGAATGCAAAAGACATTTGGAAAATTTTTTTTGAAAAACTTTAAAGAAATGCAATCAAAGACTTTTGAAGGCTTTCAGCCCAAGGTAGCTCCGAATTTCAGGAAAGTAGCATGGACACGAGGCACGGGGTGCCCCTTTAACTCATAATATCTAATCTCGAAAGGAATAAATTAGATTCTCAATGTATATTTTCAAATGATTTGTTAATGAAATAAGTGATTGATTAATAAAAAGAAATTTAAAAGTATCATGTTCCGGCTAATCATTCCCTTTTACAAATTGATGACGGAATTTCTATACATTTTCTTAGATAATTTTATTAACCAATCGTTGTTGTATTTATTAAGCTCGTAAATTTACATCATGAACAATCAATTTTTATAATCTTTTTGTTATCGAAACCTTATCTTTTTTTTATATAATTTGTTTTTGGTCGTGCTTTTTAATATAATTAGCGTTTATGTTTTTCCTTAAAAAATCTCGATTAGTTATATTGAAATAGTCTTTGTCAAATTTAAGCAATTATCATACCGTTGTTATAATCGTTGTTGTTGTTCATTTTATCAATTAGTGATTATATATGTATGTATGCATGCATGCTTACAACAATTAAGGATAAAAGGAAAGACTTCCTTCAAAAAATAAATAAATATAAATACGCGCATTGCAATTGAGGGTTTAACTGTTATAACAAAATAAAAGTTGGGATATCGCATAATTGATTGAAAATTCGGGGGTGGGGGAAAAATGCGTAGTTCCCCCAAAGTTGAGGAGTTCGGTATAATTTCCGCTTTAAAATTACATCCACAAAAAAAAAAGACAACAACAAAAAGAAAAATGGAAATTCATTTTCCCTCTAATAAATGCCTTTATCAGCGAGATCGAACCAACCGGATATTTGGAGTCAAAAACTTCTTCTTCTTCGTTGAATTCGAGTTCAGTTGAAAGAGATGATCGCATCGTTCGCTCCTCCTCTCTCCGTTGCCGTTGCAGACGCGAGTAGAAGACGACTCCTCCCGAGCACTCGAGCTTCGCTGAATCGCGATTCGTCGGCACCGCCTTCGTCGCCGTCGCCGTCGCCGGCGGCGTCGTCTCCTCTCTCCTCCGGGCGGCGCAGGCGGAGGCGGCCGCAAAACGTGGACGGCGATTTCTTCGTAGGTAAAGAAAGCATCGCATCTCCTCCCTCGAGTCCAGTGCGCTGTGATCGCGTGGTCCGATGGTCTCCAGAAGACGATCTGTGTTCTTCGTTAGCTTGATCTATATGATTTATAGAGTGATGGTGGAATGAACGGTGGGGACTTGGGGAAGAGCAAGCCGGCAGCATTCACGTCGCACGGTCTTTCGAGTTCTTTGTTTGACTTCTCTCTGATCGTGTTTGCAGATAGTACGTGCATAGATTGCGATACTTGCCGTTGGATGGCTCCGGTAATCAGTTCAACTCGTTATCTGATGCTGTGTGCTTGCTTCTGCTTACGAGTGATAGAAATACATGGTCTGCTTAGTGGGTCGCCTGCTGTGGGCTTACCAAATTTGGCATCGATCAAACTTTGGGTGGTCTGAAATTTATTTAGTCTGGAGGTATGTCATTATGCTGGCTGCAGATTGGCTAAAATAACCGGGGATGTTTGGCCAGTGAATTTTCAGAATTTCTGCTCCTGTTTCCATGTGATGATACCTATGAACCAGAAGATATATATTTCCAAACTCGTTTTCTAGATTTAGTTACTGTATAAATTTTTCATTATCTTGTGCAAAGCACGTTTACTGCAAACAGGAAAATGGGACTGAAGATAGTTTTCATTAAGTGAAAATTGAAAGTATCTTCTTGAACCAAAACTCGGCCTATCTTTTCTTCACTGAACTTGAGATCCTTGGCTCGTTATGCTCAATTCAATCACATTTCTCTGTTGTGCCGTTAGTATCCTATGTTCATCCATGCGCCTATTTCTCTCTGCTGCTGGCCATTTATTCGATTGAGGAAATATGTGCCTCTTGTCTACTATGGTACTGTATGAGTTCTATAGGTACTGTTCCACTCACAAATTGTCTTTTTGTGTACTTCCAGCAAACTTTTACAAGGGTTGACGAGATGTCAGCAGTTTTCAAACAGCCAGCTGATAAGGAGGAACGGCTAAAGGCTCTGCAGGTGCATTGCCATATCTTCTTATCCACTTTTTGTTAGTTTCTTTTTATCAAATTTCTGGTTTTGTGTAGAACCTGCATAATGTCAGGACAATATGAGAAATAGCAGGAGCATTCACTCCATGTACATCAGTGCATGAGTGGCAATCGGAAGGGGTTGTTTCTGAATATTGGTATACACTGTCGTTGATGAAAGGGGGGAAATACGTAACTTAAGAAATAGGAGACTTGAACGTGGACACCTCTTTGATAATCATGATATATTTAGTCCTGCGAGCAACAAGTTGAGGTTTGGAACTGAGAAACGAAATATCAATCTGGATTGGTAAAAGTCAGTTAGTGAACTCGGGGAATGTTTCAAAGCCATTCCTTTTGCTTTATGAAAGATGCGTTTCATGGGTGTAGACCATTCTCTTTTGTTGCTCTGTATTTGTTTCAAGCATTGAAACTATTCCGTGTGTTCCGAGACAGTTTTCCTTTCTAATAGATGGTTGAGTTCCTTTTCTCAGTGCATCATAAACCATACATGACTTTGCCTATGCTGAATGTTTTTCATTTTAGACTAATTCTTGGTAATCTGATATGACTTTTGGATTGTGTGATCCATGTGTAGGCCTTAATTTCATGTCCAACAAGTTCAATTCACACGGAAAAGCCAGCTCCCGATGTCTTAGTAGCCCATGAAACTTTTCCGATCCCTATTGATGAGCAAACGCTGCCGGTACTCTTATCTCATTTACCTTGATGATTGGTGTCACGTGCTCACCAAAATTTTTTGATCGATTGATAGCTCCTTGTTTTGCATTATTGTCCTCATAGCCGTGATTCTCCTTGTCGAAACTCGAAAGATGAGGAAAGACAAAAAAAGAGACTCTTGTACTTAGTATTTCTGTTTCAAACAAGCCTAGTAGCTAAATTACATTTGTCAAATTTGCCAATTGCTCTAAAAACTTAAACTGATGAATGGAGGTGTGGTTTATGCTCCCCTTCACATGTAGGCTGAACTTTGACCTAAGACTGAAGCGTAGAAGTAACCAACAGGGGAGGTAAATTAGGGGGTCTAAATATATTTAAATTCAAGGCCTCATGCTGTGAAACCATGTAAAATTTTGAGGGATTATTGCCAACGACTCTAAATACTTGAGCAGATAGATGAAGGTATGATTTAATAATTGAATCTCTAACAACATTGATATTATCTATGGTGAAAAGCTATTTTTTCCTACTAATGGTAACAGATTCAGTGAAGTTCATCTACTGCTGAGCACTTGTTTGTGTAGACCTGAACTCCCCTTATCTTCTTCCGGACACAAGGACAATACCGTTTCTTTCTGCACAATCACTGTTGCATCCATGGTCCTCCTAGTTGCTTCTTTCTGGGCTTATGCAATTTCTAGTTGAAGCATGAACTATGGTTGTTTTGAAAGTTACAACTTACAAAGGTCATGTCCAACCTCAATTGAAAGAAACCCGATGCATTCTGAGCTATGTGATAAAGCGTGTTCACTTGTCCAGTTTACAACATAGCATAGTAAGGCACTTGTAGTCTTTAGTTTCTGTTCTATAATGGAGAACTTGTAGTCTTCATAAGCTGAGAAGGATATGCAATCCTTCGTAGAACTTTTTAGGGCTATGCATGCTTGTTCTCTAGGATATGCCTTGGTCTTAGCTGCAACCTCCGTCCAAAGTTTGCTAATGTGTTGTTCATTGAAATACTTTCAGGGAGTGTATCACTGCGGGTATCATTCAGAGAAATCTTACGGAGCTTCTTCATACTTGATTGTCCGTGCTGAAGGAAACATTCTTATAGATAGGTATTGTATGCTTGAGAAGGATCACTGAAATGGTAATTTTGGTCGTACTACTCTAGAAGAGTTTAATGAGAAGATATTGGTCAAGCTGTCAATGCACTATGTAGCCTCCCCCTTTTCGCTTCATTCTGATTGTCTCGTGTTTAGTGAACATTTGTTACTCTTTTGTCCTGTCGCTGTAGCCCCAGGTATACCGAGAGACTTGCACGTAAGATTGAGATGCTTGGCGGTGCACGCTCAATGTTTCTAACCCACAAGTATGATGACTACTCCTGTAAATATACATGACGTCGTCTCTGTTGTTCAGGACCTAAACCTGAGTTTATTCTGTTTTTGGTTACTAGGGATGATGTCGCAGATCACAAGAAGTGGAGGGAGCGGTTAGGTTGTGACAGGATTTTGCACTCTGAGGATGTAATTATAACCTTTCTTCTGCCTAATTCCCCTTAGTTTAAACATATTCTTGTTCTCTTGGTTCCTATAGTTTGTTTCTTTATGAGGTTATGTATGAGATTTTGATCATCAATTGTTAAGTAGCTGAGAAAAGAACTGTGCTCCGTGATGGACAAATGTGCGAATAAGACGACATATCGAATGTACCTTGGCTGGATATATGGAAGAGTCGAACAAAATATTTGTTGGAATGAGTCATAAATATTACTGCACTCCTCATAAAAGGCCGAAAAGCATTTTAGTTTTGAAACCTACTTGCCAGATTTAATTTTCGAGAGTTTTGATTGAGAATTGGATTCAACTAGTATCTTTAAGGCAATGGGATGCTTCATGGCATCATGTTATTCTTATTGTTAATGATACCTAAGCATCTTAGCTGGAGCACATGGAATGATGAGATTAACGGCAAGTGTGGTAAAACGAGTATTAATTAAAGCCATATAGATAATATGGTCTTGTTTGTTTAACATTGGCTGATCATCCTGATCTCAACAGCTTGAAGATTCAACTGCTGAGATAGAGATTAAATTGGTAGGAAGGGGGCCTTGGAATCTTGGGCAGGACATAGAGCTTATTCACACCCCAGGACACACGGAAGTAAGTTGCTTGGTCTGATGCTCGTTTTCTTTGTTTGCACATATATATATGTTCTATGGTATGGAACTTTGGCCATTTTTGTTCCATCAAGAACTTTTAGGACCCAAAGTGTATGAAAGATTGATCCACGTTGAAGTTTTAAGATTTATGATGGAGGGTCAACATTTTGCAGGGAACAGTTTGCTTGCTGTACAAACCGCTGGAAGTAATATTCACAGGAGATCATTTACTACTGACACCAACTGGATTAAGCATAATGGAACAGTACAACCAATGTTCAGGTAAGCACTGGTTGAAGTGTGGTCCCTGTCCAGGCCTGCAGTCTTAATTACCTTCTTTGGTACTTCTGGTTCTCGGTGGCTCTTTGGCTCATTGATTATTGATACCTATGTAATTTACTCGTAGAGATGTCAGTATGCATGCATTGCTAATATAGGGGGATTTAATTACTATGTATCTGGCTGTTTCACATTTTTGGAGATTTAGAAGTACCTTGCAATCCACTTAAAGTTGTTGCCTTCTGTTTATTGTACGACCACATTGTACCATTTCTCGGTGAAACTTGGTCCGGTAACTGTGTCTTTGTACTTCATAGGAGAATAGAATTTGCACCTTAACCTATGATTATCTCTATCTACGGTGACTTCGTGTTCTCTGTATATCTGTGAGAGATGAGGGGGTTAGATAAAATGGGGGAGATTCTGATTTCTTGGAGACTCTTGGATGGACATGTGGGGGTTGCTAGCTTGTTACCGAAGTAGCTGCAACTTCCCCACCAACCAAGAGACACGACAGCTACATGAGTGGTGGCGTTCCATAACAATTTTGTAACAAATGTTTTCTCTAACTGCCAGATAACAGATGCTTAACTCAAAAGATGGCTTCCTGGAAAGAGAGGCAGCTTATAATCAAATTTCTATTTGTGTCTACCGGTGTTTGCTGTTTATGTTTTCTTGCTAATTCGCATGTTATTTTTGCAGTTACCGCACAACTAAATAGTGTTGAGAAGTTGATTGACTTGGACTTCAGGTGGATAGTACCAGGTTGGTACATTTTCTCACTATTCCCTTTATGGTGTTAGAAATTGCTATAATCAAGCTATGGTATTGGTGCTCCTACTGGAAGCTAAATGATTGGTTCAGAATCCATATGCTTTAGACAAAAAGAACATAATATACATGCGCGCGCGCGCACAGACACACCCACACACATGCATGCGCCACTGTAAAGCACACGGACCAAAACGAAAACTCGCCTAAAGTACAGGGATTGATAGTATATACTTTCCTTGTCTAAGCACTAGGAAAGAAACCAGGTTGACCAGCTATGAGATTGAATTTAGAAAGTAAGCGGTAATAATGACAGATTATTAGAAATCTAGAAGTCTCTGTTCCATTTTGATTTTCAGTTTGACTTCTACTTGCAGGTCACGGTAGGAGGATTGAATTCAAAAGTTCATTCGAGAAAGATCTGGTTCTAAAAGAATTTGTGCAGCAAAAGTCGAGTCAATTTGCTTATATCTAACCAAGAATTTCAATATGGTGGGTATGCCCAGGGAGATTTTCAACTTGTAAAGCGATGACACCGTCAGCAAATGCGTTTGACGTAGTTTGTGACTAGGAGATTTGTTTGTGTATATTAGAGCTGAGTGGAGAACTCAGAATTTAGTTGGCTTGCATGTATCCATAATAATGACATTGAACTCGTAGAATGTTGTCCAATTGCTCAGGAAAGTTTCTGTTCTATCTGATAACAGTTTAATTTTGGCCCCTTTAACGTTCCTCTCGCTACCGAGAGTGTGCATCCAAAGCTTGGTTAGATGGCATTAGCCTGACATTGAGCCTGAAAAGTTGTGTTAAAGATTTTCACGATATCCAGATGACAATCGAAGTCAGAAAACAGAAGTCACAGAGAACAATGCCACTCTTTTGACAGCTCAACTGGTTGATGTTCTGATCCTCTGTTGATTCTACAGATTAACAATAACCTGCACGTATTTGAATGTCCGACTTGGCCACTGGTCCATGATTCTATAGGCTTGGTGGGACTGCCCTCTATGAAACATACTTGATACTGCCATGTTCCATTACCGTTCCTGGATCTAGTCATCTCAGCCTCTCAAATGTTCTACGATTGCTCGATATTATCTCCTTCATTTTGGTGTGGCCGTAACGTACTCTGTTTTCATGCACTGGAAATTGTCGTGCATCTAACTTCTGCATTGGGCATAGACATGGCTTCTCAAGCTTCTGTTATCAACAAATTTTGAAGAAGAAACCTTCAAAAAACGAGATGGGCTTCCTGCGGCAAATCGCTTTTTTTAGGCCTTCAAATTTTCACATGATGTTGAAGACCAGCAAAATGAGCTGTTCTGGCAGTCCTAATAGACTCATCCCTTCACTGTCTTTCTAGTTTCTACATACATACAAATGTTCCAGAATATAAATTAACTAAGCGGGTAAGCCAGCGGCTGTGTGTCAAAAAAGTGCCCATCTCCATATGGCATGTGAATCTAACACCAGAAAATAACAATCACCCGCAAAAAAGGACATCATTCCAAGCCCATCTCCCTTTCATAATTGCCAATCTATGGGATCAAATCCCATGTTCTCCAGAATTTGGTTTGTGCGAGAAAAATGCCTGTTTGATTTGTAAGATCCGGTTATTATCTCAAGTAACATCTGACTGCTTGCAATAGGAAGAATGGGACATGAAGAAATGCTGCGTCACACTGAAGCCACTTCAACAGCTTTCAAGTTATTCAAAAGAGATTGCACTTTTACTGTTATCATTTAGAGTACAGGTCTGGTCTTCGTCACACACAGGCAGACATCATTTACCTCAGTGCCAAACATAGTCTAACAACATGAAGATTCGTGAAATTTGCACAAATCCGTGGCACCTACATTCATGAAACCAGCCCCAGCAAGCTTTTCTCATAATATGCATGGCTCCATAGACAATTAGCGGCACAAATTTAGTTCTAGAAAGTGAACAACTCTTCTGTGAAAGTTACTGGATGTCAAACCTGACTAGAAGTGAGATGGTTTTCTATTACCCTATAAAGCCATCGCTGGCACACGCTACATGGTCATTGCGCAATGCATGTTCACATGAGTCGTTTCATAACAAGGTTCGATATGGAAACATGCTGATCTCCTTTTCAAATATCAATAGCATATCATCTTAGGGTACTTGCACATTTAGCAATGTGTGTTGAATTTAAAGTGTTTGGACCAATAACTAATAATTATGCACAGCCCATCATGTCCCATGAAACGTCTCTAGGTAAAACTTAAGATCTATAACTATAGGGAAAAGCAAAAATTACCTGCAACCAAAAAAGCCTCTGTTGGCAGACAAACCAGAAGGATGTGCTGCTTTCAGTATGTGATGCTTTGTCTCATCAATTAACCTGTGTTGCAACTGTCATAAGCAAAAAGAAAAGAAAACAATGTCTTCCTATACTCGATAAATTTGCTCCTATTTTCAATTGCACTCTTATTGATACACTTTACCATAATGCTAATGCCTAACACTAAGGTCATTGCAAAGTTTAATACGTCATTATTTCTGAAAAACTATCTACTACGTGAAGAAGAGGGGTGGAGCTCATGATTGTGTGTTGGATCACATAAGGAGCCTCTCCAAATACAATCACTTAACATGACAAAGAACAAGACACGATCCAGATAAAAACGTGAGTATGTGAATGCCATGAGCATATCTAACCAAATTTAACAAGAACTAAAATGTCATCAGAATTAATGAATTACTTATGTACCAAATTGAGACAAACATTTCTAAGCGCAAACATGGCATGCTATGACCAATTTGGTAACCCTGACACATAGGAGCCACATTAGAGCAACATTGGACATAACTAATTTAGATTTTATTTTGTTGCTCCCAATGAAGCTATTAGGAATTTCCCCTCTTCATCACATCTCATGACATATCAAGGTAGGTTTTCTTCAAAATGTTCAATTTTGTTGACCTTCAATATGTCAACTTTTTCCAAAAAATACAGACCATCATCAGACTTAGGATAATAAATTGGACTTACATATTTCAATTGGTTAATTTTGAAGTTCAAAAGGAAGCTATTAGGTAATGCCCCTCTTCATGACAGCTCATCACACGTTGAGGTTGGTCTTGTAGAAATATAAGATTTCTTTGACCTAGTAAATGTCAATGTTTCAAAGCAACCATTTTTGAGACCGAGGAACACTACATTCATATAATAAAGATTCGCCCTCTGTCAAACCTCTTGATATAACAAGTTTGCTTTCTGCCCATATGTGAGATTTCATTGACTTACCATGTGTTAAGTATAGATTTAACAAGTTCACTTTCTGTCCATATGTGAGATTTCATTGACTTACCCTATGTTAAGTATTCCAAAAATAATGAAGAAACTTTTCTTGTTCTTATTATAGAAAACTCAGTGTGACGGTGTTTTCTCTAGAAAAAGCAGCGTTATTTTTCTTGGGCAAGCCTTTTATAATAACAGAGCTATCAAGATAAAAATTGCAAAAGCACCTTCTTTTCTCTTGAGCAGAATTTCCCCAGAGTAGAAAAACTACTCCTTTCTTCTCATGAGAGATTGTTTTGATGACAGCATCAGTAAATTGCTCCCATCCTTTCCTTGCATGCGAGTTAGCTTGATGACTTCTGACTGCAAGAAAGCATGCAGGTCATGTGACTCAAGTAATGACTACACAGTTTAGATTTTTTCTTTTGGGTGAAATCCATACCATGCGCTTCCTTAAGTGTTGACAGCTATCACAACCATTAGTAAAAAACTCCTCAAAGTCATTAATATAAAGTATTTCCCAACCATAAAAATAAAACCAAAAGAAAAGATATGATTTCTTAGTTAGCTTGACATAGATATTATTGGGTTGGATATGAGAAAGTTTATATGTATTCCCGGAGCACAACTTGTCACGTTGCTTACTTGACATACTCATGCCGGTCAAAAAATGATAACTATATGATAGATTTGGGTAAACCCTCTTTGGAGAGAACTGATGATGTAGGAAAATCTGATTTTTGTCTTCCAGGATAGCACAGTTATATGGAAAGTAATCATCATAAGAAAGCATGATATCTGTGAAAATTTATCTCATTGCAAAATATCTAACAAATAATAAATCATCCTTTACTATTTAAATTTAAACTTGTTTTGGTATTAAATACAATAGATTTTTTTTTTTGGTAAGGAAAATACAATAGTTTTGGGTTGTGTACAAAATAAGAATAGATATGTATGGTTTTATTACGAAAGTAAGAATAGTTTATAACACTGTTGTTTAGTGCTATAAACTATTATGCCTTCCCTAGTCATTTTACCTTCTTAGAACATTTTCTCTCTCAAATAGTTTAAATTCCAAGGATTTCAAGCTGAAATAGCCATATTGAGGCGTAGAAAGAGTTGCACCCTAAATAGATAGGAATATCCATATCTAAATAGCAACTATACGGACTGCTAATGAATAACTTCATGGACAGAAGTTTTCTACTTGATCGATAATGTAATTATCCTCATGACAAGCAAATTCATCGGAGGTTCAGCTTGAATGATAAACTTACCAGTGAGAACAGCATTGAGCAATAAAACACCCTACGCAAAAAAAAATGTAAGAATCAGAGTTAGGCGAATATATTTAGAAGATACATGACAGAGAAAGTGCCTTTAAATTCACTTCATTAAAGGGACTCATTGGGTGCAATTAGCTTTTCCATCCACCTTGCCCCCACTTCATCCAATTAATTGTTTACAGACCATTTTTTTGATGAGTAAAATATAATTTTATTAGAAAGACACACTGTCCAGTACATCAGAAATAACAAGAACGGAATACAAGAAACAGAAAACTCAAAGCAAAGCTATAGCTTCGGAACGTTAGAGCAAGAAGCCCAAAGATGATGACAAGCCAAGCCAATTATTTCTTTAAGAACTAGTGATTCATAGTCATAAGAACAAAATCTAGAAGATATCTTCACTGCAGAAAGAACCACTCACATACATATTTAATCTGAGGCCTAACTAATAAAGATACAGAGCTATAAAACTGTCAATTTCCCAAAGATACAAGCCAGTCACCTCATTGAATCCCATCATAAGCTGGTCCAAGCAAGTGATTTAAGATATCTGAAGAAGGGACTAGGAAAGTTGCAGCATTGCTTGAACCGGATATATGCTATAGGCTCACAAATTTGAGTTTTTGAGACATAAGAAGACAGGACTAGGAGGACAAAGTTAAGCTCCATGAACTTCCTGTTGTCAAGGACTTTAACGAAACTCAAAACAAATTGGACTCGACAAAATTATTGCAGAAAGTAGAGACAACTGTATAAAACTGGAAAAGTAATCCAGCATCGCTAGTACATAATTAAGAAAAAGCAGGGAATTAGGTCTATGTTTATAGTTGTTTGATCAGAAACTGCTCACATTCAAGATGCTTATTTCAAAACCAGAATAGGCATACATCCCAAATCATATTGTTTACACTAGCATCAGTACCTGAGCAGACCATCTCTCGAGATTCCCGTGAGAAGGAATGGAGCAGCCAAGATCTTGTTTTAGCTCCTTAAAAATGTTGGCAAGACTCGAGGGGAGCTTAATGCCCTCAGGGACAGAGAAGGAAAGTCCCATGGCCTGACCAGGTCCATGGTAAGGGTCCTGCCCAAGAATCACGGCCTTCACTCTGTCGAATGGGGTCGAGTTCAGTGCATTAAAGATCAAATGCCGAGGCGGGTATATAACAGGTCCCTTGACATTGCCAGCAGCGCAAGATGTCTCAGCCTGGAGAAACTTGCACAGGTTCTTCGCATACGGCTTCTGAAGCTCGCCCAGAAGGGCCTCGAGCCAGGTCTCCTCCACCAACAGCTCCTCCAGGTTCACATGACCCACGCCTTCAGCTGCAAAATTTTTTCCCCATAAATTTTCAGAAGAATCGAAGTACACAAAAAAAGGAGAGGATATTTGCTCAAAAACCCAACAGCTTCATCTTCCAAAAAATCCAACGTAACGTTACACTCGTATGTTTAAGCAT
The DNA here is from genome assembly GCA_031216235.1 of Syzygium jambos. Taxonomy (NCBI): domain Eukaryota; kingdom Viridiplantae; phylum Streptophyta; class Magnoliopsida; order Myrtales; family Myrtaceae; genus Syzygium; species Syzygium jambos. The sequence goes on along the minus strand of CM062229.1, from coordinate 8,510,226 downwards.
CAAATGTGACCATCTAGCGGACCAAATATGTACTTAGGTCCAGTTGAACATTTGCAAGAACATTCCTTAAAACTGACTATTTCAATCCACAGAAATCAACCGATTCGCCTTAAGATCAAACCTCCGTCATAAGGTAACATGCTAAAGGCATTTCAAGCGATGCGATGCGAGACAAGCCTAAACGAAAAGCAACCCGACGAGATAAATTAATTAAAGATGAAACCTTAAACTCTAGAGAGAGAGAGAGAGAGAGAGTTCCACACCTTTGGAGCGGGAGATTTTGTCGGAGCAGATTTTGAGGTTACGGCGAGACCTGGCGAGGAGCTTGTTGAGCTCGATGCGGGATTTCTGAGCAGGCGTGAGATCATCGGCGGAGGAGGAGGGGGTTCCGCCGCCGCCGCCGCCGCCGGGGACGGTGGAGAGAGACTTGGCAACGAGCTGGGAAGCGGAGGAGGAGGAGGAGGAGGGAGAGACCCTGAGACGCTTCGACGGCCGCTGGAAGAGATCGAGGATGGTCTTCGACGGCGCCATTTCCATTCGGGCCCCCGCTTTCCCGGCGAAACCGCTTTGAGGAAGACGGAGCGCGCGGAGGACGGAGAAAGCCCGCGCTTTTTGGCAATGCCCATATATACGATCGCCAGAAAATCTATAAATATAAAGGGGGAAAACGGAACGGCACGGTGCGAATCCAATGAATCATGACTTAACTATTCCGTCGCTAAGATTCATCCCGATCATCAGGACATGCTCGGCGTGGCAATCGGACGATACAAAGCGGTCAATAGAGTCGGGGCTACGGGGAGCGTTGCTGGAATTTTTATGCTCGGAACGAGATGATCATCATAATATGGAGGGTCTTTGAGTACTTAATGTGTGTTCGCCAGAGGAAACTAGATTGCTGAGCTAAATTGAAATTGGCATGATGAGCCAAGGAAACTGGATTGCCAGGCTAAATTTGAGAATGGCATGATGAGTCACAATCCCTTGATCTTCCGACCTATCAAGGCCACACAGGCTCTATCATTTGCCCCGTGACACTTAGCGTGACATCAATTAGTAAGTTTTTACAGTAATGATAAGTTAAATAAGTTGGTCTCTATAAAAGATATATGACAAGTCTCTCCTGGACAATAAAAAATTATGATAGTTTCAAAAGAGGGTAATGGTATAATAACTCTTGACTCCATTTTTCCTAGCGAGCTCATTCGGTAGACACACTAGATAATAACATCCTAAATATCTCGAATTTTGCTCGTTATTCAGTCAAGCACCTACTTGTTTTTTCTGTTCAAGCATGGCTGGGCAAGCAAGAAGACGAAGAGGGAACAAAAAGAAGGCACGTTGTTTTAATTCATTTAAATTTGTGTTGGCAAATCCCAGTTGGCGTATCTGCATAATTTTTGCAAAGCGAGCTTACATCAACCTTAAAACCGCGTGACACAGCCCTTCTTCTACAGAAGCCCCGCATTGAGCCCCATTAGAAAAGTTGAGGTACTTGATCGAATGAAACAAAGTTTGGCAACATGCTTTGTAAACGAAGACGACGGGTTCTCTCCTTTTTCCTTACCTACGTATCAAATGACATGAGGTAACCAACTCGAAGATACAAAGCTCAGTATGTCAACTCCAAAGGACTAGTCGCTACCGGATCATTAGCATAGCTGCAGCCATCAATGCATGTAATCGTCTAGTCCCTGCTAGTATTGACTAGACGGCGCTTTCAACGCCACTCAAAAACTTCGGTAAACTAGGAAAGACAATCCAAGCACATCATCCAACTTCAACAAATGCATTCAGATCAGATTTCTCACGAGACTTATTCCATCGTGCTGAACAATCAATACCATATTGAAGGAAGATGCTCCATAACTCGACTATAGACAAGTGCAGCCGTGACATGAGCTTCAACTTGAACCCTCAGAGAAAGAAGACTCACAACATGCAAGAAGATCAACATATACTCGCATCGACATGTGCAAAATCCCCAATGCCGTTGACAAGAAGCTTATCTGGGGTGCCAAGGTGGATATTTACAAGAACCAAATAGAATGAAACTAAAGGACAACACAGCAATAGAATATTTAGTAGAACAATCTTGACCTTGCTTGTGTGCGGATGTCAACAAGTAAAACAGGTCCAGATGTTGCACCTCATGAAACAAGGAAAACACCAGCCTGCAAGTCATAGAGTTTATCAGAAATGTCCAGGGGCACAAACTGAAAAATTGATTCCATTTCGAATTCAATGAGAAGCTTTTGGATATTCTTACATCTCGCACCACAAATTTGTCCAAGAAATTTAGACGTGGAAGCAACCATTCTGACACATAAGCTGCGTCATTTTCTTGAGATTTTGGCATGGCAATATGATCACCTGCAGGACAAAGAGCTGTATGTCATTCATTCGTACTGTAAAATACTAGTGTGTTTAAGTCAGTGACATCAGGTTGACAATCATGCAACAACTTTCAGCAGAAGAAAATTTTACAAACCTGAACCTTGCACAAGTATCCTATGCGTAACAAAGGACTGGCACCAAGGAAAAGAAAGGCAACATTTTAGTTCTATGCAACAAATCCTTTAAAAGCTCAAGTGATACAGGTTACTGGTACGATCAAAGAATGACTACAAGAAAGATCAAAGAGAGACAGACTGTGCTACAGTGCCATCGACAACATTTTCTGTACTGGTGCTTTGAAGCAACAATTCACTGAGTAATAACTAAGTTACAGAAATAGAAAAACTAAGCAACAGCGAAAAAGAAGGAAAAAAAAAACAGAAAAAGTGGCACTCAAGTAAGTGTCAAACATCCATTATAATTATAATGAATTGATGTTTTTGGAGCATACGTCTTGAGAGAAGATGAGTGAAGTATTTGACCTTTAAAGTAAAGTTCAGCTTTCCATTTTTTCACCTTATTTGCTCAGAAATTACGCCAAATCAGTATTATAAACAGCTCATTCACCAAGATATATGATGTATAAATATTTCAACAATCAGTGAAAACCTAAATAATGGTATACTCAGGCAGATTCCTCCACACAAAAGAGCGGAGGACAATTCAGAAACAACCTGCCAGATAGAAGGCATATATTCACGAAAATAAGGTTTCTGAATCCGTTCTAATTCACTGCTTGTATAAGGAGTGCCTGAGGATGGCCATCTTTTGTAATTCCTGTAAGAAAAGGCATCATAATACCAAAGTCGAAGAATATGTTATTATTTTGAAGAAAACCAAATGACAAGAAGCAGAGTAAGGATTTAAACCCGTAAACAACTGAAGATTTGGTTTCAATTGATTATTGAATCGAATAAGCAGTGGAGAAATAACGGTCAAACTTCCAACCGGGGTTTTACAAGGTAAGTTTCAGTAATTGATAACATGAAGCAAAGTATTCGTCACATAGAATAAATTCCAAAACGTAACCCACAAAAGCCTGCGGTTGAGAATGATGAAGACATTATTGACATAGTGGATATGAAGGTCAGGAGCTAAGGGGGACCTTGAATCGAACATGCAGGAAGCTAGAGTACATGTTTTAGGCCATTTAGTCGAAACTCTTCCAGTTAACACTTTGACTTAGTACTGCAGCAACTTCTCAAAATTCAAAAGCAGCCAGTGTTAAGCACGGTGTACAGCTGTGGTGAACTATTAAATAGATGACGTAAAGTATCCATCCTCTTGCATATGATTTTCTCCACATACATGTATATACAGAGTTGTTATGTCTCTAAACTCTTACCTCCTGAACTCATTCCCAGCTGGTGCGACAATGGTTGCTTTCGTAACAATAACAAGCATGGGATGTACCGACATCAGCTTTCTCAGATCTTCCACTACAACCTCCAATACATTCTGCAAAGAGAGGCATTTCCTAGACATTACAAATTTCTACAACATCAGGTAAACCCAAAGAAGAGAGGGAAAGAATTTCAACATAGCTGTGCAACAAAATATAATGCAGTATTGAAAATTCAATGACATCATTATGTATGATGTATAATAAATTTGGAACTCACAGATTCAATGGAGACAACTATAAGAGAAAACTATGCACAAAGAGAAAAACTTCACACTACTGTAGAGCTGATAATAAGGTAAGACAGCCCGGCAATGTCTAATTTGAAAAGAAAACCAAGCAAAATAATGTATAGACCAGTGATGATGATCTACTAATCTGCTCACCACAATGACCAAAGTCACTGTATTCATGATCGATTGCTAGGCTATTGTTCTCATATCCATGTAGTACCATTTTCCTTTGTATGATTCCAACTTTGTATTTGTTAAACATCCATATATTTGGTTTGAATATATCTGAACTTGGATAAATATTCCACAGAATCCAAAGACTGAGTTTCGCATCTTTACAATACGATACTCCCCTGTTCACAAAACTGCCTAGGTATTAAAATGTGAAATTAGAATATGATAACATGAGGAAGCTAATTCAGTTTCTGAGTCCAGCATAGCCTCCATGTTGTTTTTATAAAGTAATGATTGATTAATAGGGAAAACTGTTCAAGTACATCAGGAATATTCAAAAACAGTCCTATAAAGACTAATAAAACAAAGCTAATATGAAAAAATTGGCACATGAAGCCTATAAACTCCTAAAATCAGCAAGAACAGAGTCAAGAGAAGATTCCAGAGGTACTATGGACAGACATTCTGCAACAATGAATGGTTTTATGAGTGCTATGGGTGCAAAGATACAGGAAGAGACAGATTTATGTCATGTCGAATCCAAACAAAAAGACTACAGTCATTACCTGTTCTTTCCCCCAAGAGGCAATGACGTGGAAGCACGATCTACCCAATGAAATGCGCCAATACTGTCAAATAAAGTTGCAGATGAGTGGTAAGTCAACATGTTCCCTACCTGTCCTCATTTAAGAAAAACCAAAGAACTATGTTAATTCATACTGCAATATACACTTCATCTGCTGGTCAAGATTACGGGGAGATCAATTTTACAGAACCGGAACTCTTCAGAATTATAGCCATCTTCTGGCATAAATGTATTCAGAAATTAAACTAGAAACAACGCCACATAAAAACTCAGAGCTCTTGTGAGAATTTGGAACAGTCTGCATTATTAAAATTCAGTATTCGAGTGAAAATTCCCAAAAAGTCCGTAAGACAAAACACAGTCTTCAGTGAATGTAACAGAAAACGAGGAATTGCCTGCATCCTCCTTGCTTGCTACCATGGATCTCAGTAAAAGTTTATTGGTGATGCTGGAAGCTGGTGTTGCAAAAGAAAACATGTTCAGATTTTGACTCCATTATGCTTGGGAAGAACAGCGGATGACTTTCAAGGAGTTGAGTTGCCACCAGACCCAAGTCCATTCGATTGGCAATTTTTGCTGAGATCCATGATAATAAGCAACCTCGGTCTTTTTAATTTACCACAGTACACCTTTCTCTTTTTCCTCGTTAGAAGCTTCTACAAGTATGCATTGTACTATCAAACGAAAAAACCAATTACTTTACCTGAAAAAGTTGCAACATTTACATAGGAAATAACTCTAGTCTATTGACTCAAATAATTTTAAACACACATGAAAACTAGAAATGGACCAAACTCTAAAGAGTTATGCCAAAAAAGCCAAGTACAATGACGTGACTTGACTTTATCAGATTCCATGACAAACCTGTCGATCATGAGAAAATGACCACCGATACCGTTGGATTTCTTTTCCTTTTCAAGCCGGTGATGCAGAGTCTGAAACAATAAGCACCTGTGAGACCGATACTACTTTTCATAAAGTATGCACACTATATTTAAAAGGCTTGACCAAGGCATTAGTATGTTACCACTGAGTAAACATTTTAGGAACACAAACATGATGTATGAATATGTCATGATCTCAGTCGACAGTAACCTATGGTCAATTTAAACCAAGTGATGCTTGTTTAATTCATAATAAATGCTTTGAAAGTTGATCAGACAGTACTTCTGAAACATCCAAAAACTTTTGCACATCTAATTTAAGTATTTAAGTATCAGTGGGCAAGTATATTCCTTTTTTTCTGCCAAAAATAAGTTGGAAGTACATTTATAGTGCAGTATGAGCGTTAAAAGGTCTGACTGATCAAAGCCAAGACATATTCACTTACTCTTAAGATCATAGATGACTATGTTGCAGATATCCAGACAAACTTGACTTTTGAGCCTATGCTCCACACATTCTTCTTCTTAGTCATGTTTTTCCCTTTCTATTTAAATTTCACTGACTTCACTGCAAACTCTAACATCGTTAAAGTTTCTCGAAAACACCGATCAGTACATAACATGAAAACTGCTCTCTGAAGAGAACTAATCAGCTAAGCATCAACCTTGTGGGCAGAATGGTAGGAAACTAATTATCAAGGACAAGACCGCTTACTTTTAGAGTCGCAAGAAGCTCGAAACTATCATAGCAGCGAATGTACGAGAATTGTCTCATGGACAGCTTAAGGATTTCCTCATTGTCAGCAGTAGACGAGCACCCTGCCCAAGAAAAACTGATGCATGGAGTCTCGTAACTTCGACCAATTTCACCATAGCCTTAAATTAGCTCCACATCACGAGTTCATACCCTTCTAGAATTGCTCATTTGAAAGAAAAGGTCTCGGCTCACCATTAACTTGCACGATCCGGTGTCTGAGCATTTCCACCAGCCTCGAAACGTCAAACCGACAGTCCAGGTCGATGTAGAGCACCGAATGCCCGAGCCCGCCATAGTGCAACCCATTCCGCTCTTTCGGGAGAATGCAGCTCACTGCAGCCTAGAGAGGCAGAAAGCCGACTTTCAGCCATCTCGCCATACGACCCATCAACTGGCGCACTTTCCCACTACTCAACTCTCGACAATGGACTAAACAACAAACCAAGCAGCACCAGCTCAAAAAAAAAAAAAAAAAGATAATCAGCACATTCTACTAACGGGCGCGAGCAATTCGATGCGACGGATGATGTCTCCTGCTTAAAGGCGCAATTTTTCACACCAGAATTCGGCAAGAAAAGAAGGAAAGAACAGGGTAAGAATGAGGGACCTGAACGAGGATTTGGGTCTTGGCGGAAGGAGAGGGGCCGGCGATCTCGACGACGTTGCCGGCGCGGAGAGGGGCTCTGTGGAGCGGAGGAGGGAGCGCGAACGACGGGCGCGACGTCAGGGCTCGACCGAGCATCTGCTGCGCGCTCTCGTCGCCACTGATCCACCTCTTCGCTGCTGCTGCTTCGCCGCTCATTTTTTTCCAATTGTCAACTTCCCTCTCGCAGGCTTCTCCGAAGCTGGTGAAGAAATCAGAACTAGAGGGGGACTAAGAAAGTTTGAAATTCTAGTCCCTGAACTTTGTGGTAATATCACTCGTGCCCTCCTACAGCGTATGGTCCGTGCATTAAAAGTGAAAAAAAAAAAGAATATATTTTTCTGACCATGACATAAAAACCCAGAGCAGCTTGTTCCAAACGCACCCATAGTCCTGAAAACGCACATTGGCATTCAAAATTATTCAAGTAAAGTAACACTTTTTCACTACTTGTCAAGAAAGAGAATAATTTCCATAACGATTTACTGGGTAGATAGCGTTAATTTTATTTATGGACAGTCTAGATGGATCCATAACTCCACTATTTCTAAGTTGAAAGTGAATTCTATCTTATAAAAATGCGGTAAATCAATGTATCCATACATCCATTGGCTGTTCTTTAATTTGAGTTCTCAACATCACTACTTCTAATTCCCTTTTTTGGCCAGGTAAAGGGTTATAGCGAAAACTAAGAACTAGCTACTACCTCTCGTATTTAAATTCCTCAACGAGCATGACACTGATGGGGATGAGCCATCTTGGCAGCTTTCAACACATTGTTGTCGTTCATGTTCGTTTTCTTTGATAAGCCTTCAATATGTAACCCAAGCAAAGACAAAGATAAGCCTTCAGTACGCAGTGGTTTCTCCGAGCATTAGCTCTGAACTCGCTACTTCCCCCTTCAAAATACCAAATTGTAATGGGAATCGAACCGAGAGAGGAGGGGAGAGAGAGAAAGAGAGGTTGTCTTTTCGCTCGGGAAACAACCGCCTTTTTGTCAGTAGTAAGAACAGAAAGTGTTGATCGCATAAACAGGAAAGCAAATCGAAACAATGCCATTGGCCATGTGGATTAGGCCATCTTCCGAAGTATAATCTGATGCAAGGTTTAATAGAAGTGTACTCTGACCAAAAAACAGCTACAGCGTTCACGTTATAAAGAATTCACTTACGAGTCCAAGTACTGGTATACTTCTTTCCACTGGCATCAGAACTGATATATGTCTATATCAACAGCTTTAATCTCCTACAGTATCGGACAAAGCTTCTAAACAGCATGTAAATAATGTCGATGAACAGGTTGCTGCTACAGAAAATCCCGCTATCAAGACACCATGATGTTACAGAAAGTTCAGATGTTTCAACCGTCTCCCTAAGACAGACCTCATAGTTGACCGCCAATCAAGGGCTTCTCTATTTCCTCCGTTTCATGAATTTCAAGCGAATTTGGATATTCTCAGACGGTTTCCAAATCGCAGTGAGAATACTGCAAGTGATAAAGTTAAGGCGTAGGTCGCTCCACTTGATATCATCCTATTGCACATCACTCTGAATCGATGATGCCCCCTATGTTTAGGCTAAAAAGTCTATAAATATTGTGCATTCCTCTATTCCAGCAGATACAACTGAGGTTAAAGATAAGATGCGCCAAACTAAGAAAGTAGTGTCACTCGCATTCGGCGAGCAAAATGAATAAGTCCTCGTCGGTAATTGCTCCCATCTCCATTGCTCTTTCCAGCGCACTGAGTCCCTCACCATCCTTGATAGATGGCCGTGCTCCTCTGCATAACGAACACACTACTTAATCCAAGCAAGTTTTACACACTGGGGAAATTTAATAGAACAACAAATCATGTGCTGTAAACCCAGTTTCTCTCAATTAGCCTTCAGTTCCTTCAAAAGATGCCGCAAATAATAAGGCCATCAACTATTTCCAGCCAATATTAAAATTGAAGCACCACTACTACTTGGCGGTCTAGTGAGATTTAACAAGACAATTCAAGATCCTTGAGAATGGCAAACAATCCTCGGTCTAGCAAAATGACTTTCCAAATCTGACTGCCAAATTCTGACCCAAATTTATAAGGAAAATTCCAAATAAGGGCCTGAGGTGCCCTCATCTTCTCAAATAAGGGTTCAAAGTGCATTTTATTTCAAATAAGGGACTGAAGTGGCTATGTCCGTTTCAAAAAAGGGTCCGACTTATTGGATGATAAGGACATTTTCGTCTTTTTACTTTTTTGAGTTTTTTACTTTTTTTTTGAATTTTTCCTTTCTTTTCTTTTGTTCCTTTTCCTTTTTTCCTTCTTTTTCTGGTTTTCTTCTTCGCCGCCCGCCGCCAGAGAAACCGGAGAAGGGCTGGGCGAGGGTCGCCCTCGCGCAGCCCTTCCTAGGCTTCGCCGGCGGCCGGCAAGGGCCAACCTCACCGGCAACAGGCGAGGGACGGCCTCGCCTATTCCCGATGAGGCCGTCCCTCGCCTGTTGCCGGCAAGGCTCGCCCTCGCGCAGCCCTTCCTGGGCTTTGCCGGTGGCCGGCATAAAGAGACTACCAAAAGAAGGGAAAAGGAAAAGAAAGGAAAAAAAAAAGAAATAAAAATAAAAAAATATTTAAAATAAAATTGGTTTTTGGATGAAAATACCCTTGACCGGTCGGAATATTTCGCCGGCCAACGATCGGCGAGCGACCGGCAAGATCAAGCTCTTATTTGGGACCCTCATGGCCACTTCATACCCTTATTTGACACAAAGTCCACTTCAGGCTCTTATTTGAGAAAATTAAGGCACTTCAAGCCCTTATTTGGAATTTTCCCCAAATTTATAGGCAACCTTTTCTGTCTTTTCAGCAAAGGCATCTTTGTATGATCATTGTAAATTTGGACGTGCATCAGAATTTCTAGGAAGAGCAAGAAGACTTTTGCAGCTAGGTCGTGCAGCCTGCCTACAAATTTTCTACACATAAATCGATATGAAACTGAATTACCTTTTGAGAAGAAACTTCGCCAATGAGTTGTTTCCCATGGATATGCAGTGGTGCAAAGGAGTCCTTCCATGGAAATCTTGCATATTTATATCAGCACCAAATTGCAGAAGCAACTCAAGCATCACTGGATTGCCTTGATGACACGCCAAATGCAATAATGAACAACCTTGAAGACAATTTGCAGGTTCTCTGGGATCTTTCATTTGCAGGCAGTTGGCTGGATCATTCTGATTTATGTCAACTGAATCTAAATCAAAGGCCTCAGCCCCATCAACTTCATCAAAGATGCTATTAATGATATTCATATCTGAGGTCACCACAAGCCGATATACATCTCGCAAATTGTTGGTCTTGACTGCTTGCCAGATACTCTTGGCATGCAAACTTCCAGATGATTCGGAGTCTCTGACAATGAGCAGCTTTTCTACATACTAAAAATAAGAAACAAAAATGAATTCATTTTGCGATTTCCAGATTATGTACAGTATTTAGCCAACACAATGAAGGAAGATGCAAGCAGGCAATTGCTCTGGGCAATGCAAATATACACACACATATATATACATACAATTGATCCCAGCTAAAAGTGAGCCACAAATGACGAGGATATCAAGACGCATCAATGAAACAAATATAACCTCCAGACTTTTCTTTTTATCTAAAGGTGTTGAAACAGTCTCTGAGGACAATTGTATGTATACACGTGTCTTGGCAATCTGTTTAATCAAAAAATAAATAATAAATATAAAAATAAATATACAAGAAGAAGAAGAAGAAGAAAAGCTTAAGAGCTAATAAACCCTGGTTTACCCTCAGAGAAATTTACATCACGGGAAGCTGCTATTAGTGCAATCTGACAGCTTTTAAATTAATCAGAAACATGCATTGATTAAGATTAAAATCTGAATTAAAATGAAAAGTACAAATCCCTACAAAAATATCAAGCCCTGCACATAAAACAGAGAAAGAGGCTGTAAAAGACATGAATGACACCTTACAACTAAATCTGAACTACTAACGAACATATCGATTATTGTCTTATGCAGCATTCAATGTGGATAAGATCCAACATAAATAGAAAGAATGCATTAAAGATGCTATCACCTTAAATTTAAAAGCTAATTGCAACTTTCAAGAACTTAACTTTAAAACCGATGGTAAGTCCATCCTTATACTATCTGCATAGGTTGATCGAAATATAAAGTAAATAGTACCTTAGCGTGGATGTACTTCTCTTTATAAGATACCGCATCATTTGGGCAAGGTTTACTCATTGAGGGGACAGCACCATCCAGCACTTCTCTGCAGAGGATTTTCACACTCAAATATAGAAATAACAAAGATCAAGAACCGCTAGACAAACCAATTAATTTATCACTATAGTCAATAAAGAAAACCAAACCCACGTGATTAGCGGATCACTTATCAAGTATCTACAGAAGCAGCAGGCAAGTCAAGCTAATAGAAGAAGCATGACAAAATTGTCCATATGCAAGGATATTGGACACTTTATAAGCTTATCAATAACCGGATCATCTATTTTTTATGACAGCTTCTCTGTACAGGAGGCTCAAGGGCCAGTATCCTAAAAAGATTTTTGTTTTTTTGGTCCAAATGCTAAAAAGATAAAAAAGTTTTTGATGAAGTTTTAAATACATTTACCCTTTGTTTAAGGTTGCTCGAGCTTCTGACCAAAAAAAAGAAAAGGTTGCTCGAGCTGATCATGGGAATATGGCATGGGTTATTTCAACGCCGTACAGCCCGGTACTCTGCTTGGGGCATTTTCTCAATAAAGTTAAGTGTTTTGGAGATAGAAAAAGACATTTTTCTTTTTCATGATAATAAAGCTTCCTGTTGCATAGTTATTGGCAACGTCCAAGTTTTGTTCTGCTTAAACAAGCAAAACTTGCTTTCCCTCCAAAATTTGAAAAAGAAAAAGAAATGTTTTAAGTTAGAGAAATTATGAAACAAATTATCTCTGACTCTAGATGTTAATATTTATATATTTTGAAAGATTCCGAGTGTTCAATGGTAAATAAAAGTTGAATTGTGAGAGCTGCAAGAAAAGAAAAGAGCAATTCTTGATTTAAAGTGAGGATACACATTATTTCTTGATTTGAAGAAGGGAAAATCTTTCATCTTCTAGGATAATTCAACTACATGATTACGGTCTAATACGGGGCTTTCCTAAGAAAATTTTCCATCAAGCATATGTTCATGGCAACTTTGAATCTAAGTTTGAGCAGCAATTGAACACACAAATTAGACTATCAACGGAGGACCTTTTCCAAGGAAACAAGTTGAAATCCCATAAATGCCATTAGGTAGTTAAGTTATTGCTGAACAAAGAAGTGACTTCAAAATCCAACCAATCTACACCAGCAGCACCGCACAGACACATGACTAGCGCTCAAAAACCAAAGGAGATCATGCAACAGTGAGCTTTTAGATTAATCAGAAAAAGATCTTACTTTACTGTCTCATCTTGTAGTAGTCCCTCCCATATAGAGTTGCAGTAACTGTTACCCAATGCATGGAACAGATCCAAAACAGTAGTTTCCCACACTTTGACATCTAATGTTAGAGATCGAACCTGCAATGCATCAAAATGAGATCCTTCAAATTATTTCACTTGACCAGCAACCCCAGGTGCAGGCTACCAATAACTGGTAGAAAATAGTCACACTAAACTAAAAGTCAAAACATCATGTACAAGGATACATTATGTATAACAAAAATACATATTTTCAGTCACGTGCAAATGTATAGATCTTTCTCTTCTTCGTATGATTTATTTAGGACAGCTTACAGATAGAATAAGGCATGCTTGCAAGGCATTCTACGCTGAAATGGTCCCTGCATAGATGTTCTAATTACTAAAACTGTACTTCATGCTGCAACATATCTTACTTATATCCAATAGTGACCTCACCCAGTAATTCTCAAGCAAATTATTTCCGAATCTCAAAAGAACAATTACTTGACAGTCTAACGCATGGAGGAACATAAAAAGTACTCATTTTGCAAGAGAGAGAACCGCAGCTTTGTAAAACAAAACAATCAAGTGGCTGGAGTTTTTTGTACACATGGTTCAACTACTAAGTCAAAAACATTTGCTCCTCTAAAACAGTAAATCTAATCAACAAAGAAGCACCTCAAAATGAATCGACCAAGAACTTAAGAATGCAGCACCATGTTGGCACTCGTGTATTCTAATCTGAGCATTGAAGGAATAAGATGAGCACCATCAATGAAAACATGACAAGCTTATGATAATTAAGCTCTAATAACGATTATACTAGATATGAAGCTGCCACAGCAAGCATCTATGGTTGGTGAAAACATCATGATCATCATCGCATGGTTTTTTGTCTTTAAGAACAGAAAACCTCCACGGGCACTACACGTAAAGGTGGATAAATAATTAACCCAAGCTATTGAGTTTCAAAAGGAGTGAACCTTGGAAATATGAACACCAAGATTGCGGTGGACACCAGAGCATTTGATGCATAATAAAATACCAAGGTTGAGTGAGGCCCAATCTGGTTCAGGTGAACCACATTCTGCACAAAGGTCATTTCCAGGTATACTCCTTAGAATCTTAGCCACAGAATCTTGTCCATCAAGCTCGATCATATCTCCAGAGCTATTATTTGCGTCTGCTGATCTAAAACCACGAGAAGCATTGTTCTTAGTAGTTTCTGCACTAAGATTTGGCTGCAGGAAACAAATTTAATTTGTGTTTAGCAGCAGCTCTATATTAAACGAGTGGAAAACCTTTTGAAAGGGACAAACCTGTTGAAGAAAATGCGAATTGAAAAGAGAAGCAATTGCTCCCTTGATTTTGTTTACCCAGTCCATCCTATCTGCTTCATTTTCAGCCTGAAAAAAAGGTAAGATAATGGTAGAAAATTCATAAATGTCTTCCGTTTGGTAAGGGAAAACTAAATGAATTATTGAAGAATAAATGAGCAAGTACAGGAACAACTAGGACAATCCACCTATTATGAAAGATACAGGAAAACTAAGAAAACAGTACTTAGAGTTCAGAGCAATACAAGCCTTGCTCAATGTCTACCAAGTGCCCCTATTGAAAGGTCTAGATGTTGGATACTGGATAACAACTTTATTCTTAAATAGATATGAATATGTGGTAGATGTTGTCTTATGGAAACTAAAATCCCCTACAATTTAATAACTACAAGCGATACCACCAAGTACATATTTTCATTTCTTTTTCTATCCTGCAAATTATGTATTTAGAGAATTTCCCCTTCTCCAGACAAATCAACCGTTGACCAGAAATATGTTTGCTTATTCAGTTCCAGCCAAGAAATTTGAAGAAAGAAAAGAGCATTGAACTCTCTGCTCAAGGGTTGTGAGCATTGAACTCTCTGCTCAAGGGTTGTGTGAGCAAACTTTTGTTCTAAAAGCTTAAGTTATAAGAATACCGGCACAATGCATATCAGAAGGATGCTAAGGTAGCGTTTCGAGGGGACTCTCTCTCTCTCTCTCTCTCTGTCTCTCTCTCTCTCTCTCTCTCTCTCTCTCTCTCTCTCTCAGCTAATTTTATAACTGACCAGTTAGCCAAATGCAGTAAACTCTTGCTAGTCGACATATGAAGTATTTGATCCACTAATCTAACAAAGTTTACTCTTTGACCTTTTATGAGTTGATCTAGTCTTGATAGTCTTATTCAACATTTGAAGTATTTCATCCACTAATTTGGTAAGATTTACGCTTATTTCACTAATCATTAGTTACTCGGTCAACAAATAATTCTGCCGAAACAACAATTACACATAACAATCTCTAACCTTAAGCTTCTGGATATTACATGCCTGACCAATCAATCCAACCTTATAATGTTCCTATACAAGAATAACTGATAGCACCCATATTAATGAACCAGTTTCATACCATCAGAAAAGGTTATTTGTAAAGTGCAGGGGTACACTTTGATAATCACAGTCCAATTTTGGTAATGCAGTTCGCACCAACAGAACATACGAGTTTTTATTTTTTTTTTTTTCGGAACAGATCATACGAGTTGAGTCATGCAAAAAGACATGCTAATTTACTGGTTGAAGCATGCACCGAAGTTATGAATAATTAGCCTAGTTGATAGGGTAAAGGCTGATCATTGCCCAACCTGCAGTGTGTAGCTTTTTGATGGAGAAATTATTCTGAAGCAAAGTCGTAGATCTGTGTTCTCTGCATCAATCTTTATTGTGGACGTATGAAGATCAAGAATACGGTAACCAAGAGTTTCTTCTCCAAAAGATGAACCTCTATTGTGCTTTGAAAGAAATATGCTGAAAACGCTGCTGTTTTGTTCAGCTGACAAGCTGGAATGATGTGATTGAGTGCCCTGAAACAGAACACACGAAAAATGTCGGCCATGATATGTTTTAAATTTCAATGCATCTCCCATGAGCTTGTATGCATTGTAGTAAATCAACCCAATCAGCAATAAAGCCGTAGATTATACAATTGAATATGTGATTCTTTCCAATTTCGAAGGATTCTAACAAGATGAAATGTATAATTTTGACACCTATCAACTTATTCTACCAATTTTGATTGTAAAACATGGAAAGCTACACTGAAGTTTCTCCTTATCATAGAACTCGCAGTAACATGCTGGGAAATTTTATAGCATTGAAAATTATATCTATTTTTTCAACTGAAGAAATTTTGCATCAATCCAAAACCTGGTAAAAAATGTGATTGGAGGATAATGCCAAACTGATGTTTCAAACTCACAATAACACAGACGTACCCCTGATTTGGAACTTTTATTTCTGTAGTAATACAAAGTCCCGAGGTTGTCAAGGACAAAAAATCTCCTTTTCCAATCACCTCTCAAACTTGACGACCTTTTCAACAAATATCCCTGCTTGACAGTCTGGACCTGGAAAAAAAGAACTCAAATGAGTGACGTGGATCTTCCCCTGTCAATATCTCTTCAGGAAGTGATATTCTCAGAGTTGAGAGAATGTTCACTGATGACAACAGAGAAGATTCCAACGGTAACATTTATATTGTACTAAGCATTATAATTTACAATCAACTAACATTTCATTGATAATTATTTGAAGCGTTATTGATCAAGAAACCTAAAAGATAAGTAGATAAGAAAAATCTAAATACTCATCTATAGTTCAATAAGTAACATCATACGGGACCACGGAGAGCGACTACTCGAAATAGATATGAATGTGGACAGTATTCTTCCTCACCCTGGTAAGACTAGATCTGCTCCTTCTTACTGGCTAAAACGGTGATGAAACATCATAAGGAACATAATCCTCAAGATAAAAATTCTCTGTAGTTGGGTAGAACAGTCCCTTCGTTCAGACCTGTCTGAAAGATGCCTAAAGCTTTGAAACAGCTGCTAATTCTAATGATAGAAGTGTATAATAGTGTTTCAGAAATGTTCTCTTAGAGGAACTTGGAGTGGCAATCTGTTGCATAATTCACACTATAGATGAAATGTAAATTAGAATCAGAACTGTACTAATGCAAGGACACATGAAGGGACAATAAGCTTTTTGTATAGTAATAAGAAGAGGTTTTGCTTTGAGCCCTTATCTTGTTGTACAGTTAAGGGACAAGCTTATTAGTACATTCAAGATGTTACATCAGTATATGTTTTCAAATAGAGATGGCAAATGCTTTGATCAGAAATGCCTTTTGAGATGGTTCAGACAAAAACTCTTTCCTCTTTGTATTTTAAGGATAAACAACATTCTATTGAAAAAGGTACTACGTGGGTACCAACCCTATACAAAATGACATTCGGAGGGGAAGCCACCTCTATACAAAATTAAAGAACAAAAGCCTGTTCTATCATTTCCCCACTTCAAGTAATGCAACATGCACAACCCATAGCAGCCCGATTGATTCCCATATTCAGCATATCAATATAGAAATAAAACTGCAATAAAATGACATCCCACTTGGCTGAGTGGAATGTTGGCTGTTGTTAGAATATCCAACCCAAAGCTTCAGCTCTCAAGCCACAAAAAACCCAGAAACAAGCGATGAGAGATACTTTAACAGCTATTAACAAATTCATTATGCAGCATTGGTCTCTTGTAGTTGGAATGAGAATTTTTACAAAAATAATGAATTTGCCAACAACATGGGTTCAAGCTCCAACTATAAAAAGTAGATTTCGAATGCTAAAGTTAAGCATCAATTGACAGCCTTGCTTTATCTTTAGATTTAATTGCTGCGTGCAATAAACTTATACGTGAAGGGAAGAAACTCGATTTAATCAAAATCTCCAATAAGAAACCACATTAAAAAATTTGGAGTAGTTCTTCAACCTCCAAACTTACACGACAAGCCTGGCAAAATATCACTCCTTTATTCAGTAACTCTTAGGATAAGGATAAGGGTCGAAATCTATCATTAGCATTAACATGGAATTGGTAGCTTGTAATCATATGCTCACATACACAACATACATTGCACAAAATCATGAGAACACATGAACAAATGTACATACTGAACAATGCAATTCGATTACCTCTCCACCTCTGGTAGATGTCGTGATTGTTTCAATGTCTCTGTAAGAATTTGCACCAGCAGCATTCGTGCCAACATCAGGGGGTTCAATACCACTTGAAGCACGTAAGGAGTCCAATTCAGCTTGGGTACGGAATTCCTGAATCCTTTTGGCAAGTCTGTCTTGTTCCACATTAGCCATCTCTTTCGATTGTTGAGCATATGTCAATACCTGATTTTAGAGGGAGCCATCATTTCATCCACTAACATCTCTGTTTATAACATGGGAACATATCTATAGAAAAGGGAAGAGTTGACTTCTGGTCGTTGCATTTATCTACAATTGTAAGACCTAACTTGCGAATTTGAGTATGAATCCTCATAGTTCCTCCAGTTTCTTTGAAGTACAGCACATCGCCTAAGATAGATAAGTTAAACAACTCTTTTTGAACTTCCGCCTATAATGCATTCTTCGCAATAATATTACTACAAAATTTGTGAACTCACCTGAGCGCTAAGGCTTTTCATCATCCTCCCTTCAAGAATAAAACAAGAGGGAGTTTTCTAACTTGTGCAGAAAAGGCTTCTCTGAGGGTTAGATTGTAGCACTGGTAATTTTAGGTTTAAGGAGAACAGTAGGGCAGCACTGTAGTGAAAATAGCTTTAAGGTGATAACTCAAACTAGTAGGCTCCAGATAAAGCATTTAGTATACTCCAGAATAGACATAACAACTAGTGGGAGTAAATAACAAGAATCACTTGTCTAATTTCCTTATTCCATTCTTCCAGAAAAACAGAAAGCTTTTACGTTTTGGCCAACCAATAAGGTACTTAGCTCAGGAGAAATCATTGACACTCAATTCTTTGTTTTTGTAGACCCCATTTTGGATGGTGTTTAGTTTAACTCACATTTCTCACTTTTCTTTAGATTTTTTTAAGTATGGATCTACATGTGAATGCCACCCAACCACGTTTAGATTACAAAAGGATAGATTCAAGAAAGCACCAAGAGTAGACATAGATTCCCCCTTTCCAAATCCATTCTTCATTTCTTCCACACACATCTCTATATTTATGTCACATAATGAAGCCGACCAATAATGATTGAACTACCATCTCTAAGCAAAAGGCTACTAGGGGAAGGCCCAATGCCAGTCAATGAACCATCTTTGTTCATGACATGTTCTCATATTGGCAACCATTAAATGTAGTTGTATATAGGAACATGATTATGACACTATACGTCAATCTATAATCAAAAAGAGATTTAAATAATGTAAGATGAAGGGCTAGGAAAGATCATTTGGATGGAGATGGTTACAGTGATACTGTTATTTTGAAAGACTATGCTATACTAAAGGATGAGTTTGACATTTGCCATTTTTATCAGCAGATCTGTAGTGTAATCTATTTTGATGGACAAAGACCCCATTTCACATGGCCATATCACCTATGCAGAGCCATTTGAAGATGATAGACAAGCCACAAAACTTCCTATTCATATGAAGGCAAAATTGGGGAAATACAATCTGATTTTGATAAAAGTTTCAATTGACTGTACCTGGTGAATAAATGGCTCCAATTGACTCAATAACTCGTAACCCTGAAGCATGAACAGCACAAAAGAATGAATGCCGACAAGTTATGTTCAAAACAAGGCATATAGGAAAAACGAAAAGCACCCCACAAAAGCTGAAGAAGCAAACCTGCTTGAAATATCTCAGATGTGCATCCATGATTGCACTTATAGATTCCAAAAATTCATACTTCTTTTTCGTTTCAATATTCATGAGCGCACTCACCTGCATTCCTTGAAACAATGATGGAATAACAATCAGAAGCAATAACATTGACCAAACGAGATAATTTCCAAGTAGAAAGAAAACAAACAAAGATGACATAAAGTAAACTTACTAGATTGAAGCGGCTTCTCTCAAATGCTGATTTGGAGTTTTGTAGATCCTGTCATCGCTAAGAAATGTAATAAATACCATTATCCCAGTAATTCAATTAATAGATTATTTGACCAACAGTTGAAAGAGGCCATCTCCATAAGAAATAAGATCACTCGTATTGACAACGATAATGACAACAAATGGAGACAGAAAGCCTTTCAGAGAGGGAGAGCCACCCAAAAATTCCTCCAGATAGTTTACAGAAGTTAAGCATTCAATATTTCCTTTTTTCCTCTTTTGTATCGACAAGACAAAGTGCCGAACATTCTCAGATTTGATGCGATATTTGATAAGCAGAATAAACAATTCAGGGATATCAAAGATCCTATACCGAGAATTACCTCTTCCAGTTCAGCAACAATGTCTCCTCTCGTACTCCTCTTCAAAGACACAAACTTTTCACGGGCCTGCCAATTAGAACATACATAACCCAAAATTTCATGACAATGAAATCAGATTTCTAGAAAGAGAATAAGGCATCTATATATTAATATCCAAATCAGATTATCGTTCTCATATGATGGCTTCCTCTAAGCCATCAGTTCCTTCTTATAAAACCCCACCAACAAGCTAAGCTCCAAACTAAATGAGAAAAAGAGAGAGGCAAAGAGTGAAGGACTGACCAATACATGATACATCCACCGACAGAAATCACCTTCTTGGACACTGAAGTATAACAGCATAGATTCCAAATGTTTTTCGTAGTTTGTGTGGTGCTACTATTCTACCATGTATTATGGACCTCAAAATATACCAAATATCCAAAGGGACTCAAGGCCTCCGACATGAGGTCCATGGCAATGGCTTTGTTCCTAATAACACCACAAGTGCCTAGGCCATAATGACACCTGAATTCAACATAACCTTTGAGAGGAACCTCTTTAAAGATGTATGGGCCAAATGCTGATGTACAGAACATCTTGTCAACCAAAACTAATATCCATGCACAATTCTTCGTTGATAACTATCCCTGAGAAGTGATCCCATTTATGCAAGATGCCTGAAGAGTCACCGCGGTACAACTCGTAAAACACGCCAGGCTCGTGTGTCCCACTAGCAGGGACTTTGAGTAGCACAAGGGACCCATGAGTCACTCCCTTTGATGCACAAATTAGAGAGAGTCACGAATATGCCCTAGCGTAACTTTTTTTATGGGTAAAAAGATCAACTGGGTGCAAACCCATATACAACAAGAGTTCACAAAACCAAAAGAGAGCTCAATTACAGGACAAATCATCTATTATATCAACCAAATCATTTACATCCATAAGCAAGTTTCCACTTAGTAAAAAGTGTGTAACTTTAAGCCAATTTTCCATTTAAAAAACAAAAGACTCCTCTCCATCAAAAGCTCTGTTGTTCCGCTCCATCCAAATCAACCAAAAAACAGAGAGGAATTGAAGTAATCCTTCTTTTCTTGTTGCCCTGTAAGTGAATGCCCTGCCAGGCCCAATAGAACCTCCAATAACCAAAGATATAAAAAACGCAAGCATGGGAGGCTGTCCAAGCCATTCTCGTTCAAGAAAAATAAAGGAGAAAACGCATGGTCTCTGCCTCCTTTTTGCAGAGGAAACACTTACGAACCGGCACTTTGCCTCTTTGTTGTAAGTAATGATTCATTCCCAAGTTGCTTCCCAAGTGAAAAAGGAAACTCTTGCCGAAAACCTCATTTTCCAAATAGCTTTCCAAAGAAAATCTATTCTACCACCAACAACGTTCCATCTAGCAACTTTGACTCGAGCTCCAATACTAATTCTAGTCGGCTACTAACACTTGAACAGCTTGTAAGTAGTCGAGTATCTAAATTTTCAAATTAAAAAGTATTAAGATGCACAGCAACTTCTTATAAACCATTTTGCATTAAATAAATTCAAGTTTTTTAAACACTAGAATTTTTTAGTTTAAAACCTCATTTTCATTTATGATTCCAAACTGTGAATGTTTTCTCTAAGTACAGCAAGAAAAGGCATTCATTTTGAATTCAATGTGGATTGAAGGTTTAATCCTAAGTTATAACTGTAATTTCAAGGTTCAATGATAAGGATTATTGTTTCTGTGATCTAGAAAGTTTGACCATGTTTTCGGGGTTTAGTCTCTGATTTAAAAAAATGAGGTTTTAGTCTTAAAACTTTCATTTAAGTCCCAGACTGTCATTGTTGTCAAATCTGGGCAACAAAACTTAACAGAGAGTTGACATCATAATTACATAGGTCATAACCAATATAGAGAATCAAAAGGTGACCCGAGAATACCCTCAAAACTTTTGTCATGTCCAATAATCACATCCCAAATCCATCGCAAATGAGGGTCAACAACCAAAGATTGCCCAAAAATGAAACCTAAGGGAATAAAAGCTTAGTTTTAAATATTAGGGACCAAGCTATACAAAATGGTCAAGTATTAGGGACCAAAGTGTTGCTTTCCAAGTATTAGGGACCAAAGTGTTGCTTTCCATACTTTTTAAGTCTAAATCTGAATAATCTTGCATTCTCCTAGTTTAATTGTTTCTCTTTTTCATTTATCTTTTTTATATGTTACTTAGTCTCTTTTCACCAGACAATATTGGTTTCTCCAACCCTAGAATTTTTATCTTTGTTCTAGCTTGAATTCTTTCTAATTTAGCCTTTGTTTTGGTTCTGGTTTTACATCTCTATTCACATCATATAAGTTATCCAGTAGTTTCATAATCAATATTTTGTTTCCTAGTTTTTCTAATATATAATTTTCCATGATATCAAGAACTTTTTTAATTAAGTATCAGCATTTGTCGCGTGTTATTCACATATAAGCAGCACCATATTTTTTGAGAGATGATCAGGTTTGTTGGAACACAATCGTGCTGCTATTTTTCATGCAAGGCAGGCTGGTCAGGTAAGGTGTTTCACATGGTTGTGTGTGCGTGTGCACGCCCATATGTGCATGTCAGAGAGAGAGAGAGAGAGAGAGAGGCAATTACAAAAATTGAAATTTAGTAATAAGACTTGTGAAATTTATGTATAGTCAAATCTCAATACCTGATCATAAGAGTGTCCGGTTTTGTCAAAGCGTCGTCGGGATTCCTGTGAAACAATTGCACATGCAAGCAACATAAGCAAAAGCATAAAAGTTTCATTGCAACAGGTCTCTCACATCATCATACAATAAAAGTGAGCCTATGGATGAACAATGGTAATGAGATGTAACTGTAATGTTCAATTTGACATATTAAAAGTAAACCTGTCTACTAAGTCCAAACAATTTCAAATGGCACCACTTTTCATATTGTCAATGAGAACCGAAGACTCCAGCACATTTTGAGAACAGAACTAAAGAATATTGTCAAAATACCAATGGATTTACAATATTCGATAGGTATTACTGGGTCAAACAACTGTTTGGATTGCTTATCCACTCTGAGCATGGAAAGGTTTTCAGCGACGAGTATAAGAGTAGCAAATAACATTCTACAGTCCCATGGGGATGAAAATTTTAAACAAAATAAACAGGAGATGTTTGGAATGACCAGTGCTAGATCTTCTCTTCACAATTATAAATGACTTTAAGCTCTATATTTGTGATTAACTCAGCCACTTCCAGTTAATGGCTGCTCTCTTGTGCAATTTATTGACTGTATTGGGCTTTTTATTTGATATAGGTAAAAGATAAACCACTATAGGGCACCAAGTGGGTGCAAACCCACATATAAAAAGAGCTCACGAACCCAAAAAGAGCTCAGTTACGAGACAAAGCATACTACGTCGAAGAAAGCATTTACATCCACAAGTAAGTTTCCACTACACCAAAAAGTGTAAGAGTCAACCAATTTTCAATAAGATGTTATTGACTATCTTATATCTGATATTGTGTATGGCTTACCACCCCCTCCCTGCCAACCGATAATTCTCTTCTACTGAAAAATGTAAACAAGAAAGGATGCACCAGGAAAAAAAAATTCTATACCTTCACCTCTTGCATATCCACATTTACAAACTGCGTCAAGCGATCAACCAATACATGCTCCACCTGTAAAGAAACTTTATATTATATCCAACCTTTCTTTTTTTTTCCAACCATAAATTATATCATATCAAATTCTGATAAGCTATTTCAAGCAACTGAAATTGGCCCACAACCACCATGACGTGGATATTGCTATACAAAAGCTCCAGAATAGATGTAGCATGTGGAGAATAACATAAGACTAATCAAAAGCCATTTTTATCCAACCTTTCTTTTCTTTTTCTCCAACCATAATTTATATCATATCAAATTCTGATAAGCTATTTCAAGCAACTGAAATTGGCCCACAACCACCATGACGTGGATATTGCTATACAAAAGCTCCAGAATAGATGTAGCATGTGGAGAATAGCACAAGACTAATCAAAAGCCATTTAGATCTATACCTAATGTATAGACCCCTGCTATAAAATGGTTAATGACCAGTGGCCATGCATATTTATTGATTACTAAGGCACTTGGCTTCTTTATGTGCCCACTTATGCTCTATGCTTGAATCAAAAAACGACAACTAAGAGGAAGATGAAGGCTACATCAATTACTGATGATGATGAATTTAGGAACCTAGTGTCACCATCAATCACACATCTCCAACATCACCCGCACTGCCTCACCGGGTTTTCTCTCTCTCCCAGCTGCTCTCTGCTCTTCATCGGCCTCTGATAACCCTACCTCTTGTATTTTTTTCTCTACCCACCTCTCTTCATTAAGCAAAAGTTATTTGATGCTAGTGAGAACACCCAAAAAACTATTCAAAATGAAATAAATCATGTTCTGCAAAAGATGGTGGTGGCCAATCAGCATAGAATGAGTTGCATGGGCTTGAAAAGGCAGGAAGATAACTTACAATACAAGGCAATTAGATCACTTATAGAAGTTCGGGACTTCCTAAGCCATGTGAAATTTAAGCTGGGACATGAGAGGAGAACTCACTTTTGGCATGACATTAGCATGACATTGAGTCTCCCAAGAAACATATCCCTAATTTCTTCCACATAGAGAGAAAATTGTCCTATGGAAAAGGACTAAAGCAATGATTCGATAGTGAAATCTATCTCAAGATATTCAACCTCAAGGTCAAAGGTTCAAGGCAAGGTAAGAAAGGAAAGCAATCTTTCTACGGACTTGGCAAATACTGATTCTTACTGTTATAGACCAGATTTTCCTTGGTTTGAAAAAGAAAGTTTCCAATGGAAATCTCTCCTTCTGATTGGGAAAGCATGTGGCGACGGATTCTATGCTTGGAGAACAGTAAAAAGAGGTGCCGAGCATTTCCAAGCCATTAAGTTTTGTAGAGTAGGGAACAGAAAGCGGTGCCTCACATCTTTCCCCCCCTGCTCTTGGACGTGACAGTTTCGGACTACATCTCATGCCTCTAAAGGGATGAACTGTGCTATGGCAGGTTCAATGGAGCAAGAGATTTGGGCCTGGCGAGGCACAAACCTCCAAGAAGAAAGAGTTCATCTCTGCTAGTCCTCTCTCATTTATGCTAGTTTGCAAATTCAGAAGCCTTAACAATTTTTTCCAGGATGGACAGTTTAAAGCTTCAGACTTTTGGCATAATGAAAAACTTTCAAGGTTGAAATGCTTCAACAAATATAAGATATTCTCTCTATTTTTGATGCCCTTTCCTTCTGAACATGAGTCAGCACCTTCTTCATGCCTCTTTAGTGAAACTTTCCGTTTCGCTGACCAAAAGAATCATCCTTCATAGATGTCTTTCTTAATAGTATTAGAAATGCTATCTATTACAACATATTAAGCTATCTTACTAGATGCAATGCAAGCAATTACCTGGGAACGCAAAAGCTCCTTGTAAGAAGCAAGCTCATGAAATGCTGATATGAACTTGGATATCACAGGACCTGAGACAAGTAGAGGAATGGAACAAAATTTGAATGACTCATCCAAAACCATCTGGAACAGGGATTTTACCAGTTGATTCATTTGTTTTAAGGAAAAATTCAGCACAAGAAACCTAGAATAAAGGACTGACCAAACTCAAGCATTGGGGAAGAAAAAGCAAGTAGTCTGAACAAAGCACTAGCTTAGCCACTCCATATTAATACATTTGCTTATTGTCATATCCCACCGTGCCAGTTGTATCAAAGATAACAATGTAACAGCGGGACTCATAGAGTAAATGGAAAAACAACTCAGTTAATTATATCAAGTGAATGATGCTGTAAGTCCTCATACAGTTGTCACATCTCATTCCTATGCTTAATTGTATGAAATATGAAAAAGTAGCATGCTCAACTTTATTAGTTTTAAAGTACATAACAGGAAGAGTGAACGGTAAATGCACGAGGCTTTTTTATTTTTTTCTAACAGCAATCAACTACAACATACCCAATTAAGAAGCGCCAACCTGGAAACAAGCAGATAATGCAAATACAATACACAGTTTTTAAATTATCCACAACAAAACTTGAGTTGTTATTGTACATCTCAAAATTCAACAAACAAAAATATAAGCAAAAATACGATGGGGCTTCGGGTTTTAAATGGTTTACTCGACGAAGTAAACCAGAAAATTGCTCAGACTTATATTGATAACCTCCTATTGATACACTAACTGGATCATCCTGTCCACCACCAAATGCTTCCAAGGAATCTACGAATGTTGTGTCCGCATTACATGCTTCACCAAGAGATGCCCTGAAAGAGCAGACATTAAACATTAATCCAGTGCATGGCCTATTACTCTAGCTTTGAGCAAGCATATGGGAGGGTAAGTTCGATTTGAGAATAAAATTAGAAACATCACGGAGGTTCCTGGTAAGGTACTTTATACAGTTAGAAAACCAAAATGGTGGATGTGATATATTTAGGACTTCTAAATCCAGTTCATAAATGAGGGAAAGCTAGAAAATAAGGCAGATTGCCATGTGACAGCTGTCGTGTTTTATTGAATATGCATGACAACCCCAGTTCTTTCAAAATAGCCACTAATTCCCGTCAAAGCATGTTGGAGGTTTAAAGGTTTAAATATCATTGACTAATTACTTAGAAGGTTTTCATCAACCACTTTTATTGCCAGGTGAAGCTCCACAATAACAGTATAGTGTTTTTTTATATAACAGAACAAAAGACAATGCAATTATCATGTCTGTCAGAAAATTATAAACCAAAAGCCAAATCCTCCAAAAAGCTTCCAATTGTATTCGTTCATATTTGAAATTTCTAGCTGATATCGCGCACCCTCTTTAGTAACTACTTTAGAATGACAGTTTTTCCCCTCATGTTCCAGCCATTTAAGGTAAATCGAAGCAGCTGAAAATCCAAATCCCTCAGTGGGGCCACTTAATCATACGATTCCCAAGGCAAAATGAAGAAATCACCACGTAACGACCCACTAGCATCAGAGAATGTTTAGAGAAAAGTGCCACGAAGTAAGCTTTGCGAAACCAACAAAGCTCCTAGGGGCAGTAAGGAAGTTTCTCCCAGTCATACACGAAAGATCCCAGAGCTGGTCATCTGTATTCCTTAGAGATAGAAAGAACAGACAATTGCCCACGTAAGGCAAACGCCTTAAGTCATTATTTTAACGAAAGAGAAAAGTTTTGGAGGCAGGGTTTGTGAGGATAGAGAGCATAGTACTGCAGGGGAGTCCATAGTATACAGTAGCCAATATGACAGGATGTACTTTACATTCAAGTGCACATAAGCATCCTCATACTGAAGTACCACTGGTGAACTATATATTATAAAATGCCCACCAAATAAAAATTCGCTATCCAATCGACGAGGCAATAGAAACACTATGTAGACTGATCAATATGGACCTTGGCATTGCAAACAGGGAATTGACCTCTCCAATTCGTTTAGGACCCAGTCCGCCATGTACTTGTGCAACTGGAAAAAAAAAAAGGGAAAAAGAAAAGGAATGGCACAGTGTAAGCCACTTACATAAATTTTGCGGAGCCTCTGTATAATGTCTGGCAACGCTCTTTCAACTCCTCCGCCATTTGTTCTAGAGAAAAAATCTGTATTGCCATTTAGTCATAGCGTTATGATTACTATAAGATGAAGACTTCTACAAAGTAATTCGAAAGTTCATCGCCAAATCGCCGCGAGGATAATTCAATGCCAGGACAAAAAAAAAAAAAAACAAAGTTGCGCACGAGTCATATTAAGAGCGGAATCAATATGCTTCAACATGCGAAACCAATCAAAATCAGCTGAACCGACAAGTAACCTAGTACAGACCAAAGCGCAAGCCTCGAAAGACGCGACCAGGTATCGAACGTTACCACACAAAGGAACAGCACGAATGAAACGAAAGAAGACGGCGGAAGAAGCAAAAAAAAAAACATCCACCTACTCCACGAATGCATCAAGCAAACAACTAATTGCTCCATCGAGGTCGTGCGGCGGTCTCCGCGAGGAAGCGCGGAGCGAGAAGAACGACGAGTCAAATCGAAATCGAAGAGAAAAGAGAGAAAGGGGAAATCGACAGAGCAAGAGAGATGACCTGCTTGTGAAACATGGGGGAGTCGTCGAGCCTCATGAATGCCGCCATCTCTCTCTCTCTCTCTCTCTCTCTCTCTCTCTCTGCGTGCGTGCGAGAATGCTGGTTGGTGGAGCAGAGAAGACTGCAGATCTGAGTTGGGAGAAGAAGCTGCAGAGAGATCGGAATCGGACCGGCGACAGAGGAAGGAGGAAGACGATGAATTTTATTTCTTTATCTATTTCTTTTTTTTTCCTTTTTGCCTTTTTTTTTAATTTGTTTTTTTTCTTGGTCTGTTGTCGTTGCCTTTGGGAGGAGACAAAATGCAACGTCGTCTTCCGGTGAGAAAAGCGACTGGGAAGGATGCACAGGTCAACATCGCCGCGCGCCGACCGGGCAATCGCCGAGCCACAAAAAGTTTTCTTTGGCTCCTCTACTTTATGCCAAAATGTACAATTTAGTCCTTTAATTTTGAAAAAATGACATAAATAATTCATGAACTTTAACTCAATACGTAATGTGATTCCTGAACTTTTAATATACTCAACGTGATCCCTAAATTTTAGCTCAATATGCAATGTCGTCCTTGAATTTTCAATTTATTCTGTGTGATCTCTAAACTTTTGATGCATGTTCAATATAATCATTGTATTATATGAAAAATAGTCAATATTGTCCCTAAACTTGAATTTATAAAAGGATGACATTGAAATTTTTCATACAGTTCTAGGACTAACTTGTACATTTATTAAAAGTCTGGAGACCACATTGAGCAAATTAAAAATTGGAAAGTACAGTAAATATTGAGCTAAAATTCAGGAGTCATATTGAACAAATTAAATTTCATGGACCATATTTTACAATTTGATCAAAATTCAGAAGTTATTTGTGTCATTATCTCTTAAGTTTTTTTAATTTCCCTATTTAAGTCCTTGATTTGTATAGTTTGTGCAATCAAATCCTCCACTTCATATGACTATAAAAGTGGCGGTTTGTAATATTTAGGTAGAAAAAAAGATCAAAAGTTATTTCAAAATTGCAATTGAAGTTGTTTTTGGCCCAACTTGAAATTCAAGTTTAACAAACAAGAAAAATTTACAAAATAACAAAAATGATAAGAAAAAACGGGTAAGGAACAAAATGTAAGGTGGAACAGTTGAGAGCGAGGGAGCAAAGCCTTGATGTCGCTTTGCTGCAGTACCAGTGTCACTTTAGATTTAGAGAAATAGAGTCGGGATGTGCAAAGGAATTAGGCACTGCCGAAACCGAAACTGAACCAAACCAGACTGGCCTAGAACCGGCAGTTCCCATGAAAACAATCTAGTTTCCGATTCAAGACATGAAACTGCCCACCCAAACCGGACCAGTATATGTGTATACATATATTAAAAAAATGAGAGCATTCATCCTAAAATCACAATATCATTTCGTGTTTGATAAGTAAGACAATCATGCATATTTCTTTATTATTCTTACCATTTATCTTTTCACTAAATTCACCATTATATTAATTGATGAATGCAAATTTGTAGGGATTAGAGACCGATTCAATGGATACACTTGGGGACCAATTCCATGGATCTACTCAGAACTGAGGAACCGATCTGGTTCCCGTGGAGGTCCATGAGACCAATAGGATTACTGCTTCAATAGTTGATTCTCCGGTATCAAGTAACTCATCATCGAAGTGGCCTTAGTTTTGTTGTAGGTGGCAGTGGATCAGTTGACAAAAGATTTGGTTAGTTCTTTGGCACAAATCTCATCCTTTTCCATGAAAGCAAGCATTGTGTTTCCATTCATTACGATGAATGTTCTTGATGGACCGAACATTATTATCATTTTTTAGCGTGTTCAGTTGCCACAACCTCAAAAGGAGAAGATGATAACCTGCAAGCTTAGACGTTTACGCAGTCTATTCTGTCGATCAGTATGTTTACATTAGCCCTCACTACTTACTTGGGTTGCATTTGCAGTTGGCAATGTTGTTAGGGATAAGGCATCTATGATACGTGATGTTGAACAATATTAGCAATCAGGTTGGACTTCGGCTTGAAGTGAAATTGTAGTCGCTGGAATTCCAGGGGTTGCATCATATGCTAATTATGAGAACTAATGCATTTTCAACACAGAATTTCTCAGTTTGGTGCTTTGAATGTGCTTCAAAAGGATTTTTTATCAACTCTCGAGAGGAAAAGTGCCAAAAAAGTCATAAATCTATTGCATTGATACCAATTCAGTCCTAAACTTTTTAATTGGATCAATTTAGTCATAAGACTTTTTGCATTTGTGCCAATTCGGTCCATTCGGTTAATTTAGGCTAGAAATTGCTGACGTGGATGCCAACGATCCTACGTGGCATTGTCAGCGCTGACGTTGACAAAATTTATAATTTTTTGGGAAAAAATCACCAAAAATCCCAAACTTTCCCCCCTGTGACACATTTACCCCGAACTTTTTTTTGTGACACCAAAAACCCCAAACTTTTGTATTTGTGACACATTTATCCCAGTGTATATTATCCATGGGCATTTTCGTATTTTCCGCTTTTTCTTTTTTTTTAACTTTGTTTTTCTTCCAGCGAGGGGGGCCTCGCCGGAGCCGGCGAGGGCCGCCCGACGCCGGCGAGGGCCGCCCGACGCCGGCGAGGGCCGCCCGACGCCGGCGAGGCTCGCCCTCGCCTGCACAAGCAAGGGAGGCGAGGGAGAGGCTCGCCCGACGCCGGCGAGGCTCGCCCTCGCCAGATCCAGGCGAGGGCGAGCCTCGCCGGCGTCGGGCAGCCCTCGCCGGCGCCGGCGAGGCCCCCCTCGCCGGAAGAAAAAAAAAAGTTAAAAAAAAAAAAGAAAAAGCGGAAAAGACGAAAATGGCCATGGATAATGTACACTGGGGTAAATGTGTCACAAATACGAAAGTTTGGGGTTTTTGGTGTCACAAAAAAAGTTCGGGTAAATGTGTCACAAAGGAGAAAGTTTGGGGTTTTTGGTGGTTTTTTCCCTAATTTTTTAAATAAATCTTTTAATTTTTTTTTCTCTTTTCTTTCTTTTTTTCTTTTTCTAGACACTATTGGCCGACGACCTTGCTGGCTGACCATTGCCAGCCACAGTTTCTAGACAAAGAAAAAAGGAAGAAAAGAAAAGAGAAAAGAAATATTAAAAATTTTGAAAAAAATTATAAAATTGTCAGCGTCAATGCTGGTGGTGCCACGTAAGATCACTAGCATCCATGTTAGCGATTTCCGACCTAAATTGACCGATACCAATACGAAAATATATAGGATTAAATTGGTCTAATTGAAAGGTTTAGAATCGAATTGATATCAATGTAATAGATTGAAGACTTTTTTATACTTTTTCCTTTTTTACCTAGTTCCCAGGGCACTATATACCCCCACTTGCTGAGGCAATTTGCAATGAGAACCAAAAGTCAGTTGAAGACACTTTCTTAACCCTTGAAGGCGTCATCGTGCGTACCCAAATTCTCGGCTAAACTCGATTTTCTTCGAAGGTTTTCCATATTATATCCACTAATGCAATTGAATAAATTACTTGCAAAATTTCTAAACATGCAGGTATGAAGCCCATATGTAGATTTCGAGACAGATTCAACGGGAATGATCAACTATGCATGAGGACACACCTTGATTTCGAATGATCTCTATATTTCAATCGAGGCAGAGTGCGACTTTAGTAACAAAAATTTGACTGGAGATTGTCTCACTGCATTATGCAAGTATCACAGAACGTACGAGATCATCGACATGTATAGTTTGTACTCCTTGACTTTTATGCTCGGTCGGCCCTTCGCCAACCATTTCTTAAACACAAGAGCCAAAGCGGGCGCACCTAATAATTATCACTCGGTTGGTGCCCTTCTTCTTCCTTAATGTTTTGTCCCTTCACCTTTTTTTGCTTTTTCAACATAACTTTTCTCTTTTCCGCAATGATTAGCTTAATCTAATGACTAATCTCTCTTGATCTGACAGCAACTCTTGCACATGATACTAGCGGACTATGATCCATGCCTGATGAACCACACCACGACTTACTTTAGCCTTCCCGACGTGCAATGCGACGCTGCAGGCGAACGTCGCCTTAATCCCTCAACAATGGAGCCTTTGCAGGTGATTAAAGTATAATTTCTTGATTTTCTTGAATATGAGGCTAATTATAAAGATATCAATCTTTGGTAATTTTGGGTCAAATATTAATTAAGCTTCGAGATGAGCCTTTCTTAGAAAGACATGCCCTTTTCGATCCGCCCGGTATTGAAGAAACTCATAGGTGGGGGTATTCGCTTATGGGTCTTCAGGTAAGTCGATTAGTTTAATTTACATTCATTAATTAAATTGGTAATTTCGGGTTTCGTTTAATTAATTTAATAACTTTCACGATGCAGTGGAGACACGGACCGGAGGATACCGGTGACGTCGACTCGGTACAGGTTGAACAAGCTCGGCCTTGACATCATGCAGCGGTACAAGGGCAGAGAGGTAATTTCCTCTATTAGTCTCTAACTATGATAATATAACTTACCGCGCCCTTTAATTTTTCGATTGCATCATAATTGCATACGCAATCCAATTTGATGGTGGCCCTAATAGATAAAATCGATATTGGGAATTTAGAAAAGTTCATTTGAACTTGTGAGCAATTTTTATTTTGTGCATGTTTTTTTATTCTTTTTATTTATTTATTTATTTTGGCTGAAAATTATATTTTTTGTGTGGTCTAGGTCAGAGGTTGGACTATTACACCGACGGGTTGACTTTTGTCACGGTGAGGGGAGCAGGGCATCAAGTTCCCACTTTTGCCCCTAAGGGACTGTTTGGTAACCTACCAAACAGTAACCGATTCTACTTTTTTGTTTTCGAAATAAAAAAAAGAACAAAAATCCAATTGATAAATTTTTTGTTCCCAAGCACAAATTTGTTCCCAGAATTAATTTTGGAATATAATCAAGAATAAAAAAAAAGTTGATTCTTGATTTTGGGAACAAGAATCAGAAATGAAAAAGAATTTTGCTTTTCCTTCTTCTTGGTTTTCTTCTTCATTTTCTTCTTGGTCTGTGGCCGTCGCCGGCGATTGCCCACAGGCGGCGTCGCGGCCCTCGCTTGTGGCCGGCAAGGGCTGGACCCTCGCCGGTGCCAATAACTTGGCCATGGACTAGGGAAGGGGAAGAAGAAAAAAAAAGGAAAAATAAAAAGAAAGAAAAATTCAAAAATTCAAAATATCATTAAAATATTATTAATAAAAATAAATTTTGTGTAATTATAAAACGCATTTCTGTTCTTTTTCTATTCAAAAAATAGAAATTTTGGGTAATTACTAAAAGTTTTCAAATGCGTAGAAATTATTTCCGGGAATGAAATAAAAAAAAACATTTATGATTAGAAATTATTTTCAGAAACAAAATAGTTATCAAACGCATCCTAAGGGCATGTTTGGTAATCGGCCAAATAGTAACTATTTTTATTCTTTTGTTCCTAGAATCAGTTTTGGAACAAAATCAAAAGGCAAAAAAAGTTACTTCTTAATTCTGGAAACAAGGATCAGAAATGAAAAGGATTTTTTTTTCTTCTTATTCTTTGCCTGTGGCCAGCAACTAGCTACAGGCCAAGGCCGGCAAGAGCAAGGGTTGGACCTTCACGGCCTGGGTGAGGGCTACCCTCGCCGAATCCGGCATGGGCAACCCTCGCCGCCGTTGCCCTCACCAGATTCAGCTAGGGTGGCTCGCAGCCTAGGCAAGGGCCGCCCTCACCCAGGCACAAGTTCCAATTACTTCATCACTCGAAACTTCCCCAACGGGATTTCTTGCTATTTTTTTTCCTGTACTCTCGAACATCATCACTCAAAACTTCCATTTTCTGCATTGTTGTTGAGTTTTTCTTTTCGGTGAAGAAAGCCATTTTACAATCACGCAGTATG
Organism: Syzygium jambos; assembly: GCA_031216235.1. NCBI lineage: Eukaryota > Viridiplantae > Streptophyta > Magnoliopsida > Myrtales > Myrtaceae > Syzygium > Syzygium jambos. Next base: position 8,476,328 of record CM062229.1, on the reverse strand, counting down.
CTTGAATTCGAGAAACATCCATCTGCTCAGTCGAGGGCTAGTCTGCAAATTTTCCGGTTTTCATGTAGCAATGCTCCCTATCATTTTCACTAAGTAGACGTAAAGCAAAACCCAACCAAAATGCAGCAAAACAATAAGTCCTCCATTTGATAAAGACGTATAATGTCAACTTACCAGAAGCTATGGGTAGTGTTTTCATTAATTGATGCAATAAATCAATAAAATATCGAAGGAATTATTGTCCTAACACATATTTATGGACCTAAATTGGGTTTAAAAAGCTTTCTGACCTATGTTTGATTGGGTTTCTTAATCTGAATTGTCGTTCTCTCTCTTTTCCATGGTCATTTCATTTCTCTTCTCCTTATCACTGTCCCCTCAATTTTGGCAGACCAGCCCTCTTCGGCATGGCGCCCGTACTTGCCCAGCAGCTACTCGTGGCCCAACAGGAGTTCAGAGAGGCCAAAGCTGAGTACGATCAAGCCAAGCGTCGGAACAACCGTGCCCTAAACAGGAAGTCAGTACTGATCTTGATCTTTGATTGTTGTGTAGATTATGTCCCGTCCACAACATCTTTGTTGTCTCTACTTCAAGCGATACTTGCTCTGTGCCGCCAAGCAAAGCCATGATGCGGGCATATTGAGGATGCAAAGAGTGGAAAAAGAGATCACGAGCAAGCAGTCTCTGTTATTGCACAATGTGGAGCAGGTCCACGCGGTCGTCGAGCTTTTGGAGAAGCTCGACCACCATGGGCGCCTACGCCGTGTAGAGATCAAGTGCCGCGAGGTAGAGGTAGCCCGGGAGATGCAGAGGCTCTACAAGAGTATGGATTTAAGTAAGTTTTTGTTGAAATTCGGGTTTATGTATGGTTTTTAGAGTTGAATTTGTTCTAAACTAGTAATTATTGTTACACTGCCACAGGGAGTCCTATGAGCTTCCTCCGGCCTGATGGAGACACAAGCCTCCTCCGTTCGGTTGTATTGGTAAATGGTGGTATGCCTGAATTTTGTAGATGATCGTATTGATCTAAATTACTATTTTTTTAATCTATTTTGTAAGCTGCGGCTAGATAATATGTTAGTTGAGTTCAATTATTACTTCAAAGGCTTGTTGCCTTGTGGATGACTCCTATTTAAGTAGTTGGACAGTCTCCGCCCTCATTCGTCTGTGGCACAAATGCAGCCGCTTTGAGAAAGCCTTATGTATTTCGTAGGCTATATATATTTAAATCTAAATAAACTATTGGAGATACAAATTTTTTGGCATGCATCCGATGGTCTATGCAAATCAAACTTTCACTGATTGTATATGCAATAAAAACCCCTTATTTATTATACCATTGTTGGTAGATTAGTTCATAAATGTATTGACTCTAACAACTAATATGAGATGTGATCTTTTTCTGCATATCTTCAGTACTTTCTGACATTTTGAGGGAGCGTCACTCCTTCCCACTGGATAGTGATATTGAACAATGATGTCCATATAAACTTTCTAATTCCTTCCAACTAGATAGTGATATTGAATAATGATGTCCATTATATACACTTTCTAATTTTTCTTGAATACTATTAGTTGGATTTTGATTTTGAACAATGATTTCCCTAGAATCACGATTGATGATTGAGTTACTCTCAATTCTGAATTCATGTTTTATATATGCGTATCCTGTTTGCTTATGTTAATGTTCCAATAGAAGCCTCTTTTTTTTGGATTTTGGATTTTGGATTGGGAATACCAGAGGTGGGGATTGGCATCTAATGACACCAACCGCTGCAAATTGACCTGTGTGTTATTTTTCAAGTAATGGATCCTACAACATTACGGATCCAGAGAAGTTAACTCACAGGAAGACAGCATTGTAAGACTCCTTCGCGACGCGTGATCAGGCGAAGTGACAGTGCACTTTCGTTCGGGCACACACCATGTTACCTTATGACTACACTACATAGTCCATAAACCAAATAAATGTGTTCTCTCATACTATTACTCTAATCAGCAACAGATTCCGGGTATAAAGAGGGAAGTCAAACAAGCAAACACAAATGGCCGGTGTTATAGATTCTCTGACTGTTTCTCTGTTCTGGATTGAAATGACTCGAGAAATGCGGGAACTTCCATTATCCATGGCCTTCGAATTTATTACATAACTTATAAATCCAAAATAAAGTCAGAGACAACAAATCTTTGATAAATAAACTGCAGTAAAATAAAATAACAATGATTAGGTTGCAAAATAATAGCCTCGCTATTAATTAATCACCAGATCAATTTTGGAAGGTAACTTTCCCTTGAGCTGTTGCAAAGCCGCGTTCTTTAGGTTCCTTCACTTTTTTCAACCCATCAGAGCCATATTCTTCATCACAAGGATTCACCACCAACTTCTCAAGAGCAATCGCATTGTCGATAAGGTAATTCACTAGTTCGAAATCACAAGATCGACCATAATAATTATTAAATTCAGCATCCTTTAGGTACCGATGGGGAGGTCTAATGACTCTTATCAGTTCTCTTTGCCTGCACAGCATGTCCATCGGGTCCGTCAACTGTGGCAAAAGAAGAGTGCAGTATATCATTAATCAGCAGAAGACATCATTGCATTAAAAAAATGCCAGTGGAAGAGAGAACTTGCAAAAATAAAGTACGTCCTTGTGGATTGTCACAACGAGTAGATACTAATCACAGTGTTACAACTCACCCATTAGCAGAGGCTCAAGTAAAATTCAACAGAGACTTGGATTGTTATATTCAATCTTACTATGTCTGTCTAATGCCTATAGATGAAGACTTAGATGAGGCCTGAAAACACACCTCTAACACAAAACTCCGCAAGCAAGGGCATGCCTCGATCACTAGAGTCAACGGAAGTAGACTCGCATCTCCAAATCCATCAACGCTCAGTTCCAATTGCTTGACACTTGTTAGCTTAGGCAATTGATGAGTCCACACGGTTTCCTGTTTATTAAAGAGGGAATCAAAGGCAACCCAGATTATAATAAGGAAGTAACTTAGGAAACCTTATGAAAATCAGTCAGTGCTCTTACATGGAGTGGTGGGCAAAAATCAAGTTTGAGAATCTGCAGACAAGAAAGACTTGAAAGCTGAGACATGGTCACATGCACACGTTCGAAACTAGATCTTTCAACAGACACCTCGGACAGCTGGGGAACCTTGTCCAAAGACGATGGAATTTCCTCTTCTATTACTAGGCAAGTGAAGGACACAAGATTCGTGTCATAAATCTCTACGCGTTGAAGATCCTGACAACATCCTATGCGCAAGTACTTCAGCTTCAGTGATTGGCCAGAAACTCTAAGCCTATTCAAAATACGAGCATTCTCCAAAATCATTCGCTCCAGAACCGGACAGTTGGCAAGCAGTTGCTCTATGAGTTCTCCCTCCACACTTACTCGATTCAAGGAGAGCTGTTCGAGATACCTACAGCTGACATGCCAAGAACTTGAAGGCTCAAGCCAAAATTACTCCGACCTGACGCCCTCTGCGAACAGCCTACATCAGCATCTCTATGTATCTCACGCCCTAACAGAAATGGCAAGCGACTAGGGTCACAATCAGGATTAAAATCCTTGGGACACACGGGCTCGAAATCTAGTTCGAGAACTTTAACTTGCTTTGCTAATGCAAACCTAATCCACCGATCGATGCGAGACTTATATGAGATATTCATGTCAAAGCGTAACGCAAATCTACGTAAAGCGTGGTCTCCTCCACTTTGACGATGCACGACATTGTCCACCCATTCACGTGCCTCGCCCCCTCCTTTTCTGCCAATTCGGGGTTATCTTCCATCTTCTCCAACAAGTCCAACCAGTCGAAATCAAGGTCGGTGACCAGAGAAGTACACAAGTGCCTCCATCTCCTGGAAAGAACACAAGTCGCTTGTGCTTGTCTAAATGTCAATCGAGATAATGTACGGCCCAAACTTCTTCGGGCAAACAGCTGATCCGATCCTAGAATGAGTTTCGCCAGAAGAAAAAAACAAACCAAGTAAGAAAAATCTGGAAATAAGAATGAGGGAGAGCAGAGCAGGGAACATTCAATATCAAAAATCGAAAAAAAAAACTCAACTTTGGCACAACAACACCGAATCCATGGCAAAAGCAGCTAAAAGACCTCGGATATCTAAGCTTCGGTGACGAGATAACGTACATTCTAATTTACACAACCGCTGCCCCAATCAGCCAGTACATTCAACTGAAGATTTTCAATGATCTACGACGGGCATAGCCACAAGTAGACATGTCAAAATGGGTCATAAACCCATTTCTTAACCCATTTATTAGTAAATGGGTCATAAATGGGTTAGTTATATTTAGTAAATGGGTCATAAATGGGTAAAAGTCTTATATTAGTGTTAAATGGGTCATAAATGGGTCGCAAATGGGTCATAAATGAGTTTACAACTGATTTAAACTCAACGCATTTCTCTCACCCTCACTCAATCTTGCACTCACTCATTCTGCACTCTCATTTCAGCTTGGGTATGAATTTTTCTATATTTAATTAAATATAGAAGTATTTTAGTAATATGGGTCTAATCGGGTATGGGTTGGGTATGGGTCGGGTCGGGTATGGGTCAACAAAATTGCATTGCCCATAAATGGGTCATAAACGGGTTAATGGGTCAATTTGGGTCGGACCATTTATGACCAGACCCAAACCCAACCCGACCCACCCATTTGATAGGTCTAGCCACAAAGAAAAGAAACGTGCATCCCTCCCCTCAGCGAGCAGAGAGAGGTGCAGCCTACCGTGAAGAAAAAGTTCCGAGCTCAAAAAAATCGAAACTTTAGGCGAATTCTTTACCTTGTTGTCGGATTTGGATTCAAACTCGGCGCGGGGCCTCTTTGGAGAGGGAGAATCCATAGACGCCAGCGAAATTCAGCTTCAGTTTCAGCCAAATTCAGCTTCCCGATGGATTTCCCATGTAGGGCTCCGGTATATACATATACTAATAAATTAATAAGTAAATATATTATATTATATACAAATATATATACATGTATATATATTCATTGTGATGTCACGTGATTAGTATCTACTGGATGCATGGCAATCCACGCGAACAACCCATATCTTTGCAAGTTCTTTCTTCCACTAGCGTTCTCAATGCACACTTCACTCTAGATCCGAATTCAGAGACCAGCACGTAACCAATTGCCTGAATAAAGATTCATTTCTTGAGCTTGCAACTAGTTGCTCAGGAGAAGAAACTCTCTCTCTGTCTCTGGCTAGATAAGCAAAGGATACCACTTTCTTTCTATCATCTTTCGAGAGTTGGTCTTGCCTTTTTCTCTTCTATTGCCTCCGAGTTCTTTCATTCTTTTTTAGAGATGTTTTCGAATTTCGCTGCGCCTTAGATTAGCATACTGGGAAAATTTGGGTTGAATATCTTGTTTGATGGAGCAAAAAGAACGGTTTTTTCTCCCTGAATTTGGTATTCTCTTTGCCGTTGCGGTGTGAAAGTGGAGATTTTTCTTTAACTTCTTCTTCGTCTTCTTCTTTTTCTAGTGGAATTGAATCCCAATTCAAAGGATTGAATTAGTTGTCTGCCGGATGAAATTAGACGTTTATATTGACATTTAAAGAAGCACAAGCAACTAATTGCGGACTCTAGTAAGTGACCTTGATATGGATGGGCTCTAATTCATTCCATGAGATGAGAACTAATCCGGATTCGTGAGAGTGAGATATATGGAGTCGGTGGATAATGTTTTGTAACAGTAAAATAATTACAGAGAACACCGCCCTTCACATAGATTTAGGTTGTCCTTTCACCTGAATGTCGAATTTCAGTCTTGCATCAAACCGGCGGATTGAGTTTGCACTGTCGAAGCAAGTTAAGGTGCTTGAACTAAATTTGATTCCCAGGTGTTCTCTGGATCCTGCTCTTCATGCCCCAGTCGATTACCTCATCTATTGGGTCATGAGGTAATTGTAGATGCTGATGCAAAGGTTCACGGTGGGATTTAGGTCTCAATAATCTTAATTTGAGCTCTATTGGCTTTAGATATTTCGAAGACCTCTACATCAAAAGAAATTCCGCTGAATAGACAATGTCCCCCTGCTACTTGAGCTTTGCATTGGTTAGAGAATATGGAATGAGTGCATGTGATCATGTCTCGGGTTTCATCGTGTCTTTCTCGTTTACGGATTCTCAAACTATGAATTTTCTTGTCCACTATGTGTAAAGATCAACTAATATCTAGTTTCAGACTTTATTTTTATTCATTTGTTTTCTGTCACCCTCCTCCCCAATGATGCTGCATTGCCTGCATTTGATTCAGTTGGGATGCCGTCTCATCTTCTGCCTGAATAATTCAGTGTCAAGCAATTGGAGGTCAGCCATGTAGCATATGAAGATAATAGTCCCCTTCCACTATCTCTCTTAATCAAGGCATTGTCCCTATTTGAAGAGGTTTGTGATGCAGGTGGGTCTTCTGACTCCATTCAGTTGTCGATTTGTTGTGGTGGAATAGAATCCAAACCAGGTCACTATTAAAATTTAATAATATTTGCTTGTTTGTGCATTGAAATTCATAAGAGTTGCCTTGAAATTTGTACTTCGGTATAACTTCGATGTGTTGCTAAATGGAGTACATTTACTTCCTTTTAGGATGTCTTGCGTTGGCATTTAGCAGTAAAATTTCTGTTTCAGTGATTAACATAGGCAACCCAGCGACGACCATGCTCGCTTTAAGAGTTGAAAATATCGAAGAGAGCAAGAGAACATGCCAAACGACGACTTGAGGTAAAGCTACCTGATCAAAGTCAAAGTTCAAACTATTGATTTCTCGGTAGCCCGGGAGCGTCATCACACTTCATGGGAAAGATTTTTTTGAATTCTGCAACGTTTTACTTTTGATTGCACATGTTTTTTCTATAAGTAGTTTGGACATATCGTTATCAAAAGTTCAAGACTTGTGATTATAATTGCTCCTTTTTTCTTTAAGGATTTACTAGACCACTGAGTTAAAAGAAAAAACAGAGAAACTGCACTTTAGCTCTCTTACCTATGAGTGGTAAGTCATCTGCTGAATATCCTAGAATATATGGATTCTCCGTCTCCAAAAGAGATTCCACTCTGAATCTGAAGAAGATTCTCATGACAATGTAACGAATTTTACTGCATAACTTTCATGTGAGCTTGGAGCTAGTTTTTCATAGAAGAAGGCATCTGTGTGTGTGCGCTCGCTGAGCAAAGGATGCACGTTTCTTTCTTCCTCTCGGTATACATGTATTAGATTAGCACAAATTGGCTCTCATGGCAAAAGGTAATCTTTTTCTTGGATGTGGGAGCATCGGAATGCATATCATCTTACCATCAACGCTAAAACACTTACTATTTTTTTCCTTCAACTTTGAAGTTGGAATTGTCTTTCAGTTATTCTGCAAACATTGAATTTTTTTTCTATGCCAATGAACTTTGATGCTTCGGGTTTTCCCTCAATCTTATCTCCATAATTTTGCTTGCTTACTCAATTTTTCTCCCTTTTTCCTTTGTCAGTGAATCTCAATCCACAGGCTTGGATTAGCTATCTGCCAGACAAAATTCTAGGTCATGTATTGTTCCAATTGATCCGTCTAGATAATCACATACTTCTTTTCATTCAGAGATGGAGGCATTTGTGGACTACCTTGGTTAAGCAACCTTGGTTTCAGCACATCAGACTTATTGTATGAGATGGAACTTAACCCCAGTCGCAAGAAGGGACTATGGAATCGTCAATTGCCTGAGTTAACAAATGTCAAGCAATTGGCTCTAAGTTGCTGGACTGAAAGATGTGAGTCTACCTCTGCTGACTCTCGTAATAGAGGCATGTCCCTACTTGCGGAGTTTTGCGTTGGAAGTGGGTCTTCGGACCCCATTAAGTCATCATCTCTTTAGCCATTAGACAGATGTGGTAGGATAGGATAGAAGCCAAGCCATCGTGTCTGCTCATATGAGTTGTTGTGATATTATGTGATTAGTATCTACTCGACGTGACAATTCTATTTTTTGCAAGTTTTATCGTCCATTGTCATTCGCCAATGCAACGATATCTTCTGCTGATTAATTTTCTCGGAGGTTCTAGACTGCATACACAACATTGTTCTTTTGCGACAGTTACAAACCCGACAAACATGCTTTGCTGACAGAGAGAATTGAAAGGAGTTGTTAGACCTCCCCATCGGTACATAAGGGAGGTTGCATTTTATAATTATTGTGGTCGACCTTGGGATCTCGAACTATTAATTATCTCATCAGGAATGCCATTGCTCTTGAGAAGTTGGTGCGAGTCCCTATGATGAATAATATTGCTTTGGCAGGTTAAAAAAAGTGAAGGAACTTGGCTTTGCAAAAGCTGAAGGGAAAGTTGCCTTCAAGCAGCCATGAATAATGTTTGATTTATTAATTAACGGAATTAGAGCCTCGTTCACACAGTATCCACAGAGCTGATTTGGATGGCTAATATCTGCAACCTAATCTTCTTCCCCTCTTTAAAGTCATTGTTTTATAGCGGATATAAGTTTATATAAATATATAATAATTCATTGTTCTTGATTTATTTTGGTATTATAAGTTCTGTAATGGCTCAACGGCCATGAATAATAGTTGTTCTTGCATTTCTGGAGTCATTTAAATCCAGAACAGAGAAAAAGTCATAGAATCTAAAACAACCGCCATTTGTGTTTGCTGGTATAATTTCCTTGTTTCTTTTACCTTTCTGTCAACGTATCTATTTGGTTAATGGTCTAGTTAGTGTAGTCATAAGCAAATATGATGTGTGCTTGAAGGGAAGTGCACGTCAGTTGGTACAAAAATTTCGCCTGATCACAAGTTCGAAAGGAATGTGCAATTCTGTGCCCAGATCACATAGACATAGACGTGTGAGTTACTTCTCTAGATCCACAATGAAGACTACAATACTTAAAACATAGCACATATGTCCATTTGTTGCTGTTGGTGTCATTAAATAACAATCCCCATCCCCTTTTGTCCCCAAAAACTCTCGAAAGGATGTAAAAAAGAACGGGAGCAAACTATATGTTGGTGCGAAAAAGCTTCGATGGGACGTTGGATGAAAAATTTCACAGACTGTCAAATTTTGGTCAATTTGTAAAAGAAAATATAAAAGACGAAGAGAAAAAACACTTCCTAAGATAAACTAAGCAAAATTACAACATATTACCTCCGCTTGCCGGGTAGGTGCGGGTCAATTTGCACAGGATGTTTACATTACGTTAGGCATGACTCTACCTAGCTATGCAATAATTTTAGATTTTGCTTAAATTAATTTTTACTTTTTCTTTTTCACAAAGTTCAAGGGGAACGCATCTTGACCTTTTTTAACCTTATACACCTAATATTTTTATAATAGATAAAATCGACATGGATATTCACAATCAACATAATTCTAACTTATTTAATTACGTTTCATGCAAATATCTATGAAAAAAGGGTTGTGCTATGGATTGTCGGCTCATAAGCACTTTAGAAACTATGCCAAAGGTGCCACTGTAATTGGATTAACTAAAAACTTCTTATGCTGATTTTTCAGTATATATTATATTATGAATCGGTATGGGTTAAATTATGGTAATAATAGTTTATTTGATTATCCATCAAATGTAAAAGGAGATGGCATTCATGAAATTAATCGATCGTTTCTATATGTTCATGTAGCTAGCTCTTTAGTTAGGTTATCATGTTTGGCATTTTCTTCTTTTTTATTTTTTTAATATTCAAATCGATTAATTAAGTTAAATTTATCTATTTAAATCTATTGGGATTTGTTCCCTAATCTATCGGTTCTCTTGCATTATTAGTTTCTTTTGCGAGACATCCGAATAACAATAATTTTGCCGCCTGTGTAACAAACTAGTCATCCGAAGAGAGTAGCTTATAAATAGAAAATATCTTAATCTCATCCAAAATTTAACAATTAAATTTTGCCGGCATCCCGCTCTAAATCTAAAGCCGTCGTTCATGTTTCTAATAGATTTTGATGTTATTGTGCGCTATGTTTGTTATTAATCAAAATTTGACCGTTGATAATTTTTTCTTCCGTTATGCTATTGACTCGATTATTTTATCAACAAAAAGCTTCGAGATCCAATTTCTTTGAAATGTGGTCAAGCTTATCTGATAATTCCGTGATATAACATCACGTGCATGCGTCACAAATGTGCTTGACTATGATACCCTCCGTGGTAATATGACTCAACGTGGTGGCTCTGACCACGCTACGTGGCGTAGCTAGGTGTGCTTGACTAGGATACCCTCCGTGGTAATATGACTCAACGTGGTGGCTCTGACCACGCTACGTGGCGTAGCTAGGCCCAGTGCCATAGGTATTTCCAATACGTCGTCGTGACGAATATCTACCATATGGCATTTTGTTCACCTCCATGTTGACTACATTACTTTCCTCCTTTTTTTTTTCCTCTACCTCCATTGCTAGCAGCAGCGGGGACTTGTCCTTCTTGTTGGTCGCGGCTTCTTTCTTGGATGGACCACTTTCACACTCTACTTGAGCTTGTCTTTACGATATGGCATGAACCCATTCTACTCCATCGTGTCCTTTGATGTGACTAGATCTTTGGCTTCGTCTACGATCACCGATTCTACTCCTGCGTAAAACGATGTTGTCTCCTGATTCAGACAAATGTACCTTGTCCAATTGACTTGATAATTTTATCAACAAAAAACTCACAATCCAATCTCTTTGAAATGTGATTTGATTTTACATTGATGACCGCAGTCACTCGATTGTCAAAAATATGATTTTCAAGCTAATCGAACATTATATTCACTTATTATTCAGGATTATCTGATCTCATATATGTACCTACGAAGAGAAAAAGTGCTATGGCAAAGAAAAATGAGATGCGCTAGAGAAAGTGCCATGCAGAGTGATTGAGCTGTTAAGTTATGAAGAGAGAAAATGATAGAAAATGCCATGTTTGTTGTTCATCAAAATTTGACTATTGATAACTTTTTCATCCATTATCTAATTGATTCGATTATTTTATCAACGGAAAGCTTGCAATCCAATCTAATCCCGAAATGCTCGGATTGGATTACGTACAGCAATATGACTATACTTGTTTTTTTTTTTGTGGCCTTATGGGTTGGTCCAAGATAAAGATTCAAGAATGGTAAACAGCTAGAGATGAAAGAGGGCATAATTGGCTCAGACTTACATAGATAAAAGAATGCAGATTAGAGGCAGTCCATTTATGAGCAGCTGCATTTTTCCATGCATATCAAACTCAATGACCTCATAACAACAATTTCTAGGATAAAGATTAAAAGAAAATTTCATATGAAAATAGTCAAAACGGCAAATTATCGATGCCAATCCATATGAAGAGGATCCCATTCGCGATAGCTGCAACATCTCTGATCTTTTGTCTCTCTGCGGTTTGGATATTTCTGTTCATAGCAACTTCACGCTCTGCTACAGAGGACTTCCTCTTTTTATTGCCAGCACAAATGATAATGGGCTTAAGTTGTCTTTTCATTTCTTTGATCACTTCGTTGGCGGGACTCAGCGCATCCCTTACCTTCGTCGTGAAGATTTGGAATTGACATATTATTTGGAAGGGGAGAAAAAGCGAACATGAGAAGATTTGGTAGCTTTGGTTCATGCGAGAGTTTAGGAAATTGCGGGTTACAAGTTCCTATTTTGAAGACAATAGTTCTGGTGGCTACTGGGACCCTATGTGATGAAGAGGACATTGCCTTGTTTTGTACAAGAGAAATGTGTCATTCCTCATGATTGTAACGTGAATTCATGCTACTTTTTCCATTGTAACGTAGTCGACTTTTCCGCAGTAGCTAAATTATAGCTTCTCATGATCGAAAAGCAGCAGTTCCGCAAGTTCTTGTCATATTTTAGGATAGGCAAAACTGTTGCTGAAATCAATATTATTTTTGTTGTGCTTTAGAAAGATTAGAGAAACAAACACAATTGAATTTTCTTTATGAATGATTTATTTTCACCATTCTTTTTTGGCCATACCACACAAGCAAGGGACCAACTTTAAAAATATTTGTGCGCTTGCAAGTCTTATTCCTTGGATGCTCCTAGCTACTTAGAGATGACTTGAAATCTCATGAGACTATATGGAGTTACAGTTATTATACAGGTTCTTCATTGCGTGAAAAGGTTTGTTAATTTATCGATAGTGATAACTTTCTAAGAATGGTTAGTCATAGTTAACGTTGGTAATTTGACAGAGGAGATGGAGGACTTCCGTCTGTTTTTTGGATTGGTAGATGAAAGGACATTCCTTATAACAGGATTTAAGCTTTTAAGTCTCAACTTGTCAAAATAGGTCATAAATCCATTTCTTAATCCGTGTATTAGTAAATGGGTCATAAATAGGTAGAAGTCTAATATTAGTATTAAATGGGTCATAAATGGGTCGTAAATGGATCATAAATGAGTTTACAACTAATTTAAAGTCAACTCGTCTCTCTTGCCCTCACTCAATTTTGCGCTTACTCACTTCGTACTCTCATCTCAGTTTGGATATGAATTTTTCTATATTTAATTAAATATGGAAGTGTTTTAACAATATGGATCTGATCGGGTATAAGTTGGGTATAGGTCGGGTATAGGTCGGGTTGGATATGGGTCAAGAAAATTACATTACGCATAAATTGATCGTAAATGGGTTAATGAGTCAATTTAGATTGAACCATTTATGAACCGACCCAAACCCGATCCGATCCACCTATTTGACAAATCTAGTGATGAGTAAACCTTTTCCATTTATTGGATTAGACCCTAGGAGTACCAAACCTATATAGCCTTAACCGTGCACGAACAATTGAGAGAGAGGAAGCAAGTCCTGTTGCGATGTCCCAACTATTTTAAACACAAAAGGTCCAGGAATGATTTGAAAAATCGAGTAATTATACAAAGATTATGGGTGATATTATCCTATTATTTGGTAGCTCAAATAAGGGTTATAATTCGTTAATATGGTATTGATCGGATGAAATCAAATCAAAACTCGGATAGCACCTATAGCATCGAGAAGATGTTATCTTGCTCAAATAGATAAAAAAAATGTAAAGTATGTAAAAGAAAATAGAACGAAAATAAATAATATTGTCTAAATTGCACGAACAAAGGGAGGTTGTCTATTATAGTAAGTGGTCCTTCAATCGCCATTACCATTGTCGTGTAAAATTTATGCTTCTTAGGGTGTGTTTGTTTTGGTGAAAGTGTTTTTCTGGAAAGTGTTTTCCAGATTTTTATCCGTTTGGTTCTCTAAAAATGATTTGGTCAACGAAAAATACTTTCCGGTTTACGCAAATATCATGTTTTTCCGAAATTGCTTCTTGAATATGTTAATATTTTTTTTCTTTTCTTTTTTTCTTTTTCTTTTCTTTCTAAGAAGGAAAACATTCACATATTTTCTTTTCTTAATAAAAATAATTTAAAAATAACAAATAATTTTAAAAATACAAAAAGTACAAAAATTTTTGATAATTTTCACAATGAGATTTTCCTCACCAAACAACTGAAAATACTTTTCGAACCTTTTGTAGATTTTAGCCAAACACCGAAAAATGAACTCATTTTCCCAAAAAATGATTTCCTGGAAAGTATTTTCAGAAATGATACATTTTTCGCGAAACAAATGCACCCCTTATTTTGTAATCTTAGATTTGCATTAGATCTGATCATCATGGCAATTGCTCTCCCTAGACACTCCCCTTCTGTAGATGGATATAGGATTTTCACCTTTTAATAATTTTCTTTATCCGATCCTTTTTCTTTATTTTTATTCAATTATATCATATATTAAGAACATATCCATATTGTATAAATTCAGGATTACAAGAAAATGTGAGCCAAATGTGAAAGTTAGAGCATACTCCTACGAAACTTTAGATCAAAGCGATGTGGTTTCAGAAATAGACTATGCAAAATATATGGAATCGTTAAAAAAATTCATAGTCAACGAGAAAAAGCTTTTACACATTCATCATTTTACTCGATACATTTACGTAGAGAAAATCATATGATCGAATTCCTCCTTATGTCAATCACCTATATCTTTTTTATGCATATCCAATGAAAATTTAAAATTAGATATTCTTTTTTTTATATTTATTAGATTCATGAGCCAGTGTAAAGTTTTTTTATTTTTACACATATTCATCGCTGGTCGAACGACACGTGAACGAATTTAGTTGTGAGATTGTTTTGAAGTGCCGCGTGTTATAATATCCAACGATAAATATGCAGAAATATTCTTACCACAAAAAATGAACCTAATAAAAACCCATTATTTTTTAACCACGATAAAAAAAAAAAAAGAAAGAGTTGAAGGTGAAATTCCTCTTTTGCCATTTTGATCCCTGCGGCCGCGAGCCAGAGAGCAATCGTGGCGAAGCAGTAACGGATCTTTGATTTCGACCCCTTCTCTCTCTGCAGCCTCCTCCGTCGAAGCTCATTGCTCAGCTTCACCTCCTGCAGTTTCCCCTCTCTCTCTCTCTCCCTCCGATGAGACGCTAGGGTTTCCTGGGCTCTCTCCCGCCGGCGACCATGTCCGCCGACAAGCCGCCGCTGAAGCCCCTCTCCCCGCAGGAGTGGGAGTCCCTGATCGAAGACTTCCAGCACGGCCGCGAGACCTGGACCTCCGCCCACCCCGCCGCCTCCATCGCCGACCTCGCCATCTCCTCCCTCCTCCGGCGGGACCTCCCCCTCGCCCTCAAGCACTCCCTCCTCGTCTTCCTCGAGGAGTTCGCCGACGCCCTCTTCGTCCCCGCCTCGCGGGCCGAGCTCCTGGGCCGCCTCGTGGAGGCCCTCCGCTCCGTCGTCCAGTCGCCGCTCGATCCGGCCTTCGCCACGTACGCGCTCAAGGAGCAGGTGATGGTGTCCACCACCTCGATCTTCGTCTCCGTGGTGGACGGTTTGGGCGGCGAGGAGCAGTGCGCTCGCGACCTCGCCAGCTTGGTCGAATTGCTGCTGGCCATCGTCAATCGGCCGAATCACGGGCCGGACCGGCAGACGAGGGCGGTGGCCTGCGAGTGCTTGAGGCAGCTGGAGAGGAATTGGCCTTGCTTGTTGGCCGAGATCGCAGGGCACCTGTGGAGCTTGTGTCAGAGCGAGCGCACGCACGCGTCGCAGAGCTACATTCTGCTCTTCGCTCAGGTAATCCACGATATCGTGACTCGTAAGGTCGACGTGTCGATCTTGAACACTTCGGTCCCTTTGGTTCCGTTTAACTTGCCTCAGTGGGTGTTGGGTCCGACAAGGGAGGTTTCGGCTTTGAATTACAAGGAACTGAGGAGGGCCATGGCGTTTTTGCTTGAATGGCCGCAAATTCTCACCCCTTGTGGGATGATGGAGTTTATGCATATGATAATACCCGTGGCGGTTGCTTTGGAGTTGCAGGCTTCAATGTTGAAGGTCCAGTTCTTCAGCATGATTTATTCCTATGATCCTGTGCTTTGCCACATGGTTCTGATGTTGTATTTACGTTTCTTAGATGCTTTTGATGGACAAGAGCATAAAATTGCTCGTCGGCTTGTCTCAGTTTCAAGGGAAGCACAAGGTCATCCGGTGTTTCGGATGCTTGCCCTTCATTGGTTATTGGGTTTTTTCAGTGGCATGTCGAATCGTGTAGTTGAGAGAAAGAACATGGTTGTTGATATGGCTTCAAGCTTCTATCCAACTGTTTTTGATCCTCTTGCTGTGAAGGCACTGAAGCTCGACCTTCTTGCCTTGTGCTCATTGTGTCTTGGAAGCCAAAATTCTGAGGATGTCTCGCAAGCGGATTCATTGTCTGTGGTGAAACTATTCAAGGATGGTCTTGTCTCTGTATCTGCTTTTAAATGGATGCCTCCATGGAGCACAGAAACTGCGGTGGCATTTCGCACCTTCTATAATTTCTTGATAGGCACGCTCTCCCTTTCCGTCGATGATTCCATCAAAGCGAAAATGCTTTTGGAATCCACGATCTTCCGTTTTTTGCAGGTATGTAATGCTTCAGATTTCCCACTTCATCCCATTTCTTCCTTTCCTTGTGTTATGGCCGTACTCTGCCTCTACGTCTATTTATCGTGCATCACTCATATAAGCTGGATTTCATATGACAGGTTTATATTAAAGATAATTTCAAGCATTTGCATAGGAAAAAATAAAAGGGAAAAGAAAACCTCAAGCGGATGCCTGTTGTTACTACTTGAGAGAGGTCAATTTTATGAGATGATTTTTATCTTTCATAGCAGTATATCGCTAATTGCCTGAAAGAGTGCATGTTTAATGGAACTTTCTTTTCTTGGAGATGACGATGCTTGTGCTCGAAAGGAATTTTGAAACATTTAATAAATTGCGGCTTCTAGTTTCAGAAAAAAACTACGACCTTAGAATATACGCTCTACAAAGTATTTTTCCTTATTTAATAAGGGACCAATAACATACTGAGTTATTCTCTTTCTAGAGTTTTGGTTTTGAGGCTACTAATTCTAGTGCTTTGCATGCACTACCGAGTCAGTTACAGGCAGTGAATGGAATTGCTTGGTGGTTGTAAAGTGAATATGATTCATGAGTTTAAGATATATGAATTATGAATAACTATTTGTATTAGCAATACTTCAATACAGTGTTTGATTTAATATTGTCAATCTTCCTTTGATTTTTTTTCTTACTCCATCCCCATTGGACAGCATACTGTCGCACAATGATGGTAAGTTTTCATCCAAGCGAGGTGTTTTCACATTGTTTTAATGCTTTCTCATATTTTAGGGGATGATCGTGGAGATGACTATGGAGTTTCAGCAGTTAGTTCCCACTATCGTTTCCTTTGTCAACAGATTCTTGGGCTGTAATAAGCACTGTTGGCTGGGAGAGCGACTGCTCCAGACACTAGATGAGCGTTTGCTTCCAAAAGTCAGTGTAGATTATAAACTAGTCGCCTACTTTGCGATATTTGATAAAATTGCTGGAAATATCATGATCCCCCCTCGTGGACTTCTAGAACTTCTTACCAACTTAGTCATTTTCCTTGTCAAGAAACATGGCCCCAACACTGGCTTAAGATCTTGGTCACAAGGAATTAAGGTTCTTGGAATATGTAGGACAATGATGATGCATCACCACAGTTCTAGATTGTTCCTCAGACTATCTCGTCTCCTTGCATTTACCTGCCTTTACTTCCCTGATTTGGAGGTTCGTGATAATGCAAGGTATGGGAAAAAAAAAAGATGCATTCTTTCCTTTTCTGTGCTTCCAGCTCAATCAGTTTTGTTTACTGTACTGTGTGTCATAAAATTGGTTGTGGGATCGATACATGTTATTTTCATGTTCTTAGCTTCATCCAATATATGTGGGGCTCATGGTGCTACGGGCATTGTGCAGGATCTATCTAAGAATGTTGGTATGCATACCTGGTAAGAAGCTCAGAGAACTGCTGGAACTTGGGGAGCAGCTACCTACCATGACTCCATCTGGAGAATCTGACACATTTTTCAATGTGCAGGCTCCAAGACTGCCTCATGACCCTAGGAAATCTAGAAATATCTCTGCTTACGTACACCTTGAGCGTGTGGTACCTTTACTTGTAAAGCAATCGTGGTCGTTGTCTTTGGCTAATTTGGGTTTTGGAAATGCAAAGGCTGAGTCTATAGTAGGCATTAAGGATAGCGAACCAAAATTTGATGATGCAGTGATTGGCATCACTTCTGATGAACCAATTTCTTCTGAAAGCTTAAACGTCGAACAACAGCTCGAACCACTACGGGTTATGGATGCCAAGATTTCGGAAATGTTAGGAACTCTGAGGAGGCATTTCTCAAGTATTCCTGATTTTAGACATATGCCGGGGATTAAGGTCAAAATCTCATGTTGTTTGAGATTTGAATCTGATCCCTTCAGTCGGATATGGGGATTTAGTTCTCCTTCAGATAATCCAAATGCAGCGGATGCACTTCCAGCAATATATGCGACTGTACTCAAGTTTTCTTCTTCAGCACCATATGGGTCTATTCCACTATTTCGCATACCATTCCTTCTTGGAGAGCCTCCAAAGAAAAATGATTCTTCTGTCCAGAAAGTTAACTCAGATGTTCATGCTGTAGAAAATGGTGCCCATGAAGATGATAGCTTTAGAGCTTCTGTTACAATAGAATTGAAACCTCAAGAACCGACTCCCGGGATGGTGGATGTTTTTCTTGAAACTAATTCGGCCAATGGTCAAATCATTCGGGGACAGCTGCATAGTATCTCTGTGGGCATAGAAGACATGTTTCTCAAGGCTATTACCCCATCTGACATCCCCGACAGCTCAGTTCCTCTTTATTACTCTGACTTGTTCACATCCCTCTGGGAGGCATGTGACGGTTCTTCCAACTTTGGACGGGAGACCTTTCCTCTGAAAGGAGGTAAAGGTGTCGCTGCAATCAGTGGAACCCGATCAGTCAAGCTACTGGAGGTCCCTGCATCCTCTGTGATCCAATCCACTGAACGGTACCTCGCTCCTTTTGTTGTAAAAGTAACCGGAGAACCGCTTTCAGATCTTGTGAAAGACAGCGGAGTTATTAAAGATATCATCTGGAAGGATTCTGTTCTGGATATTTCCAATGACGCTACCCTTGCAAGTGTCAATTTTGATGGTCCACTTCAACTCATGTACACTGATGAGGAGGATGACAGGGAAACCTATGCCAACTATACCAGCAGAAACATGGGCTGCATCCATATCCTCGTATTTCTTCCACCAAGGTACCATCTTCTTTTGCTAATGGAAGTATCTGATGCTTCGACTTTGGTTAGAATAAGAACTGACCACTGGCCATGCCTGGCTTACATTGATGATTATTTGGAAGCTCTCTATTTGGCGTAGGAGAAGTTTTGTCCTAATGGCGAGTTCGTCTAGATTCTTGATGACTCTACTTTGTGCCACTGTAAGATAATCCGCCTGTTGTTGTAAATGCTCTCTCCCAATTTTTTCGTTCCTTAATTTAAAAGAAAGGAGGGTTTTTGGTCTCCCTGAGTAATCTGTCCCGCAAATACGACAGCAATGTTGAGATCCTTGAGTTCTGATTCTTTTGATGGATTTGAACTCGAAGTCCGAAGCGATCTCTGTTTCCGGTTCTCTCAATGCTTCTGGCCGTTATAGGGAGAGACTACCTCAAGGTCCATCTTGTTTAATTCTTTGCGAAGCTCATGTCTCCCTCATCTCGGGACTCCCGTTCTTTTGCTGTCTGGTGACAATAATTCAGAAACGATATGCCTGATGATCTGGGAGTGTCTAATTGTAATTATGATTGATTGTTGCATATTGTTGTGGCTATGTCGACATAGTTCCATCCTCTTCCCATTTGGTATAATGCTCGCTATTATTGGCAAGTCGGGTGTTGCTTCAAATTTGGTCTGGTTTCTTGTCTATGTGTCTTAGTGATTAGTAGTATTCGGATTGTACATTATGATTTCTGGAAAAAGGATATCATGTATTGAGAAAGCTTTTGGGAGCAAAATCTCTGCGTTTGTGGTTATTGGATGAAGGTTTGAGGGATATAAAAAAAAACCATGGAAGCCAAATTCAGCAACTCAAATACCAAAATGGTGCGCATGAGGAGTTCGACTCGAGAGGCGATTTCTTTTGGCCACTGCCCATCACCTCTCTTGACGTCGGAACTATTGTGGTCATGACGGTGCTGACGAAATCATTATGAGCGATTAGGGGTGAGCAACTTGGACCGCTCAAACCGAGACCGGATCAATAGGTTTGGTCCGGTTCTCGGGACTATCGGTCCGGTTCTCGGCTCCTAAAAGCGGAACCGGTTTCCGAGCAGTTTGTTTCCTGGTTTCAAAGGGGAATCGGACCGGATCGGATCGACTATTTAATATATATTTTTGTTTTTTTCAAGTAATAGAATGTGAACTAAACTCTAAGTGAATTTCATTATCATAAGTTTATTGATAAAAATTAGTAAAATGTGAATTAAACCTTAAGTGAATTTCATTGACATAAATTTATTGACAAAAATTAATAAAATGTGAACCAAATCTTAAGTATTTTAATAAAAAAAAAACTAAACTCTAAGTGATTGGTTCCATTGGACCGGATCAGAATCGGATTGGATCGATGGTCAAGTCCGATTCTTGGTCCTAGAACCAATTGGTTCGGTCCGCAGTTTTCAAAATTAGAAATCGGTTCTATCGGTCCGATTCTCGATTCCATCCTGAAATAGGATCAGATCGGAAATCGATCACCCCTGTGAGTGATGATATTTTGGTGTAATGCCAAACTAGAAACGAGGAGATTGCACGGGTTTTTAGTATTAAGAAGGATGTGTAAATACTAGGTTGAATAAGTGGTCAAACATTTGGTTTGAATATGATAAGGTGTTCAAGTTACGGTGTCTTTCACGTAACTTGGTCACCATATTATTTTCTCGTGAAACAACTGCTCCGTGTTTGTCGCATTGCTGACGCAAACCAAACATACCAAGCTACTTGGCCCGCACATGGTAAATTCATCTTCAAAGTACGTTCAATTTTCCCTTCTCGTTGACGAGATCCTACGAGTACATAAACTCACCCTGTCGGATTTTAGCCGATTGGCTCATATGCCCATTGTGCATCACATTATTTCTAGTGTTTTTTTTTCCTATGCAATTAGAGTGCTTAAACGGCCGGTTTGCCCATAGGGTGGCACTGTGTGGGTCTTAAGTGAGACTCTCGTGATAAGGATTGCGACGAATTGGGTACTCACAATCTATCCAAGGAAGGCTTTCTTAATATTTTTTGTAGATCAATAGTTGTAGGAAACAAAAACAATGGACAATACCTTAGCGATGTATGTTATAATTACTCATAATTTAAAAAGAAAGAAAGAGAAGAAAGACCGGAAAGAGACCGGAGAAAAGTGAGGAGGAAGAAGAAGCGTGTCTGCTGCTCCGACCGACCCACGTGTACAATTGTCCAAAAACAGGAAAAAAAAAATGAACAAAAGCGAAGGGAACAGATTTATCGCAGCACCTCGAAATGTGGGGGTGCGGCTTTTTGATATGGTACCAGGCGGTCGGACTTTCTCTTTGTGGTTTTGAGGCGTGCGTCGGAGGATATCAGTCGTCGCAAAAGCTAATGCGCTGCATCGTCGTCGGCCCACACACGCCCAAACCAACCTCCTTTTCTGGTTGAAATTCAATTCAAAGTTCAAACCTCTCCTCTCCCCAGCCACGAGCTTCACGTTCCATACCACCTCCGCACGCAGCGCGCACCTTCCTCTCGCTCTGTGTACATGGATTCGGACTTCCGGAGTCGCCTCAAGCTCTCCAGAATCCGCTCCTGATTTCCCTTCTCCTCCTCCTCCCGCCCCGAGCCTCGCCGCCGGCCGCTTCCCACCGGTGGCCCGATAGAGCCGTCGCCGCGGGGAATTCATGTCCCTGGCCAATGCCGCCCCTCCCGCCCGCGCTTCGCCGCCCGGGGCCCTGAGTTCCTCCGCGCCGCCGCCGCCGCCAAATGATTCCGCAGCCCTCGTCCTCCTCCGCGAGCTTCGGGTTCTCGCCGGCCTCCTCTTTCCCCCGGGTGGTCTGCCCGTGCGGCGGTGAGGCCCTCCGCGCCCCGCCCGTCGCTTTCTCTAATAAGAGGAGGAAGGGGAGATTCCCGCCCGGGTCGTTGAGCAGGAGGAGATGGAGTTTCCAGGCTTGCGTGATTCCCTCCGACGGTGGGAACCGCGGTTTCAGTGTGGACATTGCTAATTCGGCCAGGAGGGGTGCCAAGAATCTCGTGGTCAAGAGGTTGACCAATGAGTTGCACAGCGAGGAGTTGCCCGGAGAGGCGTCCATCCAAATGGGTTCGAATTTCACCAACTTCCGGGAGGACCCCATTGTGGATAAGCTCAGAACACAGCTCGGGGTGCTACACCCGATACCTTCGCCTCCGATTAATAGGAACATAGTGGGGTTGTTTGTTTTCTTTTTCTTTGTTGGCGTTGCGTTCGATAAGTTATGGACCTCGAGAAAAAGGAACAAGGTGGGGGCCGATGAGATCAGGCGTGGCGTGTGGCCGCAGGTGCCTGCGAGCTTTTCGTTGTTCCTGGAGAAGGATTTGCAGAGGAAAGAATCTGTCGAGTGGGTGAACATGGTGTTGGGGAAGCTTTGGAAGGTTTATAGAGGTGGGATCGAGAATTGGATTATTGGGCTGCTTCAACCTGTCATTGATAACTTGAAGAAGCCTGATTATGTTGAGAGGGTTGAAATTAAGCAGTTCTCACTGGGGGACGAGCCATTGTCGGTCAGAAATGTCGAACGTAGGACTTCACGTCGCGTTAATGACTTGCAGTAAGTGTTCTGAGACTTCATATTATTTCTAATAATGAACATCTATTATCATGTGTATGTTGTTTCAGTTAATAATGCCTTTAGCTTGATAGAGAAGTTGCGTCTTCTTTTCATATCCTTTCAACGGCCGTGGTTGTGATCCCTTGTATAAACTAGATATGGCAGAGCACTTTATATCTATGTTATACATATATTGTCTTAGAAACGCCTTTGGGATTAAGTATCTGAACTATTTCAGCCATATATGTGCCTCTAACAATTCATGAACATTCTGTTTTTTCCACGAGTCGCATCCAACTTGATGTCGTTCATTTGTCTCGAACCATCTTATTTGAAATTTGAGTTCCTTGATATTCAGTCTTCTCATTGGTCCCAGTCAAATGTAAGTTCATACTGTTCTCTACTGGCCTGCCAAGACATGAAGAGTTTTTTGCTATCAGACAGAACTTTCTTGGGTCAGAAATGATGTTGGTGGAGACTCTCATCTTAATGTGGTTTGAATGCTGGCGATATATTTGACCACCGGTGTTTTCGTGCTGTGATAGAAGTCTCAAGCTGCATGAGTTTAATCATGTGTTGAACATCGCCAACTTTGACATCTTAAATGAAAAGAAATAGTGTAACCGGAAGTGAGCTCTTGTAGACGGCCCTCTGAGGATCCTTCTGAAGCTTGGAAACATTAGTTAATGATCTCTTTGTTAACTTACGTGGACGAATGCAGAGACAGATTTATTTAGGTTTATATGTTACTAGAACCATGATATGAAACATTAAAAGCTTGAGTTCAGTTTTTAGAGTCTTGTCAGACTCTGAAATGGAGAATATTTTCCAGTCAATTATTGCTTGTATATATCTTAGAAGCAAGTAGCTATTGAACGGAGGATTGGTTAACTAAAATACTGATAGATTTGCAAGATCATTAATAGACCTACAGTCATGATATGGGATGGTGATAGCTGAATGCTACGTTCATCTAACTTATGGTTTGCCCTTAGAAATTTGAGGTTGTTTCAAGGACAAATTAGTGCCCATTAATATCTGAGCGGTTGCTTCATATTCTTCTTCTTATAAAAAAAGAGCACAGCATCCACTATTCAATTAGCTAATGTTGACTATGTATGTTTCTCTATTATAAAGATAGAGTATTGGGATAGTGGGGTTGTCAACGTATTCCAGGAGCCTTTAGATCTACAGGAAGGGCAAGTATCATGGAGAGGTCACTTTGACTGAGAGAATTATGATTTCATGACTGTCATTATTTTCTTTCTGCTAACTTAAACGCAAATCGTGAGAATTTCAAAGGAAATTTGAGGTGTTGAAGTATAGTTTTGAAGCAATCTTGGCTTGTTCATGTGCATTGCTTACCTGCTGCCACACGTAGAATATAGTGGAAGTCAGTTATCCAACGTTAAGTTGTGGATATCACTGAGTTACTGTTTGAGACATTGGAGATCTAGGGTTTGGTTTATCTTTGCATGCATCACTGTTTCATTAGACAGGAGGGTGATGCTTATTGCTTGAATTGTCTATGAAGAATGGAATGCTGGATAATCTCCAGAATTAGCTTTACATACCCCTGCCATGTACTCGTCATCCTTACATCCTCTAAAGTCTGTGGTACTTTGTCAATTCTGATTGTTTGGAAACCTAATCAACGAGAGCCCTTTGCCACCACAAAATTCCATTTTGTGAGCTTGAACCTTCGTAAAGATATGTTTAATTCTTAATACGATTGCTGATATAGCTGACGTAATCGAGGACAAGTTCTGTCAGGTGATTTTACTTTGAAAGATGAGTGTTAACTATTTAGTTAATTGGGTCATGACTACTAGTTTCCCTTTAGATTTGTCGCTAACTAGTTTAGAATTTATTCCTGCATGACATTGTTATTTTCTGGCAAATACTATCTAGGCCTATGACATTTCTAGTTACACTTAAAAATTTTAGCTGAAATGAGAGTAAAGGAATTCTGGTGAGTATTTTCTGGTGCCATGGAATTATCTTTTATTGGCAAATCGATCTACATGTATATTTGCTTTGTCTTTTGGATTTGAGCATGAATTTCCTTTTTTCTCAATAATATTTTAATATCTAGTAGAAGTAATTGTTTGTTACCATTATTTATGCAGGTACCAAATAGGCCTTCGCTATACTGGTGGTGCCCGCATGCTTTTAATGCTCTCGCTAAAATTCGGTATCATCCCAATCGTTGTGCCAGTTGGTGTTCGGGACTTTGATATTGATGGGGAACTTTGGGTTAAATTGCGATTGATACCAACAGAACCTTGGGTGGGAGCTGTTTCATGGGCTTTTGTTTCACTTCCAAAGATCAAATTTGAACTTTCACCATTCCGCTTGTTCAATTTGATGGGTATGTTGCAACTTTTAATGCCTTTAGCTGTTGCCTGTTCATTACGTGTTGCATCTATGAGCATATTCCTGAATGTGTTGATGTTGAACAAAACCCAAGGCCGAGCGGTTCATGAATTACATCAAGAACAAAAAGTTCAAGATATATTAGAATTTACATATTTGAGAATGTATATCTCATTCCTGGCGATGAGAAGTTGACTTCTCATTTTGTTCATAGTCTATCACTGTCCCACTTGGGGCTGGGGTTTTTTTGGGGGGCCCACTGGCTGGTGCTTGGATTAGGAATTCCACGCATATATCTTGAGACTGATCTTCAGACCATGCTAACCCATAAAATGGTACATCAGTCCCTATCTAAGACACTGACCAAACGCATGCTCACATTCCAATTATTGTCAATGAATTTATAGTGAAAGGACTTACACTTGGGAGATAAGCTTCCAAAAGTTAGAAAAGTGAAATGTGTTATAGTTATTTGTCACATTAGTTAATTTTCTTCCATAGGCCATGCATTTGCTGTTGTTTGACATCACAGAAAACCTAATATTTATAAACCTGCTGCCAATTCTTATCTGTTGTATTGCCCATGGGAGCTACACAGGGACTAAATGTTACTGACTTACAACAATGACCCTGATCATAGTTCACAATATAATAACAATTGGTTATAAGAGCAGGAATTTCAATTAACCTCTTATAGTGTGAAAAAAGTTGTTATGAGTATTCTGGAATCATTGGTTTAGCATTGGACTTGGGCATAGATACTTAACTGCCCTCTAAGATGCTCCACAATAATGATTGGAAAAACATTTTTGTAGTTCCAAATCACAGCCGGCCATGATGCACTATTAGTTCAGGCCGCAAGGAAGCACATTTTGATCTTAAAGACATCTTCTTCCTTTAAGCTCGAGATTGTCTCTCAAGATAGGATACATTCACAAGGCAAAAAAATCAGTTAAATCTACTTTGTTTGGTGTAAAATGAACCAAACTTTAATTCCTGTATTTGATTATTCTCCATCGAGCGACTTTTTAAATATAACCTACACAATTCAGTTGCCTCTTCTTCAGTGTTGAAGTGGTTCCTTTCTCAATTTAATACCGCTCGTGTTATTAAAACTGAGGTCAATAATCAGTTTGTTTTTGACCTAGACCCCGGGTGCACTGCAAGTTATATGATGGGCACGATAGGATAACAGTTCAAAAGAAGCCACATGAAGCTACTTTCTTTGATGATTTCTGGATTCCTTGCTATAATTTTTCTTCTAATCTGGCTTGCAACTCCATGGTGCTCTTTTTTGAAGATTTACTTATTTATCAAGGGAGAAGTCCTGATTTGCTAATGCTCTTCTCTTGCGACTCTGGTTCTGCTGGCATTTGATGACAGCTAGGAGTTTTATTACATGATGAGCCTACATTCTTTTCATATCTGTTTATATTATTACAAAGCCTTCTCTTGATCTCCAGGGAATTCAGACAAAATTAGCTATATTAGTATATTGCTTCCTGCTATTCTCTTATTACAGTCAGATTACAAAGACGTAATAAAACTTTAAAATATGAGTACTTGAATCTTGTGGACATTGTACAGACATGTTAATGGAGTATGAAATCTGAGCTCAAACATGGTTTGTCAAAGTTACCTGCTGTGATAATGTTAAATTTGCATTTTTACAAGGAAATTCTGCTGTACTCTTGCATAATGAAAAGTTTGCAGGCTTACAGACACTGATTTGTATTCTTTTTTGCCTTTTCTTTTCTGCATGGGTGGTGCAAAAACCAGCAATTCCTGTTCTTTCCATGTAAGTTGAATCTTGACTTTAACCATTACATTCTGTTGTATAATCTGTGGAGGGATTGATTTTCTTTTTATTTTATTTTTTTCAACTGGGCATTTTCTTTTTTGGCTGAACATTTGTCAACTGTATTCAGAGTCAAGGTGGATGTCACATGTCCATAGCATGATTTTATGTTATTAAACAAGTTGAAATGGGATTATTAAGAACTCGAGGGTTTTCCTTGGTATCACCTGATCAAGGCACGTTGAGCATGTGGAATGTTGGACGTCCAAAGTTGGCATCTTCACTTTTTTTTCATGTTATTGAATGTCATAAGACTGCATAAACTGCATGTCAATCTGCAAATTCAGTACTTGGTTGCACGAAGATTTGTCATAAGGTTGATATTACACTGAAGTTTTACGGGGTTTAGAGAAACGAGTAATGGTCATAAAGCTAAATTAATGTAAAATTCCTGAATCATGATACTCCATCTTGATTAGGAGCAGGATATAGGTGGAAAAGAACATATGGTGCTCAACAACTAAGAGCTTAATATTATTTCTGTTCTTAGCAGAACAGTCTCAGAAAAAGGTATGGTCAAAAAGGGATACTTTAGATTTTGGCCCCACAAAAGAGTAAAAGGAAGGCGATACTGTATAGTCATAGAGCTGGAGTAATCCATAAGGTTTTGTTTATGCTAGGTTTGATGCGATATACTTCTTTTTTTTTGTTCCCACATGTGTACTTGAAGATATGTTGAGCTTTGTACTAATAATATCTGCGTGCACTTGTTTTAGGTTTTTAACAAAGCTTCTCACTGAGGATTTGCCTAAGCTATTTGTAAGACCGAAGAAGATTGTTTTAGATTTTCAGAAAGGAAAAGCAGTTGGTCCAGTCACAAATGATTTCAGATCTGGAGAGATGAATGAAGGAAACAAGGATTATGTTGGAGAGTTATCTGTGACTGTGGTCGATGCTCGGAAACTTAGTTATCTCTATGGTAATTACTTCCTGGTACTTGTTATTAGTAATGGCTATAACTGCTGGTCATGGGCAGTAAAAGAATTTTCTAATTGCAATTGTGCATTAAACTCACTCTGTTAGTATGTTATACAAGATTGGACCTCTTCATCGTCATTTGTGCCATTCTTTACTGCATCGGAAATGTCACTGTTTTCCTTCTGGTGGCAGGCAAAACTGATCCATATGTTATCCTAAGCTTGGGGGATCAAATAATTAGAAGTAAAAAGAACAGCCAGACCACTGTCATTGGGCCTCCTGGAGAGCCAATCTGGAATCAGGTAAAGCTACATGCGCTGGTTTGCTAGTTCTGCATGATACACGTACATGCGTGGTATGTCTCACTATAATCACATCATTTGGCAGGATTTTCACATGCTCGTTGTAAATCCTAGAAAGCAAAAGCTGCATATTCAAGTGAAGGATGCTCTTGGATTTGCAGATCTGACTATTGGTACAGCTGAGGTATAATAACCATAAAAGGAGTATCACTATGATAATTTTGCAGATTGTCATGGAAATGTACTGCGCAAGAAAAAGTGACTATTATGATGCAGTTTGGTCTCTTTTGTCCTCATGTTTTTGTATGCATCTGAAAAAGGAATTTCCAAGGGTCCTACTCAACTTGGTCCGCCTTCTTTTGGATGCATGCTGTTTAGCTTAGTTTTTCTTGGGTCTATTGCATCCTTGTAACGATCATGGGCTTCCCCTTAACTTTTGGCTACATCTATAGTTTTAGACATTTATCTCACAGTTCCTTAGCTTTTCGTAGTAACTGGTTAATAAATAGCTGCATTATTATTGCACTTTTTTCCTAAGTCATGCAAAATTGATTTGGTTTTAAATTATTAAAGTGTCTCACATCGCTTATTCATAAGGTTTCAATAGGCCTTATATTCATGTAGTCTCCTTCCCTATCAGCTTAAGTTTTTAGGTTGGACTTTCTAACATGTATTAGATCCCCGACGCATATGTGTAGGGTTTATATTCTGTTTATATATATGTGGTCTTCTATCCCTAATTGCTTAAACTTTTGGTTTGGACTCTCTCATTGTATTAGAGTCAGGTTGCGCCCCCAAATATATTTTGCATCTTAGACTCCTTGTTAATATCATTTTATCTACTTATAAAGAATGCATTGTGATATAAATATCATTTTATCTACTTATAAATAGATGTAAAAGAAGGGCATGAGTGAGAAAGGAGAATACATTTATTTGTTAATACACAAGTCTCTCTCTGAAACCCTCCATATCTGGACAGATTTGTAGGGATTTAAATTAACCGGACTAATCCCTCCTAGTCTATCCTAATCCATCCCGACCCTTCTCCTCTGTCACTTTCCCTCCATCCAAACACGATTGTATTTTTAGAACCTTTTCTCTTCCCTCCTAACCCCCTCTAACAAACATATTGTTGAGCTTTTATATTGGACTTTTTAACATATATAATGGATAAACTGGATAAGTTTAGGCAGAGTATATCATATAATTTATGATACCTGTTCTGCTTTAATTATATCATGTCATTGCCTCCTCTGCATAACTGCTTCCAGTTTTCTTACCTTAATAGTTCCTTTGAGTTTGGCATCTGCTATATGTATCGAAGGTTGAATTTTCGATCCTTTTAAGCCAATGCTCTACTCTATGCTGTGGAAGATTGTTTACGTTGGTTTAAACTTGATACATAACACCTGACGGTTTAGCATTGTGAACCTGTTTTTGCTGCCACTTTGTCTTGTAATGCAAACCTAAATATTTAGTAATGAGGCTATCCCTGTCTTTGTTTTTCTCATGACAGATGCTGAATTACATATTAATGTAATTATTTTGTTTTGTTCTTTATTTTTTTTTTCATCGTTTGAGTAATGCCCTGATTATAGTTCAGTTAAGTACGGGTCATCTAGTATGCACTTGACAAGCGATGGGTGCACTGATTCCGTTCTTCGACTCTGAATGAGAGGTGCTACTGGTGAAGAACAAGTTGTGGGGATTTCCTGTACATGTCCTCTCGATTCAAAGTATGACTATGGATCATCATTCTGGCTTGACACCTGTTTGTAGTATTATAGCTATGGACAATGAAAAAGAATTGGAACAGAAACAGCTGGTTCGTGTTGATATATGGACTTCATCCGATAATGCTATATTTTGACCAAATCTGGATAGAAATGTAGGAAGCTGTGATCCTAGTAAATTGGAGAGATCCGAATTTACACAAGTGATGGGCGCAAAAGTCAAGATTCAACAGTGATTATCAGATCCTGCCCTGAGTTTATTTTAGCTCAAACTTCAAAATGGATTTGGATGTGGAATGCTCTGTGAATCTTGTTGAGGATATTGATTTGTTAGTCTCTAAGGATAATTCAGAATTTGGTTTATCTTTTCTTTTCTTGTGAGAATGATCTTAGGTCACATTTATGGCCTCTCTATAGAGTCAAGAGACAGGAAGAGAAAAATGTTTTTTCTGGTATGAAGTTCAAGTTGCTTTGGGAAAGATCCTTGATCTTTACTCTAAATAGATCCTAAATGACTGAAAATTGGGCTGGGTATACGCCTAGCTCTTTCTTCTTCTGAACCTAGGCATTTATCAGAATGTCTTTAGCAAAAACTCGAGATCTTAAAGTTAGGCATGTAATACAGGTAATCATGCTCAATTATTACTCTGTCCTCCACAATGCAACCCATATTTGGCTTTGCCAAATGTTATTAAAAATTCTAGTTCCATTAGGTGTTTTTTCAAAGATTAAAATTTTGTACGTGATGTGAAAATGCTACCACCAAGCTTCAAATGTGTAAAATCTTCTGATGTGACAACCATGTTACCCCTTTTTCTCATCCACCAGATAGTTATTTTCTTGTTCATAGCATTCATAGCTAAAGTTGAATCATATAATGACAGTTTATTGACTTGCTAATAACATCGAGTTAGTCAGTCTCCTGTACTGAGTCATTCCTCAATCGTATCGCATTTTCATCCGGAAGATCTTTCTGAATTTAGACTATATTTGTAGGTTGACTTGGGCTCTCTCCAAGATACTGTACCCACAGATAGAGTTGTGGTCTTGCAAGGAGGTTGGGGAGTGTTTAGAAGGGGATCCTCGGGGGAGCTCCTACTTCGACTTACATATAAAGGTTATGTTGAAGATGAAGAAGACGACAGAGCCATGTTAGAATCTATGGAGATAGATGTCTCGGATGATGAGTCCGATTTTGATGAGTCAAGTAGTACATATGGACAGATAAGTTCAAGTGGAACAGATGAGGTAACAAGTTCAAGTGGAACAGATAAGGAATCATTCATGGATGTGTTAGCAGCACTAATTGTGAGCGAAGAATTTCAAGGAATTGTGGCATCTGCAAACAGTAGATTTCCAGATCATGCCTCAAAGACGGGGTCAAGGGTACCATCGGGAGGTTTTAATGCTGAATCCTCCTCACCTTCTGATGCCAGCAGTGCTTCTGGAGGATCTGGAGGTATTACGTTTGGATATTGTACTCAAGTGCAGCCCTTTACTTGCATTGGCTAATTCTTGATTTTTTCCAAATATTTTACTGCAGGATCAGTTTTATTTTGGCTTGCAGTCATAACGAGTATATCAGTGTTAATTGCTCTAAACATTGGTGGTTCTGGTTTCTTTAATCCTTGATTGTGCAGCTACGTCGATAAGGTAATACTTTTTAGTTCATTTTGATTAGGTAATTCTACTTTAATTAGCCTCCCAACCACTTTGCCTGTGCTATGTCCTTTACTGCAATATAATGGTATGGGCGATGTATGTTCTTTGAATAAGAATGGCGATTCTGTGGTAGCTTTGGTGTTCGTTACTCGCTGTTCTTTTATAGGTTAGTTAGGTCTGCTGTTTTAGATTCAAAACCTGCGTAATATGGGTGTCGGACTAGCTGTTTTCATGGACGTGAAAGGAATCCATCCTCTTACTTACATTGTATCTACAGGCTGATCATCCAAAGAACATGCATATCATGTTTATTGTATAAATGGTTCGTGTTCTTATTTACAGATGATGCTTAGAAACTGATTTTTTTTTGGCAGGCCAGTTGATGGTCCACTTGTTTTCACGTCCCAATGATGGAGTTGGTTAAGTACATTCTTTTCTCAATGGATTCTTCTACTCTCACATTATGTAAATTCATGGCTGTTAGCAGAGGAAATATTGTGATGGCGGCGGGAAAAATTTTGTCTACAACTTTGTGCAACTTAAAGATTCACCTGCGTCCGTTGTTCATATGGCAAGGTGACAGTCATTTTTCCGAAACTTGATTACTGGCGAATTAGTAGCTTAGAAAGATAATAATCTGCAATATTGGCAGAGTCGTTGATTTACGCATTGTTAGGAAAATTTATTGTGTTTCCCGCATGAGATGAGAAGGTTGTAACACTTGAAATGTAGGCCAGGCAATTGTATGATTAAAAAAATTCCAGTATTTGAGGAATCTAAAGTTTCATTAAATTTCACATGTACTTGCTTTCTCTCGAGTTTTGGAGAAATTATTACACTAGAGTATTATATGTATTAAACCTGAATTTGAACCATTGAAAATGGCGGGACATACGTGATTCTCGCATGGGTATTCCGGATATGACTGTTGAGATTTAATTTAGTAAATGTACTAAATTCATTGAGTTGCTTTTTTTTTTTGAGTTTTAGGTGTCCATAAATCGCTCCGTGTTGGCTCCGCTCCGCTCATTTTCCTTGTAATGGTCTTCGATATTTTACAAAAGCACAGGAAAGTGAGACACGCAAAATTGTGATTAATAGTAATTATGTAGGCAGAATCATTTAATCGCGAGTATTTTCATTTGCTTATTGTTCCGATCGCAGAAGCCTGAACAAACGAAGCAATTCAAACAAAAGATGAATTGCAGAAATAAAACATGAACATGGTAGATTTATGTGGTTCTACTTTGCGAGAAGAGACAGACGAGATGGTTCTATTGTTTTTTTTTTTTGGGTGAAGACGAGATGGTTCTATTGTTATCAACAAGAGAATATCATAATTGTTCGAAAGGCTCCTACTCAAATGTTTTCCAATCCGAGACAACACCTGAACGTTGAAGAATCAATTACATGCTCTCAACTCCCTTTAAATACAGACTCTCGAAAGCTCTTCAGGGTTCTCATAAACTTTTTGTAGCTTCTAATATAGGGTTTTAACAAATCTAGATTGGGGTTGTGCCGGGGCCAGGCAGTCACCAAAATAGGCTAGGGCTGCCTGTCTACTGCGCTTAAAAAGCACACAATAGCTAGTGGGCACTCCTCGTGTTCCGGGCCGTTTCCTTGCATGTTCAGTCATCCGCCGCTGTCCCCAGCCTTTGCGGGCGCTTCGGTGTCCGAAAATCACGAGCTTGCGTAGATTCAAATTGAGCGGAATGAATTTCGAGCCACGGTCCCAACACTAAATTGTAATTATCTTTTGAGAACGTGCGGTGATACTTTACCGGGTCATGTCATGAGAACCATGGCAATTGGTTAGCAAATGATACCGCGGAAATTAACACGAGGTGAGGTATTTACAAGGGTCATCCCGCTAAATTCACCCGGAATATGCAAAGCAGACCGAGAAGTTTCGTGCTCTTGTTCCGAGCCCACGCTAATCACGAGGCACATTGAAAATGCACCTTGCGATCAAGACAACTCTAGGAGACTAAATAAATGTGCGTTTATTTCAACGATAATTTCGTGATTAAAAAATTTTATTTTTCATGAAAATAAATTTTTAGAAAAATGGTTTAGTTTTTGTTTATTTTTCATCAACTTTCACTATAGTCTCAAATTTTCACTCCCATTCAAAAATCGCCTTGGCCAATAAGAGGTTCGTTATCGATACCTGCGTCTTCACCAACACCCTCATCTTCATATGGAATAATAGCAGCCTCTCGATGTTAATAATTTTGAAAAAAACCGGTGGTGATTTTTGAATGCAGGCAAATCTGACACTAGGACGAAAAGTTCGAGACAGGATTGGAATTGGACCTAAAATTTAGGCTTTTAAGTTGGTGATTTTTTTATAAAATTAGACATGCACTTAGTGAGATTATTTCACAATAATCTTCACTATATTACGTTTCTGTCAATTTTGATATATCAACATATAAACAAACAAAAGACACGAATATTCAGTGGGATTTTAGACAAAAAAGTTCAAGGTTGAAAAATTCCTCCTCGAGCCTGCTTTTGGTGACCCTAGTGGCAGTAGAGGTGAACATTATTATTTTCAAGAAAAATTTTAGGGTTAATACCACAAAAAACCCTAAACTGGTGCACTTGTGACAATTTTACCCCGAATTAATTTTTTGACCAACAAAAATCCCAAACTGGTACACCTGTGACAAATTTACCCCGGACTATTTTTTTTACCATAAAAAATCCCACACTGGTACACTTATGACAATTTTACCCCGAATTAATTTTTTTATCATCAAAAACCTCAAATTGGTACACATGTGATAATTTTACCCTAAATTAATTTTTTGACCACTAAAAACCCCAAACTAGTACATTTGTGATAAATTTATCCTTCATTAGTGTCCATTAAATTGGATTAATATCACGAAAAATCACAAATTAATAAACTTCTGACAAATGGAGGGGTAAAACTTCAAATTAGTACATCTATCAATTATCACATGTCATCAAATTTAGCAATTTGATAGTAAAATTTAATGAAAACTAATGAGAGTAAACTTGTCACAGGTGTACCGATTTAGGGTTTAGTTCGGGATAAAATTATCACAGGTATATCAGTTTAGGGTTTTTGATGATCAAAAACTTAGTTCGAGATAAACTTGTCACAGGTGTACCAGTGTTGGGTTTTTGATAATCAAAACAATAGTTCGGGGTAAAATTATCACATGTGTATCAGTTTGGACTTTTTTATGATAAAAAAATAATTCAAAATAAAATTATCATATATGTACTAATTTGAGGTTTTTCGTGATATTAAGTCAAAATTTTAACGTTGTCGTGTTCTTAAAGCGGGGGAGTGGGCCCGAGGAAAGGGAGAGGCCACGCCCGACACTTTCTTTTTCTTTTCGTTCTCTCATTTGCTGTTTTAAACTTTCTTTACTCTCTCCTGTGTAAATAGGAGCAGCGTGTTTCACGTTGTTTGAGGCTTGAGGATGCATTTCTGTTTGAATAAAAGTTTTTCGCAAATTAATCTTAAGGTCAATACTACGAAAAATCTTAAACTGATATACATATGATAAATTTATTCTAAAATAATTTTTTGACTACTAAAAATCTCAAACTGGTATATTTATAATAAATTTATCCTAAACTAATTTTTTACCATCAAAAACTCTAAACTTGTACATTTTTGAAAAAAAACCGGTGGTGATTTTTGAATGCAGGCAAATCTGACACTAGAACGAAAAGTTTGAGACAAGATTGGGATCGGACCTAAAATTTAGGCTTTTAAGTTGGGGATTTTTTTATAAAATTAGACATGCACTTAGTGAGATTAGTTCACAATAATCTTCACTATATTATGTTTTTGTCAATTTTGATATATCAACATATAAACAAACAAAAGACACGAATATTCAGTGGGATTTTAGACAAAAAAGTTCAAGGTTGAAAAATACCTCCTCGAGCCTGCTTTTGGTGACCCTAGTGGTAGTAGAGGTGAACATTATTATTTTCAAGAAAAATTTTAGGGTTAATACCACAAAAAACTCTAAACTGATACACTTATGACAATTTTATCCTAAACTAATTTTTTGACCATCAAAAACCCCAAACTGGTACACTTGTGATAAATTTACCCCGGACTATTTTTTTGACCACCAAAAATTCCACACTGGTACACTTGTGACAATTTTACCTCGAACTAATTTTTTGATCATCAAAAACCGCAAATTGGTACACATGTGACAATTTTACTCTAAACTAATTTTTTTATCACTAAAAACCCCAAGCTGGTACATTTGTGACAAATTTATCCTTCGTTAGTATCCATTAAATTGGATGAATATCACTAAAAATCACAAATTAATAAACTTCTGACAAATAGAGGGGTAAAACCCTAAACTTGTACACCTATCAACTACCACGTGTAATCAAATTTAGTAATTTGACAGAAAAATTTAACGAAAATTAACGGAGAGCAAATTTGTCACAGGTGTACCAATTTAGGATTTAGATCGGGATAAAATTATCATAGGTATACCAGTTTGAAATTTTTGGTGATCAAAAAATTAGTTCGGAATAAAATTATCATATGTGTACCAGTGTAGGGTTTTTTAAGGTCAAAATAATAGTTCGGGGTAAAATTATCACAGGTGTATCAGTTTAGGCTTTTTTATTATCAAAAAAATAGTTCGGGATAAAATTATTACACGTGTACTAATTTACGATTTTCCGTGATATTAATTCAAAATTTTAACATTGTCATGATCTTAAAGTGGGGGAGTGGGCCCGAGGAAAGGGAGAGGACACGCCCGACACTTTCTTTTTCTTTTCGTTCTCTCATTTGCTGTTTTCAACTTTCTTTACTCTCTCGTGTGTAAATAGGAAAAGCGTTTTTCACGTTGTTTGAGATTTGAGGATGCATTTCTGTTTGAATAAAATTTTTTTGCAAATTAATTTTAGGGTCAATACTATAAAAAATTCTAAATTAATATACATGTGATAAATTTAGCCTAAAATAATTTTTTGCCCCCAAACTGGTATATTTATAATAAATTTACCCTAAACTAATTTTTTACCACAAAAAACTCCAAACTTGTACATTTATAACAAATTTACCCTCCGTTAAATTGGATTAGTACCATAAAAATCACAAACCGGCACACCAGTAATAAACGAAGGGTAAAACCCTAAATTGGTATACCCGTCAATTATTGCGTGTCATCAAACTCAGAAATTTGACGATAAAATTTAGTGGAGACTTTTCGAGGATAAAATTGTCATGAGTGTACTAATTTGGAGTTTTTTGTAATAAAAAACTTAGTTTTTGGTAAATTTATCACGGGTGTAACAATTTAAGATTTTACGTGGTACTAACCCTTATTTGAATGAATGAATTTTTTGCAAATTAATTTTTCGAACTTTCATGTGTATGATTTGCTGAAAATAATTAATTAACGAAAAATCATTTACATGTAAAGAAAATATCCATGCTTAAAGTTAGGAAAATTAATTCCCTAATCGATAAAGGGAAAAATTTTGTGGAGTGCATTTTTCTTGATCATAAAGTTTTTAGCAACACGCCTTTGTGCAAGCATAGGCTAGACTAGTATTCCAATAACATAATAAGAAACAGTGAGACCCGCTTTAGATCTCATTACGAAAATGCAAATTTTCTAACGTGGATTCTCAAATTTTAATTATTTTTGTCTATCACATCATCCACAGAACGAGTTTGCCTAGTATATTTCTAAGAGAAGATGAGCCAAGTCATTCTTAACAAACTAAAACCATCCGCAATTGACGTGATCGATTGAGGCTCCCTGAGATTTCTAGGTCCACAATTTGAACAATAGGTGACACGTTCATATCCCATCAATTGCGTGTCAATCGGTCATCATCGGACCACCTGCATAGATCAGATTTTGCACGGATCAAATGCCTAGACTTCACAAACATATCGGACAAAAAGAAGGAGAAGAATTCCCAAATGATAAAACTACCCTTAATAAGCATGTTAGGACACAGTTTTTAACAATTATTTTTAATTTTTGATTAAACTCAAGTAGACAGAGAGACGGCCACTATGACTATGGTGGAAAGAAGTGAGTTTTTGGGTCCCGCTCAACGTGCGCAAGGTTGCACCTTTTCTCACGAATCTTTAATTTCGAAGATTATAGCACAATAAATTCTGAACTTTGATCAAATATATAGTATAATTTTTTAATTTTTAATTCACGTAATATAGTCCATGAACTATTGATAAATTCAAAAATCACATGGAACATTGGATCAAAGTTTAATGATCATATTAAACAGATTAAAAGTTTAGGGACGACATTACACATTAAATTAAAATTCACAGACCATTTGTTTAAGCATCGTCACTGTCGTCGTCGCACCTTTCTCACGTCTTTCGATTTGAAAGGACAAGAACCTTAATTTCAAAGACCACCATCAATCACGTCGCGAGATTTCTTATTTAGGGAATGAATATATATATTCAGCAAAAAATCGGGAGGAAGAACATGGCGAACGAGTGAGACGTGTCCGACTGAGTGATGACAGCTCGATGCAAGCAAGCCACAGTCCACATGAAAAGGGCAGTGAAATTACTGCTAAGCTTCAAGCCTCGCTAACTTTGGATCCAACCCCTACTTGATTTTCTTGATTATAAAGTTTTTCTTTCTTTCTTTTTGATAAATAAAACCAAAATCACGAGCTATTGGAAATTGGAGAAATTTTTATTTCGGGATAAACTTTGTAATAAAATACTTTTCAAAATTTATTTTCCAAGAAAATGTTTTCTCCCTTTTTAGTAAGGGAATTCATTTTCCTGACTCTGTCATATTTTTAAAGCGAGGAGTAGGTCCCGGGGAAGGGACAGGACATGCATGGCACTTTCTTTACCATTCGTTCTTGCTGCTGTTTTCAACTCTCTTTTTTCGGGTGTAAATATGAACAACATTTTTCACGTTGAGTGCTAAACATTAACAATTCAGTGCTTAATGGCCACGTTCGGTCGGCCAAATTTAGACTGGAATATGATAAAATAAGGTGGAATTAGAATTACTCCAAATATCCTCCGGATAGTAAAAAATCTCATCCTATGTTTGGCGCAATTTTATTGTCAAACATCTCGACTTTTTGCTAAAGGCTTTCATGGGCTTAAAGCCTTTTGGTAAAATTATGTCAAACGCAGCGTAACACTCTTCGGTATTTGGCGAACCGATTGGGGCTCCAGGGGATTTCTATTCACCAATTTGAATCGCGAGACACCAATTCAAATCTCATTAACAAAGTGTAAATTGCTACACACAGGTAGCATTTAGAAGATAAAACAAAGAATGGTAGTCTATGAACTTTAGCTCAATGTGTAATGTAATTCATGAAATTTCAATTTGTTCAATGTGATCCATAGATTTCTGGCACTTCGTCAATTTAATCCATGAACTATACGAAAACATTCAATTTTGTCCCTGAACTTTTATTAATTGAATGACAACATTGAATTTCTTCATATAGTTCAGAGATTATATTGAACATGAACCAAAAGTCCATCAGCTATATTAAATAAATTAAAAATTTATGAATTATATTATATATTAGGTCAAAATTTGAGTACCAGTTGTGTCATTATATGCAAGAAGAATTCCCAATTGTAAAACCACTCTTAATAATTGTGTTATGACTACTAAACTCACCCAAAGCAGACAAAGAGACAGCCTCTTCGGTGTAAAGACGTGACTTTTTTGGCCCCACTCACCTTGCTCATCGCCTGCGCGGCTGGACCTTTCTCACGTCTCTGTACTTTTTGAGAGTGAAAAATAGTTGGAGTCCAGAGGGACGTAGATGATGCTCCCAGTTTTAGGAGAAAATAACATGAACCTAAATTGTTTAGGGCAAATCCCAAAATGGGAAATTCTTGCAATTTGATATGTTTCTAAAATTAATGTGGAAAAAGTTTAGTTTTTTTCGAACCATCATTACTTTTCGGGTTAATTTTACAAAAAACCTCAAATTACTGCACATGTGATACATTTTTCCTAAACTAATTTTTTTATCACAAAAAACCCCAAATTGTTATATCCGTGACAAATTTACCTTCTTGTTAGTTTCCGTTAAATTTTACCATTCAATTGCTAAGTTAAATGATATGTGGCAGCTGACGGGCGTACTAATTTGAGGTTTTACCTCCATTAGTCACATGTATACTAGTTTGTAATTTTTTGTGCTATTAATCCAATTTAATGAAGAGTAAATTTGTCGCGAGCGTACTAGTTTGGGGTTATTGATGGTCAAAAAATTAGTATAGAGTAAAATTATCACGGATATACCAGTTTAGGATTTCTCGTAGTATTAATCCTTACTTTTATCATTGTGGGAAATATTTTCATTTTGCTCATGTGTTGTTGATTCAAAAGAACGAGGACCTTAATTTTAGGGATGATCACAAGTCGCATCAAGTAATTTCTTGTTTGCCATGCGCGGAAAGGTTTCGAACATTCTCTTAATATGATCAAGTCGTTCGAATGAAAAGGGTAGCTAATGGAATTGTAGGACCTACATCGATTGGGGAAAAATTATTTCTAAACTTATTGTACAGGTGTCGATTTAATATTGGACTTTCCAATTTTGCTAATATAGTTACGAACCTTCTGCGATATTCCTACGTAGTCCTTCCAGCAAATTATTATCGAAAATTGCTGTTGTGGCATTTAGTCACTGCCGACCATTCCATGTGACCTGCTAGCATTGATAACTTGTTTATTACCCTATTAGTAATTTCCAGAAAGTAATTGATCAGAAGGACTACGTTGAAATGTAATGTAAATATTTAGGATTGCATTAACAAAATTGAAAAGTTCAAGAACATAATAATATTCGTACAATAATTTTAGAACTGATTGGGTAATTATCCCACATCAATTGGGGACCATAAACACTGTCAATTTTTTTTATTAGGAAATTTCCAAATGGATCGTGTCTTTTATTGGCGTCATTTCTTAAGTAAATCATTTTCAGATGGGAGGATGAAATAAAAATTTTATTCTTTTCAATAAATAAAAAGAATATTGCGGGCTAATGGAAATCAAAAAAATATTTAATATTCTCCTTCTTTTTTTTTGATAATTAAGCCAAAATCTCGCAAGGCTTCTAAACTTTTTGCTCATTATAACAAGGGATAATGACATAAATGGCTCGTGAACTTTGGCCAAATATGTAATATAGCTTTCAAACTTTTACTTTGTTCAACGTGATTTTTAAAAATCATCCTAATGTGCGATGTCGTCCATGAACTTTTCATTTGTTCAAAGTGGTCTCTGGACTTTTGGTACATAATCAATTTAGTCCCCGAACTATATGAAATTGTTCAATGTTGTCCTTCCATATAGTTTAAACACTAAATTGAATATTATATCAAAGGTTCATGGACCATATTGAACAAATGAAAAGTTATTGGACCACGAAAAACAAATTAAAAAGTTCATGAACCACTAGGGGTGTAAATGGTTCGGTTCTGTGTAACCGAACCGAACTGTTTAGGGATGCACCGTTGAATCGAACCGAATCTTGCTCAAACTAAATATGAATCGAATCGAAAAATCGGTTTGGTTTGGTTTGGTTCGGCTCAGCTCGGCTCGGCTCGGCTTGGTTTTTGATTTTCGATTTTTTTTTTGGTTTTCTTTTTCTTCTCTATTTCATCTTCTTCACGGAGACTTCTTACCCAAGACTCCTCCAAACTCCTTATCGAGTACACTCCGATTCGATCTTTCTTCTTCCCTGTCTCCGATTCTACAAGAATTCTGCCCAAAACTAGTTGAGCATAAACCTACTCCTACGCTTTCTATATCGCTCAACTCAATTGCCGACCCAGATAGTCGAACGTGGTATCTCTCTCGGGCATTTCCTCAAACGCCTTCCGGGCGTTGCCGTAAATTAGCAAAAAAAAAAATTTTGTAGCAGGTGTGAATGCTTTGATCTGCAGGCGGCAGTGGAGCCCGTCCGCCGTCATGCAATGCATGCCGAACCCAACCGTGTCGATGCAGAATATCTTCTTCTCATTCTTCCGCAGGTAGTGATATGCAACGCACGAGCCCAGGAAGTCGGCCCGCAAGAGCGTGCTCAGCCAGAAATCCGACGGTCTCTTCTTGGCATAGAAGCACAACCTATCTGCAAACGCACATTTACACGCACGAGATTAGCCAGAGAATGAACGAACGAACTCCAATCACCGAACTGGAAACTGACAGTCGAATCTGATTCCGACAGATTTCATAGACTCGTGTCGTTAGAACAACTTCAAGTTCACGACAAATTCGACGAAATCGATGCGATTCCATCCAATTTGCCACAAGTTGACGCCGGAGCAGAAATCTAAACAAGTTGAACCGAAAGCGAAGCGACTCATCCAAGCAAAACTCGAAGGTGGTTAATTTTGATAATCCGAACTGAAAATCAAACCGAACCGAATTGCACTGAATTTTCGATTCGGTTCGGTTCATATCTCGTTTCGGTTCGATTATGACATTTTTATGAATCACAATGCTTTGCATATTAAATCAAAATTCAAAAATTATTCGCGTCATTACCTCTCGTGATAATGCCACTTTATCTACGATAGGCCCTCCCCCGGATGATCTCATTACAACACAATATCCAAAATAAGAATAACGTGCTTACCCTCCCAGATCCACTGTTCACTCGTTTCAAATCAAGTTTGGATCTGACCCAAAAAATAAAGATAAATTAAAGTTTGGATGGCACAGTTGCCAGTTGGGTCACGTGACGTGGCAGGTCCACCCGTGAAATACATACATACATGTATATAGATAACTGCTCGTTTTTTTGAGAGCCCTAAATTAGATAAATTCTACATAAATGTGAAGCAGTTGTACATTAATGCTTGGTGTGCCTAAGGACAAGCAACCCACCACGAGGGAGGGACCAATCACTAGTATATTGTCGTTGTCTCTAATTAAAAAATTGTTCAAAATCTTTTCCTAATCCCATGACGATCCAACGGCAATACCTTGTGAATTCCTAGTCTCGATGCGGATTGAGAAGGGGAACTTTTGATATACAAAAAGTAATGTAAGACAGCCCACGAGCACTATAAAAAAAAAAACGAAAAAGTAACACGATTATAGACATCGTGGTTTCATTATGCCATCATGCCATGATTATTTTGACTTCTGTCATGTGGGAATTGAGATCTAAATTTTTTTTTTTTTAGTTCTTTTATAGCACGAAGAGTGTCAATCGACTCGACTAATTTGAGCGAATGCACCCAAACCACATCATTCGCGCATATCAAACAAAGCTCAAAACCCACATAGAAGCGGGAGCGGCCTTCGAAATTGCTACGAGCGGCAAATGCCATGATTCGCACAAGGCAAATTTGCTATGTCCGAATTAATTTCCTTCCGTTCGAATAATGTCTCGAAGGTTAATCGAGAAGCGTTTGAATTCAATAATTTTTTAAAAAATTGACCGTTTCTTTAATTGTTTATTTGTACCCTTTTCTTGCAACTCAACTTTTTCAACAAAATTCGACCAAAAAAAAAAAACTTGTTCAACATATCCCAAAATCAAAGGGAAATTTCAAATCAGCACCCAAAATGGGGTCCAAAATAGACATAGTGCAAAATAAGGGCCTGAAGTGCCCAATCAGTTTCAAATAGGAGCCCGAAGTGTCCAATTAGTCTCAAATAAGGGTCTGGGTTTGTCGGATGATCAAATGCTCATCGCCTGGCAAGCACGCCACTGTTCCGATAATCGGAACAAGAGCAATTTCGTCTTTTACTTTTTAAATTTTTTTTGTTTCTTTTTTTGTCCTTTTCTTTTTTTTTTCCTCTTTTCCGTCCGCCGGCCATAGCCAGGGCTAGCAGAGGTTGCTGCCCTCCGGTGGAGGTTGCCCTCATCGGCATCGGGTGAGGGCGGCCCTTGCCGGCGTTGGGCAAGGGCCGCCCTCGCCCGACGCCAGCAAGGGCAACCCAGGGTCGGGCGAGGGTCACCCTTGCCGGCATCGGGCGAGGGCTGACCTCACCTGGGCTAGGTGGGTGAGGGCGACCCTCACCAGATCCGACAAGAGCAACCTTGGTGTTGGCGAGGGCGACCTCCGCCGGCCCCGGCTATGGCCGGTGAAGAGAAAAGAGAAAAAAAAAAGAAGAAGAAAAGAAAAGGAAAAGAAAAAAATAGAAAAAGGAAAAAAGAAACAAAAAATAATTTTAAAGTAAAAGATGAAATTGTCCTTGTTCCGATCGCCGTAACAGTGACGCGCTTGCCGCCTGGTGAACATTTGACCGGTTGGTGAATTCAGGCCCTTACTTGAGACTAATTGGGCACTCCAGGCTCCTATTTGATACT
This sequence comes from Syzygium jambos, assembly GCA_031216235.1. Lineage (NCBI taxonomy): Eukaryota > Viridiplantae > Streptophyta > Magnoliopsida > Myrtales > Myrtaceae > Syzygium > Syzygium jambos. The sequence continues at coordinate 8,432,819 of CM062229.1, read as the reverse complement.
GATTAAGTACTTCGGGCCCTTATTTGGCACTATGTCCACTTTGGACTCCTTTTTGAGAAAATAATCTCACTTTGAGTACTGATTTGAAATTTTTCCCAAAATCAATTTGAAAAATCTACCTTTGTCCTATTTTTCCATTTAATCTACTGCCACGATCCGAAAATTGCCACCCAGATTCGCCTTCTATAAACATGATTAGCGTCTCTTTAAGAGCTGTTAATCAGCTTTTTCTCTGCACGTCCAGATATTTTCCCCCCTCCCCCCCCCGACGAAATTATAAAAAAATAATAATTTCGAAAATGTACATCATTCCGCAAATAATTACGATAATGGCGCTGGAAAAGAAAATAAATTAAATAATAAATAAATACGGGGTGCGGGAGGTCACGGCACATGGGATGCTGTGTCCGTGCGTCTTGTAAAGAAATCGCGAGCGACAGCGAATCTCTGGATCCCTCTCCGATTTCTTCATTTCTTTTGTCCTTTTCTCCGTCCCATTCTAATTTTTTTAATCGGATTTTTTAAAATTATTTATTCATTATTCGGCCATATATATATTTTTTATTAATTATTACTTTTTTATTGCGCTGTACTGTCGATAAACCATATGGAAGTCATTATCACCCAGGTGTCGCGTGCACGTCGCTATTCATGGATATTGGATCTCCCTCTCTGCCCAAAAAAATAAAAAAATAAAAAAATAAACTTTATATAGCTTTATATAATATTGGCTCGTTTGATATATTTTTTTATTTCGCATGTGGATCTTGTTTGTCCTCTCTCGGGACCCTCAAATCTAGAAAGGGGCGTTAAAGTACCTCGCCTCGTGTATTTGCAGAACTCGCATGCGTATGTACGTACGTAGGAACTTTTTTTTTGACGAGCGTATTTTATCAGCTGACCCGATTTTTTTTTTTTAACTTGTTTACGTCATCGTATTGTTTTGTTACTACGATATTACAAGACATAATGATTCGACAAGCAGAATCCGATCGAGCGAGACGAAATTCGAATCGCTCAAGTTGAGTTGATTTTTCTTTTGTATCGACGCATATAACATAGATAAATTCATGTAGGTAGTGATTTCGAGTATAGAAAAAGATACGCGGGAGTTTGCTTCTCCTTCTCCTTCTTCTTTAAATATCAGTGTCTTTAAGGAAACAAAAATTATTTATCCGAATTCATTTCGAGTTTTTGCTAATTTTTGATGGCGAACATTTCTGCATATAGCATCATCTTATTACATGGGGTAGTCAAGTGGTTTGCAATAATTTACATTGTTAATGATTTATATTGATCACATGCGATACCAAACGGATAACATTTTGAGAAATGACAAACTTTATTCGTCAAGATGCGTTAACAAGATTGTTCGCATTAAGAAAAATGATATTAAAAAAGAAATGACAATGTTTGTTTTTCCTCTTTTTTTTCCTCTTAATTAGTTTTTGACACTATCTGACCTCGTTTTTAATTTCCTTGGATACACTGATTTTTGAAAAAGCAGACTAGATGCATGATCAGTGGAGGCATCTCCATACTCCCACAAAATAAGTAACGTCCCACCAAAAAGAGCATAAAGCTCTAAAAAGGCAAAAATCTGATTTTTTTTCCAATAATGGAAAAATCCAACTTTTCCCGAAACGCCACTAACCAATAATCGTCGCCGCACGCGACTGGTGGTCGCCCCGCCCACCACGACCGCCCCTTGTTTCCATCGCGCATGCTCCACCCGGGCCAGCACGTGTCCGGGCCCGGGACCTCGTAGTCATAGGGTGCGACCTTCATTTCTCGGACACCATGCTAGGCGCTCATCAATTTTATCTAATAAGAAAAATATCGACCATTTGGATGTGGGGGGTCGTGGAGACAACAAATTTTCTTTATTTTAGATATCTGAAATTTGTCGACGAAATTCACATTCCCATTTTTTTTCGGTCGGAATTATAAAAAAATTCGCATCCAATTCCCGTTAATTCGAAATTCCGTCCTTGAAATAATGAGAGTATATGATTTAATTAGTTAATTAATTTGTTTATTTTGGTAAGAAATATCTCCTCCTCTATATAACATTTTTGCTTCGCCGTCGAAGCGAGCAGTCACCATTTCCGCCTCTCCCCGTCTCTCCTCCCCAATCATTGCCGCCCGGCTCCGCTCTCCGGCTCAGGTACTCTCTAAAATCTTCGCGCCGCTAGGGTTTTGAAGGTCGCCGTCGCCGTCGCCGTCGCCGTCGCCGTCGCCGGCGCTGCATTCTCGCTCGCGACCGGCTCCATTTCCCGTCGGTTCCGTTCTCGAGCGGCTCTCGCGCCGTTTCGCCGGTTCCCCTGCCTTTTGTGTGTGCGTGTGCGCAAGCTTTTGTTTTTGCTTTGTTCGTGTCGTCCTTGTGGTCGCGGGAAGGGGCGGGAGGAGAGAACGTCCGGAGGTCCGATGGATGCGCGCGCATGTCGTTTTTGGTCCTTCTCGCGCTGCTGTGGAGTGTACTGGATTCGCCTGGTCTTAGTTCTTCCGTTGCTCCTTGAGAATGCTCCTCTGTTTGCGGCGGTAGATCTGGTTGAGTGATTTTTGGACGCGCGTGCGCGTCTTGTCTGTCTGGTTTGAATTTTTTTTTTTCGTTTCTGCTGCGCGGGAGTCACTGGGTTGACTGAAAATGCTTCGATGGATGCGACACTTTGTACCGCGTTCAATGAAATAGTTATGGTCGGTGAAATGGAAGATCCTACTGCGGATTGGACATTTTGAGGGTTTAGAGTTAGATTGGAGGAGCTTTTGTTTCTACCGTGTGTACATCGTGGTAGCTGTTCTGTAAGTTCCGTCCTTGAAGGCCTGTGCTGTCGCACGTTACTGATCTAGATCTGAGTTTGTGGGTATTATATTGATGGGTCATGAATCCTGTTTTGTTTTTACCGTAAGACAATATAAAAAAGGACTGCGTGTGAGTTCACACTCGGAATTAAGGCACCTCCTCCAGTTGAGTTGACTGTTTCTGGACTTGAGAGCATGCTTTACAAGTTGTATGGCCGTTCAGGAATCTCTCGTTTGATATGGTGAATACCCACATGCAAATGTGACTATCTAACTAATTATCAATTCCTCAAATTATGTTTTCAAGTACTTTATGTGTAAGCAGAGAAGAATTTTCAGATTCTTGGTTTTTTATAAGTATGTACAAATATTATGATCTAATGGAATCCAGAAAACACTGTGGATGACTCTGAGGATGAGAGAAAATGGTATGGATTCATTCTTTTTTTTATTTGAGGATGCATTGACTTGGGAAGAGTAGTTTTAGCGACCTGCAATATAAACTGCACGACCTTTCTGTTCCCCTGTGGGAACTATTTGAATTACAGCATAGCCTTTGCTTATTTAGATGGCATGGAGTTTCAAGATATTAAGTTGGTTTTTTTCGCTTTAATGTGGTTATGCATATGTAAGATGTCGACACACCAAGCAGCTTTTACTGGGCAAAAACATATTGCTATTTTCATAGCTTGAAATGAAAATGGTAATTTGATTTGCAGTGAATCGTCAAACTTCTAAGAATGGCGTTTACTGGTAACGTTTTGGAATCAAATTTGCTATGAAGAAGAGTATTTTATAACACTTCTCTGAAAAAAAGTTGAGAAAGAATAATTTCAAAGTTGTGGCCTGTTGGTTAATAATATCGGTAGATAGCTTTCGGTCTCATGACTATTTGGGGTGTTTGGTTCAGTGAAATGCCTATTTTCCTCGATTGAAAGATAAACTTCTCTTTCGTGTATTTTATTCTATTTGGTATCCATTGATCTTGGTATCCCGACTATGAAACTTTGTTCTTTCTGAATAATGATCAGCGTAGGCGAGAGAATCCCGGAGTTTGAATTTGTTAATCCTGGAGATGAATGGTTTTTAAGACTGAGGGAATAATAAGTTACACAGGTTTAAGCTTTTATACTTTTCAATATCCTGCACGGTATCTAAAGATAAATCATTTTCAATTTTATCTTTATTTCAGTACTGATTTGAAATCCAAACTTGAATTTGATTATAGTTCATGTGGAATGTTGAGCTTGTCAAGTGTTTAAATTGGGCTTGATGATGTGAATGAAACTCGTTCATGTTTGAATATGGTCTTGACCAAAAAGATTTCAGGTCGTGACTAAGTTGAGTTTAATTGTTAGTGGAGTTGATTGACTCAAGTTACCTAAGGCCCCTGTTCAACTTCATCTGGTATATCTGAAGTGGCAGTGATTTGTTATCGAAACTCGGAACTTGGCAATCTCTTTGAGGAAAAAATCTTCAAGTTTGCCTTCATCCCTGTTCTTGAGAGATCGATGAAAGACACCGCTGCTTGCTGCATGACATTTTTCTATCCATGATTTGTGCATGTGCATTATTCATTAAATTTGAAGTTTGTTTGCTTCACGTCATTCTGCTTTGAGTTGTAAACATTTCCAAGTAGAAATATAGTTGGTCATATCTTGGTCCTAAGTTATCATGAATGTTACTTGAGGTTGTTTCCATTTATTTCAGCTTGAAACTTTAGTAATCTTCTTCTGGTTTAGTAACAAGGTCCTTATTGCAGGATTAAGGTGCATTGACAACTACAATGTCTGATCTTAATTCTCCCCTGCGCCCAAAGAGGAAGAAGATCTGGGTGGATTATTTTGTTCAGTTCCGATGGATTATCGTCATCTTTGTTGTGCTCCCAATCTCTTTCACCTTGTATTTCCTCACATATCTCGGGGATGTCAAATCAGAGAGGAAGTCATTCAAGCAGCGCCAGAAGGAACATGATGAAAATGTTCAGAAAGTTGTTAATCGTCTTAAAGAAAGGGATCCCAAAACAGGTGGTCTGGTTTGCACCGCTCGTAAACCTTGGATTGCTGTTGGAATGCGAAATGTGGACTACAAGCGGGCCCGGCATTTTGAGGTTGATTTATCGGCTTTCCGGAATATACTTGAAATTGACAAAGAGCGGATGGTTGCCAGAGTTGAGCCGCTAGTCAATATGGGGCAGATCAGTAGGGTTACGGTGCCTATGAATCTGTCCCTAGCAGTTGTTGCTGAGCTTGATGATCTTACTGTTGGTGGCCTCATCAATGGCTATGGAATCGAGGGAAGCTCCCACATATATGGGCTATTTTCTGATACTGTTGTAGCATATGAGATAGTTCTAGCAGATGGACGAGTGGTTAGAGCAACCAAGGATAATGAGTTCTCTGACCTTTTCTATACCATCCCCTGGTCTCAAGGCACCCTGGGTCTTCTTGTCTCCGCAGAGATCAAGCTCATACCCGTCAAGGAATATATGAAGCTGACATACAAGCCTGTCGTGGGTAATCTAAAAGACATTGCACAGGGATACATGGATTCCTTCGCACCACGAGATGGAGATCAGGACAATCCCGAAAAGGTTCCTGACTTTGTAGAGACAATGATATATTCGCCAACAGAAGCTGTATGTATGACTGGGAAATATGCTTCTAAAGAAGAGGCCAAGAAGAAGGGGAATGTGATTAACAGTGTAGGATGGTGGTTTAAACCCTGGTTTTATCAGTATGCACAGACGGCATTAAAGAAAGGGGAGTTTGTAGAGTACATCCCTACCAGAGAATATTACCATAGGCACACCAGGTGCTTATACTGGGAGGGGAAGTTGATCCTTCCATTTGCAGATCAGTGGTGGTTTAGGTTCCTCCTTGGTTGGATAATGCCTCCAAAAGTTTCTCTGCTCAAGGCTACCCAAGGTGAAGCTATTCGAAACTATTATCACGAGATGCACGTTATTCAGGACATGCTGGTTCCACTGTACAAGGTCGGTGATGCTCTTGAATGGGTACACAAGGAGATGGAGGTAAATCTTCTGATGCTCCTGCTTGCTGTTCTTTGAAACATCTGTTCTATTATTTTGATGAAATATAAACAAATATAAACAAAAAATAACATAGCGCATGGACAGTTGCCTAGTTCCCGTGTGCTACTTTGCGCTGTATCTTATTAGAGTCCAAGGTATCATTGGATTTAGACCTTTCCCTGTCTGAAGTCTGGGATGTGGCAATTAAAATATTTCAAAATGTGGTTGTTGCCTCTTTCATGTTTGCGTTATCGTATGAATTTGTTGTTTATTCTTTCAATTTCAGGTATACCCCCTTTGGCTTTGCCCACACAGGCTCTATAAGCTTCCCATGAAGACCATGGTCTACCCTGAACCTGGATTCGATCTACATCGCAGACAGGGAGACACACAATATGCCCAAATGTACACAGATGTCGGGGTCTATTATTCACCTGGGCCCGTCTTAAGAGGCGAGGTATTTGACGGCGCTGAAGCTGTTCGCAAGATGGAGAACTGGTTGATTGATAACCATGGCTTCCAGCCCCAGTATGCAGTCTCTGAGCTGAATGAAAAGAACTTCTGGAAGATGTTTGATGCTGGCCTCTACGAGCACTGTAGGAAGAAGTACAAAGCCGTGGGGACCTTCATGAGTGTGTACTACAAGTCCAAGAAGGGAAGGAAGACTGAGAAGGAGGTGCAGGAAGCAGAGCAAGCGCACGTCGAGACCGCTTATGCTGAGGCCGACCAGCCAGCAGATTAACAAGGACGGAGTGTTTTTTTATTGGCAGGGATATCTTACTTCTGTGTCGGTCATCTTTGGATTTCCTTCCACCTTTGTTCGCGACAGTGGATTGGTGTTTCTTCTTTTGTAACTTTATTTGCTGAAGGATTGTTTAGGTTGAACTCTCTTTTGGATGATCTAACGAGTCGACCTTTGTTGGATGGCTATCTAATCCCCTTTTCTTTGCTCTTTTTTCCGGTTTTGTGTTTTGCTTTGATGACCTGACACCATCTCCCCATCCCATCATGCGATCTTCGTTATCTATTATTTTCATATGAGATGATTGATGAGAGGCATAGCAAATGATACTGTCTTGTGGCCTTTTAGTAGCAAAAACTGGGTGGAGGCAAGTACATTCATCCCCAACTTCAGGACATGCCTTCGCTTCCTTGGTTTGCAATGAAGTTAATGCAATTTCTATACTAATGATTTTACCTGTCTGAATCTGACAATTACATGGGCAAGATCCTCTCCTGCTCTGCTCAGACATGGTGACTATGATGGTTAAATTCAATGGAAAATAGTGGACTGACGAGTGAGGATTGTATCTCCGAAAAGCAAACAGACTGAAAACAAGTTCCATGGTAAGCATGTGTGTATATAATTGGTTTAATAAAAAACTCCAAATTGATACATTTGTAATTTATCTCAAATTATTTTTTTGATTATAAAAAACCTCAATCCAGTACACTTGTAATAATTTTACCATGAACCGGTACACCTGTGGCAAATTTACTTTTCGTTAGTTTCCGTTAAATTTTATTATTAAATTGCTAAGTTTAATGATACGTGATAGTTGACGGGTGTACCGGTTTGGGATTTTACTCCACTATATGTCACAAGTTCACTAATTTGTGATTTTTCGTAATATTAATCCAATTTAACTGACACTAATGGAGGATAAATTTATCATAAATGTACTAGTTTGGAATTTTTAATGGTCAAAAAAATAGTTTGGGATAAATTTATCACAGGTGTACCTGTTTGGAATTTTTAATGATAAAAAAATTAATTCGAAATAAAATTATCACAAATATATTAATTTAGAATTTTTTGTGATATTAATCTCAAATAATTCATCCGATGTTTCGCGAAAATGAGCTATTTTTCGCTGGATGTGGTTGCTGACATATGATGCGAAGGGGCTCTGCTCTCTGCATGATCTCTGAAGTGTACGTTTGGTACTGCTCGATCTGGGCGATGGGTGTGGCTGACGTAGTGCAATTAAAGGCACGAACGAGATTCGAAAGGGAAATGTTTCTCGATCGGGGAAAATGACTCCCTGTTTTTTTAAGGGAAAAAGCCACCAAAAATCCTAAACTTTACCCATTGTGACACATTTACCCCGATTTTTTTTTGTGACGCAAAAAACCCCAAACTTTCTTATTTGTGACACATTTACCTCAATGTACATTATCTATGGACATTTTCGTCTTTTCCGCTTTTTCTTTTTTTTTTTACTTTTTTTTTCAGATCCGGCGAGGGGGGCCTTGCCGGCGTCCGGCGGCCCTCGCCGGCGAGGCTCGCCCTCGCCGGCGTCGGGCGGCCGCCGGCGAGGCCCCCCTCGCCGGATCTGAAAAAAAAAGTAAAAAAAAGAAAAAGCGAAAAAGACGAAAATGCCCATAGATAATGTACATTGGGGTAAATGTGTCACAAATAATAAAGTTTGGGGTTTTTGGCGTCACAAAAAAAGTTCGGGGTAAATGTGTCACAATGGGTAAAGTTTGGGGTTTTTGGTGGCTTTTTCCCTTTTTTAAAATAGGAATTCATTTATGTGAGTTTTGAACTGGGAGTTTTCTGTTGGCTGAAAATACTTTCGTTTTCGGACATATTTTCCGGGCATCATACATCTAGAAACTGTTGAATTTTTTTTTCTTGAAAATCATTTTCATGAAACAAACGTAATCTTGATACAATCCTCTTTTCTTCCTACATTGAACGAAGCCCAATTTCTACTAGTTCGCACTTGTGTGTGTATATATATATAGGTGAATTCAATAAATAAAAATACAAGATACTGTATCTACTATAGGAAGCTTAGAGGGGGCCAGTGTCCCATTGACCCATGTTCAATCCATCAGTGGCTCAATAAATTAAAAAAAAATTCTTTTTTCAAAATGATGGATACACTAACTGTAATTTCTAATATGATTAATCATATTCCCCTCCCATCCAAATACTGTTCTAAAATAAAGAACATTTTCGAAGACTTAAAAAATACATATTATTATGTAATCAAACAAAAGCTTAAACCAGTTATTTTAAGAAAATGCTGCTCACGAAAAATAGTCGGTTTGGGAAAAAAAATTCGGTCAAATGAAAAAGCTCGTATTTTAAGAGGAGATTGATATAGTTAAAAACAAGCGAAAGATTTGCACTTGTGCTCCATAAGACGGTTCTTTAAATTCGCACGAATGCTCGCCACGTAGAACCATAATTTTTCATGTGGAATTTGAGTCAAAATGTACATAAATGAGATTGATTAAAATTGAAATTTATGCTTCATCCTTTTGTTTTTTCGTCATTAAATTCGATTAAGGCGAACCGCCACCAAGAAGGACAGCCGTAGCAAGCAAGGAAGGAACCTTTCCGAATCCGAACGCCGGCCGGGCGGGTCCGTCAAAACGGGTCGGGCGAGTCGGCGAGCGGAACAGACGGGGGTTATATAAAGGCCGACAACCTCCCGTTTCCTTCCCCTTTCAAAGTCGCTCTCGAAGGATTAGTCGGTGCATCGCGTGAGACAACATCGATCCCCACCCCCCCGAGCTTCTGCGCTTCGAAAACTGGTGAGTCGTCTCGATCCCCTCTTGTCCGATTGGCGCCAGCGCGTCTTTGCGCATCGCCGATTGGGCCCGTCCTCGCCGCCGGTCTTCGCTTCGGTGACTGGGTTTTCCTCTCTTTGCCTCGTTTCCGCTTTGTCGGCTGCAGAATAGTACGTGGGAAACGAAGCGGACTGCTTTTTTTTTTCCGGCGTTAAATTTGGTTTCAATCTGCGAAGCTTGAGATATTTGAGGTGTTGACTGATTTTTCGTTTTGGGTGTGTGATGATTCTCGCTTCGTTTCCGCTTGTCGGCTGTTGAATAATTCGTGGGAAACGAAGTGGAATGCTTTTATTTTTTCCGGCGTTAAATTTGGTTTCAATCTGCGAACTTTGAGATATTTGAGGTGTTGACTGATTTTTCGTTTTGGGTGTGTGATGATTCTCGCTTCGTTTCCGCTTGTCCGCTGTAGAATAGTACGTGGGAAACGAAGTGGAATGCTTTTTTCAGGCGTCGATTTGATTTAAATCTGCGAACTTTGAGATGTTTGAGGTTCGTTCTTTATCAGGGTGTGTAAATCGGTGGTCACGAGTTTCTGGGTTGCCCTTGGTTTTTTTGATCTTGTTTTCTGGGTTTAACTAATCATGGAAAGTTTTGGCAGCGTTGTGGTTCTCATTAGCGTGGGGAGACGTATGTCCTTTGGGTTCTCCCAGTCTTTGTGTGCTCTAAGAGTTTCTTGGGCTGTATGCTGAATTGTTCCCTTTTGGTTTCTTTGTAGGATCCAATGGCAACGCAGTGTGCTGTGCTGGCTTTGACTGATGACGCGGTTATGCAAATGAAAGCAGTTTTCGATTTGATTAGGGAGGTTGGAAGTGACAACTTGGAGCAGTGTGATCCTCAAATCATCACGCAGGCATCTCAGTTAGGTATCATATAATGTTCGTTGTGCTTTTCGGGATTGCATGTGCCTGTTTAGCATTTGTTGGATAGATCACTCTCTATTTTCGCTGTCTTGCTTACTTTCCTTGTGTTCTGTTACTTACATCATTGCTACCTTTTCTATCCGCTATATCTGGCTTTGTTTTTTTGCCACGAACGAAATCTCGATTACTGACATGGTGGGCAATTGCTCTTTTGATGGGAGGCTTCGACAGGTGGCAAGGCAAAACTTCAATCGCATAAACTTAATGATTTGAGACCTCTCAATGCAAGCCTTTCTTGAAAAAAGTGTTTAGCCTTCTTAGATCTCATGTCAGTCTCTAGGTTTGTGTCAGAATTGTCTGTTTGATTACTCTGTTTGGGTATCTCATATATTATGCTCATAGTTTATTGTCACCACGTCTCCCAGATTACAGATAAATCGAAATGAAAATTAGAACTTCATTTTAGGAACTTCCATTTGTGCTTGTTATGTATTAATTGGCTCTGTGAAGGAACTAAGTTGTTGGGCAAATTGACTGATCTTTGATCTTTGGTTCATCATGTGAATGTACATACAAAAGCACAAATGTGCATGTTTCTCAGCAAGGGTGCAGGCCCCCTTTTTCTCACAGTGTGCAGATTTCGTCTTTGATTTTATCTGACAACCTGATTTTAAATGTAAGAAGAGCTATTGGTAATGTGCATGAAATGCTCCAACTTCACTTAGTTGGGGTTCGTAGTGTCTTGTTTTTGTCTTTTTATTTTGATAAATATGGCTTTAATTTGGAGATTTAAATTGTGCTTCCCCTGATTATTTTCTGGCTGGTGACAGGTCAATTGCCGGTAGAGTCTTCTTCTGTGGACTTCTCCGTCGCTATCTGCAAGTCACCTGAATTTCCTGGTAATAGCTTACTCAAAGAAATCTCAAGAGTGTTGAAGCCTGGTGGAACCATTGTGATTTGTAAGGCTTTATTGTCCGTAGCGGAGGATACATCTAAGGTAGATGATGCCCGTGGTGAATCATCATCACCATCTGCTTTTCTCTTTACTCGTCTATTTGATGTGAGTGAATAATATGCCGTTCTGAATATCATATGAAATTTCGATTTTAGGCATCCTCTGCTCTTGAATGGGAGTTGCTGTTGGCTGGATTTTTAAAACAACAGAGTCTTCAAATTAAATCAGTGGCAAGCTCTGATGGTGTACGGCATTTTGTGGTGAGTGCCAGTTTTTAGCATTACCTATCTTTGTCCATCTCGATTTCACTTCATTATTCTGCTCCTTGAATAAAATGTTGAAAAGAGTGGCGGGCCAAGTTTTTTCCTCCCAGGTTTCTCGTATCTGGGATGATTTTTTGTTGGTTATTTTGTTATCGAATTAATTCATATAGTTTGCTGTCAATCCCTCACAATTTAATACCAATTTTATGCTGTCGAATTATGCATTGCAAGCATCTAATGGTATGTCCTTCGAATTTTCTCAGGTCAAAGCGACAAAGCCATCCTGGAAACCTGGCTCCTCCTTTGCAATTAAGAAGGGCGCAAAAAGCTTTCCAAAAGTTCAAATAATGGGCGATGATGATGATTTGATAGATGAGGACAGCCTTTTAACTGAAGAGGACTTGAAGAAACCGCAACTTCCACCTGGTATAATAGCAGAGTAGTAATGAATTGGTTTGTGTTTGGAGTTCTTCATAATATAGAAACATCTTTTGTAGTTGGGGACTGTGAAGTTGGAAGCACTAGGAAAGCTTGCAAGAATTGCACATGCGGGAGAGCTGAAGAAGAGGAGAAAGTGGAAAAACTGGGACTCACCTCGGACCAGCTAAACAATCCTCAATCGGCATGTGGCAATGTATGCTTTCTTATTTGCTGTTTTATTATTTGGTTGTTAAAATGGGGTGTAATTACCAGTAAGATTGTGGATGCTGAAGGATTTATGCAAAAATATAGTATCTGACAGGGTGTTTTTTTCCTTCATTTGGTAAATATTCAGTGTAACAGTAAAATTGCGGGTGCTCGAAAGTTTTACGCCACGATACAGTATTTGACAGGGTGATCTATGCTTTTGACTTCATTATGATTCTTGTCTTAGCAAAGCTGTAGCAGTTGCACTATGCCTTGTTCTCTTGGAGCATTGATTTCCTTGATTAGATTCTTAGGAGTGCATAAATCTCAGTTCATTTCTGCCATGGGGGGCTGCTTTTGTATATAGAAGATCTCTGCGGATCTGGATACTATGTTGGAAATCTTTTAACTCATGATTTTTCATCCTGGGCTTATAATTTTACTGATTTATCATGCTATGCAGTGTGGTCTGGGAGATGCCTTTCGCTGCGGTACATGCCCTTACAAGGGTCTTCCACCATTCAAACTCGGTGAAAAGGTAATCTCTCTCTCTCTCTCTCTCTCTCTCTCTCAAGCACAAATACAAACACAGAGGCACGAACACACATAACGTGCATGCTTATGTGCTTTTTTTTATGTCTGCGCTCATCCAGACTGGATTGGACAACTAGCTTATCTGAAAGCCGACTCTCAATGGATGTTCATTACGTATTGCAGGTCTCATTATCATCAAACTTTCTGGCGGCAGATATATGAATCACTTTGCAATTACTTACGTAGAGTTCAGCTTACTGACAAGCTTGATGGTGGTGAATCAGTCGTGCTTTGTCTTCCGTCATTGCAGCCTATGGGAAAGTTCTGGCATCCTTGTCATGTTAGAAAGGAAGTGTGCATTCTTGACAGGATAAGCCATAATTTTGATTTGACAAGATCTCTCGCTCAAAGGGACATCTACCGTCTGATTGTATTGCTTTCATATGTTGTCGTGATGTTGTTCTTGATTTTTTATTTAAAATATTTGAAAAGAGGCTGATGGAAGAGTGTGTCAACTTCAATCATATCAATTTGTCGGTCGATGGGAACTTATTTTGTTATTTGTACGACTGCTTCTACTAATTCCTCCCACCTCTTCTTGAGGCCATTTCAACAGCGGATTGACACCCAACTTGGCTGGCAAGAAAATGTCTAAATCCAACTTCTAATGAATAAATAGTTAATGAAATTACTCACAGAAGCCCTGACAATTCGGCCTGCAATCTGAGTTTCACCACAGGATACAATCTTCCTCCCTTTTTCACCTTCTGCTCAGACGAGCCTATTGGCATTGCTTCCATCAAAATTGTTATCCCCTCAAATTTACGACAACAATAAAACCTTACAAGAGTACGGGAAATGAGAACAGGAGTCAAAATCTTGATTTATTTGAGAAAGAACCTTTTATTGCAACCTATTTGCACAATGTTGTGTGACAATTATATTTTCATATAATGGGTCATCAATCTCTCTAGACGCAGGACTAGGGCAAGGGTAAACGAAAAGGGTGTTGGCTAAAGTCATGTACAGCATACTTCTTATGTCAAGACACAGAGATTAAATTGACATCGATCGGTCAACGATTCGTGTTCTTCAGCTCCAAGAGTCTGCCCCACCTCTTATCAACTGACGCAGCTTTTGGACCACCAATATCTGCACGCAAGAAAAAGTTTGTTCTAAATCAACTCAAGGCGAAGCATTCAAACTCCGACTGGACTTAACTAGCCAAACCGGCTGGTCTTGAACTGGTTTAATCGTCCGGTTCACTTTGTTCTGGTAAAATATTTGGAATCGGAACTGGGTTTGACCCGGTTTCGTCCTGCGGACCGGATCTTGGCCTTTCCGAGGACTCCTGTGGCTTTGAAGGCGACTCAAAGTAAACTGATTTGCAGTCCAAAACACTTACACTGGATTGTAGGCTCGGATTTTTCACATGATTCTGAGCATGTATCCTGCAAATGGAATCACGAAGTAGAATTACCAAATGGACTTGGAAAAACGTTTTCCGCTTGTGCATGTGCACGTAGTAATCTTCTTTAGAATCACTATGGCCTTGGCTCCTGTCCTTAAATCTATGAGCAGATATATCAGAAGGTAAAATTTGGACATCTATTCTCATGTTGGATCCGTACTTTGACTGAGGTAGTAAGCCGAAGAGTGTCTTGAATAAGTGGATCGAGATGAGCTTCATATCCAGGTTTGACATAGATGACCTGCCGAAACACACGTGTTAGAGAGAGACAGAGACAGAGAGAGAGGGTATGAGAGACTTACTGATGGATCATCTCCTCCAATCTCGGGAACTTCGGTCGCATGACTGACTCTATTAGATGTCAGAACCCAAACATTGAAACTTGTATTAATCTGATGAACAAGGAAAAAGGATGATCACAAACACAATGGCGCCAATTCTATAAGGTAATGTGGCGGTAGGTCAAGTTTGATTGGAGGCAAGAGAGTTGGTCCATTGTGTTCTGACATGCTTTCCTTTGTCTGCTTGTTGATAACTGAAAACTTTACCTCTCTGCAGTACGGGGAAGAGCAATTACTGCATTTTCTGGTGAAAGAAGTAGTGATCCTCCCATCGATTGATAAGCCGAAGCTGGCATGCTGTCCAAAAAAGAGAAAAGAGCTCGATAAATTGGAAGACTTGGGGTACCGATTTAAAGCCAGCGCACGAGAGAGAACAAATGGAATTTTTTTTTTCAGAAATGTGTAAGAGAGTAGTCTCTCCATTTGCAGTCATCACCATTCAAACGGTGTATCGGCGCTTAGAAGACTTTCCAGTCATCCAATTCGTAAACTATATCACTTGTGGGCGAACGCAAACATCATCCTACTTTGTATTTGATCTTCATATCATGAGGAAGACAGATCTTACAATTGTTATTAATTCACTAGCCTATTGACTATGTGTGCTGAGTAGCTTATGGCTAAGGATTAAGAGTGTTTAGCATACTTGGACATGGTGATTGCCGACCGAGCAGGTTGTAAACTCCCGAGTTTTTACTCACAAGACATCCTTCTCCCAGTAGGGGTGCCTGGTCTTTCAGACGGTTCTTTGTCGCAAGCAGCCAATGACCAAACTTAGAGATAGAAGTTGATTCAACAGAGCATGACGAAATTTAGTTGGCAATCCTTTTTGACATGAGAATATATCTTGCAGGGCTTTAAATATATGGAAACGGAGACGAAAACTATGAACTGATTGTTGGGATATATGTTTAGACTTGGTTTTAAGGTTTATTATTAACCAGTTGGATTGCCACTGTCGCATAACATACTTATTGAACACCCCGAGCAATTTCCAACAGATAAGGGAAAGAGGACTTCACCTTCTCTATGCTGAGGTTGACGAAAACTTTCGTGTCTTTCTGGTCGTCTTCGACCAAGTCCAATAACCGCAAGTCTCGAAGAGAGAGGATATAATCGCAGGTCCATTTCCCATGCCACCTTCTGTCCGATGTTCCGATCGTGATCAGACGGCGCGGTGCTTTTTGACTTCTTCTTGAAATCTGTGCCGGGCAATCATAGGAGAGTATGAACATATGATGGATTCTCATGTCTAGAGACTATTATAGCAGTCTCAGAACAAGTAGTTCTAAGAGAGCCTCTTAATCATTCTATCTCTACTTATTACACTATGCCGTCCGGATAACAACAGATTTGCATACTTTGCAATGTTGCAATCTGGATAAAAATTAGGGCTGCATCATCATTAAGCAACTTTTCAATTCGAGTTAAATTGTTCTTCCAATTTCACAGAATCATTCACTTGTTTCTGTAAGATACGTGCCCTTCAGATCATCAAGAATCTAACTGGACGACATTCTTCATATTAACTGTGACAAGATGCCCTTGTTCTAACCGACAGAGACATGGAAGCAAGATTAGCTCAGAAACTCTGTTAAGTTGAAAAGGCAACTATAGGAGTTTCAACCACTCTCCAAGTCGATCTCAGACAACACGGTCCAAGATTGATTTTGTTGTGAGCAACACCTCGCGAGACTAATTATGAATAGGAAGAGACTCCCACTCACTTGTTTATCGCCTTACATCGCTAGAATATATGCCCGAGAAACTCAAGGTTAATTGTATTAACCACACAGAAACAACCCATTTCTTTTTTTTCGTACTAGCTCATAGACCTTGAGCTTACCAATGATGGCCTACTGAAAATGCCCGCCATCCAGAATTCTGGAAACAAAGAAGAATAGCGATGGCACCAACAACATCATCGCAAGAGAAGAGCCCATTTTCAAGCAGTAGCGAAAGAAACAAGTACACTGAATCTCGAGATCTCCCAGAAAGGTTGTCAACACGAAAAGCTGCATTTTCTTGAGATAAGCTAGCTCTTTCAAAGTTTCGCAAGTACAGTGGGGAAGAAAAGAACCCCGATTAAGTTGGCACAAATTGACAAAGACGTAGGATTATCAATTCTCTTGATCACCAAGACCAACACAACACTGTTTCTTCTCTGTTAGATTGAGATGTCATATGTTCCAACTATTTTCGACGTAGTCATTCCCAGCTTCATACTAGAGAACAAGCAATGGACTTACGGAGGCGTTGATACTCCATCGCTTGCTCACCAAAGGACGCCATTTTCCTACAAGTGTCAGAGAGAGAGAGAGAGATTCAAGGCATGAAGCTGAATTTCCCTAACTTCTTTTCATTCTTTGATAACAAGAGTTCCTAAAACTCTTGAAGCAGATGGACATTGAGCATAAATCTGAAAGTGGGATTTGAGCAGAAAGCAAAAAGAAGATGGAAGCTTCAGCACTTGGGCTTATGGTGATGATTTACCTCCCGTTTCATGGAAGCGACAGAACAGTGAAGAAGAAGAAGAAGAATATGCGGCTGTTGCCATGTGACGAGTGAGAGCAAGGTATGGAGGGAAACATTATCTTCTTATTTCGGTAGTATGGTATAATAAATCAATCTACACCCTTCTTTTTATTCGATTTTTCCTTTTTGTAAGTGGCCATTTATAGAGAAATGGACAGGTGTCGAAATTGACTTTCTCAAAATATTTTTGGAGCCAATGCAAGAAATTTAAAACATCGAAGTATCTCGTACACTTTACTATAAGAGTTTCACACTTTTTACGATCGTAAATAAGAGAAGATGAAATCGTAATAAGTACTTAAGTCTCAGTTTATTTTGTGAAAAATGAATGATTTGAAAAATATTTACCTTAGAAAAGCGCTTATATCTCTTAAAATAATTGATCAATAAAAAATGTTTTCATTATTGACAACAATTCATGTTTAGATATTTTCGTGGACAGTGAAAATATTTTTCGTTCATTCATTTTTATAAGCGATATAGGCAATCATTTTTAGAAAAATGTTTTTCAAATCATTTATTTGTTGGTTTACCATTTTAGTCCAAAGAGGTTTTTGTCACTATTCTAGTGTCCATGCATATTGTTTTTGTGATTTTCATTTAGCACTCTAAACTAACCTATCTTAGTTTAGAAAAGAAAATTAACAATCGATGTGTTACGAAGCGGTATAGGATTTAGAAAAAGACGTGCTATTCTAAGTACGATAAAGGACAACCCGCAATGCGTTCGCAACTCGTTGGATGTTGAGGAATGAAAACCCAATATGGTGTTGGACAAAGAATATACATAGCTTTGTTAATGAGCCTAGAGACATGAACTTTCGGAAGCATGTTATTCAACTTTTCAACACACGGATCAATATGAGCCTGACACATTAAAATCGCAATTGAAAAATAACGATATGAAAAACTAATATCATTAAATAACCATCAACTGTCCATAACGGAATTAACATGATCCTTTCCATGAAAACGTGATTGAAGCCATGGATCATCTTTCCAAATTCAATCGCTTTCTCATATCATGCTGCTTTAGCAACAATTTATTTATCTCTACTAAACAAAATTACATAATTCTTTTCCGACAAATCTTTTGGGGTCATATTTTTTCGACAAATTGATAATACGGTCTTTACACTACCGATTTTATCTTCTATATAAGAAGAAAAACAACCTTTTTTTTATCATTTTGAACAAAGAACATTTTAATCTCACGACTATATTACAAAAAAAAAACCCCAAAAAAAATACGAAAATAAAAAAACTACACTCTCTCTCTCTCTCTATCTCTACCGTTCTTTCTTGGGCATTAAAGCGACACATATAAAAAGCGGGGAAGCCGAGGGGAGGAATTAGGGCTTACATTTCGGATTTGGGAATTGGGGGGAGGGGCACTCCATTCTTCCCGCGACGTGGCGGACTGAACTCTCGAGCTCCGATCATCGCCGGCGATCTCTTCGTCTTCCATCTCTCTCTTTATCTGCTCGTTCGAGCTCGCCGATTCGCGCTTCCGCCTCCGGCGACCGAATCGGCCGTACCTCCGCTCCGCCGCTGCAGGTGCGCGCGCGCGCGCCTCTCTCTTCGATTCTTCTTCTCGTTGTCTCGTCTCCCTTTTTCTTGTGTGTGTTTTCCGCCGCCCTGTCGCGAGGCGTTGTGGACGACGGCGGGGTGGGGCTTTGTCGGCATGGAGTGGTTCGCGTGGTTGTGAGTGGCGGCGGGAGGTGTGTGTCTCGCCTCGCCCGTGTTTCCGGATAAAGTTGGAGACTTCGAGGTTCTTATTGGTTTTTTTTTTTGGTTTCTTTCTTTTGGGTTCGGCGAATTCGAGTGTTGTGGACGACGTGGCGATTGCGAGCAGTGTCGATCTGGTTATAGCGATGGCTAGGCCGCATTAGTTTTGCAGTTTTGCTCGGAGGAGTGAGGACGGTTTGGTGGTTTGGGGCGGGACCGCGTGAGGGCTTGGTGCTGGGAGGGGAAATATGCGAAGCACGGGGCGGGGGGGAGTTTTTAGGGTCTTACGTTCTGTGTATGATGCGTGTATTACTAGATGAGTTTTGTTGATACTATGCTCTGCGGGGTTTTTAAGATTCCCAAATGTGCCGTTTGTTTTCAACATGTTGATTAGCCCTCCTGTGCTTGGGCGACATGTTGTTTGGACCGAGAGAATAGGAGTGTGGTACCTATATAGTTGGCTTTATAATTGATATGAGTACCATGCTTTGGAAATTGCCAGTCATACTATCTCGTCATATCCATCAGTCAACGCTGAGAATGTTCTCTCTGTGCCACATTGCTCGGAGTCCTGGCTTTCTAGATCCGTTTCTCTAAACGGATGTGTCCGCACCCCTTGTACATTGGGACTAGCGAATTACTTATTTGCTAATTATGAAAGAATCTGCTTAAATTAATGTGTTCAGTTCTTTGCAAGCTATTTCGCTTTATAGATTCGTCTAAGATGCTCTATTGGTTGGACATTTGTGCTGGAAAATGAGGTTATATTTTGTGGACTTTGATGATGGTAATATGCTGATTTGCTATCTTATCTATGTTTGATTACACTTTTCCTCTTCTTCTACATTTTTTCTTCTGATTTAGTGGCAACTCTTGCCTGTGTCAATCATGATTATCCTCTAATTTCTTGTAACACAATTGCCAGTTCAGTCTGTTGTGGTTTATGTAAGCTGGAAGTAATTCATCCTTCTTATCTTGCTCTTCCGTGTTTGGAAAATTTTTCAGGTTGATTGAGATGCTTCTGGGCAAAAGGCGTGGAACTTGTTAACGCATTTCCTTTTTGTTATCTACTACTTCGAGTAAACTATTATTCAAGGTGAAAAAATGTTGGGTGCAACACCTATTTTACCCCTTCCTGCCCCACCTTTGGATGGAAATCTTGGTCCTCTTCCTCCGTCTCAACTGCCTGAGGAGCAGGAGGAGGATAATATGGAAAATGAGGAGAATAGTAATGCTACGCCTGCTTCAGTTGCAACCCACACAAGGACAATTGGAATTATACATCCTCCTCCTGACATCAGAAACATTGTCGATAAAACAGCTCAATTTGTTGCAAAGAATGGACCTGAATTTGAGAGAAGGATCATTGCGAATAATGCTGGCAATGCAAAGTTCAATTTTCTGAACTCTTCTGACCCTTACCATGCATATTACCAGCATAGATTATCTGAATTTCGGGCACAGAGTCAGGCTTCAGCGCAGCAGACACCTCAGCCTGCAGATTCTGCTGTACCTGAGTCAGTTCCAACTGCCCCTGCTGCACAGGCTGCTGCAGAGTCGATTCAATCAGACATCCTAGCCCTGTTGAAACCTGTACGTAAAGTTCTTGAGCCTCCAGAGACAGAACAATACACTGTCCGGCTTCCTGAGGGTATTACTGGGGAAGAACTCGACATTATAAAGCTCACAGCGCAGTTTGTGGCTAGAAATGGGAAGTCATTCTTAACTGGGTTGACTAGCAGGGAAATTAACAATCCTCAGTTTCATTTTCTCAAGCCAACTCATAGTATGTTTATGTTCTTCACCGCACTGGCTGATGCCTATTCAAAGGTGCTGATGCCTCCAAAGGGGTTGACAGATAAGCTTCAGAAGAGTGTTGCGGATATGACAACTGTGCTGGAAAGGTGCTTGCATCGGCTAGAATGGGAACGGTCGCAAGAGCAGGCAAGGCAAAGAGCAGAAGATGAGATTGAGCAAGAGAGGATGCAAATGGCTATGATAGATTGGCATGATTTTGTTGTGGTCGAGACGATAGATTTTGCAGATGATGAGGATGAAGACCTTCCACCTCCAATGACTATTGAAGAAGTTATACGGAGAAGTAAGATGTCTAATCTGGAAGAGGAAGAAATGGTTGAGCCTGGAAGGGAGGTAGAAATGGAAATGGATGAGGAGGAGGTACAACTTGTGGAAGAGGGTATGAGGGCAGCTAGACTTGAAGAAAATGATGATGACAGGAAGATCATGGCCAGGGACAACGAGGAGGAACCACCTATGAGAATAGTGAAGAACTGGAAGAGACCAGAAGAGAGAATACCTGCTGAGAGAGACCCAACCAAATTTGTTGTTTCCCCTATTACTGGCGAACTGATTCTGATTAATGAAATGTCGGAACACATGAGAATTTCTCTCATTGATCCAAAGTACAAGGAACAGAAGGAGAGAATGTTCGCCAAGATTAGGGAGACAACTCTTGCACAGGATGATGAAATATCTAGGAACATTGTTGGACTTGCAAGGACTCGTCCGGATATTTTTGGTACGACCGAGGAAGAAGTTTCTAATGCAGTGAAGGCTGAGATTGAAAAGAAGAAAGATGAGCAACCAAAGCAGGTTATATGGGATGGTCATACTGGTAGCATTGGACGCACTGCAAATCAAGCTTTGTCTCAGAATGCTAACATGGACGAACAGAACGATGCTGGAAATGATGCAAGGACTCTTCCTGGTCCTGCTGCTCCTCCACCAAGGCCTATGCTTCCATCTGTTCGCCCTCTGCCTCCTCCTCCAGGACTTGCCTTAAATCTTCCTCGTGTCCCTCCAAACCCAGTCCAATATGCGCAAACTAGCAGTGCATATCCAGTGCCTCCTCCCAGGCCTCCTGGTATGCCAATGGTATCTCCAGTTCGTCCACCACCACCTCCAATGCCCATGACTTCTGGACAGCAGCCCATGATGGTTAATGGGCCACCTATGCCACCTCATTCATATATGAATCCATCTGGAATTCCTGCACCACCTCCTCCTGGATCTCAGTTTACACCCATGCCGGTTCCGCGACCTTTTGTCCCCATGCCTGTTCCCCCAACTGGTTTGCCCATGATGCCACCGCCGCCTCCTCCATCACAGGGAATGGCTCCACCCCCACCTCCTGAGGAGGCACCTCCACCTCTTCCAGAAGAGCCAGAGCCAAAGAGGCAGAAGCTTGATGACACTGCCCTTATTCCGGAGGATCAGTTTCTGGCCCAAAATCCCGTATGTGACCTCTGTTGTTTTTGCATGTCTCTGTTGTACCTATTATTTTCTGACTTTCTATATTTGTTTTAGTATTTTGATGTCCATGGACTGATTGAAATTCTTTGATTGGAATTGTTGCAGGGCCCTGCTCGTATTAATGTATCTGTACCCAATCTTGACGAAGGAAATCTTAAAGGCCAGGTTTTGGAAATTGCAGTGCAGTCTTTATCTGAAACTGTGGGCAGTCTAAAGGAAAAGATTGCTGGGGAGATACAATTACCAGCAAACAAACAGAAACTGAGTGGAAAACCTGGTTTCCTCAAGGAAAATATTTCTCTTGCGCATTACAACATCAAAGATGGAGAAACTCTTGCACTTTCTTTGAGGGAACGTGGTGGTAGAAAGCGATGAAAAGATCCCTGGTGCCACCAGGACGTTAAAAGGTTGTCTCTAGAACTTCTTATAGCCATGATTATAGCCCATGTGTTTTTGTGGGACTCCACATAGTACCAGATGATAATGTTCTGGTTGAAGTTGAATTGGCAATGTACTAGCAGTGTTGAATTCTGTCTTTTTCCCCAATCTTTAGACTGATGCTGTGGTATTTACTACAGATATGGCACCTTTGGAATTTCTGTTCAAGGGCATTGGGAAGTATTCTTATCTAGGCTGTAGGAGTTATCTGATAGTGCTACTAATCTGCTCATTTTGGACTTGCAGCTTCCTGGAAGTTTGTGGCCATTTTGAGATGCTGGTTTTGATTTTCATTAGATGGATCCTGGAGTGAGAATCCTCCTGTACCTAATGGAGCTTTTGTTTGGGCTAGTTAAGATCTTTGTATGAAATGTCTTTTTTTTTAACGACGAGTCGGTTATGGCTTTTACGGGGGAAGTCGTGATGAAAGTCTTTTCTCCAGATTTAGCTTCTTTTTTTATAGGGTCCATTCTTGTGACATGGATGGATTTACACTGTCTAATTTGGTACCTGCAGAACATCTGGAGATGAACAGTCCTTGTATTCCGGAGATGCTGGTGTCTCACTTGGTCACCTCTGGCGCAATTTATTTAGGTCTAGCAATAGCAAGCAGTTGTACGAGGGCTGTCCTCTCATAATATCTCTTCTTTCTAGCACGACATTCGTCTGTCTCACTCTCTCAAACAGGATATTTCATTGTTTGTGGAGTGACATGTTTTGCGAAAATTACTGAATCTCTTGTATAACATGGCAGGTAGGATTTTGTTCACTGAGCTAATAATAGGTCAACTATTTGTTTGGCTGTGCCAGTTAGCTTGCACTTTTTGGTTGCAACTGACCTGCTCTTTAAAGTTACCATTAGTTCCTGCATTGGTTGAGCTCGTGTATGCATACTTGATCTTTTTCCTGGCGAAAAACGTAGTAAGAGACTTGTATGGGTGCAAACTACAGGAATTGCCAGCCGGAAATAGAGCCAACCGTACAATTCCTGGTCGAACGTGGTATCCTGTGGGAGTGAGAAGCTATGAGATTGATCAGGTTCTGGGTCTGTGGAGAAATGTCTATAACTGAATAAACGGTAGTTAAAACGGTGGTGACCCGGGTAATCTGTTGTATATAGAAGCTGAGTAATAAAATATTCAAAACGTCGTAGAATTTAACTAGAGATGGCTCTGCGGCATCTAATGTAAAGGACATCAATTGATCCTCTTTGGTATAAAGGACGTCATTTGACACCGAAAACCTGGATGCATAGTTGCATTTCTTACCTGCGGAAGACCGTCTATTTAAGCGATCTTCGTATCTTGAATGTCTGCTTTACTCATTTTTTTATTCAAAATTTCTGCAATTGGCCTTTTAGAAGTCTTCAGCAAATCGTGACGGTGCTTAAATCATTGCAATGTTGTCTGTAGATCGACCGGAAAGGAGTTCACGAACTGAAATGACTAGTCGGTTAAAAAAACCAAAGAGAAGAGGAAAAAATACCTCAAGCAGAAGGCTATATGTACATTTAAACGGACAATTTGAATGAAACTAAACATCTGAAAGGGATACCTGGATGTGATCTCAACATCTCTATGGGGGACGTATAATGAAATACAACTAGGACAAGACGCATCCATCTTTCAGAAGCTCTTTCAAAATTTCTATAACGAGCTTTCCAAAGTTATCCCGACAGAAAGGATTTCTAACCGGATGGTACGACAAAACGAATGAGATCATGGTCTCGGCCAAGTAACTTCCTTCATTGCGTCATGATTGACGTTCCAAGCTCCTTTATCAATTTCATCGAATAGCTGGTCCCAACCCCAGCTTGCACACCCCAAGAAAAACCAATAATCAGCAACAGATCCATTTCCTGCCTTGAGTTCATCGATCTCTCTAATCGTCTCCAACTGGTCGACAAAGCGCATCCCTGGTAGGATTTCCAGGTACTGGTTCTTATCAGCTCGAGTTAAACTGACTAAAGGCAGTCTACGGTTTACAACGGGCCCACCAAGCGAAACAGGTGCCTCCTTAAGAAACTCAGACCCTTCTTCCAGTTCATGCAGAATATCCCAGCTAATAGGCTTGTTAATAATCAGACCTTGAAACCCAGTGACTCTATCCGCTTTCACAATGAGAATCAGGGAGTTATCAAATGGGTGCATGCCACGAAGTTTCTCAGTAGCAACAAGGATGGAACCCACCACTACACGGGAAGCTGCTCCATCTGGGCCTTTCGATTTAGGCAGTTTGGTCCAACTGTACTCAACTGTTCTGTCTGCTGCCTTATTTTGCAGCAAAAAGTCTTGTAACTGGTCCTTTCCTGCGAGATTTTCCTCGTGAACTACATTAGATGATGTTGTGCTGAAAGAATTTTGACCCACGCCATTATTTGCCCGTGAAGTCCAGAGGATTCCTATGAAAAAGGGTAATCGGGTTTCTAGTCAGCATAAAATGTTTTGACCAATCTACAAACAGGCAATATGGTAAATTCTGAGGAATGCAGATCAACCGAGGTAGAATAACAGTAACCAGAGTTCAAACTTAAGGTTTTTTAACAAAGGAAAAAGGGAACATATAGCCCAGAAAGTTGTGCAACACTGGCTGACATCATGAAGAAAGGGGATGGAACCTAATATTGGATGTTCTGCAATTATGGGAAACTGTGTTCTAAGAATAATAGAAACGGTCAATTTCTGACAGAAACAGATACAGAAACTGGACATGCTCTTGAGGAGGATCTATTCAATTCACACAATAGGGTACCATCCTGCGAATTCATCCATCTTCGGCATTGAATAAACACTGCGATGTCCTACAATAGGCAGAGCTCCCTGCAGAAGAAGAAAGCATTACCCTTCTCACTGATGAGGTTATGAGAATAACTTCCATAGTCAGCTAAGAACTTGACAATAGACGCAACTGCCATATCGCCATCATAAGACACAGAAGTTTTATTTTCTGCTGGAAACAACACCAGAGCTGGGTAAAGTTCTCTCTGCAAATCACAAATCACAAAAGTGAGTCTTGTTGTCATTGAACATTTGCAGATCATATTGATAGCTTCTTAGCAATACAAAGCTGTCTAAGTCAACATATTGAACCTAAAAAGACTGCCAGCAACAAAATGAGAGGAATCATCCATGCATGTAAGCAAATTTTTTGAAGAATTCCAAATTTGCATCTTGCCAATTTGCTCCTTAGATTGGGTGCCTCTTTCCAAAGGAAACAGATCATAGAGTAATATAATTCGCTTCAGAATGCACAAGCTTTGCTCTAGGTCTTTTGGGACCACTAATCTATTGCCTTTGCAAATTGATCAAGGTAAACTCATGCTTTTCTAGATGCAGATATCATATCTAATTTGATAAAAACTTGTTATTTCCAAATTATGCACAAAGCTTTTTGAAAGATCACAATGCAACCCTATGCTTTCGCTAACATACACGGACAACCCTCTAATTACACCTAGCCCTTCCCAAAGGTATTGATTGCCAGCTTTGGCTTTCTGAATCCAGAATTGGACTGGATGCATGATGGCATGGGATATTGCCCATGTAATTAGCATTTAGCCAATACATCTTTCATCACAAAAAAAAGGTACAAAAGTTTAATGCACTAAGATGGTTGATATAACATGCAAAAATATAGAAAATGGCTGTTGAGATTCTTTAGGGGTCATTTATGGATTGTTGAGTATCAAATATGGCTCCATCAACTTTGGATTACTGACTAAGCTGAACAAAGAGTGTTGTAGTTTAAAGATCAATAAGAAAAGAATGGCCTAACTTCACTCAGCATTGTTTAGTTCAAATTGGCAAATGGCTCCTTCACAGACCTTCCTTTGAGTGAGTAGTTTAAAAAAAAAATTAGGATAGTATCCTCGCAAGAAAATGCTACCAGGTCTTTCGTTTCTTTATCTAATAAAGGAGTCTTTTAGAAACAGTTCACGCATTTTATTATAGATGCCCTGTCCATATGCAGTTTTGCACCCCGTATTACATGCGAACAATTGACAAAATTACAGGAAAATTTCAGAGATGAAGGATTAAGCAAATAATTTCAAAAACCAAGACAAAATCAAGATCATTCATCTAAAAGTAGAGGAAATGAGAAAAAAGCAATGAATGAACTTCAAACAAGACATACCTGGTTCATTGCTTTGAAAATAAGACTGCAGTCATTCATTGTGCAATCCATCAAGTAAACAAGAGGAAGCTTTTGAGCCATACCCTCCATGTTGTCTTCCATATATGAAGCACTTCCTAAATCACGTAAAAGTTATACATTTTTGTCTCTCAAAATATAAACCAAGTAAAAATTTATTTCTGAAAAAGACATGTATTAATAGAGTCTTGTCCTGTCTTATCACTGGAAGAGTTTTACATAGTCCTTCCACAAGGCCCCGATAAGCAGGACCTTAGCTTAACCTATAATGACATCCTAATAATGGTTGATCACCATCTCAGAAAAAAAGAGAGTTAATTGACAGGTTAATATACCTATACATTTTTTTGCCAAGCAATGTAACAGATTTTCAACAACTATACATAAAGTCCATATATTTAGTGGCAAAACCAACCATATACTAACCACAACAAACATGTATGAATGTATGCATGCGTGCACTTCTATGTGTGCATGTGCATGAGTGCAAAGCCAGTGAGCTTCATGAGAAGTTAGTAATATCTGTCCGATAAGTGTACTCTCATAAGTTGAATACCATAATATTTTTTTAGGTGCTATTAGACCCAATGAGTGGTTATAGTAACAGTAAGAGGGCAATGTAAGTGTTATTCTTGTCAAAATAGAATTGCACCATAACGGCTCTTAAGTTGTTTGGTTTAGGTAATATAATAGTTATATTAAGTTAACAAAAGGAAATAGCAAAGAAATGGGAATAAGATGTCCAAAAAGCCCTATCGCTTTCTCTAACGATCTGCCAATTATAATTATGTCAATTTTGAGGTTAGACAAGCCAAAAACTTGAATCCTTGTCCATATCTGCTACTCATATCCCAATTCCTGGTAATATAGGAAAAAGTCGTAAGGGAAACGTGATAACCACATTTAGAATTCAATTCAAATGTGAATCTCATAAGAAGTCATGGTATATGTTGATCGAGGTGCCTGAAGAAAGGGGTGGAAGGAAACTCTCTCCAACCATGCCACTGCTTGATAAGTTACAAATTATGGACATTATTCACATGCAAACTTAACCAAAAATTACATGTGGGTGGTGTCCATGCTTGTAACCCATCACTCAGAGGCATGGTTGGAGGGCGTTTCCTCCAACAAGGTTGAAGGAAAACATAGCCTCCGAAGGAAATATTTAACATTATATTGTAACACAAACTATTTCCAATATTAAGTTTGCCAACAGATCCCTGATATTCATGACTTAACCAGAGGTTACTACACTTGTATTATGGCGCTTGAACAGATCTGGAGGGGCCACTCTAAAGACATGGATTAGCTCAGGTCTACCCTCAAACTTACACCGATTATGATCAACAATCAACTCAGTAGCACTTGAATGTCCAAACTTCCACTTAAAACACCAAAATGCTTTTAATTGGGTAGCTCATGGCATGTCATTGCAAGATGAAAGAGATGCAGAAGAAAAAGGAAATGAAGTTTGCCTAGTGAAAGGAAGACAGTAGATACTCACCAATGCTGAACTGTGTTTGAGCATTTTGAAATCCACGAGACAGAATGTTCATATAACTCCTCAAAGCTCGATGTACTTCACGAACAACTAGTTCCATTCTCTGGCAAAATCCACACCAGCCATTGCTAAACAGGACCAACATATCCTTCTGCCTAGCAGGTGCAACATTACCAGTCTCAGAGTGATTAAAACCAAAAACCAGCTCAACAAAAGTTTTAACCGCTATCCGTGGTATAGAATCAGCCTCATGAAAATCCAAATTTACGAAGGGGGGGCGAGCAGCATCCCGAGGCATCGTTATCAGAGACTCGAAATGCTGATACGGGAGAAGACTACCATTCAAATACCCATCTAGGAAGTTAGCCAGTGGAGTGTAGCTAAAATGCATCTGATCTGGGAACAGATAGTGGCATTGCAAAATCGGATCGATTATCACCAAGGATGGAACCTTCAACCCTCCAGTCAAGGCCTTCAGCAGCCGGTAATTACCATCCAAAAAGTAAAATGAACCTTCCAAGCCTCGTGACTGCAGCTGTCCCCTTATTTTATCTACCTTTGATAAATGTATTTCATCCACCCTGATATCTTCAAGATTATCAAGTTCAGTATTGGTAAAAATGTGCTCACTCTCAGCGGATGTTAAATCATCGCTCAAATTAGCAGTGTCTATCTTCTCTTCATCATAACGCAAAGGTTCTGAACCAGTGGGAATCATATTTTCCCCAAGTCCTGCAGCTGATGTGCTCATAACATTTATTACTTTCTCCTTGTCCCGATCAATCTGACTTACCAGGTCTTCCTTGGAAAGTTCAACTGAAGCCTGGTTAGGCTGAATTTCTGTCTGAGACGACAATGGATTTGATATTTTAATCTCAAAATCATCAGACAGAAGTTGGAAGCCTGCCTTCTTGGCGAGTGAGCTCAACCTGGCTCCCTTGTTTCTCTGAAGAAGATTTTCCAAAACTTCATGCAAAGAACTTCCTTGCACATCAGTAGTGATCTTATCTAAAGTTGCATGCTTTTCGTCATTCACTATCATGATAGACACCTTATCCCCTAAGTTTACACTCTGAGATGATTGGTATAGTTTTAACTTAGGATGCCTAGATGTACTTTCCGGTGCTTTAGGCTGCCTACTCATGCTTCTTGATGACAGATGTGAATGGGCCAAAAATTTTCCAGGCTCTTCTTTATTCTTTTCACGCATGTGAGCGGGAATATGGTACTGCAGCACCAGTTTTCTAAAAGCATCGAATGCTTCCTTACTCTTAATTCTCGTTTCTGATGAGTCCGATGACCTATCCACAAAAAGAAGTATCGATGGCTTATTTGCTGGTAAAGCAGGCTCTAAGTTACGCTTGTTATCTTCCAACTACAAGATATAAAAATGGTATTTAGGTCAATAAAAAATGGAAACATGCTGCCACTAAACTAAAACACAAATGCACAATGCCCAGAGAGTCTTCTAGGCCTAGAAATATTAAAAGCCATAACAAGTATCTGGAGCTTCCATAACTTGTATATCTGTAGCAGAAAGAACTTTCTGTTTTTGCAGAATATTCAAGTTAAATGGTTGTTTCAGAAATGAAGCTGACGTAGTAGATATAGAGGAAATTAAAGACTCAGCCAAGATTAGGGTAAGGTAGTTGTTGGTCCTAGAACAAAATTTCCTCTTCTTAAAAATGAGCATTACAGTCAAAGTTGACCTAAACTAGTGAGTGATTCCACTTAAAAATACAGACTAGCTCAACCTGGCCGCAGTCATAGGGTTCATGATACATAATCTCTCCTGAGAATGCATTTCAACACGCTCTAAGAGTCTCCAATTAGCATGACTGGAATCTATTATTACCTCTCTACAACAAAGATGTGACTACTCTAATGCTCAGAACTGCAACTCACCACTCAGCTCTATCTCTGAGCCCAGGAAAATTTCATATGACTATACATTCTATTCATCTGGAATTTTTTCTTCTCGATAAACTTGGTCTAAGTCATCAGGAGTGCCCGAGTCAGTATACATATACATATACATATCAAGGACCTTAAACATTCAGCTTACCGAAGCAACAAGTGGTACAGAATTTATAGAAATCAAGGATGACATCTTAATGGAAGACTCACTTCAGCAATTGCCGGATCTTCTATCTGCAGAAACCTCTCGAAGTCGTCCTCTTTCTCGAGATACTTTGAGCAACTGGGACATCCAGCATAATGTATCATTGCTGACCATGAATTAATTTCTCCAACCCCCAATGACAAAAGTAATGATCTATTTGTAATCAGACCAAATCTATGTCTCTCAGGTGGCAGTAAAAACTCTCTTGCAGCTGTCATGAACTTTGAGAAGAAAGATTCAAATTGTTGAAACTCTCCGAAATTACATGAGACTCCAGCCCCGTGCCTCTCGTCCTCAGCGCTGTCCGTAGTATAATTATCATTGACCGAGCTTAATTCCCCAAATGAAGGGATCCCATAGAATCCATTTTGGATCCCACATTGTGCGCCACCATTTTCCAAACTCTGCCCCAAAAAATATGCAGGGATCATTAGACAAACTCGTTGATTTGTTTTTCACAAAGAAAAATCATACTAAGTGCAAGTAAAGTACCAGCCACCTTCTGCTTCTTGTTTCCAATAAATGTTGACATTCTGTCCGTCTTTTCATGGTAATTGGCTTCAACAATATCCCCTGAAAAAGTTCAGTTCTATTGGCCTTTAGCAACATTTCGTAACAATGTATCATATGAGTTCGTGGACAAAAAATCAATGTCCCCACAAGCCTGATATGAATTTTTAAAATCAACTTATATAAGTGGCTAAAAAGAAGGGTTGAGCCCACATCTTAACCTCTAACTTAGTGTTTTTGCAATGTCTCTTTATCTTTTTTGGCGTAATCAAGTCCTTCCGACAACTAACATGTCAAGTTGGTGACGTGGCAATTGACAAGTGGTGAACATAGTACGAAGAGGAGAGAGAAAGAGTACCAGGCATTCAACCACGTCAATATTTGCTACATTAGAATTTGAAGAGTCAAGCAACAAGTGGTGACGGAAGGACTTGATCGCACAAATTCAGCATTAAATGTAATGAATGGCAACAGAAGGACTCCATACCACTACAGAAATAATTGGATACGAAATTGAAAAGGCACTACAAGTTAGGGGACAAAAAGGGAACTTAACCACGTAAAAAGAACGACAAAATGTCTTATAAATTTGTGATTAGATAGCACCAAAAAGAATAATGGAAGAGGCTATCCTCAGCATATTAGGATGAGTGCATGCCATTGCCAAACTTCCTTTGCCTCTAGGGCCAAAGCATACAGCGACTGGTAAAATACAAAGTAGTAGACTCAAATTATGTTGGGCAAATATAGCACAAACAGAATCATTAAGTATTATCTGAGTAATATTGACTATTCAACAGTACCTTAATAAGGCGATCAGCATGTTCAGTCAAAACCAGGAAATCTGTCTATTTAATACAACAACACTTCGTTTAGCATTGCTAGCAAAGATAAACATACCCTGTGAACCATAGCCATGTTCAGTACCATTCTTCCTTGCCCTAATCAGCAATTCTGGAGCCCATCCACAAAATTCCAGAAGAAGTAAAGCTCTGTCTGTCGATTCAAGGAAGCTTTTCAAGTCTTGTTCAAATTTGATAAGTTCGAGGGGAAGATTTTCAGGAGGAACTGTCAAATAAGGATGAAGTGACGACAATATATTCTGTGCCCGAAGTCTTCCGCGATACTTGTAAGATGTAGAATGGTGATAATACATAATGGTGGTTTCCTGTTCCTGGGAAGCACCTATAGCATCCGCCAGCATCTTTTCCACATTTTTATACATAAACATCAGCCTCAAGGAGCTGAGTTCTTCTTTCCTTTTATGGAGCGAATGAGCAATCTCTTTCATGAGGGATCGAGACTCACCAGACCCTACATGTGAAAAGCTGAGATGAAAGATCTACAAAGAGGCTTTGTTGTAGTGGGGCCTATTTTTACCCCCACAACCCAACTTATTTCAACTCTTTAATTGAGGCCAACATGGCCATGTGTATATAATATGACAAGTGACTGTCACGGGTGTGGTGACTCACTATCATACCAAGCATGTCATGTTGACGTTTTATGAAATCATCTTGGACACCAACACATCTTCATAAAACTTTTAAGCACAAAATAGACTTAATTTTCAAGTGAAAGCGACAAAAAAGGTCAAAGACAATGTGCATCAACACCCAATGGTAATGCATCGAGGCCATTTCTGTCCACCGCCCTTCTTATGGAACTATACACGGACGTCACCGCTCATACAGCTCATTCAGTCCACGAATTGTTAGTACTCTTTTTTGCACTTCCGGATGTTCGCCTCAACCGATAGCATCCACAACTAGCATGTTTACATTTCAAGACTAAATGTTCAAAATCGAGATATCGATCATATCAGACACATACACCAATCACCATGCCCCTATAACTAGTCAGAATGACAAAGCCAAAGAGTTCGACACGAAGCTCTTTATTCTACGACATGGGTATTGCAAGGATGTTTGCCACATGAACCCCTGCAATACAATACAAATTAACGAAACGAAACTTGAACTGACTTAAAACGAAATAGCCAACCAGGGACAAAACTTGCACCGCACCAATATCGACGAACGCGCGAAACTAAGCTGCTGAAAAACTCAACAAGGAAAGGGTATTGAGAAAATCCAACAATTAAGCTGCATCATTAGACTCTCCGACATAGAAAGCGTCAATCACAAAGTAAGCTAACGCAGAGAGCGCCATGTGAGGTTCGAACCGAGCTCCGGAAACACTCGAGCTCGGTCGAACGAAGGACTCGGCACGCCAGTGATAGGCCCTTAGGCGATGTCCGGTCACAGGGAACTTACAAGGAAGAGTGACGAGGAGGAGGATGTGAGGGTGGTGCCTGATCTGAGAAGAGAAGTTCTGCTTGGTGACGAGCTTCCACTCGGGGAAGCCGCCGGGCTCGGGATCGGGGGTCGCCGGCGACGCGGGGGTTGGGATAGAAGCGAGGGCCGACAGGAGCAGCAGGAGCAGCGGCTTCATCTGAACTCTTCGGTAATGCGCGATCGGCGACGCGAAGTGCGATGAGGTCTCTTCGAAGCTCGAGAGGCTTTGAATTTGCCTCCTCTGGTTCGCTCTGGGGTTTTTGGCCGTCGCGAGCCCGCGGAGGAAGAGGAAGAGGCTCCGGCTGCGATCCACCGGCGGTCACCGAACTTTTCGCGTCCTTTGCGATTGGGATATTCATACAAATAATTCCTCAACCGTCAGCCAATTAACAATAACATCTTTGAACACGTAATATTATCCAAAATTTTTAATTTATTTAATGTAATTTTTAAATAATTATTGTCGATATTATCCTTAAAATTGAACATTTTCATACATTCGAATATTAAATTGTACATTTGATCAAAAGATTTATGATTAAATTAGTAAATTTTCAAAATCTAGAATTAAATCAATACAAATGAAGTGTTTTTTAGGACTAAATCGGCAAGTTATCAAAAATTTTAGAATTAAATTGATATAATCAAAATATTTGAGATTGAATTTATCACTGTATAATATGTTTAGAAATTTTTGAACAATTTTCCCTCGATAAAAAATCCACTTCAATCCCAAAAAGCAAAACAAATGTGAGGGGGCTTGATGTCGCGCTTATTTTTCAATTTTGTCAAGCAAATATGTCCTTGAGTCGAGGCAACTTGTTTCAATAAAAAAAGTCAACTTGTACACATATAATCCCAATAACACTAAAAAGTAGTTTCGGGACTCAATAACAATATAATGGTCTTTTTGTTTCGCGACAAATGTATTATTTCTAGAAAATATTTTTCAAAAAAAAACTTCATTTTTCAGTATTTAGCTAAAGTCAAAAAAGATCTGGAAAGTATTTTCTGTCATTCGGTAAGGAAAATCATATGGAAATAATTATAAAAAAATTCATATTTTTAATTGTTTTTATACATTTTTTATTTTCTTTTTTTTTTGTCTTTTTGTTTCTTCCTTGGCCAATAGCCAGCCACGGCAACAAGGTTGGCGATCAGCCACAGGTGAGCTGAAGCCTCGCTCGCTAGACATTGTGAGCTCACAGGGGTGATTGCCCAAGGAAGAAGCAAAAAGAAAAAAGACAGTAAAGAAAGAATATAAAAGAAATAATTAAAAGTTTGATATTTTTTAAAAAACTATTTTTATAAAAACAAATTTCATTAACCAAGGACCCAAGCCTATGGGTCAGGACAAGAGCTTGTGCGTCGAGGACCTAAGCATGGCCTCAAAGAGCATTGGGTGCACTAGGGATTTAGGCTCTGCCTCAATGGATTTGGGCATGGGTGACGAGGGATTGGCCGCTGTCGACCTGGTCCTAAATGATGGAACCTCGAAACCAACTTTGAGGTTCTCGTGTCCAATTATAGAATTTTTTATTCAAGTATCATAAAACGTTATCCGATTCTCCTTACCAAAAAAAAAAACGTTATTCGATTCTTTTAAAGAGGAAATCATTTTCCCAAATTTAAGTTTTGGTGGGAAAGTTTTTTCCATTAAATTTGAAAATATTTTCCGTTGACTCATTTTCCTAAACGAATCAAATACAGGAAAATTAGAAAAATATTTTCCCGAAAAATGCTTTTCGTGAAATAAACAGACCCCTAAAAATGTAATTCGGGAAGTTAACTTTGGAAATGGAGTTTAACATGCTCGTTCAATTGATCGGCAATCTCATCAACATCTTATCATCAGATATTCACCGTTCAGAGTAAATTTTTAAAAAATATTTTTAATTTGAAATTGTTCGTGGTATTAACCCTTTAGATAATCGCAGAAGGAATCAAACGTAAAATCACTTTACAAAGGTTAATTAAGTAAAGGAAAGGAAAGGGGAGTGAATATATCCATCCCCAGAGCTTGAGGAAGAGAGAGAGAGAGGGATTTCGTTGCGGGGTTAGGGTTTGGGTGGGGAATATGTTCCCACGATAAAAAACGTAGCGTGCAGTTGCGAGCCAAAAAACCGGAGGCAAAAAATGAATGAGCTTCCTCTGTAGACGACGAAGCCCCACAGCCACAGCCACCGCCACCGTCGCTCCAAGGCTCCTCGCCTCCCTCTCCCCCTCGAATCTCGCCGCCACCTTCTCCGCCCTTCCCGCCTCTCCTCCGCCTCCGTCTCCGATCGTCTTCCGGTTCCACTGCTCCTCGCCGCCGGCGCGAGACTTGCTCCCCGATCGGACGACGACGCCGCCGCGGGGTGCCGCCGCCGTCGCCATGCCGCAAGTGGAGGAGCAGTGGCCCGCGAACCGGGTGCGGGACACCTTCATCAAGTTCTTCGAGGGGAAGAGGCACGTCAACTGGCCGTCCAGCCCGGTCGTGCCCGTCAATGACCCTACCCTGCTCTTCGCCAATGCAGGTGCTGCGTTTTACGGAGATTGGACTCGATCGGTGTTTCTTTTGTTGCTTTATTTGGTGAAGATTCTTGTTACTTCCCCGAATTTCTCGGAGCAATTTTGCTTTTTGCTTGCGTATGATCAGGAGATATTGTTGTATCTCTGGTTTAATTTATCGCATTCCGCTCAGCGTGATGGTGTCGTAGGACCAACCAATCACATGTTTTCCTTGAGCGTGTAGATACTGGGAAAAAAAGGGCATTTCAGGATTTGGGTCTGCATTTTGTGCTTTTGACAGGAATGAACCAGTTCAAGCCGATATTCTTGGGGACAGTTGATCCGAACAATCCCTTGAGCAAACTGTCACGTGCTTGCGACACCCAGAAGTGCATTCGTGCTGGTGGGAAGCACAACGATCTCGATGATGTAGGAAAGGACACTTACCATCACACCTTCTTTGAGATGCTTGGCAACTGGTCATTTGGTGACTACTTCAAGAAAGAGGCTATCGAGTGGGCCTGGGAACTTCTCACCGTGGCAAGTGCTTTGACAATAGCTACATTTTTTGTTTTTACTTATTATTTTCTTGTACAGGCGTGCATATTAATACAATGTTGACAATCTTGTAGCAAGTGCTTTTTTTTGTTATTTTTAGGATACAAACTGTTTCAGCCCTTATAGTCGGGGAACTCCTTTTGCTTTAGACCAAGTTCCAGTTTTACAAGACTAAGATTTAATATTAGCTGAGCTCCTTCTACCATAGTCATTTAATGATTGAAGTCTCTTAATTTAAATGAAACCATTTGGAAATGATGTATTCATTTGTATAATGCGTTTGCTCATCCGTTTTCCACCTGTGGTCTCACAGGTTTACAAGCTGCCAAAAGATCGAATCTATGCCACCTATTTTGGTGGTGATGAGAAAGCTGGTCTTGCTCCTGATAATGAAGCTAGAGAAATATGGCTTAAATTTTTACCTCCTGGGCGTGTCTTACCTTTTGGTTGTAAGGTTTGTCCTCTCTGAGATCTAAAACTGTGGTTTCATTCTTCCCTGTTATGCCCGATTCCCCCCGTGGGCTTGTTTGTGCGGTTATCATGATTTTACATATCTGTCTGCATGGAGGAGTGTTTTTGACCTCTATATGCATGCATATGGTGGCATGAACTGATATCTATTGACGGAAGTTGCATGTTCAAGCTGATGATCCTTGTTATATGTTTCACTAGTTGAACGTTCTTGTGCTTTTTCCTTGATAGACTGCAGCTCCAATGACATAAAATAAAAAAATTAGCAGATATTCTCGTATACTTGCTTTTATCATGTGCAGCCAACTATTTTGATTGATTTTTGAAGGAGATACAGCTGTCAATTTTACATACTATTCCATCTATGTTCGATTTGGTGCTCATCCTGTTATTCTTCTTACGGCTTCAATAGGACAACTTTTGGGAGATGGGTGATACAGGACCTTGTGGGCCTTGCACCGAGATACATTTTGATAGAATTGGTAATCGTGACGCTTCTTCCTTGGTTAACTATGATGATCCTACTTGCATCGAGATATGGAACCTTGTCTTCATTCAGGTACGGGTTCCAATAAAACCTCTCATTGTTCTAATGCATCATGATTTCTGGAGTAGGATGACTGTGACTTGGAATCAGTGCTTTGAACATCAATGATAATGCTACTGCCATTACACATTGTGCTTATTGTCTCATGTATATTTGTTGATGTCTTGGCATTATTCTCTGTTTCTTTCTGCTTATGTGTTACTCTATTATAGTTTAATCGGGAAAGCGATGGCTCCTTGAAACCTCTGCCTGCTAAGCATGTTGATACTGGTATGGGGTTTGAGAGACTGACCTCGGTGCTTCAGAACAAGATGAGCAATTACGACACTGATGTATTCATGCCTATCTTCGATTCTATCCAACAGGTATACAACTTCTCAACTATTTTTTTTATTAAATGGGATTTGATGGCATCTGTTAGTTATTGGTTGTTCTCTCAGTAGTCATTATCTATGTGTATATCGCAAGGTGTTAAAAATAACTTAATAAGTTCATTTTTATTTGGAAAAAGGTTCATCATTTTTTTTACTTTTTTTTTGCAATATGATAGTGTTATTCATCAGTTAAGTACCAGATTTCAAATTCCGACTTGAGTACATTGCCTATATACTATACTCTTACTTGGGATTTTAAAGAACCACTACTCTTTTCCTTTTCTACCCTTAATTGCAAAAGCATGCATTTAATGGTTCTCTGCCCTTTCCTGGTGAAAAGATCTGTTTCAGCTTCCAGCTTTCTGACCTTGAGGATGAAACTTTTGATGGCTGTATTATTGCTCAACTCAATTTTCATTGAGTATATATGCTCTTCCAACTTTTGTATAGGCGACTGGAGCTCGACCATACTCTGGAAAAGTTGGAGCAGAGGATGTTGACAAAGTTGACATGGCTTATCGGGTTGTTGCTGATCACATTAGAACTTTATCATTTGCCATAGCTGATGGTTCTTGTCCAGGTTGACTGCCACTGCTTAGTCTGATTTTTGGGCATATTTCATTACGCCTTTACCTAATTCTCTCAGCGTCTTTTTTCAGATAACATTAGTGTGTCCTAAGTCTAAAAACTCTTAATGTTGCCTCTCATAAACAATCTAGCAATTCATACTGTTTTATGCAGGCAATGAAGGTCGTGAGTATGTTCTTAGGCGTATTCTACGTCGAGCTGTTCGTTATGGAAGTGAGGTTTTGAAAGCTGAGGAAGGATTTTTCAATGGGTAGGAAATGATAGCGTTTTAGACAAATTTTGCAGTTACAAGTATCCGTCTCCTCCATTTTTAAAATATGAATGACCTCTTTTAAGTTGTCCGGGTATTTGATGATGCGTTGCACTTTCAGCTCTTGGTTTTTGTAGTTTGCAAATTCTAAGTCGCCATGCTTTGGTTGTGAATGATGGCAAATCAGTCTTGTGAGCATTGTGGTGAAAGTAATGGGCGATGTTTTTCCTGAGCTGAAGCAACATGAATTGCGTATACGAGAGGTAATTGCAGATGAGGAAGCTAGTTTTGGGAAGACTTTGCTCAAGGTTAGTGAATATTAACCTTAAAAAAAAAAAGGCTCCAGTTCTTAGTACACCCTTTCTCACCATTTATTGTTCTGTCGGATCTCTGGAAGTTCTTTTGCTCAATAAAAGTCATTCAGTTATACAGATCTTCCCCAGTTTTGACAGTACTTTAAATAAACTTTGCTTCCCAAATTCCTTATTGTTCCCAAGTAAACTGAGCTTATTTTCACATCTTCTACTCAATTGAGAATAAAAGTAGTCCCCACTTTCTGCTGTATGTTCTGCAATAGGAAAATTCAGCCTTTTCCTATGATGTTGATTATAAAGATACTTCTATGTGGTTGGGACATTGTAAGACATTCTCTTTCGCCCGCCTGAAATAAAAACCTTTTATCAAGTTCCTGCTAGTTTGGATGTGATCATCTCTGCAAAGCCTCTTAGGCCTGACCCATTCCATCCAAAGACTCTCCCATGAAATTTTTATCAAGAAAGCTTTCCAGGGGTGTTGTTTCACGTGCCTATTCTGCACTAATCATTTGCTTACTTCAACTGTTTAAATTTTGTAGTCAATGGCCATGCATGTATGATTTTTTATTTAGATATTCTAATATATTGATTTGTTCTTATTTACCATTAGGGAATAGAGAAATTTAAGAAGGCTGCTCAGGATGTCCAGGGAACGATATTGAGTGGACAGGTACTTTTTAATTGTATCGGTAGTTGATAGTTGTATCAATGCCTTTTCTCTTCGAGAACATATTTCTGAAGTTCTTCACTCGCTGAATCTTACTCATAGTTCTTACTTTGTCATGCTCAATTGTCTAGATATGTTTCTCATATGAAACCATTTAGACTTGTTGTTTTGAAGGCATTGGGATATACTGATGTTAATCTGTCGTGGTTGCTTTCTCTCTCTGTCCTCTATCCGTTTGCCCTTCTTCCTGCCATGTATCACTTATTCTAATCTGTGGTTCTCTTCCTTTGTATATGACACTAAATTAAAGAGTTTCTGTTTGTCTGTATAAAATGTTGAATTGATAATTCTGAACCAAATTATGTTCACTTTTATTCATCAATTTTT
This sequence comes from Syzygium jambos, assembly GCA_031216235.1. Lineage (NCBI taxonomy): Eukaryota > Viridiplantae > Streptophyta > Magnoliopsida > Myrtales > Myrtaceae > Syzygium > Syzygium jambos. The sequence continues at coordinate 8,393,145 of CM062229.1, read as the reverse complement.
ACAGGATGCTTTTGTCCTGTGGGACACATATGGATTCCCGCTAGATCTGACTCAGGTATTGAAAATTAACATTTTCTGTATGCTCGAACTTGTAGTTTCTGGTTGTTTTGTACCCTGACCTACTGTACTTAATCCAGCTTATGGCTGAAGAAAGAGGCTTGCTAGTTGATGTAGAGGGTTTCAACAGTGCAATGGATGAGGCAAGAGAGAGATCTAGAAGTGCCCAAAATAAGGTAGTGTCTGCTTGCGCTTCGTTTCATTGCCCGTAATGGTCTTAAGTCTTCCAAAGTGATTGGCGATAGAGTGAAAAATAATAGAGTTTTGTTAAGGCGGTGTATCCACCTTGTTTTTTGGAGGGGAGTGGGGAGGGGAGGGTTTGCTTTCTCAATTTCTGGTTGACGTTGAATTTCTTTGAAGGTTCAGGAAATGAGTTGAACTTTTAACTATTTGTTAGTGCTAAATAATTTTTGACTATATCTTACAGCAAGCTGGTGGTGCTATTGTCTTGGATGCTGAAGCAACCTCTACATTGTCCAAGAAAGGAGTTGCTAAAACTGATGATTCCTTCAAATTTATTTGGTTCCAGGTTAGTTACATTTATTTCAGGGTGGGATATATCATATTCCTAATAGTTTTATTTTTGTATAAAATAAGCCATATAGTAGAAGTGATTTTGTTTTGGCTTTATGATCTGTTCTGTTTTATTTTTTTCCTTTTCTTTTGCCAAACTCTAAAGTAGTTGCTGCTAACCGAAGCAAATTTTCTCTCTTTTGAGAGTTTTTTATTACTCACTGGTTCTGAACTTACCAGTGTTTTTGAAGTGTGAAATGTTTTATGAAGTAGAGAAGCTAGTCTTATTTACTAGTTTATCTGTCTCTCTGATTGTCTTTTGAATATTAAGATAAATGCAGCTTCTATCATCTCTCTCTTTGGTGTAATTCTTGAGCATTTGCATAGACTAATCTAAGTTTTTACCTTTTTTGTTACATTTCGCTGGATAGAAAACATTTTATCTATCTATCTATCTATCTATGTATAACTTGGGATAAGGAACTGGAACTCTAATGTTTTTCTTTTGGTTTTTGATTGTCCATATCAGGACCACAAGAGTGTGATTAAAGCCATCTATTCTGGTGAATTCCTGGAAGGTGCAGTTGCTGGCGAAGAAGTGGGCTTAGTTCTTGATAGCACTAGTTTCTATGCTGAACAAGGTGGTCAGGTATTGTTTTGCTCGCATGATCAATTATTTTCTTGCCTAGATCTAATTGGAGACTCTTTCCCAATTGTTGCATGGTTTATTTTGAATGATACGATTGACCAGTGTGCATGCTTGTATTGCAGCAAGTACGACTTTTAAAATAGGATGGCTCTTAGAAATAAGCTTGTGCCTTTGTGGTGAAAATCTGTAACAATCTTGCATGCTCATACCTTTTCATGGATTTAGGGCTGAGAAAACCCATCCTTGTAACATCTTTTTTTTAGCTGCTTGCCTGTATCTAATTCACCTTTTATAGTTTCATTCCTATTTGTAACACACCTTGTGCATTTTACAAAATTGCTGCGTGTTTGTCATGATTTAATCTGCCTTACATAGTTTTATTCATATTTTGTAACAAACCTTCTGCATTTTACTAAATCATTGCCTGTAGATTTATGATACCGGATTGCTTGATGGGCCTTTCGGCACATTCCAAGTTTGTAATGTTCAACTTTTTGGAGGTTTTGTTCTTCACATCGGTTCCCTATTGGGGGAGAGGGGAAAGTTGAATGTTGGTGATGAAGTCATTTGTAAGGTACATCCACAATAAATTAGTTACTACTTGGTAATTTTCCTATGTCACACTTCATCTGGTTTGCTTATTGCTTTTATACATTGGGCAGGTGGACTATGAACGGCGTCAACTTATAGCCCCAAACCATACCTGTACACACATGTTGAATTTTGCACTCAGGGTATGCTTAATTGCTAAGTGGAGTGGAGCTAGTGAATTCCATTTGATTAATTTTCAAGTTTAGATACAAACTTATTTGTATTTCCTCTACTTCTATATTTGAGTATCTGATGTTTGTCCTCTCATTGTGAATTCAGGAAGTGCTTGGTACTCATGTTGACCAGAAAGGATCAATCGTTCTGCCCGAAAAATTGAGATTTGACTTTTCTCATGGTAAGATATTGTTGATAGGAGGGAACTAAACAGGAGAGTTTTAGATAATACAGAGATTCATATTGTAAAAATTAGTGGCTCTTGGCTTTTGACTTTGAAATTTTGGTATGTAGAGAGATCCAGTCTGACGTAATGCCATTCTAGACATACTAGACTCCTCCCGTTCTTGATTTTGTAAATGGTTTGCCATTCCTTTGGTGCGTTTTTAATGAATTACCTCACTATTACAAAAAAGATTGTTGGTTGGGGAGCTACGTGTATTAATTTTTTTTTTATTTAAACTTGAACAGGTAAGCCCGTGGATCCTGAAGTTTTAAGAAGAATAGAGTCAATTGTCAATGAGCAAATAAAAGCTGAATTAGATGTATATGCAAAAGAGACACCACTTCCCAAGGCCAAAGGTATCAACGGTTTGCGAGCTGTTTTTGGGGAGGTAGTTACATAAGCTTTTTTTTCTCTTTTAATTTTCTCCATTTTGTATTTTTCTAGATCACAGTTCATTAATTTCTGCTCTTGGTTCCAGATCTACCCTGATCCAGTTAGGGTTGTGTCTATTGGACGAAAAGTCGAAGAACTTTTAGCTGATCCAGATAATGAAGAATGGCAATCGATTTCAGCAGAACTTTGTGGAGGTAATTTTGTCATGTGTCTTGTTGCTTAGCGTCAAGTTCTGGATCCAGATTTATGTATATGAATTGACTTTTTCATTTTATGTCTATAGGTACTCATGTATCAAATACACGGGAAGCTAAGGCATTCGCTCTTTTGTCTGAGGAGGGAATTGCTAAAGGAATCAGAAGAGTAACTGCTGTTACTGCTGATTGTGCTTTTAAGGCAATCGAGTTGGCAGACTCGCTTGAACTGGAAGTAACCGATGCATACAGAAGCGAGGGAAACTTGCTGGAAAAGGTTGTTGTAGAAGCATTACGTACATTAGGCATTTGTTGAAGCAATTCTCATCCGAAAATTCTGTTCTTTTTATTATTCTCTGCTAAGCATGTCTGGCCAATTATTCATGTGCTTCACTTGTTAAGTATGAGAATTGTGGTGCAGTCTTCATATATATTGTATTCTGGTTGCTTGTTTTGTATTATCATTTCAATTACTGTCTGTGTGATTAGTTCTTTGTCCGCATCCAGTTTGTAATGATGCAACTTTCATGCTTTGTAGATAGCTAGTAATTAACCAATCTCTCATTTTTCTTTCTTTTAGGCCAAATTCTGCTTACCTCTCGTGCTTTTCTGGGCATTAACTTATGTTTGAGTAACGCCATAAAGATCACATCACTGAATTTCCATCTAGGGCAGTCCTCTCCTGCGGAACAAACAACAGGATTAGATTGATGTTATTAATATTGAGCAGATATGAGATATAACCATAACTAAGTTGTTTAAATCAGGCTTTCTTAAGTTCCCATTGTAGAGGTAAATTAGTGCACCTATCTCAGAACGTTTAATTTTTCATCCTGCATTGTATATTGTGTCTATCTATTTTCTTGGCCATACAGATGTCATTTATATCATGTGTTTAAAATGGTGGAATCAGTAAGTTGGAATTTGTTTTCCATGTCAAAGGATGTTTTTGTAGCCTGAAACTCCTTTTCCTTGCCATCTCATCTGTACTTATCATATTTGTGAAGAATCTGTAGATGCTTTTACTGATTGATTAAAGCTTCTCGTCCTTGTAGAAAGTAGCTTCCTTGAAGAGTCGTGTGGATTCGGCACCTATACCTGCAGCTAGAAAAGCTGACATCAGGACCAAGATTGCTGCTCTTCAGGTAGAATCTGGCCACTTTTTATCGGTCTATTTATACGGTCCATTCCATCGGTTCAAACTTTTTTTTCCATCTTTTGCAGTTCTTTTTGTGAAAAATTAAAAGAATAGTAGATTTGTAAAAGGGATTGACTATGTTCGTGTTGAATTTGACTTTGGATACCATGTCTAATTCGTTGATTTTTGCGTTGTGAGATCTTAGTTCATTTGGAACTTACATTTGATCTTGTTTTTCCTTTTGGCAAACATTTCAAGGGCAGTATCAAGTACTTTTGTTTTTGAATAGGTAATGTATCTTTTAAGTACTTTTATTCACGTTTTGTTAATGGCATTCTCTCAGTCCGAAGTGAGGAAGGCACAAAAGAAGATTGCTGAAGCGAATACGAAGAAAGCTGTGGAGGTCTCTTTGGAGACTGCAGAAGCTGCCATCTTGGGTGGGAAGGGATTCTGCATCTCTCGAGTCGATGTTGGTTTGGATGCAGCTGCTGTTCGTGAAGCTGTCGTTAAGGTCCTGGAACAGAAGGTAGCATTTTTTCCCCTGCTGACGTTCAAGTATGCTCGTGTGTTTGCTCCTGCTAAATATGTAATGCCGCTTTAACAAAAAATGAACAGGGGATCTCGACCATGGTTTTCAGTAGAGATGAAACAACAAACAAGGTAGTGGTGTGTGCTGGTGTGCCAGAGAAAGGTGGGAATGCCAAGCAGTTGGAAGTATCGCAATGGTTGGAAGAAGCGTTAGGGCCACTTAATGGCCGATGCGGTAAAGGAAAAGGGGGTCTTGCCACAGGCCAGGTAATGAGCTTTCACATAGGCTTTATTTCAGTTCCTTGATGCTATGCTAGTTGACATGAGAGAGAATCTTCACGGATCCCAAGAAACAAAAGGATGGTATGCTTGGAAAAGAGAATGATGGTTTGCCAGAAACAAATAAAATACAAAAATATTTGATTTTCCTTGAACTTATGTGTGGAAGTAGTGCCTGTAATCATGGGACTGAAGTTAGGAATATTTAGGCGGCTGAAGTTCGCTTCACTTGAGCATTAACTAGAGAAGTGTAATTGCACTGATTGCTTCCAATTATGCAATGCTGGTGCCGAATGATGCATTATCTTCCTCCCCAGAATAATTTGCATTCAATTGTTTTTGGACCCTCTGACCTGATTATTCTGTTGCGAGCTTACCTCTCTATGCTGACTCGTTTGTTAGGGGACGGACGCTTCACATCTAGACGTGGCCATGAATCTGGCGGACTCATTTGCATCGATGAAGTTGAGATGATGGCGGATTTACTCGAGGTCAAGAATCGATGGTTGACAACCCAATTCTTGTACGATTGCTTACTATAAACCATTTGGATGAAAATTAGTGGCGAAGCACTACAGTGGACACATGCTTTATGTGTGATTATAGGGGTTTTCCTGAAAACAAGTTTTTCTTCAATACTCGATAAACTTATGCAATAGATACTGTTTATCCAAATCGCTCTCGTTTACCTCTGATGAAGAACTTGTGCGGGCAGAACATGACTTTACATGGTTCCGACCCGTTGGCAGGAGTGGCATATTAATCAATATTGAAACGTAAAACCGTTGTTGTTTTGTTTTCTCCTAAACCTTGGGAGACATGACTCTCCATGATCAGGATTGGGATTTTAGACTTTGTTTTCTTCGATACCATGTAGACATTTAGTTTACGAAGTATTATCACATGGTAAATATTGCTGAGAAATAAACAGGGAAAAAAAAGAAAGAAGCTAAGAGATCATACGTCGCAGTTATTTATAACCGGTGTTAGAAATCAAAAGAATTGATTGCTCTCTCGTCACGGCCGTAATGGAAAATGCTAAGGGCATGTTTTGTTACTTGCATAAAACCTATGTTGTGGGAGTAACATCCTCATCCCTTTTTCAAGTTCATTTGCCAGCTTTACATCAAATAGCACTCGGACGTAAAAATAAGATAGAAAAGGTGATGTTGTAAAAACTGGACCTAATTTCAAAAGAAAGTACTAACTTTATCTTCAGCGATAATTCTAGCCCGAATAATTTGAAAATTTCACATCACGGGAGCTAATTTTGAGACTCGAGTAAAAATTGATGCTTTTTATTTAGATAAAAAAAAACTCAGGTTGAAATTGTCAATCAAAGTAAAATTTGTGCTTTTTTTTTAATTAGCCCTTAAAAACTTAAAGTAAATAAGACTTCAATTTGACATGGGAAGTACAATTTTTATAGGGTTTCTTAATTTCCTACTATCTATAGTTGTTTACAGATGTAAAGTTCAATTCATACATTCCAATGGAGGGTGTTGCCAAATATAGTAGTTTACAGATTAATTACTATTCAGGCTGCTAATTATCATACCGGGCCACCGGCTTCCCTCCTCTCTCCCCCTCCTTGAATTCCTTTTTTTTTTATTTTCGAATTTCTTCCCTACGCTTTCCAATGGCTCTCAAGTGCCATGCCACGTAAGAGCCAGCATGGCACTTAACGACCAGGTCAGCACTTCAATTGGATTTTTTTTATAGAATGAGAGGATTGGAAAAATTATCTCATGTACCGTTAAAAATAATTAATTAAATAAAAAATACTTTTATTATTAACAATAATTTATGTCTAAATTTTTTTTAATTCGTTCATTTTAGTAAGCAATATATGAGACTATTTTTATGAAAATATTAAGAAACAGATATATTCAGATGTTCCACGTCTCAAGAAACGTGAATTATGCTTAAGAACACATGGTGAGTACAAAGTAACTTCCAATAAGCTGACCATCTATGTGCAGCTGAATGGAAAAATAATATTTATGCGTCTCTCTCATATATGATGTACAGATAACTTGCAACAGAAATCTGTCGTGCTCTGAAAACGAAACCATGCAAAAACGGTCCAACATCAAAAGAAACAAATATTCCACAACAGAAACTCAAGATTCCTGTCACCTAGCCACCTCAAGATTCCTGTCACCTAGCCACCTTATAAATAAATCTCTCCCTTCATCGAGGAGATACTCAGGGTATGACCCTTTTGGCCCTTACAAATCAGGTGTTGCCAACGGCAGATGAGGTTTCGTACCCTGAGAGGTGACGAGGGACAAAATCTTTGGCAGCTTCATATACAAGTAAAAGCAGAGCATGTGAAAGACTGGTGAATAGAATACATACATCCTCGTTGGACATTCCAGGATTTCCTGCCTCTCTTATGGCTATTACTGCCTGAAAATATTCCATCCAGGAGGTTTATACTCGGTGAAACTTCATGGACAGATAAAAATGCTAATGAACACACTGCGGTCCGGTCAACGCATATGCACATGTGTGACATATGAAAAAGAAAAATCAATACTTACAGTAATGTTTCTTAACTTCTCCCAAAAATGCAGATAGGGTCCTGCCAGGACTGCATTAAGAGAAAATAAAAAGAGATGAAGATGTTAATTGGTATAGTAAGTTTGACATTTGACAAGACAAAAGAAATCAATTCGCACACTAGTATAAGGAATATTTTCATATTGCAGGAGTGTATTTTTATGCTGGAAAAATAATGTTCCATCCATTCTTTATTAAAATGTGATACAGGTCGTCTCGTTACACTCATCAAATGAAGATTGCATCTCTTCTTAAGCATTAAAACAAAAGAGTACAGATATAATATACGTGAGAAAATTTGCGCCTATGGTATCGGAACTAGCAATACCTAGGCCACTTTATATGGCATGTCACTCATCAACCTCAGCTTTGATTTCTCTTTGAAGTTCCTCCTTGTACTCGTCGAACGTTCCTGGGAAAAATTTAACGGTTCCGTCTTCGACCACCCAAATTTCACTTCGCTCTTCATCATCACAAACACGTGATATAAGCCTGGAATCATGACTCACGAGGACAACTCCACCAGTAAACTCGTCCAGTGCATCAGCCAGAGCGTCAATACTTTGCATATCTAAATGATTTGTGGGCTCGTCCAGCAGCAATATATGTGGCTTTGACATGGATATCGAAGTGAAGACCACACGAGATTTCTGACCTCCAGATAGTTTTGCAATAGGAGTGAGGTGATTGTGACTGGGAAGACCAAACTTTCCAAGCTTTGCTCGGACAGCCTCCTGCTTGCTAAGACCCTCCTGATCTGGATGAAGACGGAGAAGATACTGAACCGGTGTTTCTTCCATAGTCAGTAGGTCCACAAAGTGCTGCGAGTACCTTCCAATTCTCAACTTCTGACTCCTCCGTACTTCACCCTCAGTTGGAACCAAATCCCCAGCAAGGAGATTCAGTAAAGTAGATTTCCCAGCTCCATTAGGCCCAACAATAGCAACACGAGTCCCCATATCAATACCTACATCGATGTTCGAGAGCCTAAAATCATCTCGACCTGGATAGCTGAAGCTGACCTCAATTAGCTGCAAGAGCGGTGGGGTAAGCTCAGTAGGTTCTGGGAAGTGAAATTCCACACTGTAATCCCTCCATTTCTTCGGTGCCTCTGCTAATGGTTCATCTTCATCAACCTTGCCCTTTGCTTTATTCTTCGATGCTTCCTTGGCTGCAGCGAACTTTGCTCGATCTTTAACTTTTTCCTGCTGAGCACGGTTTCCAGACCTCTTGGCAGCTTTGACCTGCTTCTCATAAATCTCAAATTTCTTGTTCATTTCTTTCCGCCGCTGCTCATACCCACTTTCGAAATCATCAAAGTTGCCACGATAGATTTGGAGCTTCAGGTCATGCAGATGAATGATCTCAGTGCACACAGTGTTGAGAAAATCTCGATCATGTGAGACAACAACCAAAGTCTTCTTCCACCTGCACAAGTATTCCTCTAACCATAGAACAGCCCTAAGGTCAAGATGGTTGGTGGGTTCATCCAGTAACAGAAGAGTTGGTTGCACAAAAAGAGCTCTAGCCAGCGATATTCTCATTCTCCAACCACCACTGAATGATTTGGTCGGACGAGCTTGCATGTCTTTGCTAAATCCCAGCCCAGCTAGAATTTTCGACGCCTGAGCCTCAGCAGCATCTGACCCCAAAATCTGCAATTTCTCATACAACTCAGCCAGTTTCTCCCCAGCATCATCTTCATTACTGTCTTCACCTTCTCCATCAGCACCATCGACAGAAGATATGTTTTGTAATACGGCTACCTCTTGTCTAACCTTGACCAGCTCTTCATTAGCAGATACAACTGCTTCCAAAGCGGACCTATTATCACCAGTTACCTCTTGTTCCACCAAAAGAACATCAATATTCTTAGGGACTGGTATCTTCCTCCAAGCAAGCAGCTTTAACAATGTAGATTTGCCCATACCATTTGGTCCAACCAGACCATACCTCTTCCCGTGAGATATCTTCACTGATGTGTTCTTTAGAAGTTCTTTCCCTCTGGCCGAGACAGAGAAGTTGTCAATAGTAATATCCTTCACATTAGCATCTGCTTCCTCTTCGCCATCAAGAACAGAAGCTCGACTACCGATAACAACAGTAAAGGCATCGTGGTCATCCTTCAGAGCTTCCTGTCTAGCTTGTTCTACAGCATACGCAGCAAGCATGTCCTTCTTTTCTTTCTTCTTCATCTCTTTCTCGCTTACTGATGTTTCAAGGGCCTTTACTTCGGACCTCTGCAGCCGGCTGAGTCGTTTGCTTTCCTCATCAGATGCATATTCTTCTTCCTCATCAGAAGGAGGAAGGTCAAGTCCATCTGTATAAGATGAGAGTTTTGAAGCCGTTTTTGCCTTAGATTTACCAGCATTACTGCTCAAAGAAGACGACGATCCCTTCTTCGGCTTTTCTGGCTTTTGGTCCATGCTGGCTAGCATGGCTGATACCGATAGCTTCTCTCTCTTGCCATCTTTTGCTCCTTCCTTGCTGCCTGCCTTGACCTTCAAGACCGATGCAGATTCCTCGGATTTCTTCTTCCCCATGGCAGCAGTTGCTCCACTTTTAAAAGGGAAAAAGAAGGTTGTCTAAACCTGTAGACATAAAAAAAAGTACTTCAAGTCATCAGGTCCACAAGAACAAAAGGCAGTGTCGCAGATATTATCGCAACTATCCGAAGGTAAACGTGGGTTCCTAATATAAGTTTGAGCTAGAGCTGGGAATGAACAAGGAAAGAAAGAGAACAACATAAACAACCACGAGTGAACATATCGAATCGGACACACGGATACCATGAAAGATCCAGATCAAGAAATCAATATGATTCAATTGCGATTCAACCAAAGACACGAGTGGCTGAAAAGGGTCGGAAGAACAACAGAATAAAACCACACCCAGAGCACCTCAACTCCACAATCTTCCCCAGCAGCAAGAAGAACAAAACGGGATAAATTACCGGAAAAAACGGCACACGATGACACGATCCAACCGAGGACGAATCAAATCACGCAGCAACACGACCGGACAGATGGATCGACGACGACGTGTAAAAACCCCCCAACACGAGCTCGCGCAACGCGTAACGGATCAAGAATCCGCGCAAAAAATCGAAGCTTTACCCGAAATTGGAAACGACGGAGCCCGAAGAAGGAAGAGGATCTCTAGAGCGAGCAAAGACGGAGAGAGCTAGCGCGACGCGGAGCAATCGGCGGACGGTCGGCCCTGCTCTCGCGAGCTCCTCCTCAGCTGAGACGACTAGGGTTTCTTCTTCTTCGTCGCTGATTCGCCGGTTATCTGCCCGAAATCGGACCTTATGTCTCCTCAAAAACATTCCGAAACAGAGACGTTGTCGGGTCGGGTCAACAATCGGGCCTGGTATGTTGATGAAGCCCGCCCCGCAAGGCACCTGCTAAATTTGGGCTAGGCCGGAATTTGGCCTTTTGGGCCTCCCGAGTCGGGGCGGACTTAGCGGGCCGGCCGCTTGTCGGTCCCATCAAATCTTCTCATCGTCGGATCGATTCATCGTTGCATCTAGGGGTGTGCACGAGAACCGGACTGAACCGACAGGTTATGAGCGGGTCCTCTATTCCGGATTTTTGGAATTGGGAATGACGGATCTAGTTCTCTGCTCCAGGTGCAGAACAAGGAACCGAGCCACCCGGATCGATATGTGTTGTTTATTTTATTTTTCCTTTCTGATTTGAGTAAAGAAAAGAAAATTGACAAAACCCTAAACCAAACTGGTCAAATCCGGGAATCGAACCAACTTGGGAGCCAGACTAGGATTGACCAGTCCGATTCCCATATCTAAGTTGGAATCAGCCCAACCCGGGAGCCAATCACACCGAGTTACATCCGTGTGATTATTTTGTAAAAAAAAATTGATGGATAAAGCGAGCAAAATGTAGAGTAATTTCGATTTCAACGCAAAGTGTTAATCGTCAATTTTTTCAAATAAATTGTGAAATTGCAATGGCGCTATTTTACAAAATTAAATATATTTCATCTTTTTCACTAATGATGAGACGTGCATTTTTAGAAAATATTTTTCGAAATGATATATTTTTATCGAAATAAACTTGATCAATTTTTTAATATTTTCTACTCTCATTATTTCTTTTAGGCATACCAAGCAAAGCATTAAAGTTGGCAAACGGAGTCACTTGAAGACAAGACTTCACTTTAACGGGGCCAGATGCTCGGCGTCTGCTTTGGACTCTCCCTTCGCCGGAAACTGATGCTCCGCGAAGCGCCGATTCCGTTCGCCATGCACGATTTCTAGGGTTTTCATCGTTCCACTGGCGCGATTTCTCCGCCGCCGCCGCCGCGGTTCCGTGTGAGGGACGACTCCGGAGGAGCCAGCAGAGATGTCTCGCCAGATCACCGCCTCGCATCTCCCCAAATCGAAGACCCTCGACAACAAATACGTGAGTTTTCTCGTACTTTCAACTCGCGATCGCAAGTCGCAATTGCATATTCATTTTGGGTTCTGGATTTCGTGTGCTGAGCGCTCTCGAGTGTAGAATCTGTAGGATTTTTTTTTTGGGGGGGGGGGGGGGTGGGTTTGGTCTTCGTGACGCCGTTCCTCTCAAATTTGATTCTGCAAAAAGCGCTCTGTATCGATGATTTCCACATTCATCTGCCCGGAAGCTGAGCTAAGACGTAGCATTTCGGATCTTTACTTCATTTCCCTCGTGTTGACAGCCTCATTTCAATTGCTTTTTCGACCATTTCCACGCATGGGAATCGCCCGTTTTTACTTGTTGAATGCCATAGTTCAGTAAACCCGGGACTTGCTGCTTATATCCCTGAAAGAAGTATGGGAAGATAAACCTGGTGGTGGCTCCTTTAAGCAGATTGGACACTAGTGTATGCTGTGAAGAGCTGCAGCTCGCATTTATATCCAGAATTTGAACATCCTTGTGGGTGAAAATGGAAGAGTCTAGGCATTTTACAGAAATTTTCTCCTGGATAGTCGTAAATGTGCTTGTTTCTCATTGGAATGTGCATGCTGCGTAGGATGTGGAGTGATGCTTGTTGAGTCCTGATGAACAAGAAAAGCTTGTTCTGGTTTCGTCCACTCTCCCTTTCTAAAAGAATATGCTCTCCTGTTTCTATTTATATCCTTAAAATGATTTGGGATTGCATAAGGGTGCGTTTGTTTCACCGAAAAATTTCTTGATAAAGAGAAATTATTTTCCATGAAAATCATTTGCAAGGGAAATGGTTAGTGTTCATTTGAGTTGGTGATTTGTGGAAAGTGATTTCTTTCTTGCCAAAAGGGGAAGCCGTTTTCCCCAATCTAAGTTTTTTGTTTTCAGTCTATAGAAAATGTTGTCCGTAGATTGACTAGTTTTCCGTCATCCAAATACCGAAAAGTCATAAAATAATTTCCTGGAGAGGTTTTCTTTCAAACAAACGGACCGTAATTAGTTGAATGGGTTTTGTTGGGTTATACATGAGAGATTGAGACTAAGTTTTTGATCCATTTGAGCCTCTGAGTCTTATTTTTTCGTTTCCTCCGATAATCTTGTGCAATCGAAGGACTTTGTTTGTCTGAGAATTATTGTTTTGTTATGAGTATGGCCTTTGAGAGAACCGTTTCAGTCTTCCATTATCTGAAAATTTGACCTTTTTCTTCTAAAAAATATTCCAAAACAGAGAGGTGGTCCTTGTGGTCGGGGCCGGGCCGGGGCTAGGTATCGGGACCAGTATATTGATTAAGCCTGCCGGTGACACGAGGCTTACGTAAAGTTATCCCGGTCGGGCCGCAACTAAAGTTGGGTAGGCCTAGATTTCACATGTAAAGATATTGCTTGACCTGCTCAATAGCCTTTTTGCGCCTCTCGATTTAGGGCAGACTTAGTGGGCCGCCCGCTTGTTGATCGCGTCTACTCTTCTCATCGTCAAATCAATTCGTATTCATATCCATGCGAATGTTATCAAGAAACTGATGAATAAAGTGAGAAGAATATAGAGTGATTCTATTCTAATGTGAGGTTCATAGACAATTTCATCGACTACCTATTTCTTTAGTTAATTTGTGAAATTCGATTGCACAATCACACAAACTTAATATTTAACTTTTTTACTATGTCAATGGTCAATATATAATCCTTGTTAATAATGAAATGTTCAATTTTTTTTTATGTTAGAACTATGGATTGGAATATAAATCTCACGTGCTATAAATATGGGACAATAACTTTAGTATTGTGGCTGTCACATCTCCCAGAACAAATACATTTTTATGAGCTTGGATTATTTTTGCTTGTGGTAATTTTTCCTTTTTTTGAGAATCTCTTTTAGACTTATAAGAGAAACAGAAGCGGCTTCTTCATGTGACCAAGCACATTTCAACTTATCTCATTTTATAGAGAAAAAGCATAATATAACTTGCAGTTTGAAGAATTATGTTTTATGTTTCGATTTGTTAAAAGCGAAGATGATTTATTTTATTAAATGTGATTCTTTTGATGAACTGAATCGAATTATTTGAATAAAATAGCTTGCACATTAAATGAATGATGGTCCATGAAACATGCTGTATGCGAATTTAAATTTTCGAAAACAATCCTAGAAATTAACAAATCAACAAGGATCTCAAAATAATTTGTTCACTACCTTAATAAGGGTTTGGAAATTTCTTTCCTCTTGTTTTAATCGCGATAGGTAGAATGCTTATACTAGGACCTTGTGCACGAAAAAATAGCGGACGACCTTGTCAGCCTTTAGTTTAGAGCTTATCAGCTTCAATCATCAAATTACTATCTTGTTAGCAGTTTGATCTAAAATTTGTCAACACCGTCTGTCGGATTCGAGCACAATGAATGCGGCGCGGTTTTGCTCACGGGATCATAGATAGGGTCGGCCTTTCTTTTCGTTTCGCTGTGTTTGGAAAGTGAGGGAAAATGGAGACTCTTTTTGTTTCATGAAAAGAAGTGATTTGGAAAATATTTTCGTTAAGATGATAATTTAATAAACGAAAAAATACTTTCATCATTCATAAAAATATTTAAATATAAATTATTATCGATAATGAAGACACTTATCATTGGCTAATTATTTTAAATAATATGAGTGATCATTTTAAAAATAATAATTTTCAAATTAATTATTTTTAGCAAAATAAACGGAGCATGAGGAAAAGATAAATGGGAGTGCTAACTTATAATTTTTCCAGTTTTTCGCAAGGACGAAAGTGGAGAGAATATTGAGAATTTTTTAAATATTTTTTCACTCTCATTTTTGTCCATCTAGGGCTTAGATGTATTTTTCTAATTTTTAAAAAATATTTTTCTCAAATTGGTAAAAAGTATCACCTAGAACTAGAAGTCCAATTTGGGAAATATCTTAATGATAAAAGACTGTAACGGGCAAAGACATCCACCGCTTTAACAGGCCGGTGCCGGTCCTCGCAAGCGCTCGTTGGAATCCGAGCTGGCTTCCAATTTCGTTATTTCGTATTTTGGAAAGTCAAAATAAATATAATATAAATAAAGAAAACAAAAGAAAAAATGAATAAAACTCGCCAACATCTCTGTCTCTCTCGTGCGCCTTTGGTTTGGCCTCTCTCCGTCGCCGGAAACTGATGCTCGGCGTCGCGCCAATTCCGTCGGCAATGCGCGATTTCTAGGGTTTTCTTCCCTCTTCTCGAGCGCGGATTCCGTCGTCCTCCGTCGCGGTTCGTATGTGAGGGACGACCTCCGGTGGAGGGGGAGGAGAGATGTCTCGCCAAATCACCACCTCGCATTTCCACAAATCGAAGACTCTCGACAACAAATACGTGAGTTTCCTCCGCCGTTCCGTCTCGCGATCACTTGCCGGAATTGCATGTCCTGCGGCCGAGAACCGTTCGTTTTTTTTTTCGGCGATTCGTTTTGGGTTCTAGAATTGGTGCTGAGCGCGGTCGCGTGTAGAATTGGGGGGGTGGTTTCTCTGGCCGGTGGGGGTGGGGGAGGGGCGGTGTTTGTTTGCGACGGTGTTTCGCTCGTTTTTTATTCTGCTTTTGATCGGGCAAAGCTTGGTGGCATTGCCAATTGCAAGAGCGCTCTGTATCAATTTCCACATTCGTCTGCACGGAGGCTGAGCTAATGCGTAGCATTTTGGGTCTTTACTTCGTTTCCCTTGTATAGCACAGTCTCATCTCAATTACTCTTTACCAAAAAAAAAAACAGTCTCATCTCAATTACTCTTTCGACCAGTTAATAAAATTATGCATGTAGAACGCCGTTTTACTTTGCAAAGTACCATATTTTAGTAATTCCGGGGCTTGCTTATACCTGAAAGAAGTATAGGAAGATAAGCCTGGCGGTGGCGCTTTCAGCAGATTGAATACTAGTGTATGCTGTGAAGAGCTGCAGTTTATATATATATATATATATATATATATCCAGAATTTGAACATCCTTGTGGGTGAAAAATAGAAAAGTTAAACATTTACAGATTTTCTCCTGGATAGTCATAAATGTGCTTGTTTTCTTATTGGAATGTGGAATTTGCTTGCTATGTAGAATGTGGAGTGAGGCTTGTTAAGTCCCGATGAACAAGAAAATCTTGTTATGGTTTTGTCCACTCTTTTTTTAAGTGTTTTGCTTTTCTGGTTCTATTTATATCCTAATATTGTTTTACGAATTGTATTTAAAAATTATTCTTTTGTTCTGAGTTTGGAGTTTGAGATCTGTTTCAGTCTCCCATTTAAAATAGTCTATGGTAGATATTTTGTGTGGCCCTTGTCAGTAATTATCTCTTGGTGTATCATACTACCTTTCTTCAGCAAAATGGGGAATTTTAATGGATGCGTTATATCTTGTTGCTCTGAGTGTTAGCATTTATTAATTTTTCGTGGACATTTGGTGTAGATGCTTGGAGATGAGATTGGGAAAGGAGCATATGGTCGAGTTTACAAGGGTTTGGACTTGGAGAATGGAGACTTTGTGGCAATTAAGCAAGTTTCATTGGAGAACATTGCACAAGAGGATCTTAACATTATTATGGTCTGCAACATTGATCTTTGCTATTTTTTAACTCTTGTTATGCTCTCTTTTGATAACTCAATTCGAGTGAAAGCATACAATAGCTCTATTTCTCCAACATTTTTACATTTAAGCCTTTAGCCAAGGAACATCTTGTCCATTTTTTATTTAAGCTATAAAAGTCTAATGGTTTGTAGGGAAAGAAGAGAAAGTTGATGGCTGAATATGTGAAATTGCTTTATGGATGGCTTGAAAATCTTGTGAAGACTAATCTATGGGTGGCCAGATTATTTCTTGCTGCCTGATCTGTGAAATTCAAATGCTGTTCTTTTGTTCATTGAGCTTTCTTGTTAACGTGGAAGGTTGCAGACATGCTGTAGTATTCTAGGAAAAACAACAAAATGAAAAAAGATAAAAAGGTACAAATGACTTCTTAGTTCATCGAGTTTTCAATGCATGTGATTGTTGCTTGTCCACATTATTTTAAGTAGGTGCTATCCTGGAAAACGACATTTTCAACTAAGGGACTGGAAATCGTCATCGAGGAAACACTTGATATTGAATATTTTTGTTCGAATGTATGTGTTTCTATTTTGATTTTTCCTCATAAAGGACAGTGTAATTGGTATAGTAGAAGTTACTGGTCACTTATGAACAACAACACATGGAATGACTAAATGCTGATCCCTTAGTCGTGTAATCACTGCCACGTTGATAACATATATTCGTTTGCATAGAGCAGCTGTTCTGGGTAAATGAATAGATAGACATGTGCATATGCACATACATCATGTCCGATGGACATGGCAGCGGCGTTGGGTAAAATCATGGTCTCCTCTACCTCCTGAAGAGAGAGTAATTACTGCGGGAACACTCCAGTAGCCTCTCAAGGAGCAAAAATCTCATTCTTATACTAAGGAGTACCATGATCACGTATTTGCACCCTCATTAGCATTGCACTGGAAGCACTGAACCAATACTTATATTTCCTTTTCCGTCCTGATAATCAAATAGTTTTCATATGTTTCATCCTGCATAGGATAATAATGTTAATAAGCACGTGTTTTTTGGGAATGGTAACTGTGGTTGAAGTGATTCCTTACGTTTTAAAGGAACATTTGCCAATATGCACTAGTATAATGTAGAACTAGTCTTTGACTTCAGTAGAAGCTCTATTCTTTCCTCTCTTGACATTCTGACCGGCTTCGGAACCTTGAGGACTAGTTTCTATCGATGCTTCTAGGGGTGCTGATGGAGATAACATAGTATATTATATCTTTTAGGAATCAGAAGCATCTATGCTTTTTTTTTTGACAAATGTAGATTTTATAAGCTGTTATTAACTTATTACTGTATTTCTGCCTTGAGGGCCATTTTTTTTTATGTACTGCTTTCTTTTACTGGCTTCGAGTCTGTCTCATTGCTATTTTTCTTTCAATATAATCTCATGTGGGCGACATATTTGACTGGATCAGCAAGAGATTGATTTACTTAAGGTACCTTTTCACCTTGTCTGCTGTAAATACATGAATTGCACTTTTTTCTGCAATCTGCTTTCTCGACAAGGTTATATGTTTGCAGTGTGTCTTGTAGTTTAGGACATTGGATTCTCTGCAGGTTCTTCTACTGCTAAAACTAAGCTCTTGTTTGATTTATGATGAGAGTGCATCTTGACTATAGTATTTAACCTATATGCATTGCAACTATGCCCTTGCAGAATCTGAACCACAAAAACATTGTGAAATATCTGGGGTCCTTGAAAACAAAGACGCATCTCCACATTATCCTTGAGTGAGTAGACTCGAATGGTTCTTGTAACGGTCTCAAAAGTTTCAGCAAAAAGGGACTTCATAGTTGCTTTTACTCAATTTAAACTCTTTTGCATAGATACGTGGAGAATGGATCACTTGCAAACATTATCAAGCCAAACAAGTTTGGACCTTTTCCAGAATCATTGGTTGCTGTCTACATTGCTCAGGTTTGAGTATATCCTTGCTTGTGTTTCTCTATTTGTTGATAGTGTGTTCTAGTGCTGTATCATTCTATGTTACACAGGTTTTGGAAGGGCTGGTTTACCTACATGAACAGGGTGTCATTCATCGGGATATTAAGGGCGCAAACATTTTGACTACCAAAGAGGTAATCCTCCACAGTTACGACAAAGTAAGCTTAAATAATTTCTCAATCGTCCAGGTCTATCAATAGGCCTATTCTTTAGTGGGAACCGGGCCCTCTTCCCTTTATTTAACTTTTCATGCTTCCCAAACCTTCCATCAGTGCCAGCCCTAGCATTCATTCTGCTCCTTCCATGTGATCCATGTTTATGTCTGCTTTGATCTCTTCTTTTCCGGCTAGCTAGTTGCATAAGTGAGGTCTACCCCTTCCGTGAGGCACACAGTTATCAGCTGACAAGAAGAATCCATTGGGATAGATAGCTTACTACTTTCATTAATTTCGTTTTCACTTGGATACGTGTTGTATTAAACACGCGTCATGATATATCATTTATTTCTTTTGCATCTCTTGTGTTCCTTCTTTTCCTCTGCTTTTGGACATGCAATTATCTCCTGTCACATCTCCCATGGCTTTTGGCTTTTTTCTTCTCTTACCCACTTTCTGAGATTTTCCTGCCTTCATATGTACTCTCAGGGACTTGTCAAACTTGCTGATTTTGGTGTTGCGACAAAGTTAAATGAGGCTGATGTGAACACTCATTCTGTCGTTGGAACACCCTATTGGATGGCACCTGAGGTATATGTATGCTTATATATTATTTATAAATTATTCAGATTTATTTCACATATCATGTTCATCTCAGAAAGAAGATAATTGTTTTATAATTCCTGTTGTAGGTTTTGGGAAAAGTGCTGTGTAATCTTGTAAGATACTCGTTGCGTCCACATATGTGTCTGCAGCATCGCAAAGTAATCAAAATTAATAACAAAATTGTTTATCATGTTATTGACAAATTGTACCTGAATTTCTTTATTTGTTAATGACGACCAAAACTTCCAGAGCTGAATTGCAGAAATAATATAACCTAAGGTCTTTCAGTTGGTGACTTGATTGATTTGTTTCTATTTTTTCACTAGAAAATTACCCAAGATTCTGCTGGTTGGATAACTGCTGTAATTGTGATGCTCTATCAAGTTGGAAGAAATAAATAAATCCATTGTAATGTGATTGATAAGTATATGTTAACTATCATTTGACATGTAAATAAGTATAAGTTTTAATAGAATATTGGTAATTGGAGTTGATATAGTCTGGACATGCTTAATTTTATGTCAAGATATGTGACTCTCATTGTGTTGCTTTTACAATGCCTTTTGGTAATGCTTCAAGTCTTTCGTTATTTGGAACTCCGCCTGGCACTGCATGTTGGTCTGTGTTTTTGTTAGCAAATTTGGTTAGAATGACTGCAGGTCATGGAATTCACTAACTAGACTAGCTGAATTTTGCCTTTTTTAAACTCAGTCTATCCTTGCTAGTGATCTTCTCTCGATTGTGTTATTGTAGATATGCAGTAAAGCTCATTCTTGTGCAACTCGTTAATTTTCCAGGTGATTGAAATGTCAGGGGTTTGCGCTGCATCTGATATTTGGAGTGTTGGCTGTACAGTGATTGAACTTCTCACTTGTGTTCCACCTTACTATGATTTGCAACCTATGCCAGCTCTTTTTCGGATCGTTCAGGTTTTTCAAATGCTTTTTTAAAGTGTCCTTCATCGATGAGTGTGCTTGTGGAGAATCCTTCCTGCTTTTGAAATTATATGAGATCCTTGTCTGGGATAATTGCAAGATACTTCTTAACATTTTACTATTTACAGTTTTCCACTAGGACTTTTGGATTTGGCAACCCATCACCCTCAATATTTCAACTCGAGCAAATTATTACATGCAATAATAGTTTATAATTGTTTTCTTCTCACCTTCAACCGTGGCAAACTGTGAAGTTTCCCAACCAACTCTCTATCTTTATAATTCTACCCCCATCAACTTTGATTTTTGACATTCTTCCCATTTACCCTTTCAATTTGAGCATATGACCCTGCATTTCTACTTAATCTAACATAAGTTAGTTTGTCTTGCCCCTTTGCGATCCATGTGATAACTATGTTGGAGTCGTCATGAAAACTGTAGTGGGTATAAAGCAAAAAACAAACTAGAAATTTGACAATAAAAATTTGTCAGGGAAAAAATGAATATGAACTTAAGAATTTGAAATAGCACAGAAGACAAGATTATATGACGTTGGGTAACTGTTACACCTTTTTGCTTAGTCTGGCCATATACGTGATGAAGTTTTAGTTGGACAGATTTCCCTCCTTGATATCTCCTCTAGCCTAAGAGAAATTTCTTGTAGATTTGTACTTTATGGAAAGTGTTTCCTTAAGAAATAATTGGTTTGCCTTTCTTAAAGCATCAAGAAGGATATTGTATGTATGTTTTGTACTGTACATGACTTTTCTATTCGATTAATAGGGTGAAAATAGCAATTTGGAGTTTCTTTTGGCAATCTTAATGATTGAATTGGAAGGGTGTGTTGTACTTTTCTGTAACTGCAGAACTTTTGAAAGGGGGAATTTTCAATCAATTTTTTTGTTTTCCTATGCGTAATGATGTAGAGACTTGAGCAATGAAGCATGTGATTGATCCATTGTTTAGATAATGTTCGAATAAGATATTCTGTTTGCCTTTTAATAATCTTTTAATTATTAGAGTTGTGGAGATAGAATCGTTTCACATTGCTTTTTCCTTGTTTATCCCCCCTTCAGGATGATCATCCTCCGATACCTGATAGTCTATCTCCCGATATTACTGATTTTCTGCGCCAGTGCTTTAAGAAGGTATGTGGATTTCTTCTAGCAAATAAATGCTCGATCTAATCTTTTTGGAGATCTGTTCTCTCTATCTCTCTCTACTCTCCCTAACCCCTTCCCTGGGGCTACACATGTAATTCAATGGGAGACGGGCATGTATAGTGTGAAGAGAGATGCCAGATTCAACTTTTGGGTATCTAGATTCTTGTTTTCCCTGTTCTGAGATATAATGGGAAATTGGAGGGGAAATCTTCTGAGTGATTCTGGAGCAACTTTGTCATAAACACTATCAAGAAGTTCAATTATGTTCCTGTAGTAGACTCATGGTGCCATCTTGTCAAACATTTTGCAGAATACACTTCAATGGTTTTTAAAATTTCTTTTACATACACCTATATTCTTATTCCAGGATGCTCGACAGAGACCTGATGCAAAAACATTGCTTTCTCATCCTTGGATACAAAATTGTAGGCGTGCCTTGCAATCTTCTCTTCGTCATAGTGGAACGTTGAGGTATATACAATTATGGCGCTATTCTTTGTACGGGAAATGTTTGTGGGTAAAGTCTTGCATGTATTATCCTTTAGTACTAGGAGTTGATATCACTTGATGATATGACTAGGCTTGACTGAACTACATAGCCTTGTTTGAAGTCTACTGGTTGGATTCCTCTCGAACTCAACCGTCTTTTCTACATGGGCATCAGGGTTTCTACATATTTTTTCAATAATGGTAACTTGAGATAGTTTATGTCAACTGGATCTTTTTGTATAACAATTTTGCATGCTGTATTGTGTATGAAGCTTGGGCTCATGATCAGCTTATGCTCGTTTTTTAAAAATTTTGCTTGAGAATGTAGGCTTCTACTTTTAAGCATTAATTGCAAGTACTAAAAACATAATTGCTCCTTGTCTGCTGCACCTATTGTCCTCAAACTGAGACTTCCCTATGTCATTAAACTTCATTTTTACTGGGAATCTTCATTTTCCAATGTCCAAAGAAACTCTAATCTACGACCTTCATTACTGTAATCCTTCTGAAAACAAATTGAATTGTTTCTTGTGGTGGGGTTGCTTGTGCAATAAAGTTGCAGATGAAAAAGAAGCATCATAAACATAAATAAGAATTCATGATAAAAAAAAAACGTAAATAGGAATTTGGCCTCATGCAATATCTTCCTGTTAATGTAATTATTTCTTTCCAGCAACTATGATACATGTTTCAAATTTCATGTGTGCATTTACTTCACATTGAGTGAAATGTGGTTTTAATTTTGTACTTTAGCAAAACCAATAAGATGGGGGATTTGATAGCGGAAAACTTATCTTCAAAACATGAACTTCTTTTGAGGCTTATGAAATGGATCTAATGGTTCAGTCTTTTGGAGATTTTTATCTTTTTGATACTAGGGCATGGTTTCAGTGGGACAGAATATTTGTGTTGAGGTCACACATGATTGCACTAACAGAACTGTTGTGCATGAGGCTTTGCCAACAACTATTTTATTTACTATCGTAATCTTTTGGTTTGTAACACCTTAACTGACTCTCTTATAAGATAATTCATGAAAGTTCCACATTGTTGGTTTGAGCTGCTACTTGGGGGCCTCTCGAAAACTATTTTACTGTTGGGTTAATTATACTTGCAAATTCTTTTGGCTGCTGATCTTGAAATAGTTCTTTGCTCCTAGAAATATACAGGAAGATGATTCAATGGATCCAGAAAGTGCTGATGCAGATAATGAGGGTGTCAGCAGAAGTCCTGCCGCTGAGAAAGTAGAAGTAATTTTCTTGGACCTCTGTAACTCTTCTTTCTTTGTAATGTCTCTTGGGATGATCGTGCCCCTTGAGCCTGCAAATTACACTAATCTATTGCCATGTGTGCCTGCTCGGAGAATCCATTTCTTCTTGGTTATCTCTATTTTTGTGTCAATAGTTTGTTTCCTGAATTTCAGGATCTGGCGAAAGAAGAATATGTAAAGGTGAAGGTGGATATAGGTGGATCTGATAAAGATAATTCTCCAGATCATACCGTCAAACCAGATGATACAGAAGATGATCTCTTGTCATATCAAGTTCCCACTTTAGCCATACTAGAAAAGTCATCTCTACAACTTGGTTCCACAATGGAGAATACTGAAAAGGAGACAGACACCTCATGTGAACATCTGGCTCTTGAGCACCGGGAGAAGAGTGACCATGATGAAGCACTCGTTAATGGTGAGATTGGATCTCCTGAATCGAGTTGGAGAAAGATAACAAAAGGTGGAGGAACAGGAAATTTGAAGCATGCCGAGAATAGTTCATTTGGTTTTGGTTCAAAATCTCAAGATAGTTTCAAAAAGGTAAAGTTGCATAAATTACTGGAGCTGGATTTGTTTGGTTACTGGCATGTTGTCATAACGTTGGTTGTCATGTACATCTGCTATATATGTTCACCTTACTATTCAGTTGCATCTCCTTTCCAACATAGATAGATGCTGTCTGAAAACCCCATAAGTTTTGCAATCAACTTCATAAATGAGGAGTTATAACCACGAGTTTTCTACATGTAATCGGTAGATTAAGTAGAGAAGGAGCTCCTTTCAACTTGGATTTGTTACTGTTAGAGCATTTAAATAGCAAAAAGTTTGGATAAGAGGGCAGTTATGTTACAATGTCTACATGGTATAAAAGCAAAAGTTTCTATATTTGAATCTCTTTGGTCCCCTAGTTTACTCTATGATGAAATTAATATTTATGCTTCAATCTTAGGTGAAATCTCAGCCTACATTTGAGGAATACCTGTGGATAACATTTTTGTCATCTGACCTTTTGTTTATTTTTATTTCCCACTTCCTTAAATTTGATAGAAAAAATCAATGGAGGGATATAATGTTCTTGATCTAAGTCTTCTACTCTTCTGACAATGAAGTGCTATTGTTTATCCATAAAAGGCTGTTAGGAAACACCTTTGAAGTAGGTATGTTTCTCACCCTTTCCAGTTCTTTGATATTGTAATCCTCTGATTGAACATAAAAACACATTTGCATCTCGAGAGTCTCAATCTTTGATTTTTCATATTTAATATTTTGATCTAATCAGTTTTCTCGATCTTTTTAAAGGCTGCAAAGATGCCGGTTACAAATGAATTGAGTAGATTCAGTGATACTCCGGGAGATGCTTCCTTGGATGATTTATTCCATCCCATTGACAAAACCATAAATGGTCGAGCAACTGAAGCATCATCTTCGTCAGCATCCACATCACATGCAACTCAAGGCAATGTGCATTCGACTGAAGCTGGGAAATATGACCTCGCTACGAAATTGAGGGCTACAATTGTTCAAAAACAAATGGAAAGTGAAACTGAGCAGCAAAACGGTGGTGGTAATTTGTTACGCCTAATGATAGATGCTTTGAAGGACGATGTGATTGATATTGATGGTTTGGTATGAGCAAGGATCTCGAGCAAATCTTATTGGTCTCTTCGTATTTCTTCTTCTCACTATTGTGCTTGTGTTGTTTTTGTTCAGGTTTTTGATGAAAAGTTGCCAGGAGAACATCTATTTCCTTTGCAGGTTTAATTTGATTCCCTTTAACCACTTTGGCTATTTAGTTCCTTATCTGAAATCTAATGTGTCCCTGTTGTCTTCCTTTGCATGGTACGATGCATTTGGAAATGAATATGATATTTGATGATGGTCTTACATGACAAAAAGAGCGAGATCATAAGCACATCAGTGTATATCTGCTTGCTATTAACATTGGTAGAAGCTGAAGAGAACTGACACTGGTTGCGTGTTTATTGCTCTTCTTTGGTTCTGCTTTAATTCTATTGCTTAGATGATGTACTTTTGAAGTCTTTGATGGCTCGAGCTGTAGAAAAACCTAGTCCCCCACCAATGCATCGATTTGACGTATAGATGTAATTTGTTAATTGCATCTTTCGTGTCTTGTAGCGTTTTGCCAATACTATTTGATTGTCCCTTTTGTTTGGCGGTTATAAATGAGCAATAGTCAAAGCTGTACAACTGATTGGTGGTGGTTATTTGAGGAG
The DNA here is from genome assembly GCA_031216235.1 of Syzygium jambos. NCBI lineage: Eukaryota > Viridiplantae > Streptophyta > Magnoliopsida > Myrtales > Myrtaceae > Syzygium > Syzygium jambos. Next base: position 8,368,006 of record CM062229.1, on the reverse strand, counting down.
GACAACTAATGTGAAAACGATTTGGATCAAACGTTGGATTTCTATTTACCAGCCGTGAACAGGCAGTCTCTATCTGGCTATTGTGCTAGTTAAATAGGATTAAATTAGCAATTAAGATGCTAACACTTCTACTCAGCTCAACTGCAGTCTCTGTTCTTGATAAAAACGTGCTGTATGGATATGACGTACATATGCACTTTTGAGAATTCGATCATGCATAGAGGTGATTTATAGCATCTGATGGAAATAGATAGTCGGTGGTACTTTGCTCCCATTCGGATCCATACTTGTCTGCTGGGAAATAACTGAAGTTGCTGTTTAATTAATTCATCTAAAGAATATTTGTGATGTCTTATTCCAAATTTGCGGTGAGTATTTGCACTTGGTCTGCAAGTCATGCTGTAAATAGTGGTATATGCATGTGCAGTAGAATCTGTCAGTGGTCCACTTTTTGTTGACATGAATTAACTCTGTCTTTGCTCTGCTTTTGCATTTCAGGCTGTTGAGTTTGGGAGATTAGTTGGATCTTTGAGACCAGGGGAATCAGAAGACGTGATTGTTTCTGCCTGCCAAAAGCTTATTGCCATATTTCACCAGCGTCCAGATCAGAAACTCGTTTTTGTCAGCCAACATGGCTTGCTTCCCTTAATAGAATTGCTAGAAGTTCCTAAAAATCGTGTATGCCATTTGAATTTCTTGCCTAATCTTTGGTTATCCAACAGTTCGTAAATACTGGCAAGCAGTGCACTATTAAACAACTTTTCCTACCATTGCAGGCAATATGTTCGGTGCTTCAACTTATAAATAAGATAATTAGGGATAACACTGACTTTCAGGAGAATGCTTGTCTTGTTGGTTTGGTAAGTGCTCTAAACGTTCAGGTTGACCTTTATCTAAATGCAATATTTAGAAACCTGTTCTATATGCAGTTTCCCTGATAGATATTTATCAAGACGAGTATATTCAAAGGCTTTTGCTTTGGATCTCGTGTCTTTTTGACAAACTTATTGTGATTTATTTTCACATTGCAAAAATATGCGAGGCACATAATTTTAATATTCTTTTGTGTATGTATTTTACTTTTTCAGTTTAAATTACCATGATATTTTGCTGTTGAAATTGGATACCTTACTGGTGAGTCTGTCCAATTACAGATCCCTGTGGTAATGAACTTCGCCGTCCCCGTCCCTGATCGTCCCCGGGAAATTCGCATGGAGGCAGCTTATTTTTTCCAACAGCTTTGTCAGTCCAGGTATTTTTATGTTTTTTATTAGTATTGGCTTGTCGTGTTGTGATGGGAGGAGTTAAGGATGGTGATTGATTGTTGGTTGATGCTTGGTACAGCTCCTTAACACTGCAAATGTTCCTAGCTTGCCAGGGAATACCTGTCCTTGTGGGCTTTCTGGAGGCCGACTATGCTAAACACAGGTTCGCAGTCTTCTACTCTGATTACTGACTTTATATCGAGGCTATATTCAAGAAGGCTAAGAAATAGGTTATGAAGGGGAAAAATGATAGGAAGTTTGATATGTGCGATGCAAATTAAGATCTATCGTATTGCACATACCTTTGATACCAAATTACTAATTGTTAGAGTTTTGACAGTGATTTCTTAATTTGACAGATGACCAATCACAGAATTGCACCCTGGGATTATCGCCTATGAATTTGGTTAGAGGACTTAAGGTTATACAACTAGGGGAAAAAAAGTCAAAGATTTTTCAAGCCGGACAATGTGATGTGTTAAAGCATGTATCAATGGTTCTACAAGATCAGTCATAGACCAATATGTAATTACTCAATCTACATTATGAAGAATATGTCTATAATGCGGTGAACCGGTGCCTCACTTTGTTAATGTGAAATGCATAACAATAATTTTTGCATGACTTTCAACTTAATTTTGTAAAAAAATCAGCTGCACCCGATTATTTTCAAGTAATTTTTTGTGGACTTGCTTAATATTCTGTAATTTGGAAATCCAATAAGTGGTGATTGGTAAGTTCTTCATATAGATAGTCGGACTAGGACCTTACCATCCTCAATCCCATAATGATACGCCGTAATAGTGACAACACTAAATAAATCAAACCATTTGACCTTTTGGAATGAAGGTAAAGCCAAGTTTCATTGATCGATTTGGATCCTAGCATCTCTATTTTATGATAGTTTGATCCTTTTTTTTATTTGTTCATTTCTACTTTGATGCTTAGTTTGATATTTTGGAGTCTGTTAAGTAATTTATGTGTAGAGCCTGTCTGGTGGCTCATGGCTCCAAAGCAAGGAAGAGTGATTATCCATAGTGGTGCATTTAGGTTGCTGATAATGTTCTCCTGCATGCCTTGTGCTCATTGAATTATGTTTTTAACAACTTGAGCCTTTTGGTGAACACGTATGATCTATATGTGCTTCTCCTGAGATTTTGACTTTAATTTGGGCTGTTGTCACCATCTTTCGACCTTATTGATTGAAATTTGGAACTGTATTAAGGCAAAATGCTCTGTAATACAGGGAAATGGTTCATCTGGCTATTGACGGCATGTGGCAGGTATTTAAGCTTCAGCGCTCGACGCCTCGGAATGAATTTTGCCGCATCGCTGCTAAGAATGGAATCCTTCTGAGGCTAATCAATACACTATATAGCTTAAATGAGGCTGCTCGCTTGGCTTCTATATCTGGAGGGACTGGCATTCCAGGGGATGGTTTAGCTAGATGGCCACGGTCTGGTCAATTAGATCCTAGTCATCCTGCTTTTCTGCAGAGCGAGGCACTGGTTTCTGCATCCGACCAACCAGATAATTTTAAGGTTAGGCACGGAATCGTTGATCATTCTCTGCCAGCTGGAGTGCAGGAACCTTCACGTGTTTCAATTTCGAATTCCCAGACCTTGGATGCGAGTCAATCAGATTCCCGCCATCTTCCCGTAGACCTAGATAGGCTTCAATCTAGCAGTGTAGCAATTGACTCTTCGCGAGGAGACCTCGAACTTAGACAACATCGCATTCCCAATTCTGCTAATAGGACCTCCACAGATAAGCCTTTGAAATTGACGGATGGTGCATCAAATGGACATTCCAGTTCGGTAACCTCTCAGCAAGAGCAAGTGCGACCTCTACTTAGCTTGTTGGAGAAGGAGCCGCCTTCCCGACGTTTTTCTGGCCAACTCGAGTATGTTCGGCACCTATCTGGGTTTGAGAGACACGAAAGCATATTGCCTTTACTCCATGCTGCTAATGACAAGAAGACAAATGGAGAACTAGATTTTGTGATGGCTGAATTTGCAGGTCTTGTAATTAGTTTGAATAAACTTTCATTAATACTCTAGTACTGATTACAATTTCTTCTCATAAATCTAGCCTTGATCTCCTATATAATTGTAAGCCTTGAATCTATATTTTATGTCCTTTATGTAGCAGAAGTCACTGGGCACAGAAGGGAGAATGTGAATGTTGACTCTACTCCTAAAGCTTCATACAAGACAGTAAATAAGAAGACAGGACTGCCTGGATCTGAGGGAGCTACTTCCACATCTGGAATTGCATCTCAGACTACTTCAGGTGTGCTATCTGGTTCTGGCGTTTTGAATGCTAGACCAGGAAGTGCAGCTTCATCAGGGTTGCTTTCGCACGTGGTCTCAACTCTGAATGCAGATGTAGCCCGAGACTACCTAGAAAAGGTTGCTGACCTTCTACTTGAGTTTGCGCAAGCAGATACAAATGTTAAATCACACATGTGTAGCCAGGGTTTGCTCCTCCGTCTTTTCCAGATGCTTAACCGGATAGAGCGCCCCATTCTTTTGAAGGTACACTTATCGCGCACATACTTGTCCATTTATTAAATTATTATGCTTCTTAGGTGTCATGAACATGCTAATAATTGTCTGTCTTCATTTGATCTCAAAGATACTGAAGTGCATAAATCATCTGTCAATGGACCCAAATTGCTTAGAAAGTCTCCAGCGTGCAGAGGCAATTAAATATCTGATTCCAAACCTTGAACTTAAAGACGGGCCACTTATATCGCAGATACATCACGAGGTATGGACTCATTTTATTCTATCAATTATACCCTTTTTAAGGCGAACTCTAGTGGTCTTGCTCCTTTCAGTTTAACTGAATTGGTCAGGGTTCATTTGATTTCTGAAAGATAATTGGCAGAGGATGCCTAAATTTCGATTATATATATCATGTGCTGATTCACTCCGAAAATACTCATTGTGTAAGTGTGCTTTGGAGTGCAGGAAACTCCAAAAGTTACGTCCTAAAGAGAAGAATCATACATATTTGATATTTAAGGAGTTAGAACTTGTGTATTTACTGTAATGAACTCTTGATTAAACTAATCTTTTCAACTGGTCCGCTTATTTTTTATAGTAACCGAAAGGTATTAATATCAGGCTGTGGCATGCTAACTCTAACCAGAGTGGTTCTGAGCAGGTCTAAAGCAGACAGACTGATGCTTAGGGTTTTAAGGTCTAGCAATTGGCTGAGGTTAAAAAATAATGGCGTATTGACTGCTCTAACCGACTTGGGAGTGTCATTTTCTTGTTGAATGCCTGTTCGGATGGTATTTGTTAGTTAACCATTTTACATGGGACAAAAGATTTAACAAATGATCCTTACCAAAAAAAAGAAAAGATTTAACAAATGATGTTTCTCCCTGCAAGCACGTTTCTTTATTCTCATTTTGTGTTCTGCCAGATTCTTTCAGTTTCAATGTCCAAGAGCAAATCTAGTTTTACTGTTCAGTTCCTTCGCCTTTCCATGGCTTTGTTCTATGGATTCTGATTAGTTGCTGTTTACAGTTTTACACCTTGTAATGTGCTTATGAACTTTATTCTTTATTTTGCAAGGTTCTGCATGCACTCTTCAATTTGTGCAAGATAAATAAGAGGAGACAAGAGCAAGCCGCGGAAAATGGAATCATTCCACACTTGATGCATTTTATTGTGACAGATTCTCCATTGAAGCCCCATGCGTTGCCTTTATTGTGTGATATGGCTCATGCGTCACGTAATTCAAGGGAGCAACTAAGGGCCCATGGGGGACTGGATGTGTATCTAAGTCTGCTAGATGACGAGGTCTGGTCTGTAACAGCATTGGATTCCATTGCCGTATGCTTGGCTCATGACAATGACAGTCGGAGGGTGGAGCAGGCATTGTTGAAAAAGGAAGCGGTTCAGAAATTGGTGAAGTTTTTCCAGAGTTGTCCAGAGCAACATTTTGTCCACATTTTGGAGCCTTTCTTAAAAATAATTACGTAAGTATTCTTTGTCTGTGACTTTTGTTCCTTTCACTTGCCTCTCCTACTCTGCAACTTGTCCAAAGAGAGGAAAAGCAAGACAGGTACTTCCTCTATTTCAAAGTTTTTTTGCTGTAGGATTTTTAAGATAGTAATTCTATATTTGGAGAGGCGGCTTCTTCTTAAGATCCATGATTTTACTGATCATGAGTCTGGTTGCTGAAGACGGCCATGTGGACTTTATAGAAAGTAAGAGGTATCCAGTGATTGTATCCCTGGCTCTCATATGAAGTAGATTGGAGCAGGAGAAGCTAGTTTAAAGCTGATTTGGGTCAATTTCCTCTTTATTTCTATTTACCTCTTAGTAGTGTGCAATCTTCTATATCCTGTGGGAGGTCATTGATTGCCGGCAAGAAATCTACCTATGCATCCTTTTAACTTTTATTGTTTATTAAATGACTGGTATACTTCTTCATGCAGCAAATCATCTCGGATCAATACAACGTTAGCTGTTAATGGTCTGACACCTTTGCTCATTGCAAGGCTAGACCATCAGGATGCTATTGCCCGTCTTAATCTGCTCAAGCTAATTAAGGTGCGTATCTCTCGACTCCTCTCTTGCTTATGAGCAATGATTTATTTGCGTGTTTCTATTGGCATATTTTGCTTAGTGCTTTTCTCCATGCCTCTTATGTGTGCTCAGAAAATGGGGCGGCAGCTTAGTGAGTTGAAATGAGTTACATTTTTTAAGTTTTAAACTCTCGGGCTTGGTTAAAAGAAAATTGAGTTGTCAACTTTCCCGCCATGACGATGCGTGTCTATTTTTTTACTGTCTAATTTCTGTATCTGAAATTGGTGTCATTTACCATTACGTGAACAAAATACAGACCACTTTGTTGATTGTCAAGCTGACGACTTTCTTATTGGCAATAGTGCTTGTTGTGCCTAAAATCTAGTTTGGAAGAGCGTCTCGAGGTCCTGCTTATGCCATTATTACTGACTTTGTACTTTTTACTGCCGCAGGCTGTTTACGAGCACCACCCTCGGCCCAAGCAGTTGATTGTGGAAAACAATTTGCCCCAGAAACTTCAAAACCTGATCGAGGAACGCAGAGACGGGCAGAGCTCCGGAGGTCAAGTCTTAGTTAAACAGATGGCAACGTCCCTTCTCAAGGCGCTCCACATCAATACCGTCTTGTGATCTTTGTTTTTTTTGGTTACTTTTTGGCTAGCTGTATCTCTTCCTTTTGTACATTGCCTTGCCTTAGGAGGGATTGTATGTATATGCATGTGCTTTTTCCTTTTGCTTTTCTTTTCTTTTGGGTTGTTTTTTTTTTTTCCGAGTGATTACCGGTTGCAAAGAAGACACTGCATACCCTCATTGATGTTGGACGCGAAGAGTCCCTGATGAAGGTGGCTATATTTTTGTTTGCTGGCCACCTTTTTTTTGCTCCTTTTTCTTTGCTTCTCTTTGGTTCACCAATTTGTCATATAGTGTTTTCCTTTTTCTGTTAATGCCATGACTAAGTTCGGTAATATCTGTTTTGGCGAGCGTCATCCTAGACATAATTTGAAACCTAACACTGACAATTTATTTTGATTGCAAAGATCCTTCTGACCCTAAAACCGATAACATTTCTGTGGATATTCTTTTTGCTTTGCTCGTGGAAAGAGGTCGGGGTAGAAATCTTGTCCCAGTTAATCTTCAACTCCGTGAGTTCATGCCGGATGTTCAGAATAATCTGGTTTAGGAAAAGAAAAGGAATTGTGCAATCTTTTTGCCGAGCTATTATTTCTGCAACATCAATGCCCATGGTTGTGAACTTGATGAGAGAGAGCCTCCTTTTCCAGCAATGATCTTTGAATGATAGATCTCATCTCTATCGGAAGGTATGAAAGAGACAATGTGAAGCTTTCATCTTAGAGGACACCATTGTATTTGACTTTCCCGAAATGTTGAAATAAGCAAATCCGCAACTCCTAGGACTTTCATGATACCATTTATTTCATGAAAATGAATGATTAAATAATTATTTATATCACTTAAAATAATTATTTATATCACTTAAAAAAACTTGATCAGTGAATTTTTTTGGACTATCGAATGACAATTTTTGTCTAAAATTTTCGTGGACCAAAAATATTTATTTTATAAATTCATTTTCATAAACGATATAAGTGATCTTTTTAGGAATTATTTTTTAAATCATCTATTTTCTGCAAAATAAACGAACTCTAGAAGTCTTCTATCGGATTTCATAATCTATCGTTCTATATGAAACTTCGGAATATTGTGCTGCGTTGTTTTCAACGAATTGCAAACCAGACAATCACAAACAAATTACAATTGAAGCTCGTAACAAACTACATTCAGCATTCCTGTTCAATCCGTTTATAGTCGGCTAATGAGTCACAGATCCGCAGGTCAACCAACAATGTCAAGATATTTACTACTAAACAAGTCACCTTTCCCAAAACAAAAAGATTGGCGCACTCTGCTATCGTACAAACCATGGAGAGAAAGGGAAAAAAGAAATCAAAGTTGCATCCATCGAAACCACATAGAGCAGCACACTTCATCGACATCCAGACCAGTGAGCAGAACCTAGGACTTCCCAATTAGATAAGATCAGCAACATTCATGGGCATTTCGTCAATCTGGGTACTGTAGTATTGCTCTATATCTCTCAAGATCTTGATATCATCACTCTTTACAAAGTTTATAGCAACACCCTGCGCCAAACAACAAAGGATAAATGTCGTTTCAATCATTTACCATGCAGAAGTGTCTAAATATAATTCTTTCGGGGCCATAATCAGGGCATAATGTCCATGACACCAACTGAAGTGGACGAACATCATAAACCAACGCAGCACACAATCATTGGGGAAAAGGATGGTATTAGCATCAACTTCATAGAGTTCTTACAATCTTACGCAAAGAAATATCCCTTTCAATATAAAATAACAAAGACAGAAGAAGAATATTAAACACTGCGGGACAACCAAGTGCATCAAGCATCACAAACACAAAAGCCTCATTGAAAGATGGTCCCTTGTCTTTCATTAGAGGGAAAAACAAACACAAAATTTTCTAGGTACACAGGAAATGACCTTGCGCAGCTTTTCTCTGCCAAATAATTTGGGGGAACAAAGTTGGGGAATAAAGTTGACCCTACACAAATCATTATGATTTTGGGGACCAGGAGAAGGTACAGATCAAACCCCAGACTGGCAACTTTACTAAAGGAGAGAAAAGGGAAGGAAAAAAGCTGGGGTATGGAGTTAGTGAACATAACTAAACTTATATTTCGTGAGCAGCTCCAAATGGAACTACGTGGGTGTCATCAAAGTGCCATATTCTAAAACCAAAAGCAGCACAGCCATATTATCAGTATGCTTTTAGGGGAGGTCATTGGAGTGCCATATTCTAAAACCACTCTGAAGAGCAGCACAGCCATAATTCAGTTCTTGTTTTTCAAGAAAGACATCGCACCACTTGGTTTCTAATCTGCCAAATGCCTGCATTACAGGATAAGGATAATCTTTCCACCAAGGTCAGAACTCACGGAAATAGACAGCTATTGCTTTTAAGAACCAAATGCCCTACCATAAAAGTAACTCACGAACTTCAGCATTTTGTTGGCATCGCTCCCATAATGATTCTCATTAACAAAAAATGAGGCTTATACATGTATTGGTTTCATAGAGGCAAGGCATGCCTTGACTTGTAAGGGCAGTCAGAACAAGAATATATCATCCCAGACCACTAAAGGCTCTTCTTTTTCTGTTTCTTTACAAATATAGACTTAATTAATGCAACACGAGGAAAAGAGACAACTGCTGACCATAATAGACCCCAGAAAATCGAATTGTGAGAAATGTTACCTTGCGTCCGAATCGTCCAGATCGACCAATGCGGTGAATGTAAAGCTCTCTGTTGTTTGGGAGATCATAATTTATCACCAGCGAAACCTGAATAGAAAGGATTATTAGGACAGGCAATTTCAATTCATAGCTCACAATACTGCCAAGATGATTTACAAGCACAAGTTTCACTAGAAGCTACATTATCGAGCCATATTATGTCCATCACCCAAAACTACAAGCCAATTAGCAATGAATCATGATGTACCAGTGAACCTAAATACCAGTATTTATGGAGGCAGAAGCAACTTGACTAATCGCCATACACATTCATAACCGCAATCTTTCAGATAAATACGTGCTATGTATCACTATACTTGCTAAAAGACAAACCTGTTGAACATCAAGTCCACGGGCCCAAACATCAGTGGTGATCAGCACTCGTGTTGCGCCCGACCGGAATTCTCCCATAATTGCATCTCTTTCCTTCTGAGGCATGTCTCCATGCATAGATGAGACAGTGAAATTATTGCTTCGCATCTTTTCTGTTAGCCAATCCACCTATCCAAGTGTGTGACACAGAGGGAGTTATAGGTGACTGTTAACCAAAAAAACAAACTAAAGCCATGGCTCTGATGGATGTATTTCCTATGCTTCGGAGCTGTAGATTATTCATGTGAAAGGATGATATAAAGTAAAGCATTGGAGTGGGGTTGGGGGAAGCAGAAGGTTCAAATACTTTACATCAAGTGCATATTTCAGTGTATGCCAAAACTTATTGAAACCAGAGCTAACCATAATTTATCCTTCAAGGATTACACTCATGCAAAAAAAAAATATCAGTCAAGTACTATTATTCGCCATTTGAGTATGCAATACACATATAGCATCACTAGGTTTAATGATTCTAATGGAAACATTATGTAACTGTAAACTGTATGTTCAGGCTACTTTCCCAGAGATATACTTCTCACCACCATAGATTTGTAAATAAAGGGAAATAAATCATGCTACCAACCATAATTCAACAGTCATCCAAACATAGCCTCATGCCAAAGGCCTATACTCAACCAACCATATTACACAAAAACTGCCCATTTGGACAAATCAAAGAAAATGAATGAGGCTTCGATAAGACTGCACAAAAGATCTGCTCATTACCAAGAAAAATAGCTATACTTAGACATAAAAGTGATGGAACCGTTACCTTCCGTTTTGTGTTGCAGAATATAACGGCTTGGGTTATGGTGAGGGTATCATAAAGATCACAGAGTGTGTCAAATTTCCACTCCTCTCTTTCCACAGCAACGAAAAATTGCTTTATCCCCTGTCATCATTTCCAAAAACAAAAGATCCTCATTCTTCTGCTTCAAGGCCACAAATGTCACACACTCCTGTGCACACACTAATAATAAGCACACGTAGTGATTACCTCCAGAGTCAGCTCATCACGTTTCACAAGGATCCTCACTGGATCCGTCATGAACTTGCCAGTCATCTCCAAGATCTCATTTGGAAGTGTAGCTGAAATCAAGACAACCTACACATAGATTCCACAAGTTTAGATTTCAACCAAGTTATTGCTCCCTACACTGCAATGCCAACAACAGGCATAAAAAGCCCTCCCCCCTTTTTTGGGAATGGGGATGCTGTATGTGTACAAGTGAAATATAAGCAGGACAGATGTTTTTGGAGTACTGTGACAGTGACAATCATAACTGCACATGAACCAGAGATATGTGGACTACCAAAGTTGATAATTAACACAGAAAGAAAATGAAGGGATCCAATATATGGATATCTTCCAGGAAAGTTGATGTGATGCATTAAATCATAGAAATAAATATTAATGGAATTACAACATCTGTACTACATGCCATGCATATCCAAGAAAGACAACACATTCAATTCAAAGAATGAACGTGATATCTAACTGCTAAGAAACATTACCTGAAGCTCAGGTGGAAGATATCTATAGACATCATAAATTTGATCCTTGAATCCTCTGCTCAACATCTCGTCAGATTCATCCTGGCAAAGCACAAATCAAATTTAAAACTAATGGAAAAGAGAAGAAAAATTATTGATGCAGCCAAAGAAGGTCAATCACTTACAAGAACCAGCAGTTTAATAGCTCTAGTGCGCAGAGTTCTCCTCTTGATCATGTCACAGACTCTGCCTGGTGTGCCAGACACCACATGAACTCCATGCTCTAGTTTCCTGATATCTTCACCCAAACTCTTGCCTCCTATGCAAGAATGTGCCTGAATATTCATATAATCACCAATAGCAAGAATCACCTTCTCTGTCTGGGAAGCCAATTCCCTAGTAGGTGACAAGATCAATGCCTGGACCCTGTAATAACCACATGAACCAACATAAGTATCGCACTTAATGAAGAGATGACATTCAGCTCGGATAGGAATAAACCACTGTTCATCGATCTATCCAAGTGCATCGCACTGAGCAAAAAATAACAAATAAACCACTCTTTTTAGATCTAAGTGCATGAGAGAGCAAAGAATATTATATGATCAAGAAAAGAAACTAGTCCTTTCTGCCCACCAAAGTCGTCCATAACACCAAAATGTCGCTTGATATACAGTAAAAAAAATAACGACGTATGTTGCAGTTAAATTCCACATTGCTATTACAACATTATAAACCCTGCAAACCTGAATATTACCTCTGTTCTAACAATGCCTTTTTACACTTCAAAGGAAAGTTAAATGTTGAACAAATCAAATTCACGATGTCCAATCACAAAAATGTGTAGTACGAGTAATCGCTAAATGTGACATTGCAGCGCAGACTAGCCAGACATTTGCGGAGTACCTAAAGGCTAAAAAGTGAAGCACCATCAGGCAAAAGGTTTTCCTCAATGCGATTTCCACACACAGAAAAAGTTTGGGCAACTTCATTTAGTTTCTCTAGCCATCATAATCCTGGCTCCTGATAGAGTGTTCTAATATAGGTCTTTCTATACTTCAGTGAGCATCACCAGAAAAATAGAATTACCAATTCACAAGGGAAATTAACACGAAACCAAAGGAACAGTCTCTGAAAATTTGTTAAGCAAGTCGACTACCCTTCCGATAGCACAAACTAAGCTATAACGAACAACCAACCTAAATTATTCACGTCTCACGGGCGAGCCAAAACAGACAGCAGAATCGGCAGAACAGAGGATAATAACAAGAAACATGAACTAGGGTTTATGGAAAGCGAAGGACGTACTCTCGGCTGGAGGTATCGACAATCTGGCAGACGGTGAGGGCAATCATGGAGGTCTTGCCCGTGCCGGACTGGGCCTGGGCGATGACGTCCCGGCCCTGGATGATGGGCATGACCGCGCGCTGCTGGATCGCGGAGGGCTTCTCGAAGCCGTAGTGGTAGATCCCGCGGAGCAGGTCCTCCTTCAGGTCCATCTCGTCGAAGCTCGCGACGGGCTCGACCCCCGGCGTCGTCTCGAAGACGAGCTTCTCGTCGTCCGCCGTCGTCGTCCGCCTCGACCGGTTCGCCGGAACCACGCTCGCAGTGGCCGCCGCTGCCATAGTCGCAACCCTGCCTCCGCCTCTCTCTCTCTCTCTCTCTCTAGAAATCTCTCTCGATCTCTCTATCTCTCTGGTCTGTTGGAGCCCTGGAAGGGAGAGACGAACGCCCCCTTTATTATATACGTTAGGTTTTCACGCGACGATTGTCATCAAGATTTAACGGGCTTCAGCTTAGGCTAAGAATTGGTTAATTTTGAAATTAAAATGCGTAATTGATTGATTAAGGAGTCCTAATCATAATCCTAATCAAATTGACAAAAGAAAAGAGATAAATAATTTAATTCCATCGATTAATTTTTCAAAGATAACGAGAGAGTCGATCCATTTTTATCTTACTAACAAATTTTAGAATATCAATATACGTTATTTGGAAATTGAGAAACTCTGTGTATATGAATAAGAATTTGTAGTTGCAACTCCAAATATGGAAAAATCGATGTAGTTCTTGCGTTAGGAATATTTAAGATATATAATTGCAACAAAAGTGTAAATTAGGAGAAATATATATATTCATGTTCTGCATTTTTATTTGTATTTATAAATATCTTTCTATTAACATAAAGCAAAAACTTTATTTCGAGTTTTGCCTCCAAAGTTAAGCATGAATTTCATTAACATCGTTTCAGTTTTCAAATTCCGAAACTTCACCGACCCTTGCCATTTTGACTTTTAAAAACTGTCCATTGATGTCTTGATTATTAAATTTAAATTTTGTTGAGTGCATTTACACAACCTCCTAATCTAAAATTAACTTTGAGTGCATTTGATGTGGATGTTCATCAATAAAAGTCTTTTCTTCCTTGAAAAAATTAATAAAAATAATATTCGAAACCTTAATTTAAACCAAATATTTAACTCTACTACATAGCATATTCCCTTATATATTAAGATGGATGGGGTGGGAATAATGAAGAGTTGACATGGCCAATTTGGATGACTTTCCCATGATCTGTTATTTTCTTTTTACTATTCTCATCTACACTTCGCTCTAATGCTATTCCCGCTATGTACCTAACCAAAAACCACTATTTGAAAACATATCAAAACAAAATGTATATATTGCACAAAATGAATTCTAGTAACGAAGAGGTTATATGCCTTCTTTGATATTTTCTGATATTTATATTGTAAATTTGTCACAGAGGACACTGGTGACAGGTGAGGACCGGATTTGTTTTTTCATCTTTTCTTTCTTTTCTTCTTCTTTCGTTGGTCGTCGAGTCTCAACAACGACCGGTGACAAGCCATAGGTGACAAGCGACCTGGTTGGTCTTGGGTGAAGTTGAGTTATATTTTTTTATTTTTTTCTTCTTTTTGTTTCTTTTCTCTTTCCTTCTTCCTCTGTTGATCGTTAGGCCTCAATGACGGCTGACAATAGGCCATAGGCGAGGGCTAGCGATCGACAGAGGAAGAAGGAAAAAGAAAAGAAAAGAAAAGATTAAATAAAATATATTAAAATTTTCGATTTTAAAAAAATTATAAAAATTGACTACGTCAGCACGACTATGCCACGTAGAGCGATCAACATCCGTGTCAACAATTTGTGATCAAATGAGATTTTCCTTAACAAATGACGAAAAATATTTTCCAATTCATTTTCAGGTATCAGCAAAACATTGAAAAATATTATTATTTTCCTTAAAAAATGATTATTCAGGAAATATTTTCAAGAAATATCATTTTTTCCCGAAACAAGCGGAGCCTTAGTGTGATCATATTGAGTGAGGAAGAAAGTAGCTATGATAGGAAAAGAAATATTTCGATTAGCGGGATATGTTATGCAAGTGTAATACCTCCATAAAGAAAATCATAAAGAGAGAGTCCAATCCTAAGTCCATCTAGTTATCCAATTGGACTCACCTCCATTAAAATGCTTTAATCAATAAGTTATGGACCAACTAAAATATGTCAGTTGCTCCATTTTATCCTCAATGTAAGGCTTCTTTTGCCAGCCACCCTCATAAGCGCACCTTAACGACGATAAAGCTTTAATAAATAGTGAAAGTCGCAATAGATTTGTCATCTTTCTTTTTAACTTTTGAGAGAAATTGTATGATTTGTTTTGTGTATTTTGTGATGGCACTAAGATCATCACACTATTTCGATGCACAAATGTTTTGTGCATCGTACATGTATTATACAAATTACGATGAAAATGTCATAGTAGGTTAGCTCAATTTATAAGGTTCAAACTTTCCATACACCATGCCTAAGTTCGAATCGCATAATAGTCTCCTTTGGTAAGAGATATGTAAATCTACTATAAGACCTCTTGGCAGGGAGTAACTTCTCATACTCGAAAATTTTCCTTACCAAAATAAAAAAAGATGGAAAGAGTACATTCAAGACAACCATAATGACCGCAAAGACATAGTAGTTGTGTTTGTGGACAAAGATAGCCCTGTGAAGGACGCTCGGGCCGACAACCTTGATATGATCTCATCGGTCACCATGGTAACCTCATCGATAGAGAGATCAAGAGAGAGAGAGAGAAAGGGGAGTGGCCCGAGTGGGCTTGCCGGGAGGCCATTGTGGCAATAGATGGTGAATATGGGCGGCGACAAGCCTCAAGTGTAGCGACAACAATGTGCAAATGTTGCGACCGGGGTTCGGAAAGTTAGAAGAAAAAGGAATATTCCGTAAGCAAAACCATAACGATAATTCGATCAAGATATAAATTAGTACCCAAATTCACACACGAGATGCCAAAAAACCATCGAATTTAGGCACGGTAGGTACATTACAATGTCGACGTTAGCGACTCGCACGTGATACACATGGCGTCGAATTTTACCTCCGATCCGCCCGCCATCGGTCCATCACCGCCATGTCCCGTCGCCGAGATCGTCGTTTCTCTCCGGTCCAACTAAAATAACTGGCACGCTCTCTCTCTCTCTCTGTCTCTCTCCATCTCCGCCTTTTGGATCTGCCTCTAATCCAAAACGCACTTCCGATCTGCACTCTCTCTCTCTCCCCCTCGCCGCGCCGCACTGCTCCGCGATTCCGTCCCGGGCGCGTGGACTCTGCAGCTCCCCGATCTCTCGTCGATGGATCTGTAGAAGCGTCCCCCCGGTCCGATCCCCGCCCGAAGTCCCCCGCGCCCGCCGCCGGCGATGTTGCCGCCGAGGTTCTCGATCTTCGGGGGCGGCGATTCCAGGAAGTCGGGCGGCAGTAGGGGCCCGAAGAGCGAGCTCGCCTCGCCGCCCTCCATAAGGCTCCGCACGGACAAGGAAGTGTACAGGCCCGGAGATGCGGTGGTCGCGACTGTCGAGATCGTCACTCCCGACGCGGGCGGTGTGGTCAGGAACGGCTCGGTTTGCTCGCTCCTGATCAAGCGTCTCGGCTTCGAAATCAGAGGGATTGAGAAGTTGGATGCTCAGTGGTTCGCCACCCAGAAGCCCTCGCCGGAGTCCAGACAGCGCAGAGGTACGCTTTGGGATTCCGTTGGTATCGATGTAATTGACGAAGAGAGAGCGTCGGGAATGTTGTTAGAATGTCGGGAATTGTGAATTCCGTAGGAATCAGTTGGGGTCTTAAAGAGTATTGGGCGAGGAAGATTGTACTGTATGTCTAATTTAACTCGATACGTAGTGGCTGTATAGCAGGTGCTCGCTAGAGGAACTTGTAGCGATTAATCATGGAGTATGAAGGTTTTCTGAGTTAAAATTTGTCGTTTACAGGTGAATATGCTTTCATGGACTGCTCGGTGTCGTCCATTGTCTCGAATCAGATTGTTTCCTGTGGCACCACTAAAACCTGTGAGTGCATTTTCTTCTCTCTGTTATTACATTTGCATGAAAAGTTTAGACTGATGATCAAGAAATTCGCATGGCAAAAAGAAACAATTAAGCTAGATTTTACATGGAACTCTGTAGCTACAAGAATGTTCTTAGTTTTCTTCCACCAAATATGGAATCTTCCTTCCTTACTGTTGTTTCTGCATGAAGTCTGGTACTGGTAGGGAAGAAAACATTGTCAGATGGGAAATAGTTTTTATACTTTCGAAAAGGTAAAAGTCATTTACTGTTGGTGAAAGGACTTCCACAGCTTGTTGGTCAATCCAAGCACATGAGTCTGGGATTGTCCACAAACTTAAAGTTGAGTGGGACTATAATAGAAAAGGGCTAATCCCTTTCTAGATCAGTATTTTTTAGCTAGTCTAGATTGCATGCATGCTCTGGATGTCCAAAAGATGACCAAATCTATAGTATGTTTAAAGGTGCTGGGTTTTTTTCTGATATTTTAGTAGTATCCATATTGTCGCCCTAGTATCCTGTTGTGCAATGTTCTTCATTGGAAGCAATAATTTTTAGGATTTCTGATGATCGACGGATGATTTGGGATTCTTATCCAGGGATAGAAGCATTTATCCTACATAAGCAAAGCATAATTTAAGGGTATCACCTTGAAGTAGGCTCCTATGGACCTCATTAAGTTATTAGTTGGAATAAGGTCACTGGTGAGACATTCTTCTTTCACATGATTTTAGATGGCTCATTATACCACTGGTGGATTAGTTTCATAATATTTGTACTAGAAAGCTCAAGGTTCCATTTCACTCTTGAATGAGACGGACAAAAACCACCCGTTGTTGTCTCGGAAATTTGTCATTCATGTTTCAGCATTCAAATTGTTACGTGCTCCATGCTTTACTTTGGTGTGATATGGAAATTTTTATCATCTCTCAGTGTATTATCAAATCAGCTTTTCTTGTTGTTGGTAGATGTGATTCGAGCTGTGCTGCCAAACATCATACCGCCATCATACAGAGGTGCTACAATTCGTTACTTGTACTATATAAAGACTATGTTATCAGGACAATGGCAGATTCTTGAAACTGGTCACTCTCAGAGGGAATTAGCGAAAAATCTCACTGAATTGGTTTGTATTTTAATTCATTCTTCATATTTGTTATTTGATATCGTGTCATCCAAAAGATTGCTAAATAATTTGGTTATCCTGTTTGTCATTTGAACTGTACTCAATGATCATTTGGTTGCAACTTCAAGTAGTTCCGCGTCACTACTTTACGCCTGTTTTGTTTCTTAGAATGAGGGCATTGAGTCTGTTGCAATATCCATTGGTTTCTTTGAGTTCTGAATTCTCTTCTGAGTGATGAACAAGTGGCTATCTTTCTCAACTATGTCATTCTTGATTCCTATGAGGCACTTTCCTCTGAACTTGCTATATATCTGATTTGATAATGATTGGCAGAGTCGGTCTTTCGATTTATCTAAATTGACATTCTTCTTCCCATTTGGATTAGGAAGAGCTGAATTTCGTGTTTAGGACTAATATGTGGCGAGAATCATGAAAACTGGACAACTTGAAAAGGGGATCTAATTTAACTTTGGGAAAAAAATTACTGAAACTAAGGAACAAGTGGAAAGGAGATGACAAGAAGTTTAGCTTCTCAATTGACAGGCTGCTATTCCTCTCTCTGTAATGGTGGCATGTCTTAATACACGCATTGTGCTTTTATCTTTTACTAAGGAGCAGACATAATGTTCAACAGAACAGAACAGTCAAGGGGGCCAACTTTTGGTAGATGATCCTGTGAAAAGTTTTGGCTCTTTCTGTAGTTAAGTTGCTTATAAATTGCACACATGCAGTATGTGGAAAATCTATCACGTGCTTTCACGAAATAGCAATATGATTGCACCTTTTGTAAGGTGGAATACCACCAAGTACGAAATGGATTGATGTGGTTTAAGTTAAGTAGCATATTTTCCTTTAAAGATTCTCGTTGTGATTCTGATTCTCATCTGGCGCAGATAAATTAGTTTTCACAGTACAAGTTCATATATATTTCCTTGCTTAAATCTATAAAATCTGTTTTGGTTACATTAGACCTGCTTCTGTAGCTTATCCTGTTTAAGACCTCCTGCTGGCCTTATGGTGCTTAAGTTGGTTCTCAAAGGTTATGTATTGAGTGCTTCATACATATGGAGTTGCTGTGAACACTGCTTTTCTATTCATGCAGATTGGACTCATTTCGTCTATAGCTCGACTTACTTTTGTTTATCACCATGTGCAGACATACGTGAATGATGTGGCTGTATAGTTAATGAGCCTCAAGGCTATACCCTGGTTTTGTTGTTGTGTAGTGTGTCCAATATGTTTCTTATTGGAGCATATGATGTAAACTACAGGAAGTTCGTGTGCCGCTACAAGTTTGGGTTGATCAGAAGAATAGTGGGTTGCTATTGGATGAAGGTCAAAGTGAAGGTGAGTATATCTTTTGGAATTTCTTATGGTAAGAGTTGAGCCATGTCTGCATGCTATTTTTTATTATGATGTGGTTATAGCTCTTTAAATAGCCTTCAAGATCTATATGACAATAAAACTTTGTTTCCCCATTTAACATGCAATCACAAGAGCTTAAGATGTGATGTAACTCATTTGACTGAGATTTGGATAAGGCAATTTACCCATTTTCTGTTTCTCTTTTTGTCAATTTCTTGGCTGTTTCTTCTTTTCTCTAAGATATGGTTTTTGATGATGACACTAAGCCTGGTCCTCTTTGCTTGCAAAAATACATTTGCTCCCGCAGTTTCGCTGAATTCTTTTTTTGTTAACACATTTCATATAAACTTTTCTGATGGATAGTATGTATCTTATCTGTATGACCAATTTTGGTTTTTGAACTCTTTTTAGGTATTGTTCCTTTATCAACCATTCAGCTGGATATTTACTGGAAAGAGATGGATGGCGAGTCAGACTGGGTAGGTCTACATTGTTTCCCTTATCCGTTTTCTCCCATTGGAATTGCTAATAGCTTTTGTATTCAGCAACAGCATTTGGTGAGGCATCAAAATGAGAAGACCACTTGACAATTTGATATACTGTATAGGTTCGAGCAAATGACGTATATGATGGAGTTGAGGAAGGTTATGATAGTTCAAGGGATGAGATATCATCTGTCTCCTCATATAACCCCAGTAGAGAAAATATACACAGAGCCTTCGGGAGTTCGCTCTCCTTGCAGTCGTCTATAGCAAGATCTTCAAGCAGAGATATATTATTCGCGGAAGGTGAACGGATGAGTCTATCATCAAATTTGGCACTTCCTCGTCTGTCTGCAGCGGAAATCCTCCATGAGAATGATGATGGTAATTAAGCTTTTAAAGATTTATATTGTATAATAGCAATGCTGGCGAGTTGTGATTAGAAGTATACAATTCTGATGATGAACAAGAAAATCAAGATGTGTCTAAAGGATCCTATCCTGTGATCAGATTATTGACTATAATATCCTAGAAGTTGTTTCTCTTGTGCTTTAGCGAAGATCGCTACTTATAGAAGTATAACATGGTGAAAAGTTTAAAATAAAGACATATCAAGTACAATGGCTTTTGAATCTGCAGATATGACCATACCAATCTTATGATTTGGACTTAGGATAGGAAATGATCCTAGAAAATTAGGAATTAGTTAGGATTGGGCCACTCTTTAGGTGTTAGATCGTAGGATAGTATCATAAGACCTAGATTGGGATTTTAACAACCATGCTCACAGTAATTTTGAGAAGCTTTGGAAGTTAGTTGATGAAGAAGGAAAAGCTTCTTTGTTTCTTTATCATACATAATGACTCAATCAACTCCAGACAAAGCTAACTGACTTAACTTTGCGAATGGATGTGGAGCCCATACTTCAGCTGTTGCCTCCCCAAATGATCAGTCAAAGCTTGGGCGATCTCTTTCAACAGATAACCATGAGGGAGCATTTTCCCCTAATGCAGGTAAACTGTGGCAACATCTTCTAGATGTTACTAAATGATTGCGAGACCATTACATCTTGGATCATAGCTGCTTGAGGCAAAAGGTCAATGAACTTATTTTCAGAAATGTTTCTTTGTAGAGGAAGGATTTATTCGAGCAAGATCCTACAATATCAGAATGGATGACTGTGTTCTGCTCAGATTCTCTCCAAAAAACTCAGACTCGACTTATTACTTCAGTGACGCGGTGATGACAATGATATGACTTGGCATTTTCCCCGCATGTCTGTTTTTTATTTCCTCTCTAATAAGTCATTGTTCGCAGATTGGTGGAACTCTAACCTTTTTTCCTGAGGAAGGAGCCCGGAGATGCCTTGAGGTAATTGCACCCAAGAAGTGACATAGAAATAATGATAAGAGGGCAGCTTCTGTATTCCTTCAGCACGGTGATGAAGTGTTGGAGTCATTGCAGGTTTCCATAACATTGGAGATGTCAGAGATTATAAATAGGCGTTTTGTTCATCCTTCCAGGAAAAATTCACCTACCATCACAAAGGTACTTTAAATTTTTTTAAGCGCCTTTTCTGAGACTCAAAAACTTTAGATCCAACTGTAATCATTTTTATATTGTTAACATTTCTCGTCATTTTTTAAAAACTTTTCATCATAGTTGAGTCTAATATAGCTCTGAATGGAACAGCCAGCTAAATTTTTCTGCATAATCAGTCATAGGGATAGGGAAGTTGACATCTGTATCTTTGACGGAGAATATATGAGGACAGTGGTTATTGTTCAAGTTCACGGTTTTTATGTGCTGGTGGTGGAATGGTAACTCCATTTTCTTATCTTGAAAGATAAGGATACTTTTGAATTCTTTGAGAAATATCTAGTGTCAGATAAAATGAAAGAAAACTGACTTGAAGAGAGGGCATGAGAGCAGAGTTTGCCTTTTGGCATTGGCAGTCCATCCTCCGTATTTCACGATTTATTGTCTGTGAATCACATCGTGCACGTTGTGAGTGTTATGTGTTAAACTAGAAGAATGTGCGACCAAAATAATGCTGGAGCCAAGGAGATCTGAATTCAATCTCTGTGGCAAAATTGTTGTTTTCCCTGCATCTCTCTTTATGCTGATCAAGTTTGTATTTGTTGATTATCACTAACAAGAAAGCCAAAAAGAAAGAGGATTGCTGTTTCGAAAAAACAAAATTAGGTAATGCTGTTAATTCGGGAACTTTTATTTGGCATTTGGAGACCCTTTTTGCCTAAAGCTTAAATTGGTAGAGAAAAAAAGCCAACAGTATACATCTGCGATATTTCTTATTTCTCGCATGTAAGCTGGATCTTACATCTGGAATACAGGATGTGGATTTAACCACTTCCAACGGACAACCAAAGACAAACAAAATCACAGCAGGTAGGAAAACAAGCAGAATAACTATAAGAAGGATCGTCAGAATTTGAGTGTTTAACATGTGCTCAAATACCATGTTAGAAAACGTTTGTTCCCACAAATCAAGTCGTTAGTAAATAGGCCCACAGTCTTTATCTAGCAATATAACTGAATGATGTGACTTGGAGCTTTTTCTCTGATTAAATACTTGTTATGGGCATAAATTTGATGGGTGATTTAAGAGAGTAAATTTTCCAATATTTAAATATGTAATGCTACGTTCCAAATTTAGATGATTCAAAGCTAAAGGGTTTTTTTTTTTTTTTATCTTTAGCATAGGTAAATTTAGTAAGCATTGCAAGTTTTTAGTAAGTCAAAATATAAGATCACGAGAAGTCTAAATACGTACAATGCTCATGCACCTTTCTGCTTTTGCAGTCGTATTTGAGAAGCTTGTTTTAATGAATTTTTTTGCTCATACAACTTTTCCTTGAGGGATGCTTTGGGGATTACTGTGCTGCCAGTGCTGCAATATAGCATTCTACACAGAAAAGGTGCAATAGCATTAAGTGCTGCCTATGGCTCCCTTGGGGAGCATTGACAAAGGATTTTGATGATTGGCAACCTATGGAGAGTAGGAAAGTAATGACCAATATTATAGGGCTTCCGACACCTTAGACAGAGTTTGAAATTGTTTATCATATACTGATGCATTGTGAGTGGGTGCCTCAGTTCTAATAGAATGGAGGGAAAGGGGACCTACAGCTTTGGAAGTCATAACATATGGATCCATTCTGTAAAGAAAAGATGTTTTAGATTTCTAGATTACTGTACAGACAAAATCTTGAAACACATCCTTGGAATTGGCATCCCTTACTTCTGAAAAAAGAAAGAGAGAGAGAGAGAGAGATAGAGCTTGCTCCTTATACAGATTAATTCTGCTAAAGTCAATAAAACTTTGGCATGTCACTGCTGATATTTTTATTATACTGATGAAGGAACAGTGAGGAATTTGAGATGCTAATTTTCAACATCAAGAACTTTGAGTGCCTGACTGTGGTGCTACTTTGAGTGCATTGATTGTTTTCTTTCTTTTTTTCTCCCATATTGTTACACTACCTTTGATTTTCTGCTTCATCCTCTGGTTGTAGGTTCAGAGCGATCACCACGAGGTTGTTGCGGATTTGGTGCAGACTAGCTTTCTTTTTTCCATCCCTATGGATGGGCCCATGTCCTTTGCCACTCCCCGCATCTCTGTGCAATGGGCTCTTCGTTTTGAATTTTATACCACCCCAAAGAACGTGGACTGGACAAGGTATGACAAAGTAGTATGAATATACACATCTAGCTCCTTTTTCTTTTTTGATTTTTTTCCTGCACGACATTCTCGAGTGATGTGAGGCATCTTATTTTCACTCAGCTACTGCATAGAAGGTGTTTTGTTGTTACATTTGGGAGTTAGTTTTTCTTACATGAAGGTCTTTTGTGCTTGTCAGCTTACAAAATAATGCGTTATTGGACGACCAGTTGTAGCTCTCTCTTCACTTCTCTTGATGTTAGTTTCTGCTTAATTCTTGTTAGATGAGAAAGTTGAAGGATATGAGCCTATGTTATATCGGAATTATTGTTCTGGCTGACATCCTACTATTTGGAAAATAATCTTGTTCATGCTATGAACGTTAATCAGACCAAACTTGTATACCATTGAGTAATTGATTCATTATTCGATTTTTGCGAATTTAGATATGAGCATCCTCTTCTGGTAGAGGGAAGAGACAAAAGCGAGTGGGTTCTTCCAATTACAGTGCATGCACCTCCACCCGGACCTTCGGCTGCTCCGACCAGAAGCGAGAAATATTTCTCTTTGGAACCATTGTGGGGGTCATAGTGGAAGGTAATAAGATTCCCTGTTTTTCTCTTGTAAATGTCTCCCCTTATGGTGAAACTAATTGTCTCCGTATATTGACATGCTATTTGCGCTTCCCAGGTTCATAGTGTTTTTCTGGAAATATGGATATCTTTACTCGCTTACGGATTCCGGAATCACATGCAATTCCAATGTGGAGAACATGAAGGAAGCACATCAAGGAGGAGGCAGGACATTGGTTCGTCATTCGACATCTTGCCCATCCTTGCACTGGAGAACGGACCAAACGATTGAAGTGGAAGTTGGTGCATTTAAAAGTTGGTGCAACTCTGCAGCCTTTGTTCTTAGCTCCATAACTAACCCATCCGGTGTGCCCTAGTTGCGTCTTGCTTAGTCAGCCATCTCATTTATGTGTCATCTCATTAAGTTTTAAATGCTCAAGCTGTTGTTGCTCCTAGATCCACATTTCAGCCCATCACAGAATGGAAATTTTGCTGTTTTTTCTTTCGTTCACTTTGTGAATATTGAGATGTACTTAAGCAGAATGTACATATTGAGGTCTTACATTTCATCAAAATCGATCCTCTGGCCTTTTTAACCGATCCTTCTTTTTTTGTCTGTCAATCTTCTGTTGTAGCGAACTTGGATGAGCGTTTGAGTCAATCTTCATGATCGCTTTGAACTTTCGCTCCTTAAATGCAAGCATGGGTGATTTTAGAAGGGACAATGTTCTGGGTTCGTAATATGACAACTCTGAACTCATCTTTCTGGAGATATTTCCGGGCTCTATTTTTCACCAATCACCGGTCCCTTTCTCTTTTCAGGGAAGCAGGCTTACGTGGTTTGAAAAGCTGGCAAAATGTAAACTGTTATCTGGAAATAGAAGCTTGAGAAACTGGGAAAGATAGTGATATGTTTGAAGCGGTTTTTCCCACTTTCCAGTTGCAAGGACTTACTTTTCAGACTTGCAATTTTGCCTTTGGAATATGTCCATTAGGTTAGAGATGGAAAAAGTTCGAGAATTTTGTGCAATGAGGTGTATATAAAGGAACTGGAAATCTCATCTTCTTTTCATGTCTTCACACTTCCCCTAAACTTTTGTATGCACATAAGTGGAAGAAGGAAAATTCAACCATCCAATGACGCACGAGCTATAAAGAAAGCACAACCAAGAACATAGACTCTTTAAGGAAAATCGATACCGATATTTCATTTGTGCTGCGGTTTCGCAGGGTACATACGTGTCTAGAAGCGTAGCCTAGAAACCATAGTTAATATGGATATTTGAAACTTTGAGAATTTTGCACTTAATGCAGACTCTCAACATCACTTTTTTTTTGGACAAAATTCTGATATTTCCACTTTTGAGAATTTCTCGTAAAATGTTAAGAAAAATCAATATTACAAACAACATCCCTATTCTTGAAAAATAGCATAGCAAGCAAGCCATTCAAGTAGTCTACGTGGAGTACATACTTGTCTAGAACAAACGTCGAACAATTGCAACTCTGAAAACATAAGCGCGGTCGCAAAATTTGTTTACATCTATACCTTAGCATAATATAAGCGCGGTCGTAAAATTTGTTTACATCTATACCTTAGCATAACATAAGCGCGGTCGGACTTTTCTTCAGCAATGAACTGGTTCCACAGGTTTGCAAATTCTTGACACGCAAGAAACTTTCTTTATATTCACATCTTCTCCTGACATTTAATTTTTGATGCAAAAATATGGTTACCTATTAACTCAATTCTCTAGTAATATCTTTGGTTTCCACTAAACACCGCATCACCCTGACAACCCAGGCCAAAAATCACTAACCAAGTCACTAGACCACATCGCCTCTTTAGCTACTTTTATTGTCTCTGTGTTTCCAACCTAAGTCGTCAATGAAATCACTGTCCCTCAAAGTCCCCTTCCAACTTGCAGCACAACTGACAGAAAAAGTACACGTACGACTGCTTATAAATTGACCATCATTGAAGTTCCCACTTGATCCACAGGTTTGCAAATCCGGTTTTAACTATGCTATCTGAATTGTATCCTCTGAAAAACGCTTCTGTCGTCGCCTTCAAGTTTAGGAGGATCCACTTCACAGTATCACAATGTATATTTGTAATAACTGTATCAATTCCCTAGACTGCACATGAAAAATCAAGCCTAGTAAGTTCGCAACTTAACTCGGACAACCAACACTACTAGCATGTGAATGCTCCTTAAAATGCAAGCCTAAAACTATCACCTTGAACTTTGGCACCTTAAAATGCAAGAATGGTTTATTAAGCAGGGGACAATGTTCTGACTTCATACTTTGAGAACTCTGATCTCAAATCTTTGGAGCTTTTTCTTTGGGCTCTGTTTTTCACCAATCACCAGTCCCTTTCCTTGTGCAGCAAAACAGCTTTATGTGCTTTAAAGAG
This sequence comes from Syzygium jambos, assembly GCA_031216235.1. NCBI lineage: Eukaryota > Viridiplantae > Streptophyta > Magnoliopsida > Myrtales > Myrtaceae > Syzygium > Syzygium jambos. The sequence goes on along the minus strand of CM062229.1, from coordinate 8,341,944 downwards.
CTGGCAACCTTCAAACTTCATATAGAAATGAAAGCTCAAGAAAGTGGGAAAGGAAGAGCAACATGTTTGAAGCGGTTTCTTGCACCTTCAAGTTGCAAGAATGAGGACATATTTTTCGGACTTGTAATATTGTCTTTTAAGATAGAGAAGGCAGAAGTTCGAGAATATTTTGCAATGAGATGTACATAAAGGAACAGAAATCTCATCTTCTTTTCATGTAATCTAACAATCAATACTGATATTTCAACTGTGCCTTTTTAAACCATTGTTAGGCTTCTCAAGATAGCATGGGATCAGGATTTAGGAAGCAATCATCGCGCAGTTTTTGTGTTTTTTTTTGCTCTATCTGGGATTTGATCCTGGATATTCGCCCACACGCCAACCCCCCATATTGTTAGGCCGCATGCCGATTGTCCTGCACATGGTCTTTGGCTAAATGTAGTTCATGATTATATGATGATGAACGAAACTTTCATGTTACAGTTGTGATCCAAATAAAAGGAAAATCCTTCTCCATGAATCAGAAAAATTGCAGAAAGGTCTACTTCCCTCTGCTCCGAACTCACTTTTCAATTTTTGAAGTGATTAATGGTAGCTTACAACTGAAATTTTAGCCTGAGGACCACCCTGAACATACACAAACATGTACTGCGACCCAGGTTTCAAGACCTGCAAGTGAGGAAGCTGATAGATGTTCTTTTCTTGGGTGGGTGTGAGCCCCCACAAAGACCCTGAGATATTCTCTATCTGGAGCTTAAGATCTGAGACCGGCTTCTGCGATATGTTCTTGATGATGACCTGGTGCCGGTAATATGTAGCCCCTCCGTGGTTCCATGAGCTCGTTATCGAGTGAAGGAACTGAACAGGGGACTCTGTAGAAGTTGGGAAAAGTTTCACAACATTCAAATTTTAGTGACTTGGATTTAAATCACCTTCTGGAACAAGAGAAACAAATTTGTGTCACTCACTCGAACCTGTGTAGGCTGGTGGTGTTTTCTGGGAGTAGCTGCCTGCAAAATTAGAAGAAGAATCGTTCATCTTCATCTCCCCTCAAGGAAGTGAACTTTTAGCTTTGATGGTTAGAAGAAAATAGTATTCCTGGAGCTATGCTAGTAAAAATACACCGATGTATTAGTGTAATCTAAGATGATAAGAAAGTCGATACGTGTAATAATTCAGAACATATAGTTCAACCGAAGATAAAGAAAAAAAATTTCAAGAATGTCTACTCGCCAGGCGATGTTGAAGGAGTCCCTGGTCTTTGATCTTGATAGGAACCTACACCAAGGAGCCATACTAAGTAAGCAGAGAATATTAGAACACAGTATAGTTTCAGCGCAGCTCAAATATCCCCCCAGTTCTCATTGGTTTGATGTTATGTCGGACACAAATCCCTAGATTTTTACCTGGCGCTCCGTATATGCTTTGTAGCTTGGAGAAGAGACCTATGAGTGGAGCACAGGCCGAAAGTGTGGGCTCAGTTTGCTCATAATTCGATCTATCATCGTAGAACCCGTCGTTCTTGTCCGGACCACCCACAAGGGCACCATATATCACGTTTGGGTTTCCTTCGGGGCGGTGGTACCACGCATCAAAGCCTTGCACGCATCCGACTGCAGATTGCAGGACAGAGATAGAGGCAATGGAAGCGCCTCTGTGATGAACACGCGTGGGATAACTCTGTCCATATCCCACCAGGTAGCTTATAGATTTAGGATTCTTCCCAAGGATATAATCGCCCTACAGAATTCGATTGAGAATATAGTCAATCCGGGAAAAACTCAGAAGATACATAGTAAATAATCGCCCTGTTTGATATATGATCGGAAAATGAATGTGAAAGCATATCGAGTTTCTCAGCAAACTAGGACACGTATGACTAAAGCGCATTCTCGTCGATAATATGCAGTAATCAACTAGTTATTGATGTTCCTTGGTAAGCAAGTAACTCGGTATGTGGATACCTGAGACTTGGCAAAGTTGAGAAGATCCTGAGGCTGAACTTGCCCGTTCGGACACTTGACCTTGGCCTTCGACGCAGACATATAAACAGAGTAAACGGCGAGAAGGAACGATGTGGAAGACACGTACTGCATGTTGTTCCAATCGTGCATGTACATCAACCCACCTGAGGATTATAGAACAATAAATCGTCACATAGGCGCATCTATAAACTCGAAATCCATCAGACTTCCACGCCAAAGTAGCTTAAGCCACTAGAAGAACTGGAAGAGAGAGAGAGAGAGAGAGGCTGCGCGGCCGACCCGGAGTCCTGTTGACATTGTAACCGTCGTTCTTCTGCACGCAGGCACATGTGAAGTACCCTGCTTTTGCCTGGTATTGCTTTAGAATCGGAGCATACGAACTACGTGGGTTGTCCATCAGTACCTGCCATCATAGGCCAAGTAACTAAGTACATGAAATTGCCTTAAGTTATTGGGATTATGGAACTAAACCAACTCAGAAAATCTTAAATCAACGAAGAGCCGATCTTTAATCTTCGCGAAGCGGATGCCTCGGTTCAATCATTCTCGCATAGGAGGTGCCAGATCTGACAAGCACCTTATTAAAAGTAGCTATGGCTACAAGATGATGTGAATTAAGATTGAAAATCCAGGAAGTGAGCTATCTCAAAAGTGATCATTGGCTCGAAAGGTGGATCTAATGTGTTATCCAAGCCTGCCCATAGCCCTGAACGTACATTGAAATGTTCGGACCTAGCCACCAAAGTTGAGCTGGCCGGAAGGTCACTAGCCAAGCCCGCCTGTTCGTCGTCTGAGGCGGGCTTTGAGCCCGCCCGCCTGTACATAGGATCTAATGAGCATTTACCTTGGAGAGGAGGACTTGCACGCCAGCATACTTGGTGTCCCAAGAGAACTCTTTCACTCCCCAGCTGATCCCACCCATTGACCCTGCGTTGTCAATTGCATATTTCAAGTACGTCTGGTCGCCTGTTGCTCTGTACAGCCATGTTGCCCCCCACAACAACTCGTCCTTCAATATTCAAAAGTTTATAAATGGGTGAATAAATCTCGAAATATTGATAATTAGTCCAATTAAAAGGTAATTATGAACAAAAAAATATATATATATATATTAAAAAAGAATTTTTTTTTGCTTACCGAATAGCCCGACGATGGATAGAACTGCTGAGCGGACTCAATCGAGTCGTCATATTGGCCTCTGAATCTATCCGCAAATGAGAACAGCTGCACATTCATATGCACTTACTTGCTTCAGCATGTGATTAGTATATGATTAGAATATCATCGCTTTTCCGATTGTTTTAATTAATTACTAGAGAAATATCATCCTCGGACAACTTAGTTTAAATGGCGAGTTTATATGAAACTATCCGATTTTCGAAATCACATTTAACTGTTTTGCCTCCATTGTTTTAGAGAGCTGACTCACTTGCTTCGCATGGACTAAGAGGAGATCGGAGTAGGAGGAGTTGTAAGGCCGGAAAGCCAATGAGGCCGCCGCCAAGGCGGCGGCAGTCTCGCCGGCGAGGTCCGAGCCGGGATTTTCGTGATCGAGCTTGTAAGCGTTTCTAGGAGTCGTCATGTCCTCGGCTCGCTCCCAGCAATAGTGGTCCGAATTGCCGTCACCCACCTGAAAGACGAATTAATCCTAACCTTAACAATGGAAGCAAATCGTCAAGACTCTGTCGAAATACAAAGAAGGTTGTTGAGGGAAATCAAGACTCTACTCAACTAACTAGCCGTTTGAGTTTGGTCAACAAACACTCGTATTGCGTTTGACCAATTAATGTCCGACCTCGTTTTATTGTCTCTGTTGAAAGATCCTGCTAATCTCAGTAGAAGTATTCGAGCTTAATGTGATGATAAATCAAACGGAGCGACGTGAATTCGGTTGATCGTCGGGAGCTCATGTAACGGGATCCGACGCCTTTTTTCATTTCGACAATCGAGTATTGATCAACGGTAGCGAGAGAGATGCAGCCCGACAATCAAGAGGCGTGCCGAGTTCGGCACCCGGTAGGTGAATGGGATATATAAATGGCATGTACCTGAGCCCAGAGAACGTCGGGTTGCGGGTGAGCCTTGAGGATGTAGTCGGTGCCCCAGCGGATGGCCCGCAGCGCGTGGTCCATCTGGTTCAGGCCGGCGATCTCCTTCCTGAACTCGGCCGCCCCCCACGCCAGCATCGTGATGGTGAATGCCATGGGAAGCCCGAACTTGACGTGATCTCCGGCATCGTAGTACCCTCCGACCAAGTCCACCTGCAAAGTTCAGATCATTCCCACATCTTCTTAGCTTGCATTACATACACATGCGATACACACGTGACCGCAAGCATCTAGCAGAATGTGACAACCGATGAGAGAGAGACTGACCCCTTGAGAGAAGCCGTCGTGGAGGGCGGAGTCGCCGCGCCACTTGACCCGGTGGTCGGTAGGGAGCTTCCCCGACCTCTGCGCTTCGAAGAACAGCAAGCTCGTCTCCACCGCATCCCCGTAGCTCGTGGCGGAGCTGCTGGACACGCTTAACGAGATCAATATCGCCGCCGAGACAGCAAACCCCGCCGCGAGCGACTTCATCGTTAGCTCCATCTCTCTCTCTCTAAAATTTCAGCTGAGAAAATGTGCGCGAGCCTGATCTTAAATAGAGAGAGAGAGAGAGAGAGGCTTGCATGTTTCTTGGAGGATTGTTGGAGGTGTTGGTAGCCTTCACGTTGTATGGTGAGAAGAAAGCTCGGAGCTGGCCACGTCGAAGCGTTTGCAAGCTGAGATGAAGACGCGTGACGTGTGCCAATCTGGACCGTCCATCTAGTCTCCGTGTCGGGTAATCCAACGAGCACCTTTCTAGGGAGTTTTAATTATAGGATAATTAATTAGAGGAATTTCCCGATAATTATAATTAGTTTTCAAAGATTTTCAGGTCGGCAGGCGACCAAAGGATGCGAGGCAAGGGAAAGTTTGAGGGACACACGTTTGTGCGCGCGCAAGAATTCCTAAACAAGAAATAAAATAAGTTATTTTTTATTATTGGGAAATGAATATTAAATTGTTATAGCTAGGGTCATAGATATTCAATTTAAATTTCGATTTTGTAACGTATGTATGGAATTAGAGATTATTATTTTGTGGGACTCTTTTGAAAGTACCATTTTTGTCCACCATGTTAGGGCTGATCTAGTATTCATGAGATATCAACTTTGGATATTAATAAAAAAAAAATCTAGTAGCCATGAGTTATTAACTTTGGATATTAATAGAATATTTTGCTTATCTTTATTAATAGCAGTTAGCCTAAATTCATCGTAAAGTCGGTTGTATGTTGTTTAATCAGTAACTTAGTTATAGATTTTGTCAGATGATAATTTAAGCACTCGTTAAATGATAAATTTCGTAGAAATCCTTTAATTTTGTAATTTATAGTTTCACCCTTTGGTAACGTGATGTATAAATTTAGCTTGAACGCTACCTTCGGGGTTTGTAAAATACCCTTTCATTTTGTAAGTTCCTTTTTCGTAAAGTGATTTCAATAATATTCCATTTGCTAAATAATTTTTGTGAATTATCTTTTGTTATAAATTACGTGTGAGTCGATCGTAAGATAAACTTTTAGTTTTGTAAAATTCCTTTTTCAAATAGATTCTAATGGTTTAATATTATTGTATCATAGATATGAACAGAGTTGCTTAAGTCACCCCTTTGATTTGTAACATAACTTTTGGATGCATAAGTCAACTTTCTTCGTTTGCATTTACCATCGATAATATCTTTGTTGCATTGTAAATGATAAATAAAGTTCGTAAAGTACCTCCTAATTTTGTAAATTACCAAGTCAATGGTAAGTCCTTTTGTAATAATATTGTGTGTTGTATCGTTATGGATAAATAAAATTTGTTGATGACTTTTTGAACACTGTAAAATATTTTCTCGTTTTGGAAATTATATTTTCATTTGTATCGTAAATGACAAAACAAATTTGTAAATAATTTTTTCTGCTCGTGGGATACTCCTTTTATTTCGTAGATTACCTTTTGGGTTTGCAAATTTTGTAAAAAATCCTAAAAACTGCAAATGTCATTTATCGGATCATAAATTACCATTTAAGTACCATTTAATATCATGGGATTAGGGGCGTGCAATGGAAAACACCCAAATCGAGAATCATTTGAACTAGACCAAACTGACCGCGACTGGTACTCAGGGGTACCAGTCTGATTCTCAATTTCAAGATGGGAATCGGACCAACAAAATCAGATCAATATTTTCACAAAGAAATCAAAATCAAAATCTCTTCTTCACCGGCTCCTCCTCACTCTGTTGGTCACTCCCAAGAACCTCCCTCTCCTTAACCCTCAACCCTCCGTCCACCCCAACATCCTCGCCTTCCCTCACCACCCAAAACTTCCGCCGGGTGTCGAGAACATCCACGACATCGACATCCCCATCATCTCCGCCCTCTTCGCCGTCTGCCTCCCCCTTGCCCGATGGTTTGCCTCCCACCCTAACCCTCCCGTGACCATTCTCTCCGATTTCTTCTTGGCTAGACCCTCGATCTAGCGAACAAGCTTTGCGTTCATCGATTCATTAGACCGCTCAGGAACCGGATCGGATTGGTCTGGTCTCATTCTCAGTTTCAGAAATTGAGAATCGGTTCTCTTGGTCAGGCTACGGTTCCTGGATGGGACCAAAATGGACTAGAAATCAATTACCCCTAACAGGAAATTCCTATTTATAATTTTTTTTTACCGCATGGGAATACGCTCTATGGCGAGTTGATTTTGTAAACGGGATGTGGGCCCGTTTTCCTTGAACGGGACCCGAGAAAAGGACCCCACCGTCTCCTCCACCACCTAATCACATTCGTCGCGGACGGAGCGTAATTTCAAAGCGGAGCCACCGACGGCGACTCCCGTGCATCCAACAAAGGACTGTTTTTTGTCCGTGCACCGTGACGTAAATACCGACGGAGTCTCGAGCTTTACCCGAACCAAAACCAAAACCAATCCTCGCCCCTTCCCCAATCCAGTAGTATCCACCGACTTCCACAATCTCCCGATTCCGATCCTCCCGAACTCCACCACCATGCCTTGAGACTCCGCCATCGGAGCCTGGTCCATCGCCGTCCGCGGCATCGGATCGTCCGGGGAACCGGAGGAGATGGCGGCCTCCCCGGCGATCTTCATCGAGGACTTCGGCCAGAAGGTCGACCTGACGCGGCGGATCAGGGAGGTCCTGCTCAACTACCCCGAGGGCACCACGGTCCTGAAGGAGGTGATCCAGAACGCCGACGACGCCGGCGCCACCGCCGTCCGCCTGTGCCTGGACCGCCGCGTCCACGGCTCCCGGTCGCTCCTGTCCGGCTCCCTCGCGCAGTGGCAGGGCCCCGCCCTGCTGGCCTACAACGACGCCGTCTTCTCGGAGGAGGATTTCGCCAGCATTTCGAGGATCGGTGGGAGTAGCAAGCATTCGCAGGCGTGGAAGACCGGCCGCTTCGGGTACGTGCGTTCGACGGATATTACGGAGTGTTAGATTAGTGTATGGATGATGAATGCGGTTGGAGTTTTATGCTGAGTTCGGTATTTCCTCGAGCGGGAGTGGCTCTGGTACCGTAGCATGGAAGTGTTAGATTCTACTGATCAGGAAGAGAGTGGAAGTGAATTAGCTTGCTTGAAAATATGAGAACCCTGTAGTAACAGTAATCTCTCCTCTTTGTATAATGCTTTTCGGAAGTACTAAGTTGTTGATGCGTTCCTGGATCCTGCAATGGGATGAGTGGTTCAGCTGTTGCTAGATGTGATTGAGCAGGTCATGAATACTGATGATAATGCAGCTTTTGATCTCTTGCAGTCCTGAGCACGTTTTTTGGACTTCTAGTGCATGCGGAAGATGGGTGGTCCGATTTAGAACTACAACCTATCGCAAGATTTCTGTTTGGCTGTCCTGAGAGAATCACAATTTGGGTTCAAATTGGGTAGCAAGCTGGGTATATGGATTACTAATAGGTGCATTTCACATCATATGGTTCAGTCATTCACTAGAGATTGTGTACTTGTTATCTTCACAAATAAATTACTCATTTCAGAAGCTTGTTGGTAAAGAGAGTCTTGTTAAGTATTGTCCTGGGGCACTTGTTAAGCATACTCAATATGGAATACTTCAATTTCCAAAGCATCTACATGGCACGAGCAGAATTAGTGCATACAATTTCCTTGATTGAATGTGTAACAAGTGTCTTGTCTCAAGTGGCTTAACATGGTTCTGGTAAAAGTAGATATCTGCAGTTTCGCACACCTTAAATGTAGATGGGGATATCTTTTTTTTTTCTTCATAATTTGTTGTAGAGGAATTTCACATGAAAAGCACAAGATAATGTTTATCAAATTGGTTTGAAGAAGTAATTTCTGTTGACATGCAAAGATGACCTAGGTCATTTCTTTTGTTATATGAAAATGGATTAGCAAAATTAGTCCATCTGCAGGTAGAAGATTGGTATTTTTTGGTGAAAAGTTCATGATCAGCACTATAAGCCTAAGGCTATGTCGCATAATCATGAAAATAGCAATCTATAGTTGCTGACAATATAAGCAATTGGTCAATCATAGACTGAAACTAGCACATGGACATGCACTGCAAAACAATACGACTTCCCCTTGAATTTTCTGATTATGGCCCAATAAATTGACCAGAAGAATGACGAAGTTCTTAGATTTCCAGGTAAGGCAAATAGACATCCATAGTGACCTGATTATATGCCAAAATTGAAGTCGAAGTGGCAATCAAGTCTCCATGGCATCATTGATTTTTAGCTTTAGAATGAATTTTGTGTTTTTGTTTGGTTTTGGTTATCATCTTGACGTGCCTTCATTGATTTGCAAGCATGCGATTTGGATTTTGTTTCCCTGTCATATATTTTTTATTAAGTGAAATAGATCCATTGATGTTCTAGTTTTTGTCGATGTTCTTCATTATTTAGAAGCATTAGTCACATTCCATTGATTTTTGAATCTTTTCTTGACTTCACCCGAACTTTGATTTTGTCACTCAGGGTTGGCTTCAATTCGGTGTACCATTTAACTGATTTGCCCTCTTTCGTGAGTGGGAAGTATGTTGTGTTGTTCGATCCTCAGGGTGTTTATCTTCCTCAGGTGTCAGCAGCAAATCCTGGAAAAAGGATCGACTTTGTGAATTCTTCAGCTATTTCAATATATGAGGATCAGTTTTCTCCATATTGTGCATTTGGTTGTGACATGCAAAGTTCGTTTTCTGGAACTTTATTTCGGTTTCCACTGAGAAATGCAGATCAGGCTGTCAACAGTAAGCTTTCTAGGCAAGCTTATGAGGAGGATGATATCTGTTCAATGTTCGCTCAGCTATATGACGAGGGAGTTCTAACACTGCTTTTTCTTAAGAGTGTTCTGTCTATTGAAATGTATATCTGGGATGTTGGACAACCTGAACCTGTGAAGCTTTATTCTTGTTCTGTCTGTTCTGCAAATAGTGAGACAATTTTGCATCGTCAGGCATTTCTTACCCTGTCAAAATCAACTGATTCTAAAGAGAGCGAGATGGGTTCTTTCTCATTGGACTTCCTGAGTGAAGCGTCCAATGGGAATAATTTTGAGAAGAAGATAGATACATTCTACATAGTTCAAGCAATGGCGGCCAGATCTAGTAGAATTTCTTCTTTTGCATCGACTGCTTCAAGAGAATATGATATGCACCTTCTGCCGTGGGCATCAGTTGCAGCCTGCATATCACCATCTGATGTAACTTGCAATTCTCTCTCTCTCAACATAAAGAATACCTATTTGCAGCTCTGTATCTATATGGGGAGTGTTCAATGGGACTGCAGGACGTACTTATCTTAAGAGGAGCTCTCTTGTAGAACTTGCATTCATTTTGTACATTTTGTTGATGTCTTCAAGGGGATAATGTGATCAAATCCAAGCTGATCTAAAGACAATATTGGCATGATTTTATAACTAATCCATGTTTGGTAATTTAGTCAGTGAGGGGATATTTTGCCGTCACTCATTTACATGGACTTGTTATCTGAGCTGTAAATGGAATATTAGCTGTTTGACTGTCTTTTTCCTTATTTCTGAAAATATTTATTAGAAGAAGAAATAATTGAAACTGTGCCCTGCAGCTTTGCTGAAATGTGTTAAAAAACTGTTGACAATTTTCCTGAGAATCTCTTACACTTTCACGTGTATTTATCATATACATGCCATTCCTTACAATCTGCCTCCCAGATGTTTCAATCACAGGGTTATTCGTAGTAGGGTGAGGCACACTGCTTGCATCAGTTGTTAAGATCAAATCAAGTCTACGAAGTTCCTGTTCACTTATGTCAATGGGAATAACTGGGATCATTGATTATCACTCGTAGAATGTGTGATCTCTTTAAAACACAAATTCTTTTTCATGTCATTTCGGGGAAACTTTTCTACTTTTCTGCTCATATTTGCCATGCCAGTTTGCTAAATACATGTCCTTGAAACTGTCTAAGTCTCTCTTTGCTTTCACAGTTCAGTATCTTCCTGAGGAGCTTCCTTTAGAGAAGTAATTCATACTCTTTATTATTTTAGCAGGCAAGTGTTCTCAAGCTCGGTGGTGCATTTTGTTTTCTTCCGTTGCCTGTGAGAACTGGACTGTCAGTGCAAGTCAATGCATATTTTGAGGTCTCATCAAATCGTCGTGGAATTTGGTATGGAGATGATATGGATAGAAGTGGCAAAGTTCGTTCTGTCTGGAACAGGCTTCTTCTGGAAGATCTTGTAGCACCTATTTTTGCGCGGTTGCTGCTTGGTGTTCGACAGGTACTTGGTCCAACCGATTTATACTATTCCTTATGGCCTGTTGGTAAATTTGAAGAGCCATGGAATATTTTAGTCGAGTACATATTCAGAAACATTGCCAATGCCCCTGTGTTATTTTCTGAGATTCAAGGAGGAAATTGGGTCTCACCTTCTGAGGCTTTTCTTCATGATGCAGAATTTGGTAGAAGTAAAGAACTTGGGGAAGCCTTGATTCAGCTAGGAATGCCCATCGTCTCTTTGTCCCATCAATTGTTTAATATGATCTTGAGTTATGCGTCCATTTTTCACCAGAAAGTAGTCACTCCATATAATGTACGGCAGCACCTGAAAGGATGCAGAATTCTAGGATCCTTGAGCAAATCCACCAAACTTGTTTTGTTGGAATATTGTCTTGAAGACTTGATTGATGATGATGTTGGCACTCATGCTTATGACATTCCTTTGCTTCCTCTTGCAAATGGTGACTTTGGTTCGTTATCAGATGCCTCGAAAGGGTCATGTTACTTTGTCTGCAACGAACTTGAGTTCGTGCTGCTTCAGAAAGTCTTGGATAGAGTGATTGATCACAATATCCCTCTCCACTTACTGGGCAGACTTACATCTATTGCTAAATCCTCAAAGGCCAATCTTACTCTTTTCAGCATTGATAATCTCATACAATTATTTCCCAGCGTTGTACCTGGGGATTGGAAGTATAAGAACACTGTGGTCTGGGACCCAGAGAATTGTCGGGACCATCCTACTCCCTCATGGTTTTTGTTGTTTTGGCAGTATGTAAAAGCTGAGTGTGAAAAGTTGTCTTTGTTTAGTGAATGGCCAATTTTACCATCCACATCTGGTCATCTGTGTAGAGCTTCTAGAAGATCAAGGCTGATCAGGGGGAACAATTTGAGTGACAAGATGCAAGATATCCTAGCAAAGATTGGATGCAAGATACTCAGTCCTGACTTCGGGGTTGAACATCACGATTTGTTGCACTTTATATGGGAAAGTAACATCACAGGTGTCCTGGAATCTATTTTTGACTCTATCTCTTTGAATGGTGGAATAACTCAAACTTTTCAGAGTGTCGGAGCAGAAGAAAGGGATGTTCTTCGAGTTTTTCTTCTCGATTTTAAGTGGTACATTGGAGGCTGTGTGAATGATCTTGACCTTCAAAAGTGCAGGAAGCTTCCAATTTACAAGGTATATTCGGCGGGATCTGACCTGACTTTTGAGTATGCTAACTTAGAAGTTCCTCACAAGTACTTACCCCCATTGGATGTCCCAGAGAGCTTTCTGGGAGTTGAGTTTGTTATGATCTCTTCAACAACTGAAGAGGAGATCCTTTCAAAGTATTATGGAATCAAGAGAATGGGAAAGGCACGTTTTTACAGAGAGCAGGTCTTTTGTAGACTCAGGGACTTGCAACCTGAAATCCGCGATGGCCTTATGCTTTCGGTGTTGAAGAATCTACCACAATTGTGTCTTGAGGACCCTTTTTTGAGGGAATGCTTGAGAAGTTTGGAATTTGTTCCAACCAAGAGTGGTTTGATCAAATGTCCTTCAGTCTTATATGATCCTCGTGTAGCAGAAATATATGCTTTGCTGGAAAATTCTGACTGTTTCCCGCATGGTTCTTTTCGAGAATCTGAGATTTTGGACATGCTGCAAGGTTTGGGTCTAAGGACATCTATTTCCCCTGAGACAATAATTGACAGTGCACGACAAGTGGAGAGGTTGGTCCATGAGGATCCACAGAAGGCATATTACAGAGGCAAAGTGCTGCTTTCTTTTCTAGAGGTGAATGCAATGAAGTGGCTGCCGGATAAGTTGGAGGATGAACAGGGAAAGGTAAATAAAATGGTTTCTCTTGCTGCTACTGCATTCAGGGCTCGCAACTTGAAGTCTGACCTCGAAAAGTTTTGGATTGATCTTCGAATGATCTGCTGGTGCCCTGTTCTGGTATCTGCCCCATTTAAGTCTTTGCCATGGCCTGTTGTCTCTTCCAATGTGGCTCCTCCAAAGCTTGTACGTTTGGAGAGAGACCTGTGGCTTGTTTCTGCAAGCATGCGGATACTGGATGGGGAGTGCTCATCCACTGCCCTGTCACATGGGCTTGGATGGTCTTCCCTGCCTGGGGGAAGTGTGATTGCTGCCCAACTCCTCGAACTTGGGAAAAATAATGAGACCGTCGATGACCTGGTGTTCCGGCAAGAATTGGCTTTGGCTATGCCGAGGATATACTCATTATTGAAAGGTCTGCTTGGCACAGATGAAATGGACATTGTAAAGGCTGTTCTTGAAGGTAGTAGGTGGATTTGGGTTGGAGATGGATTTTCAACATCAGATGAGGTTGTCCTTGATGGTCCTCTTCATTTGGCTCCTTATATTCGTGTCATACCTGTTGACTTAGCTGTGTTTAGAGAATTGTTCTTAGAGCTTGGTGTTAGGGAGTTCTTGAAGCCTGTCGATTATGTTAATATCCTACACAGAATGGCCATGAGAAAAGGGTCCTTGCCTCTTGATCCCCGGGAAATCAGGGCTGCCATTCTGATTGTGCAACATCTATCTGAAGTTCAGATCCAGGAACAAGTTACGATATACTTACCAGATGTCTCCGGCAGACTTTTCCCTTCAAGCGAATTGGTTTATAATGATGCACCCTGGTTGCTAAGCCCGGATTATTCTGATAGCTCATTTGGTAGTGGATCTAACTCTGTCTTAAATGCAAAGACAAGGGTTCAAACATTTGTTCATGGGAATATTTCCAATGATGTTGCAGAGAAGCTTGGTGTTTGCTCTCTCCGGAGGAACTTGCTAGCTGAGAATGCTGATTCCATGAATTTAAGTTTATATGGAGCTGCTGAAGCTTTTGGACAGCATGAAGCCTTGACAACGAGACTTAAACATATTCTAGAAATGTATGCAGATGGACCAGGAGTCCTCTTTGAACTGGTCCAGAATGCAGAGGATGCAGGTGCTTCTGAGGTGGCATTTCTCTTGGATAAAACGCAGTATGGGACTTCTTCTGTTCTCTCTCCCGAAATGGTAGAATGGCAGGGCCCTGCATTGTGCTGCTTTAATGACTCTGTTTTTAGTCCACAAGATCTATATGCCATATCACGTATTGGTCAGGAAAGCAAACTAGAAAAGCCTTTTGCTATTGGAAGATTTGGGCTGGGATTTAATTGTGTATACCATTTTACAGACATTCCTGCATTTGTTTCGGGGGAAAATCTTGTCATGTTTGATCCCCATGCTTGTAACTTGCCCGGGATCACTCCTTCTCACCCTGGCTTGCGAATTAGGTTTGCAGGGAGAAATATTCTGGAACAATTCCCTGATCAATTCTCTCCTTTCTTGCACTTTGGCTGTGACTTGGAACATCCATTTCCTGGTACCTTCTTCCGCTTTCCCCTTAGGAGTGCAACTGTTGCTTCTAGAAGCCAAATAAAGAAAGAAACTTACACTCCTGATGATGTCATGTCTCTCTTTGTTTCCTTTTCCGAGGTTGTTTCTGATGCTTTGCTTTTCTTACGCAATGTCAAAACTATCAGCATTTTTGTCAAGGAGGGAATTGGTCATGAGATACAACTTTTCCATCGTGTGCAAAAGCATGTTATCCAAGAGCCACAGGCAGAACATCAGGCATTGCATCGGATCTTTAGCTTTATTGATGGAAAAAAACACAGTGGAATGGATAAAGGTCAGTTTGTGAGAAAATTGGTTGAATCCATTGGTAAGGATCGCCCTTGCAGATGTCAAAAGGCTATTGTCAGGGAGCAAGGCTCGTGTGGTGCTCTATCACACTTCTGGATTACCAGTGAATGTTTGAGTAGTGGGAGACCTAAGGACACCTTAGCAGCCTCTACTGGCAAGTCTACTAATTTTGTTCCTTGGGCTTGTGTTGCTGCTCATCTACATTCTGAAACAGTTGAAGATAAAAATGATTTTGATTCTTGGAAGGAGGATGCTTCCTTGATCACCCCGGAGCTATTTCAAGTAGCTGTGGCATCAACTAAGGGTAAGCAGGATTTTGAGGGCCGTGCCTTCTGTTTTCTTCCACTTCCTATCAGCACAGGTCTTCCTGCACATGTTAATGCATACTTTGAGTTGTCATCAAACAGGAGAGACATTTGGTTTGGGAATGACATGGCAGGGCATGGTAAAAAACGCTCTGACTGGAATCTTTATCTCCTTGAGGATGTGGCTGCCCCAGCTTATGGTCACTTGCTCGAGAAACTTGCAATGGAGATAGGTCCATGTGATTTGTTCTTCTCGTTTTGGCCAACGGCAGTAAGATTAGAACCTTGGGTATCAATGGTGCGCGAACTTTATGCTTCCATTGCTAACTTTGGTTTTCGTGTACTGCACACCAAAGCTAGGGGGGGCCAATGGATAGCAGCCAAACAAGCTCTTTTTCCTGATTTTAATTTTCATAAGGCATATGAGCTTGCCGAAGCATTGTCGGATGCTGGTTTACCTTTAGTGATGGTTTCTGAGCCAATCGTGGAGAAATTTGCAGAGACCTGCCCTTCACTGCATTTCCTTACACCACATTTTCTAAGGACCTTGTTGATTCGACGGCGACGAAATTTCAGCAATAGAGATGGAGTTATTTTGACCCTTGAGTATTGCTTGCTTGATCTAAATGGAACAGTTCAAACTGAGAATTTGTATGGTTTGCCTCTTTTGCCTCTTGCTAATGGTTCATTTACAATTTTTGATAAGAACGGGGTTGGGGAAAGAATTTACATTGCCCAAGGAGAAGAATATGGCCTTTTGAAAGATTTCCTTCCACATCAACTAGTTGATTCTGGGATTCCTGAAGAAGTCCATGTTAAGCTCTGTGATATAGCTAAAAGGGGAGACTCAAATTTATCATTTCTCTCAAGCCATTTGCTTGAGAAACTTTTTGTGAAATTTTTACCAGCTGAATGGCAGTGTGCTACACAGGTGAACTGGTTGCCTGGTCATGAAGGCCACCCAAGTATCGAATGGATGAATCAATTTTGGAGCTACTTAAAGTTAAGTTGTCATGACCTATCATTGTTTTCAAAGTGGCCCATACTGCCCGTTGGCAGCAATTTTCTTTGTCGACTCACAGAAAATTCCAATGTGTTAATAAATCATGGGTGGAGTGAGAATATGTCCTGTCTATTGGTGAAAGTAGGATGTCAGTTCTTAAGACCCGACATGATAATTGAACATCCACAGCTGGACAAGTTTGTGCAACCTCCAACAGCAATTGGCATATTAAAAGCTTTTATTTCTATTGCTGGTCAGCCCAAGAATATCCATAGCATTTTCAGTGAAGCGTCAGAAGGCGAGCTGCATGAACTGAAGAGTTTCATTCTTCAGTCCAAATGGTTTTTTGAGGAGCAAGTGGATGACCACCATATCAATATTATCAGATCCCTTCCGATTTTTGAATCATATAGAAGCAGAAAACTTGTCAGCTTGAATACACCAATTAAATTGCTTAAACCTAATGGTGTACGTGATGATCTCCTGAATGATGACTTCGTGCGTACAGAGACGGAGAGAGAAAAAATTATTCTGAAAAGGTACTTAGAAGTTCAAGAGCCAGAAAAGTTGGAATTCTACAAGAATTATGCACTCAAGCACATGTCAGAGTATGTTAATCAGCCAGAAGCTATATCGGCAATACTGCATGACATTAAGGTTTTGATTGATGAGGATAATTCTATTAAATCTAATCTTTGTGCAATACCTTTTGTTTTGACAGCGGACGGATGTTGGCTTGAGCCATCCAGGTACTTTATTGGGTTATTCTTCAGAACCTCTTTTAGTGCTAGTGGATGTGGTTGAAATCTCTTAGGGATGTTTTATTGTGTTCTAAATGTTCTACTACTCTCTCTCCTACTATTGTATTAAGCTTTAAGATTTGATTTTTTGACATGGTTAAGAGTCAAGTTTCAATTCTTCATGGTCCAATAAATGCTCCATATGGTTTTTGCTTATTTTGCTCCCAATTCGTCAATTCCAAGTCTGGTCTCCATATGGTTTCAATTCCGCATGCATGTGATTTGAGGGCATTACACTATGACGTTGCTTGTATACAAGATTTATTATGGCCTCCCTCCATCTAATAGCTTATGGTTTTAGGGTGGATTTTCGAACAATAAACACTACTTAACTAGGTTATGTATTATAGTTACCATTGTTTTTCTCATGCTTCATATGCTTACCATACATGCCATTTTCTTTATTAAATGAAAAAGTTGGTTCAGGGTGCTGTTGCTTACTGAGAAGGTAATTGTGGTGTATAAGTATAAGTATACGTTTGTTTATTAACATAAGATGTATATCTGCAATTGCAATTTTTTCTACTGATAATAAAAAATGAATAATATATTTCCAATTATTTCTTATGGACATAACTGCTACTAGGTAAGATTTTTTTGTCATGGTTTTTCCTAATTAGTGGGCAATAAATACATCGAATTCAACTACTCTATGCTTTCTTTTAATTACTGGCTAATATTTTGTCAGGCTTTATGACCCTCGTGTGTCTGAGCTGCAGAAAGTACTGCATATAGAGGCTTTCTTTCCTTCTGAGAAGTTTTCAGATCCTGATATTTTGGACATCTTAGTTGATCTTGGACTTCGAAGAACGTTTAGTTATACTACTTTGCTCGATTGCGCAAGATCAGTATCACTGCTCCACAATAGTGGAAGTTTGGAGGCTCTTAACTATGGCACAAAGCTCCTTGGCATGCTAGATAATATAGCATTTAAAATCTCAGGTGATGGAGGGGGAAGATCTTCCAATGAGTTCTCCAATTTGAGCACACTTCCTGGCAACGGTGCATTTTATGGAAGTAATGATAATTTTGACTCCAATAGAGATGAAGACAAAGTAGACCCTCTTTCATTCTTTGACACAGTAGTTGATGATATATCAGAAGAAGAGTTCTGGTCTGAATTGAAGGGTATTGCTTGGTGTCCTATTTGTTTGGATCCACCATTTGAGGGCTTTCCCTGGCTGAAATCGACCATTCAAGTTGCTGCACCAAGCATTGTGAGGCCTAAATCACAGATGTGGATAGTATCTTCAACAATGCACATACTAGATGGTGATTGTTGCTCAATGTACTTGATAGGTAAACTTGGTTGGATGGATCCTCCAAATGTAACAGTCCTATTGACGCAGTTGATTGAGATATCGAAGCTTTATGGTCAACTTAAATTACATTCTTCTGTGGAACCTGTTTTTCGTGATGCTCTACAAGAGGGAGTTCTATCCCTCTATAGAATGTTACAAAAGTTCATTGGTACGGATGATTTTGAGGTGCTAAAATCAGCACTTGATGGTATTTCCTGGGTCTGGACAGGAGATAGTTTTGTACCAGCTAGTGCCCTGGCTTTTGATTCGCCAGTGAAGTTCTATCCTTACCTATATGTTGTTCCATCTGAACTGGTGGAATTTAGGGACTTGCTCTTGGCCTTAGGCGTTAAACCTAGTTTTGATTTTCTGGATTACCTTCGTGTTCTACAAATTTTGGGCAATGATTCGAAAGGCTCTACGCTATCATTAGATCAGTTAAACTTTGTTGTGCGTATCCTAGAAGCTGTTGTTGATCATTGCTTGGATATACCTTTCTCTGAGTCATCTAGAACCTCCATCTTGGTTCCAGATTCTTCAGGAGCTTTGAGGTGGGCTGGGGACCTCGTTTATAATGATGCACCTTGGATCGACACTACTAATCTTCTAGAGAAACAGTTTGTGCATGATTGCATCAGCAATGATTTGGCAAGCAAATTGGGCATCCAATCACTTCGCTGCCTCTCATTAGTGGATGAAGAGACGACTAGAGATCTACCATGCATGGATTATGGCAAAATAAAGGAGCTTTTGGCTTTTTTTGGGGGTGGTGACTTTTTATTGTTTGACCTTCTTGAATTGGCAGATTGCTGTAGAGCTAAGAAACTGCATCTGATAATTGACAAACGAAAACATGCTTGCCAGTCTCTGATGCAGCATAATCTCGGTATGTCCTAGCCACGCCTATGCTTTTTATCTAAATTCTTTTCTTCTTGCCTAGGATATTTCCTTTGCTTTCAAAATGGAGGAGATTGCTATTTGAAGGAGTATTGATTAGAATTTGCCACACCCGTGAGATCCTTGCCTGCATTTTCTAGGTTTAGTAATGATGGTCATATCAGCAGAGACTGCTTTTTTTCATGTTATTATCAATCGTGCTTATATTGTTGAAAAAATTGCAGCGGAGTTCCAAGGTCCTGGTTTAGTGGCTATTCTTGAAGGAGTTACTTTGAGTACTGAGGAAATAGGTAGTCTTCAACTTTGCCCTCCATGGAGGTTATGTGGTGATACCCTAAATTATGGTTTGGGATTCCTAAGCTGTTACACTCTCTGTGATCTCCTATATGTCATCTCTTCGGGCTACTTCTATATGTTTGATCCACGGGGTTTAGCTCTTGGTACTCCTTCAAGTTGTGCTCCAGCAGCAAAAGCTTTTTCATTGAGAGGTGATGTATTCTGTTTAGTGCTTTCTCATTAATATCTTCTTGCTGCACTCCCCCCATATCCTTTCTTGGTTCAATTTGATATTATTCCTTCCTTCATCTGTTGTTAAAACTAAATGATGCTATGGACTACCAGATTGGTTGACATTAACTTTATGATGATATGAGCCGATGGGTTTAGTAAGTCTTATATTCCTAAAGGGCAGCAACAATAGTAGAGAAACTGCCTCTGGTAGTTCTTGTTCTTTTGTCAGTTCGCATGGCTCATTATTCTACTTGTCTTTTACTGTTGAAGTACAAGCTTAGGCCATGTTTTTCAGTGATTAACAGTTTTCCTGATTTAGGGGGATTGGGAGATCTTTTGTTAGTTCTAATAAGGTGAGTCTTACCAGTATTAGAACTAGGATATGCACACTAAAAGTCTTATAACTTGTGTATGAAATGCAATTCAAATTGATTCCTAATATTTGATAGTAAAATTAAGTGTTATAACTTTATATCAAGGTGCAGTACATTCAAGCTTCTTACGTTCTAAATTGCTGGGGAGCTGAATGTGTAGGTTTTTTTGTACCCGCTGTTTCAGAAGAGATGCAGCAGGATCTTCTCATCATGGATTGGCATTTGTTTCCAGCAAAAAAAAGTATTTTTACTAGATAAAGTTAAGTGTACAACCTCTTGTCCTAAAAGGTTAAGCTTTTAGAAAAGGTGCAGAAGATATTTATACCTTAAAGACTCCCCCTCACACAAAGACTGATTTAATGGTGAAGGCCTTATGCATGCAAACCCGATGCTTGTCGGTGAAAGAATTGTCGAATCACTTGGTGCATAGTGAAGGAAAGCTAAAAAAGGGGGAAATGGGGGTTCTGAGTAATCAAACTTGAGGCACAACCATCAGTTCTAAAGGCTTACATTGTTACAAAACAAATATGAGTTTAATTATAACTTAATATTGCCTATTTATACCTATTATAAGGTTGATTGGATCAAGAATTTGTCAATGTTTGTCCCTTTTTCTGTTTTAAACACTTAGGCTTTGTTTGTTTCGCAGAAAATGAATGATTTGGAAAACATTTTCCTGAAAATGACCGCGTGTATTGCTTACAAAAATGAATAAACAAAGTATATTTTCATTGTCCATGAAATATTTAGACATATATTGTTGTTGATAATGAAAATTTTTTCCATTGACTAATTATTTCAAGCGACACAAGGCGGTCATTTTTGCAAAAGTGTTTTCCAAATCATTCATTTTCCGTGAAACAAACGGAGCCTTAGTCAAATACAAGTTCTTAAAATGCGTGGGCAATGGATGCTGGCTTGTCTTCTGGAATTGATGGCAGCCCTTGTTCGGTTGTCTCTCGGTGTTAGCATTTAATAATTTGAACCATATTTTGTTTCATTGGTTTTATTCTGCATTAGCATGGCTTAAGACTGAGGGGAGGGTTAAATTTAGCTGAGGTTCACTATTTTCATTATATATGGGATAGATGATCTCTTGTTATGTAACCTGCTTTTTTTTGCTACCGTTGACATTTTCGCTGCCTATTCATATCCTGATGTGTAGATATTTCTGATAGTACTTTATTTTTAAGAACCTTTACTTTTTCAATATTATAAGATCAATTTACCCAATTGATTGGATGAATGCATAATCCTCTGGAACTATGTGCTTTGCGCTTCGTGCTAATAACTGATACATTTAAGCTTACTGCTTGATGGCTTTTCAGGTACTAATTTGACTGCACGATTTCGTGATCAGTTCAGTGCTTTGCTGATTGATGAAGATGAATTGTGGTCACCATCTGGTTCTACTTTGGTCCGCATGCCCTTTTCGCAAGAATGCATGAAGGATGGACTTGAAATGGGACTGAAGAACATTGAGCTGAAAACTGACAAATTTTTGGAGCATGCATCAAGAGTTCTTCTGTTTTTGAAGTCAGTTTTGCAGGTTAGGAAATGGTTAACTTCATCACAGATCCCTCAAGTCTCAGTAATACATTACCTTGCTTGTACCGTTAAATCGACTTTTACATTTTGACTCTTAACATGGGCAAGCTTTAATGCTACTGATAATGCTTTCGAAGCCTTGATTTCTCATCGAACTGACAAACTGTTGAGCTGAGCAGTCACCAAAATCTCATAAAAGGTTCAGAAAAGATATCAAAAGAAGGCTTCCCAAGAAGTTTAACCTTTAAAAGTGGTTTTACATTATTGGGAGGATTTTTCCTTTTTGTATTCAAAACTCTGTTGGATTGAATTATGATTGCAAAATTACATATCTTACATACTTACTTGAGCTCCTTTTTCTAGTGGTTTAACAGAATAATAATTCCTCATTCTAACTGTTGAATGAGCTTGGATTGTTGAGATATTTATAAGAGGAGCTTAGAAATTGAATGCTGAAAGCATAATGACTCCACTGGGCAAAGTGCCACGTGTTGGAGTTCTGGTGTAATTGCAAGTTCCACATAAATTGAGGGTGTTCAAACTTATATCTAATTTATTGTCCTTTAAAAAGCAGTAAGAGTTTTGGTAACCGGATCCATCTGCCGAGTCTGTCTCCTGTTTTTCATGGTTGACAAGTCTTACTTTTCCACCTGTTTCAGTACAAATAAAATAGTGCCATACTTTAGGGAAGCATTTACAGCAACCCTTCATCTACATGCTTACTCATTCCCTTCTTTTTATGATAACTCAAGAAAATTTAATTATGTATATTTCCTATTTCTTTGTCCCTGGTTGGTTTAACTTCTCAAGAACTTCAGTTATGGAATTTGGTGCATGAAAGGTAGCAATAGCTTGTGAAATATTTAGCCTAGAAGTGCTAAGCTCTATTAAGACACAGAAAAGTAGTTTTCCCGATGGCTTTAAATGTTGCACTGCTTATGGCACCATGTGCTAGACAGTGAAACACAAACATGCACATGTACATATAGAGACTAGAATGCTTTGTTGGACTTACAGTAGCTCAATTTTTGTTAAGATCAAGAGAAGCTCTTGTAAGGTGGTTTTCACCTGTGGAACGACTACCTTTGGATGTCTAAGGAAAAGATGTGCTTTTAGGAAGGAGACTTAAATATGGGCCGGGAAGACTGAAAAGGACAGATATAGTAAAAAAATAGATCAAGCACTTAGATCTTTCAGAAGACTTGATACACAGTTGAGTGCTGGTGCAAAATATTAAAATAGCTGACCACTTTCCATGGAAGGCTTTAATTGGTGTTGTCTTTATTGTCGCCGTCGATCATCTATCTTAGACAGCTAATTAGACTTCAAGCTTCTTTTGGAGTTGAGGTGCTTTTATGATGGCTTCATGAATAAGATTAGCATTTTGGAGGTTCTTCCTGGAACATGTTACATATCTAGCAACATCATGTGGAGAAAGCAAGCAGACACCAGGGTGAATGCTATTAAAATAGAAGATAGTCATCTTCACGCATAGTTGTGCAGTCATGCGCCTCTAGTTGTAGTTAAAATAGCTGTCAGGTCTAGTTGAATGATCTTAATCTAAACCTCAAAGACAATATATACACACCCAAAAAAATCAATGGGCTAGCTAATGGAGACCTGCAATTGACAAGTCTATTAGGGGGAAAAGATCTTTGCAAAGGAACTTACTGAAAGGAGGCATTAGGTATTTTTAGGAGACACACATATTCTATATTTGTGGATGTACCCACATGATGGTATTCTATCTTGGGCACCACTTCTAGTGAAGTCCTCATGTCTCAGACCTAAATCAGTGAAAACAGAAACCCAGACCTCTGTTAACAGTAATTTGGCAGAGTGATAGCAATCATGTATTAATTGATTCTACACCAGTGATACTTATTAACAACCTTCAATGTAATATGATCTTCCAATGTTTAACTTGATGTGTGCATTTAAATAGGTAACAATCTCAACGTGGGAGGAAGGAAGTGCAAAGCCATCAGAGCAGTACTCAGTTTCTGTTGATTCATCATTTGCTGTCACTAGAAACCCCTTTTCAGAGAAGAAGTGGAGAAAATTTCAGATATCAAGGTTATTTGGCAGCTCAAACACAAGTACAAAAGTTCAAAGTATTGATGTGATTGTCCGTAAAGGAGCTACTAGAGTTGTTGACAGATGGCTTGTTGTGCTCAGCCTTGGTTCTGGCCAGACTAGAAATATGGCTCTTGATAGGTATTCTTTAAGCTTCACTATATTCGCAACTTCTTTTGATTTACAGTTTGAATTGGGGATGTACCTCTCTCTCTCTCTCTCTCTCTCTCTCTCTCTCTCTCTCTCTCTCAGTTCTTGGATATTGGTTTCCCAAGAAGCACATTGATCCTACACTCTGCTTATTTTTTGTGTTATTTTATGTCATTGAACAAAAATTAACCCCCTAAAGTCAGTTCTTACATATGCAAGTGGAGATAACAAGGGGCAGAGTATGGAAGTGGTGGTTGTTGAATTTCATCATCCATCTATTTGACACAAAAAACTGCCTGTTTGAAAAAAGCTTTGATCGCCAATGTTTTTATTGAAAGAAGCTTAAGAAATGGCATATTTGGTGTGTGAAGTGGAGCATGTGTAGTAGTATCTCTGAGTTTTAGGATGGTGATTGGCTGATTGGTCAGGCATTGGATTATTTGACTGCCAAAAGTGCTGGCTGATTGTGGCAACAGTTGGCCAGTAGTGGCAGTGCACAGTGGATGATTTCAACAACCAATTTTGCATCGCCAGTAACTAATCCTTGATATCATCGTGTCTGTGGCATGTGAATTACCAACCTTGGATGTGCGGTTGAACTTTGAAGACAAAATTTTTTTATAGTGTTGGTGCTCTGCATTCCTGATTGTTTATCCTCTCCTTACTCTGCGCAATATTCTAGTTTGCGTCTCAGTAGTTCCTGGATGGTATTCTGGATAATATAATCTTGGCCAAGATGTAGAAAAAGTGTTTCCGGTGGTTTACACTGCTACTTATTTGGCATGCTTGAGCTGTGTATTCAAACGAATGGGCACACTCTACTTCATGGTTTTGTTCTGTGAGTTAGTTAATGAATGCCATATATCTTTATGTAGGAGTCTTTTCCAACTGTAGCTTTTCTTTGTCCTGTCTGCTTTTCTATTTTTCTTCTTCCTATTCACATCTCTGTGCATTTTGCAATATTTTTGCCATAATGGATTCTTTTTACATGAATGATAAAATGCAGGAAGTATATGGCATACAATCTTACACCTGTTGCTGGAGTTGCTGCGCATGTATCCCGTGATGGTCATCCTGTTACTTGTCCAGGCAGCTCCGTTCTGTCTCCTCTTCCTTTGTCTAGTGACATACACTTACCAGTCACAGTACTTGGTTGTTTCCTCGTCTGCCACAACAAAGGTCGTTATCTCTTCAGGTACCAAGATAAGAAGGAGTTGGTTGATGCAGTGCTTGATGCTGGAGATCAGTTAATTGAGACTTGGAATAGAGAATTGATGTCATGTGTCCTTGATTCATATGCTGAAATGGTGATGGAATTGCAAAAGTTGAGGAGAGAACCTTCAAGTTCGGTTATAGAACCTGGTTTAGCCCATGCACTTAGTTTGTCTGTGAAGGCCTATGGAGATCAGATATATTCTTTTTGGCCAAAGTCTGCTCTGACTGATCAACATACCAGTGAAAGTGGTCTGGTGGCAATTAATGGACCCAGAGCTGATTGGGAATGCATAGTGCAGCAATTGATAAGGCCCTTCTATGCTCGTACAGTTGACCTCCCTGTGTGGCAGTTATACTCGGGTAATCTGGTAAAAGCTAGTGAGGGAATGTTTCTTTCACAGCCTGGGAGTGCGGTGGCTGGTAGCTTGCTTCCCGCCACAGTTTGTGACTTTGTCAAGGAGCAATATCCAGTTTTCTCTGTATCATGGGAATTGGTGGCTGAGATTCAGTCCGTTGGTGTTACAGTTCAAGAAATTAAACCAAAGATGGTGCGTGACCTCTTAAGAGTTCGTTCATCATCTCCTGTTCTTCAGTCTATTGACACCTATGTGGATGTTATGGAGTACTGCTTATCAGATATTCATTTCACAGAACTGACTAATTCTAATGAAGATGGTACATCAGTGGGAGGGAGAAATAACCATTCGATTTCTAGCACATCTACTTCTACAGGCACTGGTGCTGCATCTTTGTCGATTTCTAATTTCCGATGTCCAAATGAATCTACTCATGGTGCCAGTAGTTCTGGAGATGCACTTGAAATGGTGACAAGTTTGGGGAAAGCTTTATTTGATTTTGGTAGAGGAGTTGTTGAAGATATTGGTAGAGCCGGAGGGCCCTCAATTCCGAGAAACAGCAATTTGGCTATTTCTAGCAGCAACAATGGAATCGTAGACCATAAACTGCTTTTAGTAGCTGCAGAACTTCAAGGCTTACCTTGTCCAACAGCAGCAGAACATCTTACTAGGCTGGGGATCACTGAATTGTGGCTTGGAAGCAGGGAACAACAGGAACTGATGGATCCTTTGGCTGCAAAATTTATCCATCCAAAAGTAATGGATCGATCTATCTTGATTGAAATCTTTTCAAATTCCACTCTTCAATATTTGTTAAAATTGCAGAGTTTCTCTCTTCCACTACTTTCTAGGCATATGAAGTTACTTTTCCATGAGAATTGGGTGGCTCGTGTTATGGTGACGAACTTGGCTCCCTGGTTTTCGTGGAAAAATACACCTGGTTCTGGTAGTGAGGAAGGTCCTTCCCCTGAATGGATAAAACTTTTCTGGAAGAACTTCAATGGCTCATTGTCAGACCTTTCTCTCTTTTCCGATTGGCCCCTAATCCCTGCTTTTCTTGGAAGGTCAATTTTATGCCGTGTAAGGGAAAGTCATCTCATCTTTATTCCTCCGCCCCTGACAGATCCATCTTCCTTGGAAACTGTTGATTCTGAAGATAATAAAACGGAAGTTGTACTAAACAGCCCTTCCGAATCTATTTCGACTCTTCCCTACATTAACGCATTCAAAGTTGCAAAATGTAAATATCCGTGGTTGTTGTCCCTGTTGAACCAGTGCAAAATACCTACATTTGACACAGCTTTTATTGAGTGTGCTGCTCCTTGCAACTGTCTCCCTCCACCAGGTCATTCACTTGGGAAAGTCATCGCGTCCAAGTTAGTTGCAGCTAGAAAGGCTAGCTATTTTCCTGAACTTGCGTCCTTTTCGACTTCAGACAGAGATGAACTCTTTAGCCTTTTTGCTAACGATTTCTTGTCTAATCGCTCCATCTATGATACAGAAGAACTTGAAGCACTACGTTTGCTGCCTATTTACAAAACAGTTGCTGGAGCGTATTCGGGATTGTGCAATGAAAACCATTGTATTGTATCTTCTAATTCATTTCTTAAGCCCTCTCATGAGCATTGCCTTGCTTACGATACAGAATCCACTGAAGGTCAACTACTTCGAGCACTTGGTATTTCTGAGTTGCATGATCAACAGATTTTGGTAAGGTTTGCCTTACCTGGGTACGACAAGAAACCTCAGGCTGAGCAGGAGGATATACTTATCTATATATACATGAATTGGCAAGATCTCCAGGTGGAATCTAGTGTAATTGAGTCTTTGAAAGAGACTAAATTTATCAGAAGTGCTGATGAGTTCTCCCCAGATCTTTTTATGGCTAAGGATTTGTTTGATCCAAGTGATGCATTATTGGCATCTGTTTTCTCCGGTGAGAGGAGAAAATTTCCTGGAGAAAGGTTTTCTACAGATGGTTGGCTTCGCATCTTACGGAAAATAGGTTTACGAACTGCGACAGAAGCAGACATAATACTTGAATGTGCGAAAAGAGTCGAGTATTTAGCAGCTGAATGGATGAAAGGCGTAGGGGATTCAGATGATATTGGGACAGACTTGGTGAACTCTCATAATGGAGTTCCTACAGAAATATATGCACTGGCTGGATCTGTTGTTGATTCTATTTTTGCCAACTTTGCTGTCCTATACGGTAACAACTTTTGCAATAATCTCGGCAAGATTGCTTGTATTCCTGCCGAGCTGGGTTTTCCAAGTGTTGCTGGCCGGAAAGGTGGCAAAAGAGTGCTTACGTCATATAGTGATGCTATTCTGTTGAAAGATTGGCCTTTGGCTTGGAGTTGCTCTCCCATTTTGACCAGACAAAGTTTTATTCCACCTGAATACTCTTGGGGATCACTTTACCTAAAAAGCCCTCCAGATTTCTCGAGAGTTCTGAAACATTTGCAGGTACAATTAATTTGTTTGAATTGGTTTAACTTTTGTTGTTCACTCAACTAATGATTAAATTGAAAATCTTGTCTAGGCTATTGGAAGAAATGGAGGTGAAGACACCCTTGCTCACTGGCCAATAGCATCTGGCATGATGACAGTTGATGATGCAACCCTAGCGATTCTAAAATACCTGGATAAGGTGTGGGATTCCCTTTCTTCTTCAGGTATTTTCCTCTTCTATTCAGGCTTCAAATTTTTTCGTGCGAAATTATTCATCACCAGTAAAAGTGCAGACTTTTTTAGGATGGATGTGAGATGACTCAATCATGCAGGCTTTAATTCTTCTGTGTGGTCTTACTACCATAGTGGAAATTGTGGATCCATCTGAACTTTCTAACTTCTTTATCAATTTCTTAGAGCTGACTTACGTCTCCACGTTCCCAATCCAACAAAGTTTGAGATCGAGATTCAATTAATTGGGCATTATATTCACATTGGTGGTTCCTTGTTGACATTACTCTCGTATCATAATTAGTACAGAACCTTTCTTCTGTAATAAAGGTGCATTCTGAGGTGTGGAGGAAACTTTCAAACATGGATAAAATTTTCCGGTGGTCATTGTACTTTGGGTCATTTGCATTTGGGTCACTAAACTTTAACTTTATTCAGTAGATCTATTGAAATTTGATTGACTTGCAATTGATTCAATTTGGATGTTAGAAAATTCAACCCGAAATCTAAGCCTTTAGTTGTAGGAAGAATACTTATATGCTAGACCAATGAAACTCTGTCTATTAGTGATGTAGGATAATACTTTTATACCTCCTCTTATATGTGAATCGGACTAATTCTGTATGGAATAATGCCCTTGGAACTGAAGAATGGAGAGCCACACAGGTGAGATATACCTAGAGCATGAACGATGTGGTATATCATGTCAGAAAATATAATCTAAGAGCTAAAGCCATCTGGTGGAGGGACACTATATGAATATAAGGCTCAGTGAAACAGCGATGTGACAATGATAAAGTCATTTTAGTGTCGTGTCCAATGTATGTCCATCCCGAGCACGACATGTTTATTAATTGTGTCACAACCCAAACACAACACATTTATTAAACAAGTCACGGACGACCCGTTTAACACATCTAGACAATCAAAATATGTCTAGAGTTTGAAATATTTTTGAAAAATAAAATGGGTTTAAGGTTTTATAAAATTTACCTGATAATTTTGTGTTTTTCCCCCAAAATGGACATTTTGCTAATATTTTAGGTGAGTTATGGTTCTGGCGTACTTGTAAACAAATCCCAAACCCTGCCAAACCCGGCATGGTTTTATTAAATTTCACTCCAAACCCACTCCACAACCTAAAATTTAAAACTCATTATAAGTTTAGCCCAATTAAATCGGCCTGCTTCCCTCCGTAGAAAGAGACATATTAAAGATATTAAACTATTATCCAAGCTGACAAAATTTTTGAGTTGTATGAGAACAGAGTGATACTAAACGTATCATGTAATTGAATAATGTTGAAAGGGCCTCGTTAAGCCCACCCAAAAATGTGCATATAAAGAAGATATTTCATTGCAAATGAACAAGATATTAAGGAATGGTCTGTTGGTAAAATCACAAATATTGACACGGGCACTTTTGACATAAAAAGGGAATCTTTTGTTATGACAAAAAATAACTATGTGCATCACAGTCAATGCTTTGAAAATTGAAGGGTGCTATTCACAGACGGTCAATGTACTTTGATCACTTGGATTTAGGTCACTCAACTTTAATTTCCATTAACTCCATGCACTGAATCTTCATTTAATTGCTATTGATGCACTTTGGCCATTCTTCTAGGAATTTTTCACCGGAAAGATGACTTGTCTACTGTTGAGTGTGGTCTAGTATAGTTCTCTTTATGTTGTTTGTTATTTCATAAGAGTTGGTTTATTTAGTGTAGAGAAACTCATGGGGTTTTATTTGTGCTCTTATATATTTACATGAAATAAATAGAGGTTTTAAAGCTTTAGGGCTTTAACTCGCTTGCTTCAATTCACTCTAGATGTGGTCTTGTCAATGTGCGCTCTTGCAAAGAAGCTCTAGTTTGGTTCTTCAACAGCCCAGTTTTGAGGGGATTAACTGATTTTTTTGCTAATCTGAATAGAATTAGACCTTATTTTCATGTTAGCATTAGCCTTCATCTTCCTTTTCATCCTTATACATCATTCTTCTATGAAAGCATGCGATAATTCACGAATTCTTTGTACGCGTTAATGTTAAGGAGACTAGAACTGGTAATAAGATATGGGTTGGTCAACAGTAACAATTTTTCTTCCCAAGTCTCCTTTCAAAGGAAAGACCTTTGTATTTCCTAATATGATAGGGCTGTCAGCACCACATCAGCCGCACCTACGTGATATATTTTGTCATGTAAGTGGTCATAATAACTATATGCCATATGTTACAAAATGTAGTTACTAATCGGAAATTATCAAGACCAAAAAAAGAGGCGCATTATCTAGCAGCTTAAGCGTTTTGGTTAGTTAGTTGTGGTTTTACAAAATTTCACACGGTATTGTAATAGGAGGTACAGAGTTCACATCTTTCTGAGCCTTTAAATTTATTTCCCCCATTGTTATTTTCCACAATTTACTCTTAGGCTAATCCCAGCCAATGCATGAAGGAGAGTCCTACATGTAAATATTAAACCCTACCTTACTCAACAGTTTAAACTTTAAGATCAGTTGGTTGTGGCCCCACAAATGTCTTAGACACAGGAAAGCAAGTTGCCATCTGGAATTAATACTCATGTTCGAGTATATCCATTGATTGCATTGACCATATATCCATTGATTGCCCCACAAATGTCACAGATGCAAATTGTGTGCGTTCAATTATCTTAGTCTCTGTGCCTATAGAATTCACTGTTGATACGTGCAAGTTGTCTTTACGTTTTTGCTTTCCTGATTTTACTTTCGTATTTGCAGATATGATGGAATTGCAGAAGGTGGCATTTTTGCCTGCTGCCAATGGTACACGCTTGGTGACAGCTGATTCTTTGTTTGTGCGTCTCCCAATTAACTTGTCCCCATTTGCTTTTGAACTTCCTTCTATATATCTTCCTTATATTAAGCTTCTTAAAGATTTGGGACTTCAAGACATGCTCTCAGTTACATCAGCAAAGATTCTTCTCTCAGATCTCCAGAAAACTTGTGGATATCAGCGTCTAAATCCAAATGAACTTCGTGCTGTAATGGAAATTTTGTATTTCTTCTCTGATGGGATTGTTGATGCGAACGTCGCCGATGGCATTGCGTTGAAATCAGAAGCTGTAGTCCCTGACGATGGCTGCAGACTTGTGCACACACAGTCATGTGTATACATTGATTCTCATGGCTCCCAATTCGTCAAATATATTGATACTTCAAGGTTAAGATTTGTTCATCCTCATATTCCTGACAAGATATGTGAAGCCCTTGGCATCCGAAAACTGTCTGATGTTGTTATTGAGGTATAATAATCTCGTATTAATTCCTTTTGTGCTAGTCAATTTCTTTTAGCAAGAAATTGAAGTGATTTTTGGGTTGTTTCTTTGGCGGAAATGGCATATTTTTGCAGGAACTCTGTCACAGGAAGCAGTTGCAAACTTTGGACTGCATCGGATCAGTTCCACTAGCAGCCATCAGAGATAGATTGTCCAGCCCATCTCTTCACAGTGCTATATGTACTGTTGTAAAAAGCATGTCCAGATATCTACCTGCGCTAAGTCATCTGAATTTGGAACTCATACAGAAAACCTTAGACACTGTGGCAGGAAAATTGCAGTTTGTAAAGAGCCTCAATACTCAGTTTGTTCTTCTCCCAGGTCGTATTGAAATTACACGTGCAGACAAGGAATCCTACTTTCCTGGGTGGGAGGGTGGATCTCCCCATCGAAGTCTCTACTTTGTTGACCAGGGAAAGGCCTGCATTATAATCGCTGAGCCTCCAGCATGTATTTCTGTACTTGATGTCATTGCAATTGTTGTGAGCCAGGTTTTAGGGTCCCCTATTCCTTTGCCGATTGCGTCTTTGTTTTTCAGTCCCGAAGGTTCTGAATCTATTGTTATCGATGTTATGAAAATATGTTCCGACAAGAGAGAACTTGAACAAAGACACTGGAGCAATAGTTTGCTAGGAAACGAAATACAGCCTCAAGATGCCATACAAGTGCAGTTTCACCCGTTGAGACCCTTCTATAGAGGAGAAATAGTGGCTTGGAGGTTGCAGAATGGAGAGAAGTTGCGATATGGTAGAGTTCCAGAAGATGTAAGTCCGTCGGCAGGGCAGGCACTGTACAGATTGAAGGTGGAAATGATGGCTGGAGTGACAGAACTGCTTTTGTCTTCGCAAGTCTTCTCTTTCAAAAATATCTCTATGGGAATTGCGGGTTCATCAGCAAGCTTACAGGATGATGTCCCAGCAGTTATTGGTAGGACTCATATAGGGATTTCAGAAAATTCTAGAACAGAAAGAACGAGATCCTCACAGGTTGGCTTAGTTCTCATGTGGTACTTGGTCGATACTATAAATTCTTAAGTGCAGAAAACTCTGCTGATCCTATTTTGTGACTGTGAGATTTTGTAGGACTATTACCAACTGTTCTAAAAGCTTAAGCTGTTAGATGAAGGCGTGGTTTAATATTTTAACACTTCCCCTCACGCTTAGTCTGGTCTTTTTTGCCTAGCACTAAGCGTGGACATATTTAATTGA
The DNA here is from genome assembly GCA_031216235.1 of Syzygium jambos. Taxonomy (NCBI): domain Eukaryota; kingdom Viridiplantae; phylum Streptophyta; class Magnoliopsida; order Myrtales; family Myrtaceae; genus Syzygium; species Syzygium jambos. Next base: position 8,309,698 of record CM062229.1, on the reverse strand, counting down.
AAAGGCAATTGAGGTAGGATCTCTAGTTCTGATACAATGTAAGATTTTATGGGACTATCACCAACTGTTCTAAAAACTTAAGCTCTTAGATGAAGGCGTGATTTAATATTTAATTATTCTAACAGTGACAACTGGGTACTCTGTAGTGGCGTAAAGTTAGCTGATTAAAGTTTGAAATTGTACACTGTATTTTTTTACATTGAACTTTGTGCCATTTGCATAGAGAAGAATTATAGTTTAGTTATTCTTGGGAAAGTTGGAAAACTCTAGAAAACAATTATTAGAATGGACTAAGGAATAAGCAATATAGCAGGGCAAGCATACTTGGTCTATGCCGTTCCTAATCTGTGCCATCTGGACACGGGTATCTTTTGTTTGTTTTTAATAGGATGGGTTACTTCCAAGATTTTATGAAAAGCAGTATCCTGCTGTACCTAAGCCTAGGGTCCTTCATTGGTTATTTTATTGCTGGAAATGCTATTCCATCTTCATAAATGCTACCTATTGTTTCCATGTACTTTGAGAGGCATAGTCCTTGAAAAGAATATTTTTGCAGGCTTGATTTTCTTGACTGTTGCTAATAATGCTTCTATTGTTGGCACATGCAGTCTTGTCAAGAACTTCAATACGGCCGAGTTTCTGCTGGAGAGCTGGTTCAAGCAGTTCAGGAGTTGCTTTCTGCTGCAGGAATTCATATGGATGTGGAGAAGCAGTCTCTCCTGCAAAATACCATATCCCTGCAGGATCAACTCAAGGAATCTCAAGCAGCACTTCTACTTGAACAGGTTTGAGTTGCATGTTTGTTCTGCACCATTCTCTAATTAGCGTAGGTATATGACCCTGGTGTGGTAGAACTATGCTTTGAACAACAAGATAGGGGGTGTTTGGTTCAGCTTTGGGAAGGGGCTTTGGGCCTCGAAAGCCCCTTCCCAAAATGCTGGGGTATTTGGTTTAGCATTTGGCCTAGCATTGGCCAAATGCTAGCATTACTGTTCACATCCTTTTTTTTTTTTGGGATTTGAAGCTGTTCATCTTCTTCACCAGAAGAGCCGGCGACAGTGGCCGGCGAGGGTGGCCGGTGAGGGAGAAGGGCCGGTGAGGTCGCCTAGGGTCGGGCAACCCCCGGCGAGCCAGATCCGCCGCCGCCGCCGGCGGTCGCCCGAGGCCAAGCGACCCTCGGCGGGGGTTGCCTGACCCAGGCGACGGCCGCCTGGGGTCGCGCGACCCAGGCGGCGGCCGCCTGGGTCGTGCGACCGCCGGCGGCGGCGGATCTGGCTCGCCGAGGGTCGCTCGACCTCGGGCGACGGCGGCTGGCTCCGGCGATGGGGAGGTTTTGTTTTTTTTTTTTTAATAAATAAGATAATTCTCAAAGTCCATTTGCGAAAAAAATTCACCAAACACCATATTTTGGCCAAAGTAGCTTTACAAAATATTTTTACCAAATACTATTTGCCTTTTCTCAATGGGCTTTCACACAAAGGTATTTGCATTCCCCCAAGTAGCATTTTCAAAGTTGAACCAAACAGGCCCATGGTCTATATTACACCGTGGGCTTGAAGAGTATCCTTTGGCTACCAAATGAGCTTTCAACCTATCAACTGAAGTTCGACCAAAAAAAAAAGGCTATCAACTGAAGCATCAAGGTTACGTCACTGTATAAACTCACTCACAAACAGCAACAAACATATCGGCAGGGAGGTGCACAAGTTCTTAAGCATTGTTTTGTTGCAAAAGCAAGCATCTCTTCCTCAATAGCAGCTCTCTGATGCAGACGTGAAAGTGACCTAGGGGCCCTATTGAATTGTCATGAAATTTTTATTTTGAATTCCTTGTGTGCCTGTTCAACATTACTGTTTCCATATGATAATGAAGATACACAATCTTACGTATCTTTGGGTCCACCCATGGTACCATTAAATAAAACTAGATTATTAACTGCAGATCATAATTGTCATTTCCACAATAGCGACCTATGTATCTGCGATAAAGAAAGCAAGTTTATGCTGTCCACTGTAAAGTTCCATTGACTGCATGATTTATCCCAGGTGTTTTACTCTATGTATGGGAATATCTTTTTTACTGAAAACCGACATGATATTGACTACTTTTAGTATTATTTCTGCAGGAGAAGGCTGATGTGGCTTCTAGAGAAGCCGACATGGCCAAGGCGGCGTGGGTTTGTCGGGTTTGTCTGAGTGCTGAAGTGGATGTTGCCATTGTTCCCTGTGGCCATGTCCTGTGCCGTAGATGCTCGTCTGCTGTTTCAAGGTGTCCGTTCTGTCGTCTTCAGGTGATGAAAACCATGAGAATATTTCGGCCGTGATAATAAGATCCGAGGCTCAAAGTATTGGCATCCTCACATACTCTTTGCTGCATAAAAGGGTACGGCATCTATAGAACTGTTAATAGGTGGAATTTTCATGTGAGTGAAGTCATTATTTGTGAGCGCATATTAAATGTTGGTAGCATCTAGGTTAGCATGTAAATATTAGACAGGGGCATCCTGCGGTTCTAGCTTCGTACAATTCTTTCTGTGTCAATTGCTGTACTGTAAATATCGCCTGTTGATGTACAGAGTGCAGTCGAAATACATGAGATAGACGGCGGTATAGAAATCGATTTTTTGTCAAAGTTTTTAGGGCCTGGATTTGTGGCGTGATCATGCTCACAACTTTGTAATTAGTGATTTGAGAATTAGAGATGGCAATATATTGTTGTCAATATGAAATCAAGGCGGGCAAGCCGCACAGCAGACAATGGCAGCATGAACGTATGTTTCGGTAATACTAGGCTATTATAATTTCAATCGTTTTCGGTTAGACTTGATTGGAAGAGACTGAGTCACCCTCGTATATTGTGTCTTTCAAGTTGTGTAAAATCTTGGGAAAAGTGTCAGAAAAGTCCTAAACCTTTTGTATTGGTGTCAATTTAGTCCTAAACCTTTTGTCTTTATGCCAATTCAGTTCTTTCGGTTAATTTTGACCGGATTTTACTGACGTGGATGCTGACCGGCCTATGTGGCACCGTTGACGATGACGTGGACAACTTTTAATATTATTTTAATAATTTTCGAATTCATTTTTATTTTTTCATTCCCTTTCTTCTTCCTCTAGCCAGTCGCCGGTCCGACGATCGGTTGGAGGCTACCGTGCTGCCCTCTGGCGAGCCCCGCCTGGCTGACCACTGGCGAGGGTGGCGAGGCTCGACCCTCGCCGGATGGTCGTGAGGGCGGCCTCGCGCTGGGCTGGGTGAGGCTCACCCTCGCTTGATCTAGCGAGGGTTGAGCCTCGCCGGCTATGGGGGAGGTCTGACCTCGCTAGATCCAGCGAAGCAGAGGTCATGCCTCGCCCAGTCTAGCTTGAGGCTGCCCTCGTGGCCATTCGGCGAGGGTTCTAGCCTCGCCCTAGGCTGGGGCAAGCTCGCCCTCGCCGGCCATGGGGGAGGCTCGATCTCGCCAGATCCAGCGAGGTCACGCCTTGCCCAGCCCAACTCGAGGCTGTACTCACGGCCATCTGGCGAGGGCTCGAGCCTCGTCGATCATGGGTGAGGCCTGACCTTGCTAGATCTGGCGAGGTCGTGCCTCGCCCAACCTCTGGCGAGGGCGAGCCTTGGCAGTGATCGGCGGGGGCGAGCCTCACCATTGGCTGGCGGGGCTCGCCGTCCTTGGCCTCCAGCCGGTCGCCGGATCGACTAGAGGAAGAAGAAAGGGAAAGAAAAAAACGAAAAAGAAAAAATTTAAAAAATAAAAAATTATTATCAAGAGTTGTCCACGTCATCGCCAACAGTGCCACGTAGGTTGGCTGGCGTTCACGTAAGCAAATTTGGCCAAAATTAGCCGGAAGAACCGAATTAGCACAAAGATAAAAGGTCTAGGACTGAATTGGCACCAAAAAAAGGTTTATGACTAAATTGGCTCCAATGCAAAAGATTTGAGACTTTCCCGTAAAATCTTCATTGTAATATGAGTTGCTAAATCACACAAATGATCCCTAAACATTGTTTCAATATGCATTATGGTTCATGAACTTTAAATTTATTCAATGTGGCCATTGAACTTTAGCCCATGTGCAATGTCGGTTTTAAACTTTTAATTTGTTCAACGTGGTCCCTAGACTTTTGATTTATGTTGGACTGTTTGAAAATGTTCTATGTAGTCCTTGAACTTGAATTGATGAAATGACAACATTAAACATTTTCATACAGTTCGAGAATTAAATTAAACATGTACGAATATTTGAGGGATCACATTGAATAAATTAAAAGTTTAGGATGGCATTGCACATTGGGTTAAAATTGAGAGATTATATTGAAAAATTTTAAAGTTCAAAGATCATATTGCACATTGAGTCAAAGTTTAAGGGCTATTTATTTTATTCCCGTAAGTAACTAACATGACAGGAATTCATTTGTGAAATACGGTCTCTAAAATTGATCATTTTCTTTCAAAGCAAACAAATCAATCATGATTAATGCATATTTACACTCATCTTGCCCATTTCACACGCTCTTGTCAATTCCTACTGAATTAGCAAAAATTCAATAATCAAGATGAGGTCAGAAATTCGTGTGTATATATGCGAAAACGTTCCGAGTATAATCGTGCACGGTGACTGTCTTGCTTTATTCATTTTTCTTATTAATGGTATTTTGCTGGTCGCAATTCAATCTTTATTTGAAATTCATATCTCGCCGTAACAAAATGATAAGAATGTTTGTGCAGTTGCGCGCAAAATGTACGCCCACTTAAAGGTGAACTTGATCTTCAGCTTATAGACTCCACCGACAAAACATTCCTGCTCGGTTCGTGTTATTTCTCATATTTTTCTGTTACGGTCTTATGCGGCACGATTATCATATCCAAACATCGTCAAAAGTTCGGAATCAAAATGAAGAAGATCGAGATGGTGTCGGAAACAAAACATTGCCACGGCGACTGGAAGAGTTTGTGGGCGGGTTTGGACGGCGGCATTTAGTGAGAGAACCGGGTTTCGGTCCGGTCGGGCGCCGTTAAAGCCCCGGCAATTTGTACGATAAAATATATTTATGACCGGGCGGGTTTGGATTGCCCGAACCGGGCCAGCTCAATGATCGCCTCTAGGATCCGATGGACTAAACGGGCCTACTCAATTAAGGCCCAAAATGCATGTTCTATGATTCGGGCCCGTCTAAAAAACGAAAGAGTCTAGTCCTCGCTTCAATTCCATTTTGGGGGAGAGAGCAGAGCCGAGAGAGAGAGAGAGAGAGAGAGGCGATGGCTCGGCAAGCCGCCGCGAAGATGATCGGCACGATCGCGTCGGAGAGGCCATCCTCTCTCCTCGGCCTGGCTCGGGGCTATGCGGCGGCGGCGGCCGCGGCGGTCTTCGTGGACAAGAACACCCGCGTGATATGCCAGGGCATCACGGGGAAGAACGGCACCTTCCACACCGAACAGGCCATCGAGTATGGCACGAAAATGGTGGCCCCCCTCCCTTTCTCTCTCTCTCGATCTTACGCAGACACGAATGGGCACGCTCGCATGCGCTTTATTTCGTATTGCTTCTGATCTTGTCGTGCTAGGAGAATGATCAGCCTCCTTTTTCTTTTTCTTTTTCTCTTTCTTTTTCCCGTTAAGGAGATGGATTTGGTTTGGTCTTTTTTGGCGTACGAAGCTTGATCTTGTAGCGATGAGCGCGCTTAGTTGGTCCTGGTGAATGAGGTCTCGATTGATAGGCATGGGGAGATTTGTTGACGATCTGGATTTAGGTTGCCGTTGTTCTTCAGGGCCGCGGGGTGATTCGGCGCTGTTGTTTGGTGCTTGTTTTTATAGATTACGTGTTCAAAGAGTTGGAAATACTGACACGCGGCTTTTAAATTGCGATGGTGGGGGCGGGGGTGTGGGGGGTGGGGGTGGGTGGGTCTCCACACGTGTCTGCTAAGGCTCGTGAATTGTGTCTTTCTGGGATATCTTAGGAACTTCTTGCAGTTGCATCTTATTGGTCCGGTTTGTTTTAGTTTGGGGCGTTGTTGGATGCCCATTTCAAATGCTATCATTCTGTTATGGTAATTTATGCATTTGGTCATATACGTGATATTGGATTCGATTGTACTTTTGAATGATGGGAATTGTAAACATAAGCTGCCGAGCCTACTTGAGCTATGTTATATGTGGCGATTCTTGTTATCCAGTAATGAATAAACCCGATATTGGGGCAGAAGCAGAATCATTACTGGATATTCGATGGACGTTCATGGTTGCACAGAATAGTCACGAGAAGATGCTGTTGGATATTGATTTACACGCCTGGTCATTCATTTGTCTTACCGAGCTATTCATGTTCAAATGCTCCCTAAATCTTTTCTCTGCCGTACCTTGACTATTGTCGGAGAAGTTTCTTTTTTTCAGTTCATTACACTTTAGTAGCAGATGGGGTGATGCGGCTATCTTCTTGCCTGTGACTCTAGCTGCTTTTTAATTTTCATGGGATAAAATTGTATGCAGGTGGGGGGTGTGACACCGAAGAAGGGTGGAACAGAACACTTGGGACTTCCTGTATTCAATTCAGTTGCTGAAGCAAAGGCTGAAACCAAGGCTAATGCTTCTGTCGTTTATGTTCCTCCACCATTTGCCGCCGCCGCTATTATGGAAGCAATGGAAGCTGAATTGGATCTTGTTGTGTGTATTACAGAAGGGATTCCACAACATGATATGGTTAGCTAAAGTTTACCTTACATGACACTGCTCTTATGCAGCCATTAGGCAATTATTCCTGAGAGTTGTATTGGCAGCATAAATGTCTTGGTAATATTCTACATATTAATGATAATATGTTGGGAATGGCTGACTCTTTCTGCTCATCTAGTAAGTAATTCTCTTCAAAGGACAGAACCGTAGTATAATAATTTGATCGAAGAAAGATTTTCCCAACGTTGAAATGATTACTGTTTTGTTCTTACAATAAATTATTTACTGATACAAATATATATCAGAAGTGTTGGAATTAAACGTTTCACCCTTTGCTTTTGTTAAAGCTAATGGTTGCCAATTTCAGGTGCGAGTCAAGGCTGCTCTCAACAGCCAATCGAAAACTCGGTTGATCGGGCCAAACTGCCCTGGTATCATCAAGCCTGGCGAATGTAAAATTGGGATCATGCCTGGATACATTCACAAGCCTGGTCGTATAGGAATAGTTTCTCGATCCGGTACCTTGACTTACGAAGCAGTAAGTCTCTTTTTCTTTACCATTAACAGTTTTTCTTTTCATAAGTTGGTGCATTCCAAAGTAAGAATAGATGCTTTGGTATGATATGACAAGGCGATTTTGTGCCATTTCTTTTTGACTTCACGAGTGTAAATCTTTCTCCTTGGCCCCAAGGCACACATAATTGCTACATAGGAACACGTGCATGCAAGAACACTCACATTAAATGTGCATAACTAGAGCATTTTTAGCGGAAGGATTAAAAGTCATGTTCTTTGTTTATTGGATCCTCTTGCCGTAAAGATATTCTTCTTGTGGCTTTGTTTCCTTTGGCTCTTCTGATCTGGAGATTTTCTACCCTTCGGCTCTTTTGATCTGGAGATTTTCTATGCATGTTGTTTGTTGGCATGGCAACTCATTATATTTTTGTAGGACCTCTACTATCATCCTTAGTACATTTATGGTATTGCTTACGTAAAAATTTTTCCTGAATTCTATATTTAGTATCAGAAAAAAGATACATAACCACTTTTAGCGAAGTATCTCAGCTGAAACACTTAGAATTGATTTGGTGTTGATGTCCCAATGGCGGGTCTTGTAGGATTCGATGTTTACAGTCCTTAACCTAGTTTATTAATATTCTGAGGGTACAAAAAAGAAATAACTTTTGTCTGCTAGCCTTGCCTGGTTCAGCAAATCAAGTGGCAGTAAGCATTTGCTCTGCATTGTATTAGTTTTAGTGGGTTGTCTTGAGTTTTACGGATGCCTGTATTCCATGCACATTTTACTTTACAAATTTTCCTAGAGTATATGAGTTTGGAGTGGTAAATGTGGTAGTTGAGAATTTGTCACTGAATCGGACAGAACTCACTCAACAACTGATCAAGAGAAAAAGAGAGAAAACCCAAACTTATATAAAGAGAACCAAAACACATAGTAACCCTCATACTCTAAGTGGCCCGCTTCCATTAGCCAGTCTAAGGATCTAAGCATTTCTTGTGGGATAACATAAAATGTGTGGAGAAAATGAAGTTTTATTTACTTGGAGATGCGTGACAAACTTAGGCTTGCAAGATATTGAACCTTTCTAGGATCACAAACAAAGATATATTTTATTTTTGCAAGTAACTAATAAAACTAGATAACATTTGAGAATAGAAACAATTATGTTATTTAATCCCATAAAAATTAGTTCTTCAAGAAAGAGGACGAGAGTCTTCAAATTAAAAACTGCAAGTATGCTACTGAATTCTACTTAGAAAATAAGCACATTAAAAGAGGAGTAATGCTGTTCACCATTAGAAAGAAGCTGGATAGATAAACCCTTTAAATCTCTTTAAATTATTTCTGAACTGCATTGAAATTCGAACTTCAAAATATGTAAGAATCTCTGGCCCTTAGGTTGATCCTCACATTCTAGGCTTTTGCAACTATTGGTCCTTTCAGTGCTTCGATCGGCCGTTGGTGAAGAAATAAACAAATCCAGTCATTGCCCTGATGGCTGGCCTGAACCATGTACACATATAAGAGAGGATTTGGTTTAGAATTAGTTGAATGGGGGTTGTCCATCATGGATTTTTGTGTGCAAGGGTGAATCCTGAGATCTATGATCACCCCTGGCCACTAGCTTCTGAAAACTCTGCTGTAGGTTGAGTTTCACATGTTTATGTAAACGCGTTTGATTTCATTAGTCTCTCTGTACATCTTCATGTCAAGACAGATTGGCGCAAAAATGATTCTGTTTATAACTCCTTTCAGGTTTTCCAGACAACTGCTGTTGGCCTGGGACAATCAACTTGTGTCGGCATTGGTGGCGACCCATTCAACGGGACAAATTTTGTTGATTGCATTAGGAAGTTTCTTGTAGACCCTCAGACAGAAGGTAGATCACATGTCTTTTATTCATACAATTTTGAAGTTTCTCTCAGTGGACTCGTCTTCCCCTCTGGTTGATTGGTTGATTTCATAAGAGTTCTTTAGAAGTTCAATAAATAAATAACTCTTGAACTTTCTCATGTACACGCTGCTTGCATATATCTATCTACCTTATAATGATTTGATTACTCTATTTAAGTTGCCTTACTATTGTAACTCCGATAGTAGTTGTTGACTGATGAGAAAGAAGAATGCGATAGCTTTGAAGGTAGTTACTCACCAAGTTATGCATGCTTCAGGGATTGTTCTGATTGGAGAAATTGGCGGCACTGCAGAAGAGGATGCTGCTGCATTAATTAAGGTCAGATATTATAGGTCAATTCCCACATAATATTTGCAGTTTTCTTACAAAATTTTACAGTCTAAAAAAGTAACGTTGGCTCTATTATAAATCGTGTTGAGAAACAGCTTTTACTGCTGTACTATTGTTTTTGCATGTAAACATAGTATATCCCTGTGCACATGTGAGTTCTGTAATCTGGCCTCTTCTTCTTTGCTTAATCAATTTCTTGCTTTTTATCTTTTGCGTGAGACATGAATTTCTACTTCTTTGCAGTAAAGGATATTGCTGAGCTGATTTCCCCTGTAGCTCCTAAAGCATTCATTTAAAAGTCCAACCTGCTTACCTATGTGCTCATAACAAATTGGCTGCTAGCAGCAAGCAAGATGAACAGTTAGCATGTCATAATTATGAAATAAATTAAATTCAGTATTAGGTTTCCCCTTTTCTCGCTCCTTAGTTTACTTTCTGGGACATTATTCCGAATTTGCACTCTCTGTATGTCGTGATAGAGAACAGTTAAATGCTGCTGCAAAAAAATCATTAGCTCAGAATTTTTTTCTACTGCTTGTGTTGCTTTCTTGAGTTTGATAGGAGCCTTAAGGACTTGGGTACTTCTTTACCAACGGATACCGATAAGAATGTACTTCATGGTGTAAAATTTTTTCCATGTCTGGTTGCATTATTTCTAAATCGTGGTGTGGAAGTGGGAATTCACTACATTTGTTTATGTAATCTGCTTCCTGGAATGCAATATTATATGGGGTTTTTCTGAAGTACAACTAGGATTTGAGACATCTGAAGGATAGTGTTTACCATTTCCACAGTCTGCAGGTTACTCCTATATGTAGTATACTGCTATCTAAATCTTTCTAGTTTCTGTATCAACATCTTTACTTAATGTGATATGTCAAACAGGAAAGCAAGACAGAGAAGCCTGTTGTAGGATTTATCGCTGGACTGACTGCTCCTCCTGGGCGTCGTATGGGTCATGCTGGGGGTACTTTTTCTTTCTTTGTTGAGCTCTGAAGGCATTCATGCTTACATTAATGGGGCTCATTTTATCTTTGTTGAACAAAAAATTTTAAGTAGAATTGGCTTTTTCTAAGTATTCAGGAATTATACATAGGAGAGCATGACGGGGGATAAGTCCTATTGGGAACTTTAGCTAGCTTTTGTGTGGATTAGCCAACATGATGTCGTCCAGTGCTTACTCTATCCTGATTATCCCTTTTCCCTCCAAGCATTCATCCTTTAGACCTGACCTTCCAAGTCTTCATTTATAATTTTATACCTGATTCTGTATCAATCTTGCTGGTGAAGCAAACTGTTTTCTTCCTCAGACTCTGCTCTGTAATTCCAATCCCACTCTGCCTTGAAGAGTGGCTTCTATTATAGGTGAAACAGTGACAGCTAAAAGGTCTGCGGGCGAGTGCGTCAAATACCCCGTGTTCACCGAGTCCCAGCATTCATGGAAATTTTCTAGACTTACCATCTCCTTATCAGATCCTTTTTAACTATTGGCTATCTTCTTGCTTTACAGCTATTGTGTCCGGAGGGAAGGGCACGGCTCAAGACAAAATCAAGACTCTCAGGGAAGCTGGTGTTACAGTGGTGGAGTCTCCCGCGAAAATTGGTTCGGCCATGTTCGAGGTCTTCAAGCAGAGAGGCCTTGTCAATTGACGATGCGGTTCTCTGTCAGCATTTTGCCTTAATATAGTATTGCAGAATCTTTAAACGAAGTCAATGCTCCATTTTTTTCTCTATTTAATCTTCATCTTTGGCGATGTTTGTTCTTTTCATGCTTGGGGTTTCCCCTTTCTCTAATGCAAATCATCAGACAAATAAACACTATAGACGAGCGAGGACCGACCGGTGTTGATACTGTAATGTTGGATTCATTACGTCATATTTTTCCCACCTCTCTATTAGGGGAGAAATTTATTCCTTAATACATCAGGAAAGAAGGACATCGGACATTTTGTTTACTGATGTTTTCCTCTGCGTTCTTCTCCAATCTCCCCTATTTTTCCCTTGATGAGTGACTAGTAAACTACCCATGGAAGCGAGCTTTAGGCCGAGATCCATTCATCGCCATTAACTGCAGTGGGTGATTCGGCTTTTAAAATGCGCGCCAGAGTTTAATACTATGAGCCGGTTTCGGTACAATCTCTCTGAATTGAAATTTTGATCAAGTGGCCATGGTGAGGGTTTATCAAGCATCATCACCATTGTTCTCAATACTCATTGAACTCCTTCGAATTATTGAAGGAGCTCTCGTTGTCTGAACAGGGACCGTCCATAAAATACGGTAGACAAAGGTGACTCGAAACCGAATATGTCTTTTCCTTTCCAAAATAATATCCTCCGATATCCCTTTTGTCAATTTTTTTGGCCCCTTTCATTCTCAAATAGCGGTGCCGCTGTCAGGTTTGGTGCATCATAATCGTCGGATCGTGTCATTATGTTTTTTTATGAGGCTCGTGAAAATCAATAACTCTGATGTGCGGTGACTCGGATGAAATTTTCGTATTTTTTTATTGCTTGTGTTACAACATTTTTCCTTGCTTCTTGTTAAGTACTTCCTGCCGAAAAATATTGAGCAAATTCAAATGCATTATAAAAATAAATTATGTGTCGATTTAGAATTTTTCATAGCCAACTTTTACTTTCTCATTAAAATTTTGGAAGTTGAAAAGACTTTTTGTATCGATGGTTTTTGAAAAATACCAATTTAAGTCAATTTCCAAAGATCCAATAATGAATGAAGAAATCCAAATTTCGAATATTCAAAAATGGGTAGAAAATAGGAAATTACATAGAGTTAAAGCTACTTCAAGAAGACCATGAGATTGTGATTTTTTTTTGTGTCATTTTAAAGCGTATGCAGTAGATTATAGACATTCTTTTGACAAAAGGAAAATATTTACATTCGATTTTTTGGAGAAAAGTGTAAAAAAAGTCATAAACCTTTTAAATTTGTGTCAATTTAGTCCTAAATCTTTTTTAAGTACCAATTCCATTCTAAACCTTTTGTATTTGTACCAATTCAGTCCTAAACCTTTTTTTTATGTCAATTCAGTCATAAATCTTTTGTATTGACACCAAAAAAGGGTTTAAGATTAAATTGGCATCAATATAAAAGATTTAGGACTGAATTGATATAAAAAAAATATTTAGAACTAAATTGGTACAAATTTAAAAGGTTTATGACTTTTTTGATACTTTTCCAACACTTTTCCCGAATTTTTGCGAGGAGAAATCGATTTAAAAAGAAAAGGAAAAGTAGTAGGAGAAATAAAATGATCCAGAAACTCGGAGGGTGGTGGTGGTTTGGTGGGTCCCCATCCAATTGGATTTGAGAAGGCGGAAATCGCCCGCGTAGCCGTTGATAGAGAGAGAGTGAGAGAGCAGCACCGGATAAGCGAGCGACCTGAAGAGATAGAGAGAGAGAGAGAGAGACAGAGATGGCCATCGTCGCGCTGAAGCCATCCTTGACCTCCTTCTTCACCGGCAGCACCGCCACTCCTCGCCTCCTCCAGCCGCCGTCCTCCTCCTCCCCTCGCCTCCTCCTCACCAAAGCCTCCTCCTCTTCGTCCTCCGCTTCTTCTCCTCCTTCGTCTTCGTCTTCGTCGGAGCAGTCGGCTTCGGCTCCGGCTCCGGCTCCCGTCGGTCGCAGGCAGTTCGCGACGCTCACTTCCCTGTCGTTAGCTGCCGCCCCTCTCGTCGCTCGCCCCGCGGCGAGGGCGGGCGACGACGGCCTCTCCGAGTGGGAGAGAGTGTTCTTGCCGATCGATCCCGGCGTCGTCCTCCTCGACATCGCCTTCGTCCCCGACGACTCGGGCCACGGTAATGGCGGAATGCTCCTCGGTTTTTGGCTTTTGTTCCTAAACGAATCGCGCTTTTCGGCCTCCGTACGCAGTGCTCTCAGAATTTTTGTGGTTGGATTTGACGGGAACTTAAGTGATAAGTGTACTGGTAGACAAGAATTTTATGCAATGGAGAGAGTCCGTTTGTCCATTGTGGATAACAGAAGGTGGTTTTGTCGTAACTGGAAACGTAACTGGAAGCTTGTTGAGCAACATCTGGAGCTGAAATGTGCTTCTATATACTTTTTCCTGTTTGATTTCTGTGTACATTTTATTGAAGGATGGGGCGACTTAGGCGATGTATGAGTGGAGCGGAATCATACTAGCTGCTCGATTTTATGTGCTGATTGCCTTTGTTGCCTGATGTGATGCTTAGGTTTTCTTCTGGGGACCAGGCAGACCATTTTGGAAACGAAAGATGGTGGAAGCACTTGGGCTCCACGTTCGATACCTTCGGCAGAAGATGAGGATTTCAACTATAGGTTCAATTCCATTAGCTTCAAAGGAAGAGAAGGATGGATTGTTGGAAAGCCTTCTATCCTTTTGTACACCTCGGACGCCGGAGAAACCTGGGAGAGAATACCGCTGAGCTCTCAACTTCCCGGAGACATTGTAAGAGCTCCTGTTGTCTAAATTGCTCTTTTAGAGAGTCTGCTTTATGAGCCACATCTATGGTGAAGTTAATGATATTGTCGTCAATTGAGATGTCTAGGTATACATCAAGGCAACTGGAGAAAAAAGTGCTGAGATGGTGACGGACCAAGGGGCAATATATATCACGTCGAACAGAGGTTATAACTGGAGGGCTGCGGTTCAAGAGACTGTTTCAGCCACCCTGAATAGGTCAGCTTCTACTGTACGAATGATTGCTTTGCAAAGCCTCTTTAACAAAATCAATGAACTGTCAAAGTTTGTCCATATGGATGTAATATTCGCCTCCCCTGTACGAATTCGGATTGTCATGCTGCTTTAAGAGAAATTCTCCACTCCTGACTTCGATATACTTGTTTAACATGTCAAACTCTTTGAGAATTCTACCCTGCATGAAGAATTGTTATGACTTCATGGTCAGTGCAATTACTTGAGACATCAATAACTTTGTTTGTCATTGCTTGCAGTATGGTTATACGACTATTCTAATCAGTTAATTGATTAATTTTAGTACTGTACTTATGTTCTGATTGCTACTGAACTTTTTTTTTGGCTGGATAAGCGAGAGGTTTCTATACACTAGTTTGTTCGTGTATCAGTTCCTGCACAGTCACATTTTTCTTAGTCTGCGAGATGTTTCTATAAATTATTTTATGTGTACTAGTTCTTCACAATCTCATTCTTCTTAGTTTGTAAGTCAGTGTTTGTTGGGAAGGAAAAGAAATAATAGCTCGAAGTAGAGCCACATGTCTAGTTGTTCTTGGAGAAATTCAAGGTTTTTCACTTAAAACAAATTCTACTAGCTTGAAATTTCCGCCTCCTATAGACAATGGTCATTTGTAGTCATAACGAGGACTTTGGTTCGTAGCTATTCTGAAGCAAAGCTTGTACTTTGTTTTTTGATCCAGATAGAACATGAAATTTTTTTTTTCGGCCTACCAAGTTAACATCGTTGGTGTAGAGGGTTACATAATTTTGTTGCATATGCAGAACAGTTTCCAGTGGGATTAGTGGTGCGAGTTACTATACTGGAACTTTTAACACAGTTAACCGGTCACCTGAGGGAAACTATGTTGCTGTCTCCAGCCGCGGTAATTTCTACCTGACTTGGGAGCCTGGGCAGGTACTTTTCTGGCTTTGTTTTCATGTATGAACATTCAAATATCATAGGTATGTTGATGTGAAGATATCCTGAGACAAATTTATGATGGACAATGTCAATCAGACTATGTTTAGCAATACTTAACCATGATGCCCTATGGGCAATCGTTGGCCAAACACTTGTATGATCCTTTCTTTGGTAGCTTAGAATTAAGGAATGTTCCTCTATTCCTCTGTTGAAATTGTTTGCCGTACTTGGTAAGGTTTATATTGCAAACAATATCTCTCATCAGGATAAGTGAGTAGAAAGGTCTTTATTGACAGAAAATTGATTGCTTAGGATAAGGGACTTTCTGCTGGATGTCACCGATCTAACTCATAAATTGTTGGAGACTTTTTGGCATGAGATATGCTCACTGCATAGAGAATAGAGAGGTAGAGCAGGTTGCTGTTGGCCATTTGAAAACTTATAAGATGCTTTCAATTCGTCCATATATTTGGGGAAATTATAAGTGCTTAACTTTTTATCACAGATGCATCCTACAACATCTGAATGGGTTTTAACTAGAGAAAAAAGATAGCTGGGCCCTAGGCAGTATACGTGTATTCTTTGCTTATGCTGGGATCTGAACCCAGCAAATGCCCTGAAACACACCCCACCCTACAAACAAACCGAATGCCTGTTGGCCCATAGGCAGTATATATGCAGAATATATGTGGTGATACTACAATGGTGTTGAGCTTGTGAAGTTTTTGGTCTGTGTAAACATCCAGCGAGGACTATACTACACTGTCTTCTCAATGCACTCAAAGATGTCAGAACTGATGCTTCATAGATTTACTACTGGTATCTAGAAATGATGGCCTATTGAGAAAAGTACGAAGTGATTTAATCCAGGATGGACAAACTAAAAGAAAGGAAGCTCCTCAACATAATTGGTGAGCATGGCCAAAAAGCATGTCTAGCAGTAATGCTAATCTTGAGGATGGCTTAGATAGCTGGAGATACAAATCCCTGTTGGCAAACCTGTTAAACACTGTGGTTTTTAGCTAACAACAATAGTGTTTCTATCACCGCAGATACTGTATTATCCTTGTAGAATCACTTCCAGAAGTTTCATTTAGTGTTATCTTGCACTTGCTAGTTTAGTATTGCATTACACTCTACAGAGTTGAAATCACCTTTCTTTTCATTTGTCATTTGTGGAGTAGTTTTAAGTTGTGTGTTTCATTGATTCCTATTGTACCTTGAGAACATTGCTAACTTCATTACATGATTTTCAGCCATTTTGGCAACCCCATAATAGGGCAGTTGCAAGAAGAATACAAAATATGGGATGGAGGGCAGATGGTGGCCTTTGGCTTCTTGTTCGTGGCGGTGGACTTTATCTCAGCAAAGGAACTGGAGTAAGTTAATGGAGGAATGTTATGCGCTCCAAATGAAATTATTTTGCATTTTTTGACTCTTGTCCATTTAGCAAACTATTCAGTCTTTGGCTTAGTCTTGATTTCATGTTTACTCTCAGATCACGGAGGACTTCGAAGAGGTCTCTGTACAAAGTCGTGGTTTTGGAATTCTTGATGTTGGCTACCGTTCCCCGGTAATATTATGCGTTTTATTAGAGTTGTCTTGCTGCATAGTTACATCTGTCCTATCCTGTGACAGGTCGTGCCATTCCTAGGATGATTGTGGTTTGGTCTAAAAACATGCAGATGATTTCTTTCTCTACATGTGTTAAAGAAGTTAAATCTCAAACGCAAGATCAAGGCTATGAAACTACTAGATTTGCTGCAATGGACATGCATCATAGGACTTAAGTACACATAAGTTGTCTTGGATGATGATTGTGCATCATTCTTCACATTATCCGATTCATATACCCACCTATAATGTATATTGATATACAATGCAACCAAATTGTCGTGGTAAATATACAAGATTTAAACATTAAAAGGCAAATTGTTTAAGCAATATCAACATGTTTTTGATTATTTGCCTGAACCATCACCTCTTCCATTTATTCAGCATGTCTTTCTGGTACTCAAATAAATGCGAAGTCTTGCAGTAATTGGAAATTTAAATGAAAAAAAATACCGTACTTGAATGGAAATGACACCATCTATATGAATCGGATGCTAATCTCATTCTATTCTACTATCGTAAACAAAGTTTAGGGATGAAATCTCGCTAGTTTCATAAAGAGTCACCTTTTAGCTTTTCCTCGTCCAGCTTTGTTGCCAACAAAAACATTGTTGATTAAATGCAGACATGATATAACTCCTTTAAGATACAGGTTCTGTGATTCATATTGTCACTCTGATATCACTGTGAAATTATTCAAATAGTGGAAGCTTTCTTTCATAAAATTACTGTTCTAGGTTTTATTTTCGGAAATTTCAGTCATTTTTGGATAAAAAAGAACTGTTGAGAAGCTTTTCAAAGTCGAACCATAAAAGGAGAAAACAAGAATCGATTTGTGCCTTTTCTGTCATTTATTAGAATAGTTTGGTCTTACAAATTTGTTCCAAAGTTTCTGATCTTCCTCATCAATCCATTATCCTGTGCTGATCATATTACTGTTGCTGCAGGAAGAGGCTTGGGCAGCAGGAGGCAGTGGGATTCTGTTGAGAACAACCAATGGTGGAAAGACATGGATCCGTGACAAAGCTGCTGACAACATTGCTGCTAATCTTTACTCAGTAAAGTGAGTTCGTACTTTATACATTTAAAGTTCTTCATAGAGATGTCAGCTTCTGATTTGATCTCTCTACATCTATTCCTCTTAGTTTTCACACCTCCAGTATGCTGGCTCTTCCAGTGTTTTCTGTCGGTACTTCATTCCACAGGCATACTTTTAAAGCTCATTAGAGATGAAGTTACTCTCTTAACTCTTGTGTTACGTATTTTAGTGTTCCTTATGACATGATTTTGCTTTTTGGAAAGATTGGCCCAATAGTTTAGGATCTGATATTTCTCTTTTCCAGGTTCATAAATGATAAGAAGGGATTTGTGTTGGGTAACGATGGTGTACTCCTCCGGTATCTGGGATAAAGTTGTATCTTTCTAGGTGCTGCAGAGTTTCTTTCTGAGCAGCCAATATACATCATCTTCCAGCAAGTAAATATATTAAGTTCTCTTTATTTGTATTTTCTGTTGCCAATCTGATTGCATCCATGGGGCCCGTTTGCCTCGTGGTCGGATGACCTTTGAACAGAAGAGATTGAACAAACTTTATTTCAGATGAACATATACGCTTCACTTATATTTGGTTTCTGGTCGTACTCACCAATTTTTATTCTTCAGGCCTGTATTGTCTTGTATTATATAGCAGTTTTGTAAGCCTATATCTGCTGACGCGCTCTTATACCCTCCATATCTTTTGACTGCATTCACCCAGCATTTTGCTCTTATCGTCATTTCAACAAGTTGGGTGAACATCATCTACTCCAACCTTAGTAACAGATCCCCTTGCAGCTGTTCGCACCAATCTGGATAAACTACTCTAAAATGCATCGGTGAGACATTGTGCTTGTGTGGTGAAGTGCCTTCCTCCTGAAGCCATCAAAATATCACGAGCATTGCCAGAATTAATCTGAATACTTGTATACTATCATATTATATATAATTTCTGTTGCCCACGGGCATCGGCGGCGCTGGCTGGGGCGCTTCGTCTCCGTACTCTGGTGCGGGGTTCAAATGACATGTTCCCCATGATTGTCAGAAATATATTTCTTTTCCACTTCTAGATAAACACGAATCATCTGCAAAGACTCTAAGTAAGAAATAAGTGAATCTGGAAATAACTTGGATAGGAGTAACTAATGCTCAAAGTTTCCTGTCATGGGTTACTCGTTTAATTATTATAGGGAAAAGTGCCAAAAAAGTCCTAAACCTTTTGCATTGGTGCTAATTTAGTCCTAAACCTTTTTTTGGTGTCAATTCAGTCCTAAACCTTTTGCATTGGTGCCAATTTAGTCCTAAACCTTTTTTTGGTGCCAATTTAGTCCTAAACCTTTTAAATTGGTGCCAATTCAGTCCTAAACATTTTGTTTTTGTGCCAATTTAGTCCTTCCGGTCAATTTTGACCGGAATTTGCTGACGTGGACGCCTGCCGGCCGGCGGCCGGTCACCGGCGCTGACGTGGCGCTGACGTGGATAACTTAAATAATATTTTAATAAATTTTGAATTTTTCTGTTTTTTTTTCCTTTTTTTCTTTTTTTTTCCACTTTTTTTCTTTGTTTTTTTTTCTTTCTCTTCCTCTGGCCGGCGAGGGCGAGCCTCGCCCGGCGAGGGCGAGCCTCCCCTCGCCAGTGGCCGGCGAGCTCGACCTCGCCGGCCAGAGGAAGAGAAAGAAAAAAAAACAAAGAAAAAAAGTGGAAAAAAAAAGAAAAAAGGAAAAAAAACAGAAAAATTCAAAATTTATTAAAATATTATTTAAGTTGTCCACGTCAGCGCCGGTGACCTGCCGCCGGCCGGCAAGCGTCCACGTCAGCAAATTCCGGTCAAAATTGACCGGAAGGACTAAATTGGTACAAAAATAAAAAGTTTAGGACTGAATTGATATCAATTTAAAAGGTTTAGGACTGAATTGACACCAAAAAAAGGTTTAGGACTAAATTGGCACCAATGCAAAAGGTTTAGGACTGAATTGGCACCAAAAAAGGTTTAGGACTAAATTGGCACTAATGCAAAAGGTTTAGGACTTTTTTGGCACTTTTCCCAATTATTATACATAGTTAAAGTTGAAGCTCAGTTCCTCACGTGGCACATAACTTTATGTTCGTGAATATCATGTGGCAAGACGTGGTAGAAGTTTTACCTAAGGGATTTGACATTTTGTCAATATCTATCTCTCATTAAATTCGAATTTAGAAAAATAGATAAACAGAGTGTATAAAGATGTTATCTTTTATTGAGTTTAAATTTGATGAAAAGAATAAATTGAAGAAAGTATTTCTTTTTATATTCTATCATGTTCTAATTTCTATGTTTTATTAATATTAGGTGTAAGTGTTAGAATATGGATTTTGAGCTAATTACAATATAGTGCATAGATGTTTCAACGCACAGCAATTATTTTGCAAGTGTGATTGTCCAATTAAATCTGGTTACGTATTCATGAGCAGGACATTAAACTTGAACAAAGATATTAATTAATTGGACGAGGCTAAATTAAATTAGCATTTACACATTTCAAATTCAAGTTTGATTTGATATTTGTTTAAATCAAAATAAATTGTGGTCCCAATATGCATTGTTGATAGACAATCTTTATTTGACCAATCCGAGGTAATCACGAGGATCAAATACTCCCAGTCCTCTCTATAAGCAGGAGCTCTTTCTATTCATTTTGGGACACACAGCCGGAGGTTTTAAATTTTATAGAGTTGCTGTCGAGAAGTTCTTGAAAATTAAAGAACTTTGAAGTGCAAAGCCCGGTAGGATTTACTATTTAGATTATCAAGGACCTCTATCAAAATTTTGATCATCGGGGTGAGCATGGTTTCAAGATATAACCTAGAACCTGAAAATCAGATTGGTGAAAACTTGCCAGTTCCAAGTTTCAGGATATGTGGAGTATGTTCCACCAATATCCAAAAGTTGGGAAACTTGCTTCAACGGCTAGATTTTAAGTTTTAGGTAAATAGAACCTGAAACAAGTTTTTGTATTTTTCTTGATATTTGTCTTCACGGGATCCCGCGGTATTCTTGGCATTTGATGATGAGTACATAATCTGGAACCACTAATCTAAGCTACCATTTTATGGGAAAATTACCAAAAAAGTCCTAAACCTTTTGCAATTGTGCCAATTCAGTCCTAAACCTTTTTTTTTTGCTAATTCAGTCCTAAACCTTTTACAAATAAGCCAATTCAGTCCATTTGGCCGGCCGGCGCTGACGTGGCCGCCGGCCGGCTGACGTGGCGTCGGCCGGCGTCCACGTGATAATATTTTAATATTTTTTTAATATTTTCGAATTTTTTTTCCTTTTTTCTTTTTTTTTCTTTTCCTTCTCCCCCTTGGCTGTCCGGCCAAGGGGGAGCCTCGCCGGCGAGGGCCCAGCTCCGGCGAGGCGAGCTGGGCCCTCGCTGCAGCTGGGCGAGCTCGCCCAGCTCCGGCGAGGCGGAGGTCGCCCAGCCATGGCGAGCTCCGCCTCGCCGGATCTGGGCGAGGGCGGAGCTCGCCCAGCCATGGCGAGCTCCGCCTCGCCCAGATCTGGGCGAGGGCGGAGCTCGCCCAGCCAAGGCGAGCTCCGCCTCGCGGCCGCTGGGCGGAGGTCGCCCAGCCATGGCGAGCTCCGCCTCGCCGGATCTGGGCGAGGGCGGAGCTCGCCCAACTCCGGCGAGGCGAAGCTCGCCATGGCTGGGCGAGCTCCGCCTCGCCGGAGTTGGGCGAGCTCCGCCCTCGCCCAGATCCGGCGAGGCGGAGCTCGCCCTGCCATGGCGAGCTCGCCCAGCTCCGGCGAGGCAGAGCTCGCCTTGGCTGGGCGAGCTCGCCCAGCTGCGGCGAGGGCCCAGCTCGCCTCGCCGGAGCTGGGCCCTCGCCGGCGAGGCTCCCCCTTGGCCGGACAGCCAAGGGGGAGAAGGAAAAAAAAAAAAAGGAAAAAAAATTCGAAAATATTAAAAAATATTAAAATATTATCACGTGGACGCCGGCCGGCGCCACGTCAGCCGGCCGGCGGCCACGTCAGCGCCGGCCAGCCAAATGGACTGAATTGGCTTATTTGTAAAAGGTTTAGGACTAAATTAGCCAAAAAAAAAGTTTAGGACTGAATTGGCACAATTGCAAAAGGTTTAGGACTTTTTTGGTAATTTTCCCGCCATTTTATGATTAAGATTTTTATTTCTTATTTTTCGTGTATTTAAATATAAGTTATAGTCAATAAATTGTAGCAGCAAGTGATGGTCATTAAATGTGATAATTCACTTCAATCATTCAATAAATAATATAGGTAGAACTTGGGTAGACCATGAAACCTATGACAAGGTAGGTTCCAAGGCATGCAAAGGAAGTTTTGAGTTCCAAAAAATGAGGATCTTCTTTTCATAGTTTTAGGTGAAATCTGTATGGAACATGGAACCACCCACCCTTATAAGATTTCCTAAATACTCACGTTTAATATATAGGAACCTGTTCAGTTAAGTGGTGAACTTGGTAAATTTGATTGATAAGGAAAATATTCACCCATCAAACATTAATAAATTACGTGTAGAGCGAAAAAAATTTCGTGTGATAAAAATGGTCACTTTTCTTAGATTACCTTTAACAAAAATACTTTTTTAATATTTTGACTATTTTACAAGCAAATCAAGTAAAATATTTTTCTCACATATATATTTACATAACTCCTATTAATTTTTGACAAAAAAAAAACCATTCACTGTTATTTCGTTTTATTTCCTCCTAAATTGGAGGAGAAGGCGCAACTGAGAGAGAAAGAGAGACCTCTCAATCTCAAAAATTTTCAGTTCAGCCCCGCATTCCGTGGAGCGAAATTGAAAACCAAAAGACATCATCATCGGCTTCTTCAACCCCTCCCCCCTCTACTCGCTCTCTACCTCGCGCTCCGATCTAGGGTTTCTAATCGAGATCGAACCTCGAATTCGCTTCCGGTTTCGACATTGTGTGAAGCTTCTTCCGCCCCTTCTTCCCTCCCCTCGGTCGTCGACTTGGGAGGCTTGCTAGATGCTCGTCTGCTTGCTCGATCCATTTCCTTGATCCGGCGATTGTCTTGGATGGTATCGGGATGGCCATAGAGAGGCGGAACGGGAATCACGCGGATCGCGACGGGTTTCTGTTCTCCGGCGGCGGGGACGCCGCGGATCGGATCGCCGGCGATGGGGACGGCGGCGTCGTCGGCGTCTTCGGCGGTGGCCGCGGTCACGAGATCGATCTGTACGGTGGATACGGCGATTCGCCGGCTGTGAAGCTGTATCCGGTCTCGCCGGGATCGCCCTCGCAGCTGGCTTCGTCGTCCTCGTCCGGTGGGAATTACATCGAGCATCCAGTTTCCAAATTCGACACTCTCGCCGGCGTCGCCATCAGATACGGTGTTGAGGTACGGATGCTGATGTTCTCGTTTATTTCCTCATATTAGACGTGCCTCCGCTTTCGTATTTGGAATGATATAAATGAGCGTCAGAAGGACCGATTCATCGGAAGGTGGCGTTTGTGTCGGTGATTGTTGGATAAAAAAACTCGAGCTTAGAGTTGATTCTGTGTCTGATCCTGAATTCCATTGGAATATGCAATCCGCTGAGAATGCCTGATATGCGGTTTCATTAGCAATTCTTCTATTACATTTCCCTGAAGTAGCGTATGAGAGCGATGAACAGGTGGAATTGTTCAGAAATAATGACTTTCCACGTTTATAAGCATGTGATTTTCTTATTGCCAAGTGAAAGGATAATAGAGGTGAGAACATGAACATTGGTAATGAAATTATCGCTTTTATTGCAATTGCTGATTTCTCACATATCATTTAACACCTTCTGTTTATGTGCATTACATCCTTATCATGGGATATGCATTGTATCGTCTCCCTTTCGATTTTCCTTCTGTTACCCAAATGGTGGTCACTTATGAAGGGAGCGCTTCTCCATTGATACCTTCAGGTGGCTGACATTAAACGATTGAATGGCCTAACCACAGATATTCAGATGTTTGCTCTCAAGTCACTCCACGTTCCTCTGCCAGGAAGGCATCCTCCCTCTACATGTTTGTCAAACGGTTCAGATACTCCAGGGTACATATTGTTTTCTTTTCCTTATATTGCAGTTATTATAGTAGCTTGATATACATCACAGTACAGCTTAGGCATAGTTCCAGTCCCTTTTCTTTTCTGTGCACAACTCACTGCAGTTAGAAGATAAAGTACTTTTTACCGGCAACCAGAGATAATTCCAGAAGGATTAACATTATTTTAAGTTACGGTTGTAGTTGCTGCTACAAGGAAACTTATGAGACAATTTTGCAAGTGAAAGGCAAGGTGCAATTAGCGATCTCCATACAGATCTTGTTAATATGACTGACCAGCCATAGTGGCAGATAGGTCTTTTCAAACAAAAACATATTGAATCCTCAGGGATTACGTTTGGACTTCTTACTATTATTATGTGGATCTCTATGTTAACGGTGTGTACCTGAACCATCTCTTAATTTACAGGATAGACAGGTTCCAATAGTAATGTTGGTATCAGCTGTCTCATGGAAGAAGAAGGCTAGTTTTAGATTGAGAAAGGAGAAAGATTTGCTAAGAAATCCAAATTACCATATTTATTGTGGGGAAATGGAGCAAGCTAGATTTTGATTGGCATGACCCATTTGGTCCCAAATAAATTCCAACATTTTTACTGTATGTGTCCAAAAAACTAGTTGCTTGTATTTGCCATAGAATATGTCGAGTTGACTGTTCAGCACATCCTAATTCTCCAAGCTTAACCTATTTCATTACTAAGATTAAGGCCCTACCAAATTTACTTTTTCAGGTGCAGGTAAAGATAAGAGCTAACCTTTTCTTTTATGAGAAAGAAAAAGTTGAAAGTTTTGAGTAAAAATGAAAAAATTGAAAATTTTCTTTTTATTTTAAAGGGAAACATTTTTCAAACTAAAATTGTAGGTTGGCCATATCATCCATCTGATGTTTCGCAGTACTTCGAGCTTGACCTATTTAATTGCAAAAATTAAGGTCCTACCAAATTTACTTTTTCAGGCGCAGGTAAAGATTGGAACCTTTGAATTTACAAGGAAAAGAAGTTTTTTTTTTTTTTTTTTGGGTGAAGTACAAGGAAAAGAAGTTAATTTCTGGTAAAAAATAAAAAACTTGAAATTTTGCTTTTACATTAAAGGAAAACATTTTTCCAAAACTAGAATGGTATGTTGGCCATATCATCTTTATTACTTGCATATGGTACAATGGAAATAGTCATCACCCTTTTCTATTGGTAGCAACTGTTTTGATTTTTTAATCAAGTCAATTAACATTGTTCATGCTACTTGGTTGCTTGTATAATACTATCGTTCTCATCTTTCTGGTTGTACTTATATTCATGGTAAATATTTGCGATGGTTCATGGGTGATGTTTTTGCTGAAATAACAAAAATTAGTTGACCACACAATTCTGCATTTTTTGTTTTAATGCTTGGAGGTTGAGGAAGGATCCTCACAATAACCAACACCAAAGGAATAAATGGGGAAAATTGTACTCCAGTAATTACCTTGAGACAAGGTTGGTCCTTTTTTTGTGGAATAATAGACAAGCAGGTTCACCACTCTGTTTACTTCAGATTGGCGAAATTTCCTGCTATAAATTGCTTTGCATGCAAGTTTTTCACTGTCTTAGCTTTCTGTTTTCTACCCATTTTTCAGTTCATATAATTAGTAAGGCCTCTTAGCATATTTAGGTAGCACATGAAAATGTTGATAGTTTTAAATACAAGATTGATAATTTGTTCGTATATAGTGTTTCATTTTTCTGTAAAATTAAAGAAATATATACATATAAATTGAGGGGCCATTAGTTCCGACAAGTCCAATGCTACATAGCCTGTGTACAAAAATTTTAAGACAGGATAGTGATGCTTTTAATGGTTGTCAAAGTTTCAGATGTAATGCAGAGGTTATTTTACTTAGTTGATTAAGGATGCGAATTGGCAGTGTCAGGTTGTCATCGCTCTTGTAAGGTCATGTCAGTGTTGTAAGGATGTTACTTAGATGCTTCTCTACTGAAGCTAAAGCGAGGCAATCAGATTTGTTCTTATGATCAGAAATTAAAAAGTGTCAATTTACATTTCTCAAGGTCATCGTTAAAATAAAAATGGCAATTACATTGTCTCCAGTGGTTGTTTTGGTCTCTGTCGTCCAATGTTGACTTGATAACTAGCAGGGTTGATGTTCTAACTGATGCTTCTGGAGGCTAATCAGCTGTTGATGCGCAGTCTTAGACGATTATGTTAATTTTAATTCAAGAAACCGTTTGAGTTTATGACTTATTAATGTCTTTAGGTCTGATCTATGTGACGATTTTTAAGTTAAAGATGATGAAAGCACTTACAGTATATCCACATAGGGCATTCGATTGTTTCAGTGAGGTTCCTATCCATTAGGCTATTGTGGACCATCGCACAGAAGTGATCTCATAACTTATCATAGTTTTTATTGTACTCATTATAGGCTGTCTAAGAATCCGGAATCTGAGCTACCCATCACACTCCACTTTGGATTGATGGTTGCATGGTACTTTCAAACTGTCTTCACTGAAGGCACTTATTCCATTATCTTCCAAAACCCATTACTGTTGAATGCCACGTGATGCTGCAGCGAATTATGTTATAAATTTTGCTGAATCTTTGATGGATAATCTGATTAATCAATCAAATTGTTTTTGCAAAGAATTAGAATATGAAGTCTAGTGTTTGATGCTGAGAGTGTCCCAAATTTGCCTCTTTTGATATTAGTTGGTGTCTAAGGATG
This sequence comes from Syzygium jambos, assembly GCA_031216235.1. Classification (NCBI taxonomy): domain Eukaryota; kingdom Viridiplantae; phylum Streptophyta; class Magnoliopsida; order Myrtales; family Myrtaceae; genus Syzygium; species Syzygium jambos. Next base: position 8,283,210 of record CM062229.1, on the reverse strand, counting down.
CAAACCTTTACTTTAGAGCGAACGAAATACTGGTAATACAGTTAGATGCAAGCAAAGTCACCAGCTAATGTTTGTTCCATCCTGAGTCGTGATGTTTGCTCATGTATGTTGCGAATCCGAGGAAGTACGCAAGTTGATTTCCCTTTTCATGATGCTCTATATATAATTTTTCTTGGGGTTGTGAATCTTGATACATTTCTCGTCACAAGAAATCACTGTCTTATTATTTTGTAATTTGGCAGAAGGAACAGCTTTGAGCAGACCCCACCTCGGCAGAGCCATCACAATCTTTTTGAGTCCTTCCACACCCTAAGAATGAAGACTCCTCAGCAGACAGTTTCCCCTGCTATGAGTTCATTGCAAGGATATTATGGACTCAAATCAGTTGAGAAAGCCAGATCTGAAGGTTGTGAGATGGCAGTTTACAAAAACGGTGGTTCTCACTATTTAGAGGATGGTCCATTTACCAAATCCTTGCCAACTTCAAACCCACCCTTAAGCCGTCATAGGAAGACCAGGAGCCTAGTTAACACTTTAGTGGATGAAAATGGTGAACTTGCCAAGGATGAGGCATTTGTAGAGGACAGAGAAGGTGAGTCTGAGAGATGGAATGATAAATTGATCAGAAGGCGTCAGAAGTCGGAAGCGGATTTTTTGTCCAAATCAAACATGCCAGAAATGTTGTTGGAGGATAATAGTGGGGGTGGGTTTTCATCAACATCAAGTAAGGGCTTAGCTCTGAGATCCAAAGCTGCAAGCCGAACTTCCATGGCCAGTGATGCAGAAGCAGGTGGTTTGAATCCTATACCAATAGGGCCAGGGGATTCGGTCGTGGTCGATGGGTTTACTGTTGTGAGGAAGTCGTCAAGCACATCAAATTTGCAGGATCAGGAAAGCAATAGTAGCTTATCGTCCATCTGGCCCACATCTAAGTGGAGTTTGAAGCCAGACTTGCAGGCACTTTCAACTGTGGCCAGAGCAAGACCCATATTCGATGGCTTGCCAAAACCTGGCCGAAGAAACAAAACCGCACTCGATTAATGGCTAATAGAGGTAAATTACTCACTTTTCTGGTTCAGATCCATTTTTTGCCACACAGCTTTACGCACATAATGGTAAATAGGAGGAGAGAGAGATAAGGATAAGAAGTTATACGATACATGTCAATGCTGCTTTGTGTTCAGAAGATGTTGACATATGTATATTGTGCCAAAATGTAGTTAGTCGTCAGGGGCATTCACTCTGGATTTATTTAGGTTTACTTTTGTTTTTATGTTGAAGTTGAAAGAGACACCAGAATCTGGTTGAACTTCTACCGTTGTACAATGTTCAAAGTCAAGGGGGATGTTAGAGGTAGATCGTTCTAATGGTGATTGATAAACCCCAAGCTCGGTGCTTTTTAACTTGGTTCTCCTGCTTTCTCACGCTGTCTGTTCACCCTCGATACTGTTATTTCGCTTCCTGTGTACAAAGGTTCAGAAGCAAAAGTTAGCGAGATGTATACTGAGAAAACATTCAGTGATATTCATAAGTCTGCCAGCTGATGGTGATTCGAGCGATAAATCTATGTGATCTGTGAAATTAATGGAAGGTGCATGCACGAGAGTCCCGGGCAGTATGGGACTACTTTGCACGATCTATTTCTGCATATTGGTATGTATATAATACTAGGGGATGATATGAAGTGCGGTAATCTTCGAATTTCTGTTCAGGCTGGACTTGAAATTGGTCAAATCTCACGTTGAGTGGTGAATTGTTTAGGCCCCTGGACTTACAAACGGTTCTTAAACCGTTCTTCATCTGAGGAATTTCCTTGGTACTTGCGATGAGAACGAGCCCCCTAAAGAGAATTAGAGTAGTTGATGGATGACCTCGAGTGAAATTCACCAACCAGCCAACACTGCGGTCGATCCAACGTTTAACAAGGAAAAACTGAAGACTTCCATGAGTTCGGGCAGAAAGTTGAACTTCAACCATTGCATATTGAGAATAGAATTGAGGCCAACACAATGACCAGAAGACGTACATCCTGTCGAATTACGCAGTCAAGATTCGGTTTGGAAAAAGGTGATTTTGTGAAGGAAAAAAAGGAAGAATGGAGAAATGAAAGAAATTTTTCGTTTTATTACAAAAGATTATATGAGGTGGTAATTTTTGAATGACATCAACACATAGTATGGGAAAAAATATTGGCACATTTTGAAGTATTCACGTAGAATCCTAGCATTGAAAAGGCTTACCATTTTCCATTTCTCAGTTCATGTCGTGTTCTTCAACCAATTGACTAAAATTCATTCGGTCGGCAAACAGCACATTGAAGAACAGATGATATCCTCAGAGATTCGGCCAAAAGCTGTGTTAGTTAGGCAACCAAACTTCGGGCTCATATACTGAAAGGTTAATATTCTTCTGCTTTACATGACGATCTCTCTATTATCCGGTCACGCGCAAGTACCACTACTTCAATCCGATGGAAGTAAAAGTTAATCCGGAAGATGACTAGATTCTGAAAAGAAATAAACCAAAGAGAGAAGAAAAACAATCAAGCACATGACAAATATGAAATCTTTCCTAGTTATGTAGAATCAAGACGTGCACCCACCTGAAATGTTTAGTAGTTTCCTCAAAGCTTTATGAATTCAACTTTTAAACTGCCCGTATCAGTCACAACTCTATATCTTCATAATCAAGTATAAGTGGAACATTTTTGTCTAGACTGCAAGCAAATAGCAAATACCCTAAAAGCCAGTCGCAGCATCACTCTCAGATCACGGCATCATTGCAATAAAAATAAAAAAGAAAAAGAATTACCATACATAATGCCAAACAGACAAACACGGCAATCAAGCAAGTGCGGAATCCGAGAAACGTGCTTAATTGGAAACCACACTCTTTGTAAACATATCCATCTCCAAAAGCACACCTGAATGACCTTGGCCTGACTACACAATCAATTATTTCTGATTATAATGCAACACTCGGACACATCCGAGAGAAGAAGGATTTGGTTAATTCAAAGCATAAATTAACACAAATTAAAACTTTCCTTACTTAAAAAGAAGAAAAGAAAAGAAAAAAAACTAAACTGCACTGCAGGAACTTAGAAAAGAAATGCCAAAGATGATCTAAATCACAGTGCCATTCAGTACATGTGTGCTGGGAGGCAAATCCGAACATTGGAGAAGTCATAGATGCATATAATCATCAAAATGATTGTTGAGAAAAAAAAGTTGACCAATGAAGTTCTAAGCGCTCTTACTGCTGAAACTACATAACTACGAGACGAAATTATCAGCAGAGCTAAAAAGTCGTACCTAGCAGAAAACTACATCTTTTGTCCATCATCTTTTCCTCTAACAGGCTGCGATTATCATTCTTTTAAGGGGGATGATCCAAGCCATCCACGAATTGACCAGAGTGAGGTTTGCCTCTTGTCATAGTTACACACAAGACTACAGGACATGGAAAGGCAGGATGGGTGGTTTACCAGGATTAGATAGGAGGGTATCACCACGCAATGGCACGGGAAAATGGCGAGGTGGAGCTCAGGCAGCAAAATGTTGGCTTGAGAAGGCCATCGAAACACGAGGGTCCAGTTCCATGAAGCCATGTGGCAAAGGGTTCAAAACTAGCAACGATATACGTTTACATGAGCAATAATATAACCAACTTCCAGAAGAGGAGATAATCCAGAAAATCCATGGACTGGCTAAATCGCACCTATGAGACGACTAAAGGCATCTGAAAATGTTCAACCATGAAACTTTCACAGAGAAATAAAGAAGGAAAGATGAATTGCCAACTATTCTTTTTCATTTCAAAAATTGTTTCTTGTACAATTTACCTGCATAATTACAAGTATTGAGAACAAGATGTACTAACCAAAAAACATGGGCCTATACAAGGATTTTCCCAGGATACATTTCGCTGGAAAGACTACAATATACACCGTCCTGCAAGTCTCAACATCCTTCAACACTGCATTTTGAGTGGTTGAAGCAGTCCAAATTGTTCAAGTACCCGCAACACTGAAATTGGAAAACCAAAACATAAGATCAAGACATTTCCACAAGTGCATCTGTTTTTTATGTGTAACATACAACTCAAGGAAAAAACTGTCCAACTCATCTGATTGGAACTTCACAAAGAATATGGTACATATAAGCAAAAACATAACAGTTATGGCACGTGAACATCATTTGGCCAGACTGTATTAGGTTATTTCTTATCAACATCATTCTGAAAGTCTAAAACAATAAACTCTATTAAAATAAAAACACACACATATTTTAAAGAGAAAAAGTTAAGACCAAAGACTATCCTCGGCAGCCTAGTTGTCTTTTTGTACTGCCACAAAATTATGATGACTTTCATAGTGAGGCCTCAGCATTCAAACCATTTGCAAGGGTAGTTGAATAAGAAAAATAAAGTGGTCTCCATTGAAAGCAATGTTAAGCTTCAGATGTTTGTCCAATTTATTCTCCCAAAAGCTGAAAATATTCATGCTTGGCATCCAAGAACTCTAACCATAGGACACACTTGAAAAAACGGGACATGAGGCCCAATCTTTTATAGTCATTTCCTTTAATATAATACTATCACAGGGAGAGAAGAGGGGGAGGGGGGGTCACTAATGGGACTATACAGGATAATCCTGGCAGAAGCAGATTTCTCTACCAAGTAACTCACCACGTTATCTGAGAGTCTATCTTCACGTTCCTTAAGCTGGTCTCCACATATTAAGGGCAGAAACGTTTGGTCTACTTTGCATCATGTTAGGACCATGACCTGCAAAATTAATGAATAAAACAGTCATTCTAGGTAATTGTTGGAGCCTAACTATAATAAAGGTAAAAAAAATTCACTGGAAATGTTAATCCAGTTGTCCAAGAACATATCATTACCTGGGGCTGGCGGCGCAGCTGAATGATTGTTAGTTGATGAAAGCTGAAAACCCACATTATTCATTGGCGGTCTTTCAAAATGAGGCCGAAAGTAACCTGCCATAGTAACATATAGTGAAACCTGCAGAATATCTTCCCATAAACAAACATGTATCTTCATTAACTTGCATTTTCCCAGGAGCCCACGAGACAAATTTTGAGCAAACTTTATTGGCAAGAAGCACATGGGAATATATAAGACATTTGAAAGAGCGAAAATCGAGCATACACGTGTGAGCATTCAACTAAGTAGTCCATTCAACCAAAAATAAATAAAAAAACTAAGTAGTCCAACAAACAAGTAGTTCACTTGAATTGTCCAAAACATCAAAGGCAGTTCAATGCTCAATCAAACATACAACTTAGGAGAAAATCTGTCGTTACTATCTAGGTCCACTCATTTCATCTCAACATGCATGTAAGGAGGACATTCCAGATTGTCTACACTGTTAACAATAAACAAACCGAAACTGGTCCAGAGAAGAGTTAAGAGGAATGGATATTTGCTCCACTATTAGACATCTGGATGGAGAGAATCTCCAAACTCACATACACTTCCATTCCTGTATTTCTTAATACCTAATAGTTATTCTTAAATTACCAGTCAACTTGAAAGACACCAAAAGTTGGGGGTAGAACTAGCTAAACAGTAACCCCCTCTGATTAGAGAGAACCAGTAAAATCAATAGAAAAGAGGTTTGAAGGAAGACCAACGTTTGGGTTCCCCTGATAAACATTTAAGTCCAAGAGCTCCCGGTGCACATGAAATAAGGATTCAAACACTTACTAACACAACCGTGATTAAATAGAGTTACTTATCACGCAAACATGATGTGATGCAACAAAAACCATAGCATACCAGTATGTTGCGCACAAAATTTTTTAGCACTACAAGAACACTAATAGACATATTAACAATAGTCGCATAGTACCTTCTTGAGGATAAACTCCACCCGATCCTGAAGAACCTCTTATTCCATTTGTCCAAGGACCATTCTGATCGCTATTAAATTCACCAGAGTTCATTCTCCATGGTTCATCAGCGCCAAATCGCCTCCCACTATCAGAGGGCGGCAAAGCAAACTGGTGAGGGTATGGGTGCTGAGGATGTTGCTGAAGGGGAGGGTTTGCATATGAATAATTAGTTGCTCCAGTTTGAGGTGGCACAGCATGCAAGGGTCTTTGAGCATAAGGCCTACTTCCTTGTTGAAACTGTTGATTGGCTTGAGAAGCTTGAGGATTTAGATAAGAATCACCATGCCCATAATCCGGCCTCCTTGAAACATTAAATCCAGAAGATTCTTGACAGCTGGCCCCAGCCGAAGCAAAGTAAGGTGATTGCTGGGTTGCTAAGTCACCCTTTGCAGAAGCATCAAGAGGAAGCCCATGAGGATTATTTGCAGTCATTTGCACTGACTGGTTTCCCTGCAATATATAAGTGTGAGCCAAAGGTGAACTCTAATAAAACACTGAGAAATTACAGGAATAAAATAAACAATGCTTACAGTAGGGGGAGCACAGTATTCACGAGGAAGAGTTGGTTGATATGCCAAATGTGGTGAAGAATGGAAGGATGACTGAAGCGACACGAGTGACTGAGATGGAAGTGAATGGTGAGTTGGCATTGGTGTTTGCGTTACCATTATGGGAGGAGGCCCCAAGGGAGGTGCTGGAGGAAGAGGTAACTGTGGCGGGAGAGATGGCTGAGATGGAGGTGGTGGCGGTGGCGGAGAGGGGGATAACGGCGGTGGTGGCGGCAGCGGAGGAAGCGGAGGAGGAGAAGATGGCAAAGGAGGAGGTGGAGGGGGAGAGTCAAGTGGCAATGGCGGTGAGCCCTCTGAAAGAGAGGTGAACTCGTCAGAATTGGCGGGGACAGACACATGCAGCATGTCAGATCCAGGCTCCAGTGATTCCATTTCAACATCATGGGGGATCCAGCGTTTTTCTTCCCTAGGGGGCCCTGAAACATCCTCCATTTCAAGTTCACCATCCACGTCCTCTAAGATGCAATGTCTTCTGTCATTTGGAGTAACTTCAAATGTTCTTTGCTCTGCCGATCCAAGGGTGGACTCAACTGGTGACACATCAATTGTTTCTTTACAGGGAATACTAGGAAGATCTTCATGATCTTCTTCCTCATCATTATCCTCAAATACATGAGATGGTAGAAAACCAGGTAACTGAAATGTAGCATTGCTGGTAAAAAAGCGAGAGTCAAATGATTTGCGATAATAGAAGGTGAAGGTTAGAAAACCAAAAGACCTATAAAAACACTGCCACAGTAGGTCACAGACTTCAGAAGTAAAACAGCATAATAAATGTCTATCTCAACATTCTACAGCCATTGCAATCAAGCTATGAGATAAGGCACTACACATGTAAACGAAGCAGTATATTCCAATAGAGTTCAACTTGCAATCAAAGATGCAGAAAAATAATTATCAAAAAATTAACAATAGCAACTGCTACGTACTCTAAGAGTCCAGTGGAAAGTATTATCAAACATACAGAAACCGATATCTATCCAAATTACTAACGGAGAGCAATGTTTGATGATTTTCAGCAATCAAAAGAAACTAAAGTTTTATGACTTTCCCGTGATCTTTAAGACTCCATTCACACCTGAGTAATTGTTCAATAGATCACATGTCTATCCATAGAGTGAAGGTTTCCCTCAATGCAGTTGATGCAAATTCAAACAAATGGTACCCCGTAATCTGATTTATTAGTTGGAATTCTGACCATAATCCTAATGAGCTTAGCATAGCACTGATAGCATCCTCAAACTATGGACAACGCTCTCTGCTGTTAATTGCAAGGCTGTCAACTGGGGTCCAAGGGTAAGAATCTAAATACCGCAGGATTTCGTGGGGAAAGAGGATGAGTGTGAAAAACTATGACTCTTGCAGTCTACTGTCCATAACTCGCGGCATGTTAACACACTTACACAAGCAGCGGAAAGTAGTGAAGACAGTGCCAAGAATAGCCTGTAACCTACCCACATTTAACTTCTTCTTTTTCTTAAATAGTTAGATAATTCATTTAAAAGGCATCAAAGGGGATGGCAAGCCATTTACAAACCTAACCGCATAAAATTTATATAAACAACTTCAGCTTCAGGAATATATAGACCATATGTCCTCCCATTTTCCCTGGCTGAAATCATTTATGGATCATAAGAGGATGTTATGGCCATATTATGTTTGTATCTCACTTAAAAGTTATATGGGAATCTGATAACTGAAACTACAAAACTGAATAAAAAGACTGCAAACCAATTTATCGTTGTCTGTAAATTAGTTATAACTATAGGCATTAGGCCAGGCTGAAGAGGCAGGAGGCAGAAGGCAAGGCTCCATACACCTTAACCAACATTTCATATCTATGAGAAACAAGAAGTTCAGAAGAAGTGATGGTTTCCCCTTTTTCGGATTTCCTGTCCACAGTCAGGAAGAATGAAACCCACCAAGGAGAAGTAAAATCTCCACAATATATGTGTCCATTACCACCTTCCTCCAGATTCAACAAAAATAATTGAACTGATGCTGCATGTCCAGGTCTCAAAGAATAATGCAGATATAATAACAAAAGACGAGTAAAGCAGGAATGCTGAACTTTGACGTGAACAAGCCAATGCAGATGGGTAATATCAAGAATTATCCAACAACCTAAGCATGCGAATTGCTCATGCGGCATGCCAAACCATCAGATTTCTCACTTTTTTGCTTAGCCTAGCTAGCTTATCTTGAGAGTCCATTTGGACCATGTTATCCAAAGAGAACATAACCTTAGTACGAAGACACAAGACAAGGTAAAAAATCATCCCAAAATATAAGAAAGACGAGAAGGACGTCACAAACCTCCCATATTCATCAACCATCATGCCTTCCATTTCCCTAATGGGATCATCCACGGCACGTTCAGCACGAGAAGGACGTTTGTGTGAGGTTCCACTAGTTGTTTCATCATTCGACACTCCAATGTCATCCATGTACTGCCGAAGAATAAATTCAGGCAAGATCTTCCTCTCAAGCCACAACCGTAAAACCTAATAAGGAGGGAAGATTAACTTTAGGGAAAAAAATGAAAATTTAAAGGAAAACACCTCCACTGAAATTTAACAAAGAAAACAAAAAAAACCTTGAGACATTGGCGGCGATTTTCACGAGCAGCAGCTCCAGGTGGCGCAGCAGCTCCAAGAAGACGCGATAAAGCTGCTTGAACAGTAGGAATGTACGAAGCTCCCGCAATACCTAAAGTTTGAACAAAACCACTGAATAAATACTCACTTGTCTTGCTGCTTCCGGAAATCCAGAGTCAATAAATGAAAAAATCTGCAGACTAATCCTTGAATTAATAAGCTTGCTGTGGTCGGATTTTACTGTGACAAAAGTATCATTAAATGCTATAGCTTTTTGACCTAGTCGTCTTTTCTTTTTGTTTGGCGAGGAAAATAGATTGAAATAAAAGAATCAATCATGAACTCTTTGGTCTCCACATCCTTGGTGGGGGAGAGGAAAAGAAAACTAGTCACTTCTGTCCAATCTGGTTTTAGGCTTTATCTTCAAGAATGCTTGTAATCATGCCTCTTACTCCTTAGAAAGTCAAAAGCATTTCGAAAATATGCTATTTTGTGCTTAAAAAATTTAGGACCATGCTAACATCATTCAGCCAGACCAAGAAAACCCCTTCTCCAAGTTTAACTTTGTAAGAAGTTCCTAATTTTGTAGTGATAAAAAAGGGAGTTTCCTACTTTATTTCATGCCAAAACAGCTAGAGCAGAGGCCTGACAACCAACCCCCCCCCCCTCCCCCCGCTTTCTCTCTTCTCCAAAAGACCTCTTCACTCCCAGCTTTATCAAACCTCCAAAACAGGGAACAAGAACCAAAAAAGAAAAAAAAGGACTAGCAACATTCGTATGCTCATAGCTAATTAACTCACCTTTCTGGTTATGCGAACATTGAGTAATAGAATCAACAAGAAAAAACAAGTCCACTCTTCTATGGAAACTAGGCTCACTTTCCAATTTCCGAATAAGAAGTTCCACAACCTGCAAAAAATGATCAAATAAACTACATTTCAAAATTCGTTCACAACTCGAATGAGAGGACTTCCGTGTAAAATCACTGACAGAAATACATTGCTCTTAAATATAGGAGACTTAACACGCACAAGAATATCACAAAGGCCAATATTGTGTGCCAAACAACCTATTGACATTAGACAATCTAAAATGAGATTCCCTTAGATACCTAGCTTGACAAATCCAGGCATCTATAACTATAATATAGCATAACACCCAGAGGGTGGTAAACAAAGACCTCCAATATTTTCATTCATAATGGCCATATAAAAAAGGTTTTCTTGTCCTGCAATATTACAGGAGACCAATAGTATAATACTGATTATTTATTGCAGTAACATTTAGAAAAAGACTGGAAACTCTTTTCTACCATCCAAAACATCTTAAAACTTTAAGTTTGTACTAGAGAAAGCTCACCCACGATAACAATTGAAGGCAGCCAAAAATTCATGATATGAGTCAGGCAAATCGACCACTGTACTTCACATAGAAAACTAACGACACCCACAAATATGAAAACGTCGCTTGATCATAAAAGTGGTGGAGAAGTTACAAACTTCAATTGGAGTTAAATCTTGTGCAAAAGCAAAAAGACTTTCCTCCTTTATTCTTCTTAGAAATGCGATATGAAGCACTATGGAGTCCACAGCTATAATGCCCTTTCTATCCCTGTCCTATCAAACAAACTAAGGAGTAAAATCCAAACGCTTAATGTATCTACAAATCCTTTTGACTCCAAAATGAGAAAGGAAAAGGTCAAGGATCCAGAAATTCATATTCTAAGTATAGAATGTGAAATCAACATATGCACTTAATTATGCATTTTACAACTTTCCACTAAAGCAAAGTCTCAGGCCTCAGTCGAAACATAAACCCGCCTCCATAAAACCAAAAATTATTATCACAAGAACAAGCTCAACATAGAATCTCAGACTGCCTTCAAGTTGCACAGTATACTCCACGCTGAGAACAACAGGTACTATTTAATAGACTTTTTCTACCTTCAATGCTAGGGGAGACCTATTCTATCCTGATCTAAATAACATTGAGTGATCAAAGATTATCAGATCTTGTTGGTATGATGGAAACGAGCAAATTAACATTACCAAATTAGAGCTTTCGTCAACTCAATTTTCTGCTAACTCAAAACAAAATTAATAGTAGCTCCTAAAGCTCAAAAGCGAGATTTTTATAGTATTCGGTTCAATGGAAGTCTATCAATGAAAATTCAAGTCCCCAACACCAAAGTTTTAGACATCTCAAATTTTGCTCAAAAAGCTAAATTCAGATTCAGAATTCATCATGGTGCCAGTGCTCGACAACAAACACATAAATCCATTCCCAGCAGCATCACAACAGAGCAAGTTGAGCTTTTTTTGCAAACAATAAAATTTTATGATTTAAAGGCACCAAGGGGATACCAACCCATGAACAACGGAGCAAGTTGAACTTTATAAGCAAACCGGCATTAGTCAAAATTAAATAACCATTCTAAAAATTCTTTGGTATCTTAACGAATTATCAAGTAAGACACCAAAGAACACAATGCGGCTTTTCTTTTGCTTTCAAAACACTAGAAAAATTATTACTTTTGAGAAACAGCATCACAAGAAGATGGAAGGAAAGCATATGCATATTGTCAACATTTCCACATAAAAGCCATAACTTTGCATGTGTGGTTAATACTTAGCAACTGATAAAGCTTGTTCCACCAAAAGACATACCTCATGGGCAATTCCATACTTGGCACAATCGATTGCAAGCCGAGTTGCACGTCCAATGCTTTCTTTAGTCCTCGATAAGGTTTCTATCATACCTTCAAAAGCATCACGTGCAACAGCTGCATCAGTATCACCACTCAGTGAGCCCAAGGGATGCCTTTGTGCAGAACTAACTCTTCTATCTTCAGCATCTTCAGTATCGATGTGATTCTGTGATCCATAAAGAGGAACAAGAGTAGATGGAGAAGTCAAACTCTTCTGATGATTCATTCCCCGAGGTTCTGATGGCATCAAGCTGCTGGAGGCAGGCATAAAATGCTGAACAGCAGAGGGGCTAGGACTTGGTCCTTGTGCATCGGGGTAAGATAAAGTAGGAAAACTAGAGTTGGCCAAAGAGACATTTTGCGAATGAGCTTGTCTTCGTTTTGCCTGAGCAGCAGCAATGAGATGCTTCATAGACGTAGCAGACTCAGCAGTCCTGACATCGATAAGCAACATAGAGTCACCAGATAATACGACCATTAGCTACCCCTACAAGCAATGCAAAGTAGAGTCATCAACAAATTCTTACCTTTCATCTTGCAGGCCATTCCACTCAGTGCCACTATCTGCCAGAGAGGATGAGTCGCCTGTCCTTGTGTTTGTTCTGGGAGTACTCTTCAACCTTTCTGCAGAGGAAGCTGCCTTATTTCTTTGAGTCGTAGCATGAATTTGGGAACTTTTTGACAAATCGGAGCTCCGCACTGAACTCTTATCCGGACCAAATGAAGCCTGTCTTTGTGTTCCATTATTAGCTAGCTTAACCATGTGTTTATTAGGTTTCTGCTGCTCTAGCACTGGTTTGGTAACTGGAAGAATTCGGGGAGACTTCTTGGGAGAAATTAGGTTTGCTTCAACATTCTGAAGTGATGTCTGCTCAAATTCTGATTTTGTTGGACTACTAGAGACATGAGAAGATATTTCCAGTTTAGATCTCTTCTCAGACACATTTGCCTTATAAGGAGATAAAATCTTTTCATGTACCTCCGATGTTTTCTTTTGTTTGCCATCTTCAACTCCAGCTACATTTTTAGCATTTTCCTGTGCCACATTCGAGCCCCCATGGCGCGCCTCGCTAGCCTTAGTATTTCCAAGAATCTTTGATGTAATCATAACATTCTTGAAAGATCCCCCATGAACTGGAGTTTTAGGCTTTTCACCATCCTCTTCTTCGAAAAGGCAAACAGCTCTTCGTTTCTTTTGTGTCCTACTAACTGAATTTTCAATGCTTCTAGAAGGCACGTTATTTTTCATTAGCAAGCGATGCTTTTCCTCTTTTTCATCAATGCTTGAATTAGCAGAATCAGACATAGCTTCCAATGCCCTGCGACGCCGCTTTGTCAATGGTAGGACAGTTTCATCACCAGAGCTGCCAGATCGTACAATACCAACTTCCCCTTTCGAAATTAAATCGCCTTCTCTCGCATGCAGTACAAACTTTTTATCCTCAAACTGTTTAATTACTTTTTCACCGTAAACATTAGGACTTGAAGAAGTTTTGTCCATGCTTTTTCTGAAATGTCCCTTGGCATCCAACCCTGTATCTTCATGCTTCAAATCTTTGCGAGGATGTAGAGCACCATTAAGCCCTGCAATAGGTTTTTTGAGTGCAAGCACAAACTCCCTATCCCCCAATAGCAGATCCTCATCCTCAGAGTTTGTCTCTATATCTGCTTTGCCATCTGCTTCCTCAAAATTCTTTTCCAATTTTTTCGTTTTTTTGGGCTTCCTCATAACAGGCACACCCAAGTCTAGTTTTCCTGCATCCAAGGAAAATCCTTCTCTACTGCCACCAGAGACCACTTTTCCTTTGGTTTGCCCTTTAAATTGCTCAAGATGACTTGCACCACCAGAGTAGCCAGCTTCCTTCATTGATGTCACGGGAGTGCGATTAATTTTACGTTCTTCACTTGTTTTCTTCAATATGCTTGCTGTCCCGCTAGCCCATTCTCCTTTATGCCCATTTGCCAATGCTCTGCATCCACCACCAAGCTGCTTTGTGCAACTAACAGAATCCTGAATAGTGGAGCAAGAATTTTCATCTATATTGAACTTTAACTTCTCCTTTGACTGCAGGCTATCCTTTACTTTTTCTTTCTTCCTACGGAAAACCCTGGGAGATGAGTCACCATCATCATGGGATGATGTAGTAGGCTTAACATCATGATGATCACCTTCATGTTGCTCAGGACGACAGGTCGCCAACTTTAAGCTCACACCACAGCTGTCCTCATTGCGTGTTTCTTCAATGCTTCCATATGGATCAGGTCCAATGCTTGCATCAACCTCTGCCCCTTCCTGCTCTAAGCCATCATTAGTAGCAACTTCAAACCCCTGGTCAGATGCATCAGTGTCGCCTCTCATACTAGTTGACTGTTCTCTCTGTGACTCGTCAAAAGCAGTGCATATTTCCTTTACAGCTTGGGCAAAGTACTTGGCTGTTTTACCTTGACATCGAGCCGCCAACTTAGTCTTTGTCTCACTAGTGAATATTTGGATATCCACAGGAGCAACAAAAGCTCTGTGACGCCAATAAATGAAAAAATGACCAAATTACAAAATGGTATGTGAAGCTATACAACAAGTTGTGTGTAATTTATCAGATTGAAAATGAATTATAAAAAATTGGAAAAAATTACGTTTAACTTCACCCATACCTTTTTTATTTTGAAAACCATAAAAGTCTAATACAGATATTTTAATAGCAATTCAGCTTGATAAAAAGACATTAAAATATCAATACCACGTAAACCAACAAGATGAAAAAAAGAAAAGGCCGTTTAGGGAGGGGCCTTTTTAATTTGCTGGGTGACCCAAATGCAACTCCCAAAGCCTGCTTTTCCGGCCAACATGAAATAAAAATACAATTGTTGCACTAGATTCCAAGTAAATGGCAAATGCAATGTAAGCAGGGGAACCTTGATAGTGATTGACCAACTTACAAGGACAAATGCTTTCATGGAAACTTCAGTAGGACAACAATGACATAATAGCTACTAATACAAAGTATAACATATTTGTTATAGACACCTCTCTGTTTCAGTCCTATTATGCTCAAACCACTATGTTCAAAGAAGTAACCACCTTGTGAAAGCGTTTTCACAGGGTATTTGCCTATCCATTGATCTTGTATGTGTGTCCACACCACAAAACAATCAGACTGAAAAACAAAATCCAACTTCATTGCAAAAATATGAGTGAGTCGCAGATGCTAAAACATGAAGCCAGTGTGGGCTATAAAAAATCTGACGGTTTGCATTTATTCAAAAAACCTACTAAAGATTTTCCCCAAAGTGGGGTTGGGATCCAAAGTAATATTTAACAAAAAAAAAAAAAACAAATGGCAAAGCAATCAAAGAGACTTGGTGAGAAAAGAAAAACTCAAGAGAAAGATGCAACAATTTAAGCAGGCAAAAGGAAGATCAACAAGAAAAAGGAGAAATCGCCATAAAAAGAGTGACAGAGAAATCTTACCACAGATCCCGAAAAATTTAACCTTGATTAGACAAAATATTTTCAAAGATTAAGAATTTTACTACTTGCAGTTTCAAAATATCAAATCCACAGTGTATTGCTAGAAATGATCATCACCGATACAAGTGATTGCAAGTGTAACAGCCAAGCAAGCTCAACCTGTAACCTTTACTTTACATGTCCTTTCATCTTTATACAATATTCCTTTACCAACAGATTATAGCCTGTAGAGGAGTTGCATGGAAAAGAAGACAGCTCTTCATCTTTATCTAAAGAGTATAGATGAAATTTGACTCACACTTCGATCTAATGGGTGACTTCACTCCTCAGATCAAAAGCTCATACTAATGACTAAGGCTAGAATACAACCTGCTTTTTCTATGGTTCATCAAAAGATACTTCCTATGGGACACTAGAGATAAACTTTAAAAAGAAAAGATCAAAAGCATGGCAGAAGGCAAAGTGCTAGAAGGAAGAGATTCTAATCATCAAATTGCCCTTCCATTCTTCTGTCTGTGCTAGTGTCTGCTTCTTTAGAGAAGAGGGGCATGAGGGACCGGGAGTGGATGAACTGGGCTAGTCTAATAACCTTAAGGTTTACCAAAAAAAAACAGAGAGAGAGAAAGCTGCTCATGAACACGATACTGTAGTTACTGCATGAAAGGAATGAAACTATACACAAAACTCAATAAAGCCATTAAGCTAACTACTCAGACATAAATAAACAAGTGGTAGAAGCAGCTCGTGAGCTTACATCTCTTGTGTTCCAAAGAAATGCACAAAGTGCTTTTTCGGGTCAGGGGCCTGGTGCCAATCCTCTGGCTTGCTAATCTGAAGACATAAAAACAATCATCATTCACGGAGCAACCATCATACAAAAGATGCGCCGCATCACACTGAGATGGTCAATAAAATCAATGTATCTATACAGTATCAGGCTTCAATCAGAAACCATGAAGACAGAAAGCTACTTCGGATCTAACTGAATAGCCCAGAGGCAAACCTAGATCACTGGTGAGCCACGAGGTAATGCGTGAAAAAACAGTGCTTGGATATGCCAATTCAGTTTTGAAAACCCAAAAAAGAAAAATTAAATCTCATTCGCCTCTATTTCCAACTAATCCAAAGAACCACATACATTCAGAAAGGTTCACTTCCGAAATGCCGGGCAGAAACAGTACACAATGCGAGCAAGTAAGAAAATCCAAAAAGACCAGCCTCCCCAAACATAACGGCCGACCGCCTATTCACTTCACAACATAAGCCGAATTAAATCGAACTAAACCATTTTCCAACCGCGAGAAGGCAAAAAATAAAAAATAAAAAAGAGACAGAAAGTAAAAACCTGCGCTTGAACACCCAAACAAAAATGAGAAAACACGAAACAATCAAAGGGAATACAGAGCAAAAAGTGCGAACCTTGGCAGGCCAAGCAGGGTGGCCCTTGACTTTGGCAAGAACGAGATCGCCCAAACTCAACTGACGCTTACTCTTGTCCTTGCTCGCTCCCTTCTTGCGCCCTCCAGCCATAGGCCGCTCGATTGGTCACCCAAAAAACCCAGAATCGGAAACCCTAGAGCCCCTCCCCAATTGAAGCCCCAGCCGATTCAACGCCCGCGAACCGAGAACGGACGGGGAGGGTGGAGGGGAAGCCTCGGGCGCTTCGCCGGAGACACCGCCGGCAGGTGGATTCCGGCGAGTGGAGGGGGTGCCTAGGTCATGGGCGGCGGAGGGGGCGGGGGGCGAGGGCTCCGCCGCATTCGCAATCGAAGCGAGGAACGGGAGGGAGGGGGGGAAGGAGTGTGACAGAGAGAGATTGAGGCGGTTAGAGAGAGAGAGAGAGAGAGGAGAGAGAGAAGATTTTCTGTGTTTTTGTGTTAGACAGAGAGAGAAAAGAGAGAGAGTTTTGGCAAATTGGCAATTGCAAGTGTGAACTTTGTGCAGGATTTGGATTTCTTTTTTTTTTTCCCTTTTCCTTTTCAACCTCGGCTTAGGAAGTTTTTTTACTGCTACGGTGAAATTTCGTTCATGAAAATATATATATAAGATTTTCTGATGAATTTTTGGACCAATAATCATCTATTCCTATGTAAACAGTGACTCGTGAGGTAATGAATTAATTAAAAAAATTAGTGCTTTTGAATAATGCGTACCCATATAAATATTTAGGATTACTTTGTCTCGTTCAATATTATGAAAACCAAAATGCCCGTAAATCGATCGATGTTATACTTTAGAGATCATTTGCCCGTTTGCTTTTTCATTCAAGAGCAAAGACTGCTTTTTTATTCGGGAGCGAAGATTGGGAATATCTTCGGCAATGATTGAAATCGTATTCCGTTAAAGATGATTTTTGCCAATTCCTATAAAACGGAATGCATCCGTTATATGTATAACTTTTTATTAAATCACATCAGACACCCTTACATACATTAAAAAAATTAAAACGAAATAATGATAGGCTCAATCTATAAATTTCTTCAATCATTGGTGCGTTTCATTATCCCACGGGCCGCTATGTGGTTTTCGTCGAATAATGCTAAACTTTTTACAATGGTTTAACTTCCAGAGCTTCTTACTTCTTCATTATATTGAGGTTTTTAATGAGTAGTCCTTTTGTTTTTACTTTCTCGTATTTTTTGTTAACTCAATTTTATATAACTATTGTTAAACTATAACTCGGACTGCGTTGTATAGTAATGTGCCTCAAATAGGTTGTATATTTGGTAAAACATATTTTTAATTTATAAAACCTTAAAATTGGGTTAAATAGTCTTTTAAAAGCGATTGTAAGCTAATACAACTTCATAGGTACTTCAATTACGAGGTACCGAGACATTAGCCTTACACATTATAAAAATTATAACATTTTTTTTATAGTTTCTTTTTGGTCGGAAAAAATTTTCGTAGTTGAAATTGCCCCAACTGTTACAAAAAAAAAAGAAATTCTACCAAATAACCCTAATTCCAACTCTTCCTACTTTTCTAGGAGATATTTTTTTGCTTCTTTTTCCAACAAGTAGGGTAGCCAATTTACACCAAAATAAGAAAATACTATTGCCATAATTTTTCAAAAAAAAAAAAAAAGCAAACGAAATAAGCTATTTTCGAGAGGAGGCTTTTATGAAGATCCTCTCCATTGGTTAAAACCTCATCAAGTCGAAACTATCTTTGCAAATTGATTTTTATTTAATTACATTTCTTAATTTAAATATCGTGCTCGCGTAATTTATTTGTTTTTATAATTCGAAATATTTGAATTATTTAGAAATTGCAAAATTTCTTCTGGGAAACTCGTTTATATAAAGAGAATTATTGATAGCCTCATAAAGAGAATTACCGTCACTTTCTAGTTCTACATAGGCGGGTCGAGAGAGAGAGGAGTGATCGGCGACGGCGGCGACGGCGGCGGAGCCAACGGAGGAAGCCATGGGAGGCGACCGTCCGTCCCGCGATCGTTCGCCACGCGTCGATGACGGAGAGGCCCTGGCTTCTTCTTTCGCTCGCCCACGAGGAGGAAGAGCCTCGCTTGGGGCCCGGGATCCCGTGGAAATTGTCCGTACGCTAGCGAAAACCCTCAACGGCTGGCTGGCTCGCTCGCTTTCATGTTCATCTCTATCTCTTTCCGTTTCGCCCTGAAATTACGGTTTTTGACCCCTGTTTTCCTCGTACTCGCACATTTGTAGCTCACGTTCTGTTGATTTTCGGTGGTGTTCTGTAACGTAGCTGCAGATTCGAGAGCGGCTTGTGCTGTTTGGAACTCGTGATTTGATAACATCAAACCGTAGATTGACCCACCACAAAAGACACTAAATTGTAGGGATATCACTCTTAATTAGGTTTGGAACTTAGTACTGATTTCATAGAGTTCGGCAAGTTGGAAAGGTAAAAAAGGTAGTGGGAACAATTTGGATTAGCGCGAAGTAGCATCGTCATTGCAGTATCAGCTTAGTATGTATTTTTGAAGTATGTCAAGTAGACCACGAGTCGTAGCTCACTAGTCCGTGCAGCTGGTCTTCCATGAACTTAAGTTGAATTCTGCAATTCAGTATTCGGTTTATGTGGCCAATTGGGTAAGTATCACTGGATTGATAAAAAAAGTCTTAATTGTTCGAAACAATGATACTTACCATCCCAAAATGTAACTGTCTCCTCATAAATTATGAGAATTGAGAAGGAATTTGCGGAGATCTTAAAGACAAGTTCGATTAAAAATTCAGTTTGTTCTTGGATATTGAACGTACCCAACTCGTTGAAGTGCCAAAGTTTTAGGTTTGTTGGGATTTATTTCTTTACTGCTTTTTGTGCTTCCATTTGGCAGTCTGCTATTGAGTTTTTATATGCTAAAAGGATTTAGATTGATCACAAGCAAGAACAGTTGTTAAAATTGGGTCCTTGATAGGATTGATGAGTGTCTGAAGGATATCACAATTGTTAACGTGATATTGTGGGAGATCAAAAATCAAAATGTGACTTTATAGGCTCATGTCATCTCTATACTAGAATCAGAAGAAAAGACAGATAGTATGATGTCAATTATCAAGTGATTCGAATCTCAAGACTAATATGTGAAATGATTGTAGGATCAGTATGGTCGGGCTGCTACCGAGATTCTTTTTTTTATACTTAGGATTGGAACTACGTAACAAAATTAAAATCCCGCACAAGTTCAGTATTCTTAATATTGAAACTTAGCTTTATATTTAAAGGCTGTGATGCGAGTCATGAAGCAACTAAACAACAGATATTAGCATCTCTAAGGCAGGTGTACAAGCAACTCTAGATGCATGGACATGAATTCTACCTGCTACCAATTCCTGCGGGAGGGCATTTTGACAATTCTAAACCACTCACAGTGAGAAAATGGCTCTAATTGAGCGAAGGCCTAGAAACTTAAATGTTCTTCATTGACTTTATAGTTTCCTTGATGTTGTTGATTAAAGATGCCTTGTTCGTCGGTTGTCCTTTGTCCTTTAAGCTGCACTATGTAACTTTCGTCAAACTATATTTCGAGGTTCCTTCTGTTGTGTGTAATGATTGGTGACCTGATAAACTTTCTTCATTGACTTTATTCTTTCCTTGATGTTGTTGATTAAAGATGCCTTGTTCATCGGTTGTCCTTTAAGCAGCACTATGTAACCTTCACCAAGCTATATTTCAAGGTTCCATCTGCTATATGTAATGATTGGCGACCTTGTCCATCACATTGTAAATGTTCATCATAAACATGAAGATGCTCCTGCTATCACATTTGATACTGCAAAATTGAAGTTTACGTTGCTTATGCAAAAATTTTGAAACCAAAGGTTCACTTTCCTGTCTTCCAGCTCTTACTGTTGTTTATTTGTTGGAATTCATATATGCAGGTGCAGGCGAATTATATTAACTGGAGTAAGTCTTGCAGCTAAGCCCAGAAGCGAGAAATCTGTTTGATGGCTTTTATGTTGGTTATCAAAGAGGTGGTACAACTCTTGATCCCAGAAATACTTGGTATATGACCGTCAGGCAGCTTCAGGAATTTGGCTGTTTGCGACTATTACTCGAAGTCATGGGGAAAAAGAAGGTATTTAGTAATTTCTCTGGTCAGTTTATTTTATGAAAAATGTTGGGATTCCATTTTTGGCTGAGTACTTAAATAATTTTTCTGGCCAGTCAACTTTATGCAAATTCGTAAAGGCTCAAAGATGTGGGACCACATCCTGCATTGTCCTGCTTTGGCTGGTGCTTGGAATTATGAATTTCACATGGCTATTCAGTATGCCAAAGGTATGAGATGAAACTGGCTTTGAATGCCTCTATCTACAATAATTGGGGAGGGTGGAACCTTGATCTGCGTGATGATGTCTCACCTCAAGTTGGTCGAGTTACTGCTGCTGTTACATTCTCTATGAGAGTTGCTTTTGAGTCCATGTTTTCTGAGGATTAAGAAGCAGCAGTTAGCATTTGAAGTAAAAAAGCTGTTTAGAGAGAATCGAAGATACATATAACTTGATCTTTGGTGGTTTTATCTTCTTCTCTTTTGTTGTCGCCTTGTCGGGAATATTTTTAGCTTGGTTTTTGTGGAGTTTGAAGTTCTCTCGAGACTGTTAGCTATTATTTTGATTCTGGGCTTGTAGGGCATTAGTCCTGATTTAGCCATGATAAGCATTTAAATTGATCGATATGAACAAAACCGTATGAGAACTGCGGCTCGGTTCCTCCCTCAGACAGTTTTTGATGGGTAAACTCTAAATGTTTTGGAGAGAGGATCGTTACCTTTTTTACTAGAAACTCAAGTATACCTAAGTAGCATCGACACGCGACACGAGACGGACACAAGACGATATGCAGGCATGTCATTTCTCAAAAAATAGAAAATTTCGACACATTGGGACATATTATATATTAAATGTATATTTTTATATGTACACGATAAATTATTATTTTTATGATTATTTCAATCAAATTAATTTGATTCAAATTCATAAATAAATAAATAATTAGAAAAAGAGCGTCAGACGAGTGGCGGTGTCTTACACATTCGATACATGTCCGACACCGATACGGAAGCCCCGAAAAGTGTCCGTGCTTCCTTGAGTATACCCATACCGCAACGGTAGAGAAATGCTGCATAAGCTTATGAGTTTCACTCGAATGACATGTCTAGTTAAACATACTCACAAGTGGGAGTAAGTCTGATTGAATATGGATCATTTAAATTCTTCAAAATAGGTCAAAAGGCGTTTAACATCTACATGGGTCTTTGTGGGTTTGCACTTGATTCATATTCGACCCGTTTAGATTATTGGTTCAAAGTCGAAATGTAACTATGACGGTACAACTTTAATAGAGCCTACAGGCGAGAAGCACAACTCGCGGCCATTGCTCATACCACCGCCAGCATTGCTCGCGCATTGGTGGCGTCCCCCATTGCTGGTCGCTCGCACATTGTCACTGTCATTCTTCGCTGCCGTCGCTACCATTGCTCGTCAATTGAGCACCAAGGCCATCCGTTGTCTTGGATTTGATGCCGACGTCGACATGTTCCCTGTGAGTCTACACCGTCTGAGTGAGAACCGGTGGGTGTTGGCGCTCTAGCTCCACATGGCAGCGTGCAACTAGGCACCGGCAGCGGTGCTATTAGAGGCGGCGGAGGGACGAAATGGGGATCCCGCTTGGTTCGACTTTGCAAATGAACCTTGAGGATTGCAAATACTTTTAGGTTAAAGTCCCTTGGAGAATGCAAATATCATTTGGTAAAAAATTCTTTGTAAAGCTACTTTAGTCCAAGTAGTGTTTTGTCTTTTGCAAAGGGCTTTGGGATTTTCTTTTTTATTAAAAAAAATTTACCCTTCCCTAGGACTGGCGAAGGGCTACGGTCACCGGCGAGCTAGATTTGGCATCGGTGGCCATTGCCCAAGGTCGAGCGACCGCCGACGAGCCAAATTTGGCACCGGCAACTATCGCCAGACCCTTAGTGAGGGTCGCGTGACCCAGGTGGCTGTCGTCGGGGGTCGCCCGACCTCAGGCAATGAGACTTAAGGTCACACGACTCAGGTAGTTGGCCGTTGCCTGAGGTTGCATTATCCCGGCGACGACGGCCTAGGTCAAGCGACCTCAAGCGATGGTCACCAGAGGTCGCGAGAGTCCAGGCAACGGCGCCTGGGCGGTTGCGCGACCTCAGGCAACCGTCGCCTTGGTCGGACGACCTCACCAGCCCCTTGCCAGCCCTTGTTGGCCCTTCATCGTCCAGATTAGGTGTCATCGGCCGCCATTGTGCGAAGAAGATAAATAATAACAACAAGAGGCAAAATCGGAATATTAATGAAAAAGTGAGGGTAATTTAGAAAGAAAAAAATTAAGTGGAATTAAAAGGCCCAATAAGCACTAATTTAAAAGGGTAACACACACTCACAAATCCCAGTTAAGTGGAATCTTTTGAATATAAAGAATGAAAAACAAATTAAACGCTGAAATATGAATAATCACAAGTAAAAAAAATATTATCATAGACTAAAAAGAAATCATTAATAATGAAATCTTTGTGCAATGACATATTTACTTGTTCCTTTTGATTAAATTAAATTGCACTTGCAGAATTGTCGATGACCTGAAATAAAAGATTGCCGATATCAATTATACATAAAAACAAATGAATTATAGAAAAGATCAAAATATGAATCATAAATTAGCTAGACCACAAAATTTACCCCGTTGATTGAACTTGTGGATGAAGATTCGTAAGGACCTAAAAACATCACAAGACCAATCTTAGGATCACACGAGTCAAAGCAAGATTTAAAAAAGAAGAAGAGATTTTCCATCGAATTCCATATAAAGCTTTCTTTTATTTGGGAAAAACATCTCCTTAAATCTTTTGTTTGACCGAGAATAATAATATCCAAGGAGCCAGAACATGTTCACGGTTTCCGGAAACCTCGTATAATGCGTCTCTCGTTCGGGGTCATCAAATCCTGTCCAGCAGTCATCGGTCGACGCGACACATTCCATCGTCCCCGAGCTCTGAGCACCCGACCGAAAGCAGCATCGCCGGATTTAAGGAACTCCGTCTCGATTCACCGGCGGTCCATCTACGTCGAGAGCAAAGCCGCGCGCCCCATGGAGAGACAGAGGCAGGGGGAGATGGGGAGGTCGGAGGTGGTGGCGGCGGCGGCGGAGAAGCTGATGGAGGGGCACATGAAAGGGAACGACTCGTCCCACGACGCTTGGCACGTGTTCAGGGTCAGAGACCTGGCCCTCTCCCTCGCCCGCGAGGAGGGCCTCGCTTCCCGCCCTGATTCCATGGAAATTGTCCGTATGCTTTACCTGCTCCCTCTCTTTTGTGTCGTTCGGTTAAGTAGCTTCACAAACGAGAGCAACCCCACTTTGCTATTTGGAACTTGGGATGGTAACACTAAAATTTTATTAATATCACTCTCGATTAGGTTCTGAACTCTGTACTAAGTTTTGTAGTTCATGGTGAATGTCGGCGGTTAATGGGCAGAAAAAAAATGAGATAACCATAAACAGAATGGATTAAAGCGAAATAGTGTTGTTATCGCACTATCAGCGGCTTAGTAGGTTCCTAGGAGCATCGGTGATGAGCAATGAAGTAGACGCTTGCTGGGTTTGATGTAGCTCGGTTTTGCAGAGCTTGAGTGGAGGTTTTGTAATCTGGGATTTGAGTTTGGTGGGTGATAGAGTCACAATTCTAGATTGATTTGAAGAAGTGCATAATGTTTTGAAATGATGAATGACAACTACAAGCAGAAAATGTAATGGGCTCCTTATATATGTTGAATGCCTTCTGCTCCACCAGAATGCTACTTTAAAGTTGTGACCTTTGGAAGGAAGTGATTTTAGCGAGAAAGCTATCAGTCTATGCCTCACCAAGGATCCAAACTTTAAACTTTGCCAATCTCTGCCACCCTTTCCTTGAATTGGTTTGTGCCGCAACATGTTATTTTAGATTTGGTTCTATAATGCATATAGTAGGACATTAAGGTTCATGAAACTGGTGTGGCACGAATATCTCAAGATTATTCACCTATTTAGTCGGTGAGGAATTTAAGTATGGATCTGCTTGTTCTTCATTGATGACTTGGGAAATGAGGAGTTCACATAAGCCCCAGGACACACTGTCAGACATGCGCGAACAACACAAGGAGACAGCATTATCACATAGATTCTTGAAAGATAATTAATTCTTTTGAATTGCTCAAGTGGTGTTGAATTTCTTTATCTGGTTTTTTACAATCTGTGGAATTATGTTGCAGGTAGAGCTTGCTGCACTTCTTCATGATATAGGTTAGCTCTCTCTCTCACTTGAAGACTCCATATTTACACAATCATGAGTACGATAACCGGGCTGACTTCGGCATTCATGCTCTTTTTCCAACTGAGGAGTTAAGGTGTTAACCTCAAGGGCTGTGGTTTTTTTTTTAAACAAAAAATCTGTTACAAGCAGTCTGCAGATGACTCGAGACTCTTCCCCTTTCTTTTACAAAATGCATTTACATGTCTGTTAATTATCCGAACCTACGATAGCCAACCCCTTTTCATAAAGGTCCTCTGGACTAACTCCTGTGTATGCATATAATCTACTGTGACGTTGCTTTCATGTGCTTAATCATCACTTTTATGATATTCCACAATTTATGTTGAAAAAGAACTTATTTTTAATATTAGTTTCTCATTGCAGGTGACTACAAGTATCTAAGGTCTGGATTTACTTCTTGATCAGCCATAGAAGTAAGATTGCGCAGTATTGTTTTGAGCGTAATTGTTCATTGAGAACCCGTCTTTGCGTCATATGGATACATAGTATGTTCGTTTATCAAAATGCATTTCATCCTTAAATCTTAAGCTTTGTCACATATGCAACTAAAGGAAAGGTATGGGCATGTTGCAATGCTTTTTCTTTGCTATGCTAATAAACTGTTGTTTCTTTTCTTTAATTCAGTTTTTCAGCGTCGCCATCTGTGTTTCTGTTTTCCGTGCAGAGATCCATCTGAGGAAAAGATTGTTGAGAATTTCCTTGAGGAACAGGGAGTGGAGGAAAGCAAGAAGATCAAGATCTTAAGGATAGTAAGGGGAATGGGTAAGGGTTTCTTTTCCTTCTCGACAGCAAAATAGGAAGGGCTATGGGTGATTTTTTTGGAGTTTTTTGCTTGCTCTACCTTTAGTTGACTGTGTCTTTGTCAATTCAACTCAATTCAATTATGTGGTTGATGCTTGAGTATGTAAATTTTCTTGGCATGATGTTTTGTGGTATGTGCTATGCTTGCAGCATGAGACGTAGACCTTTTATTTTATTGACCTTTGTTTGTGGAATGCCCTCTCTTTTGCTGAAAATGTAATCATGAAGCTGTGAAACGGTTCGTTATGACTCTCAATATCGATATTTATATCTGCAGATAGAAAAACAATTAATTTTTGTGGAGGTTTCTTTGGTAATCACATCGTGCAGGAAGAGATTGGAATTACTGCAGTACCTAGATTAATAGACCTGGCCACCCATTGATTTATGGTTGCTAATGTGAATAGGTTGTCCTTATTATATAAACGTGTTCTTTGGTGAATCATATAATTGTAGGTGTGGCTGGAGTTTGCGTTTATAGGTGCTATAGTAAATCTTGAGATACTTGTAACTAAATTCAGAGCCTTATTAGTTTTGTATCGTATCATTCACTCCATTCTGAGAGAGAAGAATGGCAACATTTATGGCTCATCAGATTTTTTTTTTGTTTTTGGTGAGATGGCTCGTCAGATTGTTCATATGGTTTACCAGCAGTTTAGCAGTCTATTCACGATGAAATAGATTATTTTTAAAAAAGCTCTTGGTCATATCATTCCATCAATTATTTGTTATATAAGCATCACTCTGTCAAGATTATCCTTTTGTATGTTTGGTATTGGGAAGTCCACTAGAAATTACATATCTGTTTTGTTAGTGTGAAAACTAATATGACAGATTCTGGCATGGTCAGGTTTCAAAAATGAGATTAAGGGGCTTGCAGAAAATGAAGTATTTCCAGAATTTGGGGTTGTGCAGGATGCTGATCGTCTTGATGCCATTGGGGCCATAGGTAATAATAAAGAAATCTTGAGTAGTATTTTGTTGACCTTACCTATTTATAATCCTTTGTCTAATTGAATTTTAGTGTTAGAAATTGAGAAATACTGAAAGTTTAATGACGCCTTGTGATGTTTACCCATATAAGCTAGTCGTGTGTCCTTCCCTGACTGGTTTTGTGGGCTGTTCTCTTTGCTCCATTCACTTCTCTTTTTGTGATTGAAAGAAACAAAGCAGACCTCGTATGACATAAGGTCATGTGCAGGAATAGCTCGTTGCTTCACTTTTGGGGGAAGCAGAAACAGAGTTCTCCATGATCCTGCCATCCAGCCACGATCAGATCTTTCCCAGGAATGCTACATGAAGAAAGAGGAGCAGACTACCTTGAATCATTTTTATGAGAAACTTCTGAAGCTGAAAGATTTGATGAAAACAAAGGTAAAAGGGTTGGGTTTCCAGTATATAAGACCTACCTTCTTTGGTATTCGTTTTTGTAGTAATTCCACATGCTTGCTCTTTCCAAGGGTTACCACATTCTTTTCAGAGCCGATAGATGACAATTTAAAATATACCTTCTTTTTTATTGTGTGGGTGTTTGAAACGCTCAGGCCGGACAAAGGAGAGCCGAGAAGCGGCACAAGTTTATGCTTGAGTATCTAGAAGAGTTCTACGAAGAATGGGATGGGCGAGCCTAGATTAGGTAACTGGTTTTCTTTGACAGAGTTCTTGGATTCTACGACATTTAGATGATGCTTAGCATTTCCAATTGTTGTTGGTAGGTCTTTGATGTTGGTACTGTGGATCTGCAGTTGATACTGAAGAGGTATTATCACCATTGCCATTTCCAGTGGTTTATCCCCACAAAATACAATACCGAAATTTATTTATAGTAAAGTTCTTTTGTTGAATCCAGTTTTACCAAGTGAGTTGTCAATGCATTGTAATCATAAACATATGTGACCTACTAGCTTGTTTAATTCCCTCATACGCTGCATTTGTTAGAATTCCGGTCTCTGTTACCCATTTCAAAACTGTTGCTATGTTTGTTATAACAAAAGACAGAATGCCATCTCAGATTGCATTTTGTCGAAGATGAGACATTCTCTAGATGAGCTAGACATCGATACCAACTCACGAGCAGTATGGTTTTATGGGGATGTGGATGATTCTGTGCTGGTTTTTTTGTTGTTTTTCCGAAACTGTTTAATCGTGATGATTATTAACCTCTATGAAGAGCAATTATATACACAGTTCACACATAATGTCCATAACGGAGAAAGCACTCCAAGAGAGTCTGAAATGGAGAATGTAGTGCTGGTGAGATGATGTGAGAAGTTGGGAGCTAGAGAAATAAGATGGTTGTAGTGTTGGTTTAATGTTAAAGGAACAAGCACATATATGAACATACTTATCGATTAGGTGTGGGAAACAATCGAGATTTTTCGCATCGCTAGCTGTAAATAATTTTTCATTTTGGTGTATTTATTTGAGTTTTAGTATTTCCCGTGACGGGTCTCGCTCTCCAATTGCAGACGAGACTAGATTACTGTGCAGATCCATGCAGGCTCGGGCCGGTTCCAGTCTAGGGGATTGCAGTCGTTAGCCCATTAGGTCCGAGACATCGAGCCTGTTTTTTAACAAAAAAATATACAAAAGGTCAAGAAAAAAAATGGGAAAACTTCAAATAAAAAAATGTGAACAATAAAATCTTACACTTTTATGTCGATATTTTCCAATCAAATTAAAACGTCATTAGATTATTCTTGTGTTTTGAGCATTATTTAAAAGACGGTATAGAATAATAATAACGAAAATAAGGACAGAGATCTTTCAAATTATGCACAAGTGTTACATTAAAGTTCGCCTCCAAACGATCAAGACATCAACTCTTTGATTTCAACTAACATTTGAGACGTTGATTACAAATACCAAATGCAAATACTTTTTTTTTAATCTCGAATTTTTACCTCTTAATTATAAAATATATTCAGAGGGTGGCAACACCCGAGAAAAATATATTTTATTTGCCTCTGAATTTCTTTCAAGGGTAAAATAATGATGTCGAGGGGGAAATACTTTTAGCTTGAAATATAAACTTTGTTGCGGCGCTCGCACCTTATATTTCTAGATCCACAGATTTGGGTGGGTTGGTTTTTCTATCCTATAACCAATAAATGCAGCTTCGTCCACTTTGTGATAAATCCACAATTTGAATTTTTTTTTCTTATTTTAGCCATTCATATCTCCTAAGAATATAAGTCAAACCAAAATATTTTCGTTATTTGTTGATGATGAAAACATATACCGTTTCGACTCGTTCCTTAAGCCCTGCAAGTCGGTCATGATTATAAAAATATTTTTTAAATTAGTGATTTTTTGCGAAACCAACAAATAGGGCCATCTCTGGTTCTTGATTGGACTGCTTCAATGTTTTCCGATTCTTGATTCTGAACGTCGTTGTCGCTGCTGTTCACCATTGCTGGCGAAAACGGCGCATCTCGACGGGTTTTCATGGATTGAGATCTGGATTTCGAAAGAGGTAGATGAGAGATGAGAGATTGTGGAGGGGTGATTGCAAGAGGAGGCGATGGAATTCGTAGAATTGGAGGAATAAAATTCATAGAAATTCTTCTTTTTCAGCCATTTCTTGTCAATTCGACCCGACCCAAACCGGATCCCGACTTTGGTTATTATGCGGGTATTGTGTCATAGAAGCCCTAACGTAACCTTTAGGAATTGCCCTCTCTCTCTCCTCTTTGTTATTGCCTTTTCTCTTTAAACTTTTCCTTTGAGATTTTTCTTGGGGCCTTGCCTTTCCGGTGGCACCATCGATCGATGACGACGGAGGGAAGCGCTAGGGTTTATCGACTCAAGTCCTGGGAAGGCCAAGTCTTCCTGGTTGACAAGGACGTGGCCTTGCAAATACCATTGGTAAGGCAGTGACAGTGGGGGCAGAGGCCAGCAGGGTCATCCTGATGGAGGCAGCCGACATGAAATCGCTGAGGAAGGTGATCAAGTGGTGCAAGATGTACACACCAGAGAAGAAAGCCACCATCCCCCCGGACGAGCTGCAGAAGTGGGAAGACGGTACTTCGACCCTTGCCGCGTCCCCATCTGCATGGAGTTCCAAGAATTGGAGCATTGGCTGTCCAACAGGATCACGGCCGCAGTAATAGCCCTTGCTGAGATGGACCCGGTGGAAATGGCAAGACAGATTCACACCAGATTGAGTAGATTAGGTTGTTAATCGAATGTCTTGTATTTTCCTAGTTTCCTTTCTTTTCCTATGGGTGTAACCTTCGCTTTCACTATTAATGGGGATGGCGACGATGACTAGTCATGGCCACGGTTCACGAACCGTCGGTTCCGGTTCGGAACCGGCGGTTCTGGTTCGGAACAGTCCGGTTTCGGGCCGGAACTGGCCCGGTTCAGGGTCGGTTTAGGTCCGATTCCGGTTCCGGGCCAGTTCATTTCGATCCCGATTCCTACCGGTTCCGGTTCATAATTTAAAATTTTAAAAAAATTTATTAAATAAAAAAATAATGAAATTATGAAATAATGAATTATTCAATATAAATTGTAATCAAAACGTAAATTGTGATTAAATTTGGGGACAAAAAGAGAGAATGAGGGGGCTTGAACTTAATAAATTATCATTAAGCACCTTACAATTCGTTACAATGATCTATAAAAAAAAAGAGTACAATATATATGCCCTAAAATGACCAAAAAAC
Organism: Syzygium jambos; assembly: GCA_031216235.1. Taxonomy (NCBI): domain Eukaryota; kingdom Viridiplantae; phylum Streptophyta; class Magnoliopsida; order Myrtales; family Myrtaceae; genus Syzygium; species Syzygium jambos. The sequence continues at coordinate 8,252,662 of CM062229.1, read as the reverse complement.
CTAAGCCTATCCGAACCCCCGCATTCCGTGCACAGGGGTCACATGTCGTCGGATTATACTTCGGTTTCCTTAAGCTTACATGGGCATGCCCGGTATAAGAAACAAGGGTCTCGAAAATATTTGCCAACTCCAACAGTTCTTTTATCCTCAATCGTCACTACCCATTCCGGTAGCGATACCGGTACCGGTGGTATCTCCGTCATTAAAGAATTCATATTCATTATTTCGATCTATCTCTTGTTGTCGGTATTGAGCCTTCGTCCAATCATCGACACAAGCTTGCATCTCCATTGATTCCGGAGCTAATCTTGAACAATGTTCGTTCAAAATATTACCTCCCGCACTAAATGCTTGTTCGACGGCAACTGTAGAACAAGGGGTTGCAAAATTTTGTTTTGCAATAAGAGAAAGGATTGGGTATTGGCTTGCGTGCTTCTTCCACCAATCCAAAATTAAAAAACCTGCACTACCTTTGGATTCGAAATCAATAAATTCAAAGGAAACGGTTAGATAAATCTCTAATTCAGAAATATTTCCTATTGCTCCCTTTTGTTTTTTGTGTCTATTTAATAAAAGTTGGTACCCTCTACTAATTTTACCTGTGCTCTCATTTTGTGTCTCGGTAGATTGAGAAGATCCAATATCACCTAAATTATATTTAGTATAAAATTCATTATATAATTCTATTACTACGTTTTTAACCTCACGTACTATAGTTGTAACATTTATCGCATCATAATATAAACATTGATAATACGTTTGCAAACAATCACTTAAACCATCTAATTTGCAACGCGGATAAAAAACACAAGCAACTAAATAAATAATGGGAATTTCACCATAATAATGTAGTCACTTTATTTTCATTATTCCTATAGTATGTTGTAATTCAATATCATTTTCATATTCGTCAAAAATTCCGACAATATTAATACACTCTAATAAAAATAAATGCGTAGTAGGATAATAAATACCGGACAAAGTATAACTTGCATCATTAAAAACCTTTAAAATATCTAAAATTTTTTTGCAAATACACCACTCTTGTGGGTATAAATTAATCTGAGGTATATTATTAGAAATGAATGCACATAATAATTTTTTATATTCATAAGATTCACCAAGCAAGTGAAAAGTAGAATTCCACCGAGTTGGAACATCTCTTGGAAATCTTTTTGGCTTTTTGGCATTTTCTCTATAAAATCTACCCCATTCTCTCATTTTTGGGGATGTTTCCATAAAAATTGAATCGCCGTTTTTATTGGTTCAAGAAAAATATCAAGAGTTTTCAAACCATCTTATACACATAAATTTAAAACATGACAAGCACATCTAACGTGAAAAAATTTCCCGCCAAAAGCGGGTTTACAAATATTTTCTAAATCGGCAATTGAAGCAGTATTTGCCGTGACATTATCAAAACCAATTGAAAAAATTTTGTTAAGCAAATAATATTCTTCTAAAATTTGCCTAATCATTCTATAAATATTATTTGCCGTATACTTATCATCGAAAACTCTAAATGCAATAACTCTTTTTTGAATACTCCAATCGTCATCTATCCAATGATATGTTATGCCCATGTAAGAATGCGTTTGCCAATGATCACTCCAAATATCACTACCTATATGCATGCGTCCATTAAATTACATAAAAAAGTTTTGTAAATCCTTTTTTCCATTTCTGTAAAGATCTTTAATTATTCGTTTAAGTAAATTTCTAGGAACACGTTTTGCTTGTGGAGCACATACTTTTTGTACAAATTGATTAAAACCAAATCTTTCTCCAAAACTAAATGATAAATGCTCAATGGAAACAAATTTACCTAATTCTTCCTTATAAGTTTTTTCATTAAAATAAAATAAAGGGGAAGTGTTTGGATTGACGTACCCGGAAATTTGTTGTTGCCTGATATCAATTCCCGCTTGGGTTGGATGTTTGCTCCTAAGATGTCATTTGAATGTTCCATATCCTTTTCCACCTGTATATTTATATATTTTCCCACAATGTTTACAAATTATATCATACCTTTTTTCACCAATATCAAACCTTTCCATTTTCGTGAAGTGATCCCAAATGTCAGATGTAAGTTCCCGCTCCGCCTCCTTTGTTATAGATATTTCGGCAGGAGGAAACTTTCTTGCGTCGGGAGGCGCTCCACATCGGGAAAAATGTTGATTTCATCATCTTGAAAATCTACATAATCACGAGGAACAAAAGAATGATGGGATTTCGTCATGATATTTTTACCTTTGCCAGTTGGCACTCGACTTCCACTTGCCATTTTTCGAGTGGATTGAGAGAATTGAGCGGATTGATTGGGAGAATTAAGAGAGAATTGCGCGGATTGAGAAAATTAAGAGAATTTAAGAGAATTTGAGAGAATTTAGAGTATTGAGAAATTTGAGAGAAGAGAATTTGAGAGAATTGAGACTTGAGAGTATTGAGAGAATATGAGAAAATTTTAGAGAATTTATAAGAAAAAAAAATGAGAAGAAAATTTAGGATAAAAAAAGCTAGATAACCGTTGCAATTTTTATATATTTTTTAATTTTTTTACTTTTGGGGCTTTTGCCCGTTGCCAAGGCAGCCTTGCCTTGGCAATGGGCCGCAGCAGGGCCTGCAGACGTGCAGGCCCTGCTGCAGGTTTTTTTTTTTTTAAATTTTTTTTTGGAGCCGAGCTCGTAGGCCACGGGCTGGTTCCGGTTCCGAACCGCGGGCCCGGTCAACGGGCCGGGCCAGGGTTTGACCGGGCCTTTTTCGGGCCGAAACCGGCCCGTGGCCATGACTGACGATGACGATTATTATTAAAACGCTCTCTCCTCCGGTTGTTGGATAGGTCAGTCTTCAAGATCCTGCCGAGTAGTGCTTCTAAGTAATGGGAGCGCAGACGAAATTTATCTCTTGATGCCATGATAAGATTCTGGCTTGTTGCTTCCTTAGGTGCCGAGATTCTTTTTCGCAAAGGCTTGCTCTAGGTTTTTCTGTTATTTCCTTTTCTTATTTCTTCTTTGACGAATCTGGACATCTTTTGCTCGCTAAAAGTACGTCGCGCCTATCTAGGCAGCTGTAATATAGAGTTGGGGTGACAAGTTGCCTCAAACATTAATATTCCATGATATTTCCTGTAAGTTATTAGATCTGTGCCCTACTTAAGTTCTCAGTAGTCAACGTAAAGATGGAGGAGGAATGAACATTTTCTTCCTTTTTGTTCATCATTGAAGAAATTTTCTAGGAGAATTGGAAAAGATCTTAACCTTGCTCTGGCTTATCTGATAATTGTCCAATGAAATGGAATCATTGATAGTATATGCTGGAGCTGTTCTGTAGCGATTTGTCATCTGCAACTATCAGTATTCTTTTTCTTTTCATTGTATCCTCAGCAGTGATGAATTTTTGCATTCACTCCTGATTTTGGCTTTGAATGTCAAGTAGTTTTATATGTTCATTAGTCTATGCAAAAACATAAGGCGGTGACGAGACAAAGCCTCTGATCTGAATACTTAAGCTCAAGGACCTCCTCAGGATGTTGCAATGGGCTCTGTGTACACGGGCGCGCAACGATTGGTGGCCGATTCCATTTTTTCCTCCGACCCCATCTCAGAATACTCTTTAAACAAAAGATAAATTCATAATTGTCTTGTTCTTTTTATATGGTCAATCATACTCCCCTTGAGTTGGGTCGAGGCTTCTGTATTCCTCTTATTTTCCAAGGGGTCTCATGCAATAGGTGAAACCATGTAATATGTGATCTACTATGGTCGGTTGTTAAAGGTAGCATATAATTTTGGCAGGCTTCCTTGCCCTTCTATGGTTGGTTCCTCTCCCTGAATCAGGATGGCCGAAGTTCACATGTCATCAAAAAACAAGAAAGGGAAAAATATTTAGAGAAAGAAAGTTGATCACGGGCAGGAAAGAACATTATATATTCGGCCATATTCTCTGGTCTTGAAGAAAGTAAGTGCAGTATAGGGTAGGATTAGGTAAGAGGTGTTTGTGGGGGTTATGGGGCACATAAAGGACAAAAATAAAGAAAATTGTAGATATTGGAGGTGATCGGATTTCCTAAAAATATTTTCTCAAGTAGAGAAATATGTGGTTAACTTGTTTCCAAATTTGAATTGATTGGATATCTTTGGTGATTTTGAGCTCATCTTTTGCAATTTAGAGCTTATTTTGTTTGCTTGAGTTCCTTATTTGAAAAAATACAAAAAGATTTCATCTCATGATAGATTAGGATAGTTTTTATAGATATGACTGCATGTTTAGACGATATCTAAAAGTTTAAGATAAGTTTCTAAGTTAGAATAGGATTTAATTCAAATTATTTCCTAATCCAAGTTGGATTATCTTTCAGTTTAGATAAAAAATTTTAACTATTTAGTTATTTCGAATTTTAATAAAAAAATCCAAAAATATCATGTGCATATCATATAGCATAGGTTGCATCACATCTTGCCGCGTCATTGCCACATCAATGCGAAATAATTTACATGTCATCATTATTGCCATTTCATTTAGAATAGTTCATTTATATGTCATTAAAGTTAGGTCATATAGATAGTGTTTTACATGTTAAATTAGTAACATTCTTTCCATATCATTAGAATTAGAGTTGCAGTACATGCATTGCATATAGATTAGTCTTTAATTTAAGATAAATAAAATTCCCCAAAAATTTAATTCATTGTTAGTGATGTGTGAAGTTTTGCTTTCTTTTTAGCTTTGATTTATTGGTTGTTATCTTTGTTGCTTGTGCACCCACATGAACACCCATTGTATGTTAGTGGCTATGTTTAAAATCAATCCAAATTGCTTGCAAAAATATTTTTGAAAATAAAAAAAAAAGGTATTGAAATGGTGTCAGAGTAATTCAGTGTAATTAAGTCCCTATATCCATGAATCTCTAGTTCATAGAAGTAACGTGTACTCTCACACTTTACTTAGGTGTCTAATCGAACTTCCAATAATTGTTTAGTTGCGACTCTAAATCAAAATGAATTGCATGTTAAAAGTTGAACTGAAAGTTGCAATTGGTATGTTTTTAGGAGAGTCTCCGCTAAATATAAGCTTAGTAATCCATTAGTCATCCTCTTGGTGGTTCGTCCTTTGGGATGTTTTTAGGAGAGTCTCCGCTAAATATAAGCTTAGTAATCCATTAGTCATCCTCTTGGTGGTTCGTCCTTTGGGAAGGTTGCGACATTTGACTGAGTAATGAGTTTGTAATTAAGTGGGTCATTAAAGTGATGGAATGTTAATCAATGAATGATGCAAGGTCGTTGTGATCAATGCCGCTTTTGTGTGTCCTTTTACTTGAGTAGATCGAGAAAATGGACAGGGCTGCTTTAAAAAAAAAAAACAAATCATCCCAAGGCCATGTCTTCGTGGTGGATGAAGCCGTGGCCTCGCAATCGCGCTACTTAAGCCGCCGCGTGGAGGCTGCCAGGTCATCCCGCTATGCATAGCCGACACGAAGACCCTAGGGAAGGTGCTCAAGTGGTGCAAGAAGCGCATGCCCACGAACAAAGTCGCCGTCTGCCCGGACATGCCGCGGAAGTGGGAAGGCAAATACGTCGTCGACGGCAACCCCAAGTGCCTCCTCCTCACCGCAAGCTGCTTGGAAATCCCTGAATTGGTGAACCGGCGGATCGACCGTAGGGCGGAGTTGCTGATTGCGGCATGTGGGAAGTCAGCAGGAGGAAATCAGGAAACTGATGGAGCTCAAGCATGATGGTAATACAAGGACAGCTAGGTGATTAACCGGCTCCTCTCCCGACGAACCATCTCCCTCGTTTATTTTTTTTCCCTTCCCTTTTCCTTTTATGTCAATATATATTAGGGTCAATAATACAACCGTTGGTGATTAATTGGCAAAAGGACACTATTAGTGCTATAACTTGTATACGAAGATCACTTTGGTGCCATAACTTTTTTTCGGATCACTTTGATGTCAACTTTTTTGAAAAACGATCACTTTAGTGCCAATGCTGACATGGCTTATCGGAAATCCTACGTAGCGCTGACATGGCTCGCCGGAGAGGTCCAGTCAGCATTAAAAATAAAAAACGAAGTCGTTTGGTACTCTGACGTGTACTGTTTTAGAAAAATAAAATTTATATTATATTTATTTATATTTAAAAAAATCAAATATTGTAGCAGCTGCTACTACCACCCCACCACCGCCGGGAAGGGCCGGTGGTGGTGGGCGGAGTGGTCGGCGAGGGTTACCGGCCCCTGGCCGGGGCTTGGCGACCCTTGTTGAGAGGAAGCGATCGCCGTTGGGACCCAGGCGACGGCGAGGTCGGCCTCGCCAAATCTGGCGAAACTTGCCCCGGCGAGCTTCACCAGATCTGGCGAGGCCGACCTCGCCGTCGCCTGGGTCATGACGTTGAGGTCGGCCTCGCCTTTGCCGGGTGAGGGGAGAGCTCGCCGTCGCGACCCAGGCGACGGCAAGGTCGGCCTCGCCTTTGCCGGGTGAGGGGAGAGCTCGCCGTCGCGACCCAGGCGACGGCAAGGTCGGCCTCGCCTTTGCCGGGCGAGGGGAGACCTCGCCATCATAACCCAAGCGACGGCGAGGTCGGCCTCTCCTTTGCTGGGCGAGGTCGCCTCGTCCAGCCAGGATCCGGCAAGGCTTGCCCTCGCCGGTGGCCGTAGGGGCGAGCTTCGCCAGAGGCCGACGAGGTCGGCCTTGCCGGCCCTCCCCTCTGGCCAATCATCAGTTGCCGGACCGGCGATCGGGAAAAAGTTAGGAAAAAAAAAGATTAAAAAGATTAAAAAATTCGAAAAAAGGCCACAAAATTTTTACATGTACAAGTCAAACCATTTTTTTAAATATAAATGCCACATCAGCTTTTTGGCTAAAGTCACTAAAGTGATCTATTTTCCTCCAATTTGGCACCAAAGTGGTCCGAAAAAAAGTTATAATATCAAAGTGATCTCCGTACACAACTTATGACACTTCTGGTGTCCTTTTGCCGTGATTAATTAGGTCTTGGATGTTAGTGTTACCTGCTCTCTTGCTATCAAGGGGGATTCTTGTTATTATTATTAAAACATGTGCTTCCCTGATCCAACTCGAATTCCCGGTCCGCATTGGCTGCAAGCAAGATCAGAGGGTATTCGAATTTGCTAATTCTTAGATGATGCTGATCTAATATGTTATTTCCTTTTAAGTAATTGACTCGCATCAAAACCCCAATCCAACTCGAATTCCCTTTCTCGCCATTACTTAAGTATTCGGTTTGGTCTACGGCTTCCAGGTGAAACCGCACAGCAGTCCAGGATCACGGATGATGGGTGCAGGTTGTTGTTGTCGTACATGGTCATCATTGGTGTTGATCGTGGTAGGATCCTTGATCTGTATGGGAATTACGCTCCGCAATTCGACTGGTGAGGCACGAGTTTTCGTGTCCGGCATGTCTCTCTCTTCCTTTGACGTGTCGCCATCGTCTGGTCAATTGAATGGGACTTGGCAGATCGATTTCTCACTGCTATACAAGGACACAAAAGGCAGCTCTTTCTCATGCGACAGCGCCGCGGTCTCGGTGTATTATAAAGGCGCATACCTGGCGGGGGCGAATATTCACCGTTGGAACGACAACTGCATGTTACTCTAAAGACATCTCGAAACTTAGTTATGTTTTCGAATTGAGAGGGTCTTCCCCGTTGTCTCACCTGCTGAGTGGGACCTTGGCGCATCGATCTCTTGCTGCTGCTGAGCAGGACCGCGAGCATGTCTTCTTGCCGCACGACAGCGCGGTTGTCTCGGTGCACTACAAAGGCAGGAATGTGGCGGGCATGGAGCTTCCCTCCTTCGCCATCTCACCGAAGCATTAGATCCGACTGAAGGCGCATGTCGACGTGTTCCGGAGCAATGTGACCAATTGGCTCGGGGACGACCTCATCATGGAGGACAACATAGTTGGACTTGCGGAGTTCGACGCGCAACTCTATCTAATGGACCTAAAGGCGGTTCTCATCTTTGCGAGGGTTTGAGGTTAGGAATTTCGAGGAACGTGGAGGCCGGAGAAGCTAGGCTTGTCGGCTAGAGTCTCATACAAATTACTACTATTCAATGAATAGTATTCATTATAGTTTTGATATTTTCAACAGTTCTCTATTATTATGACGTTGTTTTAAGAATTCTGCTTCACATATAGTATAGTCCGTAAATAGAAAGAGCCACTAATTAATCATTTCGATTCGCTCACTGACAATTTTTTTTATATCATTTTCTTTATCGCGATAATTATGATTAAGTATAAAGAGGCTAACACATAGAAAGTAGAGAAAAGTACCAAAAATGTCATAAACTTGTTGCATTGATACCAATTCAGTCCTAAAATTTTCATTTGGATCAATTTAGTAATAAACCATTTCACATTGGTACCACTTCAATCCATTTGGCCAATTTAGATCGGAAATCACTGATGTGAATACCGCCCGTTCTACGTGGTACGGCCGGCGCTAATATAGACAATTTTTTTTATAGTTTTTTAAATTTTTAAAATACTTTTTATTTTTTCCTTTATTTACTTTCTATTTTTCCTTCTTCTTTTTTTACCTTCCTTCTCCCTTGCCTATGGCCGGTACTGGCCATGGCAGGTGATCGACCACAAGCGACGGTCGCCCTCGCGAGTGAGGGCGAGGGCTGGACCCTCGCGACCCTCGCTTGTTGCCGGTAAAGATCGCAACGCCCTTGCTAGCCCTCGCCTGTGGCCGGTAAAGACCGCAACGCCCTTGCTAGCCCTTGCCTGTGGCCAGATACTAACCACAAGGCCAAGGAAGGAGGAGGAAGGGAAAAAAAGGAAAAAAGGAAAAATTATTAAAAATTCACCAAAATCATTAAAAAATTTCACATCAGCGCCAATCGTCTGTTGACCATGCCGCGTAGGGTGGATGACATCCAAGTTAATGATTTTCGGTCTAAATTGGGCGGATAGACTAAATTGGTATCAATATAAAAATGTTTCTAACTAAATTGTTCCTACTTCAATTGAAATGTTTATTACTGAATTGATATCAATGCTATAGATTTAGGACTTTTTTGGTACTTTTCCTGTAGAAAGTAATAAATTTTAAATAACAAAGAAAAAGAATATGACATTAATGGGATTAGTATGTTAATTCTTCAATAGGTGAACATATACTTTGCAAGAGGTTCATTCTTTCATTTATATTAATTTGACATAATTGGAATAATCTTGATCAACTCGCCATCAATACCACTTGTGGTATTTATGCTACTTCCATATATGATATATGTACATAGAGAAACTGAGGGAGATTTAGAAAAAATAGACGAAATTAAATTCTGAGTGATGATAAAAGAAATGTAGACCAAATGCCAGATATAAGAATGGTATATATGTGAAATCATGTTTATGTGTTGGACATATAGTTAACACAATATAAATATTAAAATAAAGAATAAAGTGATGTAAATATGATAAGAAAAGGTTAAAGTAACACATATTAGAAGAATTAACGGAGGGAGTAGAAACAAAAAAATGGGGAGATGATAAAAAAAAAAATTTAAAGCTCGCTTACAATAATTCCCTACTCTCACTATTACTCTCCTAGCATGCGGGGAACTAAAATACGTATCAACCAATGAAAAAAAAGGGGGAATTACAAGATCCCTCTCTTATTCAAGAGTAGGAGGTTCACAAAAGAGGGGACAGACAGAGAGCAGGGGAGGAGGAAAAGGGCATTCTTTTTAAAGAGAGGCCTGAGATCAGCACACAAAATGCCATTCTTCTTTTCTTTTCTTTTTTTTTTATCTCGGGTCAGCACACACGGCGACAAGACGTCACTTTCGTTTTTCTCTTCGGCAGCCACACCCAACATTCTCCGGCTCCAATCCTTTCTCCTCACCCGCGCCCAATCCCGAGCAACACACTCTCCACCGCCATCGCTCATTCTCTGCCGCCAACTCTTTCCCTCTCGGTCGCGCCAGCCGCACGGTCCCTCTTTTATTCAAGAGAGGGATGTTCACAAAAGAGGGGGAACGGAACAGAGACTAGGGGAGCAGGAAAATGCTATTTTATTTTTCGAGAGAGACCTCAGACCAGCACACACAGGGACAAAACGCAAATAGCGTTTTGCTCTTTAGTAGCCACACCCAATATTCTCCAACTCAATTTCTTCCTCCTCCCTCATGCCCAATCCCGGACAACACGCTCTCCTACTCACTCTCCATCCCCAAACATCTTTCCCTCTCGGCCTCGCCAGCCGCACAGTCCCTCTTTCATTTAAATCAATTCGACATATCTAGAATAATCTTGATCGACTCGCCATCAATACCACTTATAGCATATATTTCACTTCTATATATGATATATGTAACACGGGGAAAATGAGGGAGATTTAGATAAATTATAGAGAATTAAATTATGAGTGATCATAAAAGAAATGTTAACCAAATGTCCATGTATAAGAAACAAAATCGGTGGTATATATGTGAAATCATGTTTATGTGTTGGACATCTAATTACCACGATATAAATATTAGAATAAAAAATAAAGTGATGCAAACATGAAAAGAAAAGGTTGAAATAAAATATATTAGAAGAATCTAATAAAGGGAGTAGAAACAATAAAAATGAGGAGAAGATTAAAAAAAATAAATTAAAGCTCGCTTTTATGAATTCCCTACTCACTATTACTCTCCCAGCACATTGCTGTCAGGAACTAAAATATATAACAACCAATGATAATATTATCATAATTATCAATTAAAGAGAAAAGTACAGTTGAATTCTATGCATAACCGGTTTTATATCTAATAAAAGTCTAATTGATTTCTTTGCCATCATGGATATAATAGCCCCGCTACAGAAAAATTATGGAGATGCCCTTGGGAAACTATTCGAGTTGTGGCTCCTGTCTTACTAAGTCCACAAAGTTAGTTAGTATTTCATGAATTGAGATTTACCTTCTGGAGATGGACTTCTCATCATAAAGAGAAAAATCTATAAATTCATGTCAATTATGGACTCGCAAAGGCGTTGCTGCTGGTACTCGAAGCATTTTATCTATACGTATATGCAAAGATCTTACAAACCCATTGCTCGGGGTCAACGCAGACCGCAGACCATAAAACGTCCATCTACGGTCGTTGCTAACCCCAATGGCCAATGGGATTAATTTGACCTCAAACTGACCAGAACTGAGATCGAGGGTCAAATTAAGTGTGACCGAGCTCGAGTCGAGCCTCCGATTTTGGCAGCAACACGAGGGAGAAGCACTGGAGAGCAGCATTCATGCTAGTAGAGACATAAAGAGTCTTGTGAGGCCGAATGAGAGCTTGGACAGTGATGTGAGGATCCGCTGCTTGAGCTAGACCATGGCGAGGTGAGACAACACTGACGAGGAGGCAATGGGGGCTGCATTGGCCTCCGGCGAGAAAAAGCATTGATAAGACGCCGGCACAGCTCCGACAAGGATTGGGCGTGAGGACATGAGGCGCGTGACGATTTGAGCTCTTGCGAGCTCATCATGGCAGTTCAGCCAAAATGTCAATCCATATCGATCGGAAAACCGTTAGAGGGATGAGGCATCTATTCTCTATTGTGGGATGGAGAGGTTTGGCTGGGAGAGGACAATGCAGAGACAGGTGGAGTGAGAGTGAAGGGTTGAAAATGGAAGATGTTGGAAATAATTGAGTTGGAAAAATGAGAGGAAAATTCACATGGATAGATGAAACCAGACCTCCTTGAATTGTGGCCCGTGGATCGTGAGGTGAGGGCTGGAAAGCAATTAGGCTTTAAAAAACATTAACATATATATACCAATTCGATCCGGATGGGTGGATGAGCGGTTCCACTGTTGAAATTGGAAACCAGATTGGTAATTACTGATTTGAATTTATTAAAACTAGACCGGTCTCATGGGAACCGCCAGTTTTAGGTTGGTTCGGTTCGGTTTTGGGTGGTTCTCAATTCTTTTGTACATCCCTTGTGACCAGAGGTTATCTGGTTTAGTTCATTTTTGGTGTTCGTTAATGGATGTTCTAAGATGCCATGGATTCGTTTGCTTGAGAAAGACGACAGGAATAAAAGAAAGAAAGAAAAGAAAAGAAAATCAGGAGAAAAGGAAATAAAGGCGGATATAATGGACCGGAATTAAATTGGGGTATAGGCAGATTGGGGCTTAAATCAGTTTTGATCATTTTGGGTTCAATTTGTTTACCATTGAATTGGGCTTTAGTACATAAGCCCATTATTTAATGGTCTTTGGTGTTTTCATTGGCCCGGATTCATTCGATTCCATTTTAACTTCCTTTTGAAACGAGCTCAAGGGCCCCGCCCCAGTCCACCTTTACCAGAAATAAATAAATAATAGAATTAATACCACCAAAAACCCTAATCTAGTACACCTATGATAATTTTATCCCGAATTAATTTTTTGATCACAAAAAATCCTAAACTGGTACACCTGTGACAATTTTATCCTAAGGCATACATATGATAATTTTACCTCGAATTAATTTTTTTATCACAAAAAATCCTAAACTGGCACACTTGTGACAAATTTACTCTGACCTAATTTTTTGACCACCAAAAATCCTAAACTGGTACACTTGTGAAAATTTACCCTCCATTAAATTAGATTAATATCATGAAAAATCACAAATTCATAAACTTGTGACAAACATAGAGGTAAAATCCCAAACTGGTATACCCATCAACTACCACGTGTCATCGAACTCAGCAATTATTGATAAAAAAAAAACTCAGCAATTTGACAGTAAAATTTAACGGAAACTAATATAGCGTAAAATTATCACAGGTGTACAAGTTTGGGGTTTTTGATAGTCAAAAAATTAGTTTGGGATAAAATTATCACATGTGTACTAGTTTAAAGTTTTTCATGGTCAAAAAATTAGTTTGGGGTAAAATTGTCACAGGTATACTAGTTTTGGATTTTTTGTGGTATTAACCATAAATAATAATAACAACATAAAAAAAAATGATAATCTGGTCATGTAAACAGCATCTGGGCATAGAGTAGAGTGATAATAACAAATAAATAAAAATGAATAAAAATACAATAAAGAATTGAAACAATAAAATATTGGAAAATGGTTAAAAAAATAGGCTTTGATTAGGTTGTTAGATTTTAGTATTACATTTAGCTTCGTTTCCACTTAAATAGTATACAAATAGTTTAGGGATTTTAATAAGTACATTTAATTTAGGTTTAGGTATATTAATCTTTTTGAACAAGAAAATGAATTTAATTCGAAAATAGCTCATGGGGTACCATCCTTGGACTTAATAACAAGTCGATGTATATTTTTTGCCCAACTAGTATCGGATTATTTTACTGTACTGTATTACTCATTCTTTCATCATTATCTTTGCCAAGTTGGTTGTGATTTTTTTACATTGCTTTTGAAATGTGATTTGTTTGTTGTAGGAAAATGGTTAGGCTACATTTTAGGATCATAATAAACACAAAAATGAGAACTTTCGGATTCATAATTTGGTAAAAAGATCGTGTAATATTTTAATTGACAATTTGACATTGAGTAAATTTTTTACAGGTATATAAGTATGAAGTTTTTTGTAATAAAAAAATTATTTTGAAGTAATTTGTCACAAGTGTACTAATTTGAGATTTTTCGTAGTATTAAAAAATATGTTCATTTCTTATTTTGGTGTAAAAGGCTACCTTTTTTTTGGGTCGAAAAAGGCTACCTTACTTGTTGGAAAAAGAAGTAAAATCTCCATGAATTTCAGCTATGAAAAGAGATGTTATAAGTTTTATAATGTGTATGGCTAGTACCTCGGTACCTCATAATTGAACACCTACTAAGTTTGTATTATCTTACAGCTGCTTTTAAAAAAACTGTTTTACCCAATCTGAAGGTGTCATGATTTTAAAATATGTTTTACCAACATACAACCTATTTATAGCATAATTACCATGTAAGGTAGCACGAGTTACAATCCAACCACAGTTTTATTAAACAAAATTAAAATGAAATACAAGAAAATTAAAACAAACAGATTGCTTGTTAATTTTCTCAATATAATGGAGAGCTAAGAAGCTCTTAAAGGATCATCAAAGGTGTACCGGTTAATTATTAGATGAAAACGACAAGCTGGCCTGTGGGATAACGAAACACAATAATGATTGAAGAAAATCATAAATTGAGCCTATAATCGTTACCTTTTAATTTTTTTGACGTCCATTAAGTTGTCTGGTTCAATTTAATAAAAAGCAAGTCATGTAACGGATGCACTCCGACTTAGTAGAATTGGGAAAGATCATTACCAACCGAACACGATTTCAATCATTATCAAAGATATTTCAAATCTTTGCTCATGACTATAAGCAACTCTATCTCTAAATCTAGCAATTATAACTAATCACGTAAAGTTTAAAATCAGCCCATCTATTCAATATCAAATTCGAACCTGCTATTTTAATGGGTATCTTTGTCTTGATAATATCGAATGAGAGGAAATAACTCTAAATTTACACGATTATACATTATTTAAAATTATTAACTTCCTTTAAATAATTTATTACGTCACGTGTCAACGTTACGTAGACGATTATGGGCCCAATTCACCGTGAAATCTATTTGTTCTCACCAATGACATTTCACCATTGCAGTAAAACTTCTCAAGTTGAGGTGAGAAAAGAAGAACAACAAGAGATCCAAATTCTGCACGAGTTCCCCGCTTCGATTGCGAATGCGGCGGAGCCCTTGTCCCCCGCCTCCTCTGCCCGTGACCTAGCCCCCCTCCACTCGCCGGAATCCACCTGCCGGCGGTGTCTCTGGCGAAGCGCCCGAGGCTTCCCCCCTCCCCCTCCGTTCTCGGTTCGCGGGCGTTGAATCGGCCGGGGCTTCAATTGGGGAGTGGCTTTAGGGTTTCCGATTCTGGGTTTTTTGGGTGACCAATCGAGGGGCCTATGGCTGGAGGGCGCAAGAAGGGAGCGAGCAAGGACAAGAGTAAGCGTCAGTTGAGCTTGGGCGATCTCGTTCTTGCCAAAGTCAAGGGCCACCCTGCTTGGCCTGCCAAGGTTCGCGCTTTTTGCTCTGTATTCCCTTTGATTGTTTCGTGTTTTCTCATTTCTGTTTGGGTGTTCAAGCGCAAGTTTTTACTTTCTGTCTCTTTTTTTTTTTTTTGCCTTCTCACGGTTGGAAACTGGTTTAGTTCGATTTAATTCGGCTCATGTTGTGAAGTGAATAGGCGGTCGGCTGTTATGTTTGGGGAGGCTGGTCTTTTTGGATTTTCTTACTTGCTCGCATTGTGTACTGTTTCTGCCCGGCACTTTGGAAGTGAACCTTTCTGAATGTATGTGATTCTTTGGATTAGTTGGAAATAGAGGCGAATGAGGTTTAATCTTGCTTTTTTGGGTTTTCAAAACTGAATTGGCATGTTTAAGCACTGTTTTTCGTGCTTTACCTCGTGGCTCACGAGTGATTTAGGTTTGCCTCTGGGCTATTCAATTAGATCCGAAGTAGCTTTTTGTCTTCATGGTTCTGTTTGAAGTCTGATACTGCATAGATACATTGACTATATTGATCATCTCAGTGGGATGCGGTGCGCATCTTTTGTATGATGGTCGCTCTGTGAATGATAATTGCTTTTGTGTCTTCAGATTAGCAAGCTGGAGGATTGGCAACAGACTCCTGACCCAAAGAAACACTTTGTGCATTTTTTTGAGATACAAAAAACGTAAGCTCTACGAGCAGGTTGCGGTACTTGTTTATTTATGTCTTAGTTTGTAGCTTAATGGCTTTATCTAGGTTTGTGTATTCGTTCCTACCTTTCTTGCAGTAACTAAGTGTTGTGTTCACGAGCAGCTCTCTCTCTCTCTCTCTCTCTCTCTCTTTTTGGTAAACCTTAAGGTTATTTGATATATAGGCTGGCCCAGTTCATCTAGTCCTGGTCCCTCATGCCCCTCTTCTCTAAAGAAGCAGACACTAGCACAGACAGAAGAATGAGAGGACAATTTGTTAATTAGAATCTCCTTCTAGCATTTTGCCTTATGCCATGCTTTTGATTTTTTCTTTTTAAAGTATATCTCTGTTGTTCCATAGGAAGTATTTTTTTATGAACCATAGAAAAAGTAGGTTGTACTCTAGCCTTAGTCATTATTATGAGCTTTCGACTTGTGGAATGAAGTCACCCATTAGATCAAAGTGTGAGTCAAAATTCATCTTTGCACTTTAGATACAAATGAAGAGCTGTCTTCTTTTCCATGCAATTCCTCTACAGGCTACAGTCTGTTGGTAAAGGAATACTGTATAAAGATGAAAGGACATGTAAAGTAAATGTTACGGATTGAGCCTGCTAGGCTGTTACATTTGCAATCACTTGTATTAGTGGTGATCATATCTAATAACACACCGTGGATTTGATATTTAGAAACTGCAAGTTGTAAAATTTAAATTTTTTGAAAATAGTATGTTTAACCAAGGTTAACTTTTTTGGGATCTGTGGTAAGATTTCTCTGTCAGTCTTTTTAAGGTGACTTCCACTTTTTCTTGTTGATCTTCCTATTTTTTTTTTTGGTCAGATTGTTGATCTTCCTTTTACCTGCTTAAATTGTTGCATCTTTCTCTTGAGTTGTTTTTCTTCTCTCACCAAGTCTCTTTGATCGCTTTGCCATTTGCTCTTCATTTTTGTTATTTATGATTTTGGATCCCAACCCCACTTTGGGGAAAATCTTTGGTAGGTCTTTGAATAAATGCAAACCGTCAGATTTTTTAAAGCCCACATTGGCTTCATGTTTTAGTATCTGTGATTCACTCATATTTTTGCAATGAAGTTGGATTTTGTAATTTAGTCCAATTGTTTTGTGGTGTGGACACACATACAGGATCAATGGATAGGCAAATACCCTGTGAAAACGCTATCACAAGGTGGTTACTTCTTTGAACGTAGTGGTTTGAGCATAATAGGACTGAAACTGAGCGGTGTCTATAACAAATGCGTCATACTTTGTATTAGTATTTATTATGTCATTGTTGTCCTACTGAAGTTTCTATGAAAGCACTTGTCCTCGTAAGTTGGTCAATCACTATCAAGGTTCCCCTGCTCACATTGCGTTTGCCATTTACTTGGAATCTAGAGCAACAATTGTATTTTTATTTCATGTTGGCTGGAAAAGCAGGCTTTGGGAGTTGCATTTGGGTCACCCAGCAAATTAAAAAGGCCCCTCCTGAAACGGCCTTTTTTTTTTTTTGCATCTTGTTGGTTTATGTGGTATTTCAATCTTTTAGTATATCTTTTTATCAAGCTAAATTGCTCTTAAAATACCTGTATTAAACTTTTATGGTTTTCAAAATAAAAATGGTACAGGTGAAGTTAACGTAATTCTTTCCAATGTTTTATAATTCATTTTTAGTCTGATAAATGACCCTCGACTTGTTGTATGGCTTCATATACCATTTTGTAATTTGGTCATCTTTTCATTTATTGGCATCTCAGAGCTTTTGTTGCTCCTGTGGATATCCAAATATTCACTAGTGAGACAAAGACTAGGTTGGCGGCCCGATGTCAAGGTAAAACAGTGAAGTACTTTGCCCAAGCTGTAAAGGAAATATGCGCTGCTTTTGACGAGTCACAGAGAGAACAGTCAACTAGTATGAGAGGCGACACTGATGCATCTGACCAGGGGTTTGAAGTTGCTGCTAGTAATGGCTTAGAGCAGGAAGGGGTAGAGGCTGATGCAAGCATTGGACCTGTTCGATATGGAAGCATTGAAGAAACTGGAAATGAGGACAGCTGTGGTGTGAGCTTAAAATTGGCGACCTGTTGTCCTGAGCAACATGAGGGCGATCATCTTGATTTGATGCCTAATACATCATCCCATGATGATGGTGACTTGTCTCCTAGGGTTTTTCGTAGGAAGAAAGAAAAGTAAAGGATAGCCTGCAGTCAAAGGAGAAGTTAAAGTTAAATATAGATGAACATTCTCGCTTTACTAATCAAGATTCTGTTAGTTGCACAAAGCAGCTTGGTGGTGGATGCAGAGCATTGGCAAATGGGCATAAAGGAGATTGGGCTAGCGGGACAGCAAGCTTATTGAAGAAAAGAAGTGAAGAATGTAAAATTAATCACACCGATGTGAAATTAGTTCGTGATTGAGGCTTTATTAGTGATTCTAACTTAGCTGCGATACTTTTGTGATGATTTTGACTAGGAATCTCTGTTCAATATCATGTCAATATGCCTGTTAATTCTTCTATTGTTGTTTTGATTACCTCTGTACGCGTGTATGACGATCGATCTCGATTGTTTGTAGACTGATTCTGATTATCTGTGATTTGTTATCAACTTTCTCTTGAAATTCTGCCATGACCAAAATCGAAGTTTGCTAGAATCTGATCTACACTTGCTGGCCGAATGCTCCTAATCATGAGATAGTCTCGATCTCAGCCTATCTTTGTGGATCTCCTCGCCATATGTGATGTTTGTCAATCGGTTGGATCGATTTTGCTAGTACGTGATCATTTGATTAATATTTCCTTCGAAACCGGGCAATGATTGAACTTTGATCTAGATGGATTTTAATGTCTGTTGACTGGCCGTGAGTCTATGTTATTTGTCTATTGATGATTCTGCTATTGAAATTCTCTCCCCGGTAAACATGATCAAAGTACTGGAAATTCCGTTTAAGTAGAGGAATATAGTGAGTTCTGACTTTTGCTTCACATATTGCAGCTTGAGTCTCTCAATTGAAGGAATTTATCATGAGCTTATTTTTTTGGTCATAATTTATCATGAGCTTTGCTTCCATATTTTGTGACTTGTTTTCTGTACATAGATGTGTTGCTTGAGCAAGGTGCTCGAACGAGGGAATAGAAACTTTTGCTTTCTGTCGAGTTACTAGTGTGTGATTGATTTCCTAACCGTTTTAGCATGTTTAGAAACCATCGCCAGGTACTAGTATCTTCAACCACCTCCCTTATTAACTGTCGATGATGATACAACAGCCTTTTGTCAGTCCTAGTTTAATCACTTACAAGCACTCAATAACCAGTTCATTAAAACTAACTACCAGAAAATTTGCTCCCATCAGAGAGTTTTGACTAAACAATTATTTTCTATCTCTACTGAATATGCAAATTGAATTTGCAGCTGATTGTACTCCAAAGCAATTTCCATCAAAAGGAAAAGGCGGAACATAATGGGTTCAGAATAGATAATTACTTATCATTAAGAGACTACATATGACTAATCCTTTGAAAACATGATCCTCGAACTTGTCAATTCATTATAGTCATCTCCAAAAAAAGAAATCATGTAATGTCGTTCTTAGCAAAAAAATAACTAGTAAATAGAAAGTGTTGTCACTATTTTGACAAAGTGTAAAGATAACATTAAAGAAGAAAATTCACCATCAAACAAATTATTCAAGAAACATGGATGGTGGAATGTTCTTGCCACAAAAAACAAGAAAAATTAATATAGATTTTGCAAGAAAAATTAGACCAATTCTTTTTTCAATCATTAAGTCTATGAATAAAGTTTGATCGATGTACCTTACATTAAGAAAAAATCCATGTAATGCATCGGTATAATGGTAATAATGTTATAAACTTGTATCCAGAATCAATTGTAACTTATAAATTATATATTAAGCGTTGAAATCGACATGATCAAGTTAATTCATTTATTAGTATTTATGATAGTTGATATTATGTGAAATTGTAACGACAGATAAAATTTATATAGACTTAATTTATGAATGATACTGGGGATAAGATAAATGGCAATGGAAAGTAAAAACTCACTAAAAAACACAACCCTAAGACGAAACTTAGAAGTTACCACAGAACTAATTCATGCTACAATATCTATATCGAAAAAAAGTCATAATCTCCATTAGTAACAATAAGATTCGCATAGACATAAAAGCTACCAAGACGGCTGGAGATCTACTGATGGCATGTCACTTTCAACTTTTAATTTCGTTTTTGCTAAATCTTGTATTTCATGCATTTTGACTTTTTCCAATTTGAAACGATTTAAATTTCACATCCCATAAATGCTGACACATGCATTCAATAATCTTTTCATAATTTTTAAAATATGAACAACAACTTGAATTATAATGGAGAAGCGAAAAAAAAAATTACTTTTTACTTCGATAGAGAACATGTGTATTGAGTAAATGACTGCCCTTAATCCATGTTTATCGAGTCAACTGTCGACATGACATGATCACAAACATATTCGACCTACTATCTTGTTGAATTCCTTAACTCATATGGCGCATTTGTTAAAACTCGGGTTGTAATTGCCTATGTTATTTAGAGTGTATTTCGTTGAAAATGAAACAATTTTTAGATGAGATAGAGATCGATATTAAAGTAAATAATATCTCAAAATAATATAATTTTGTGCTATGATACATCTTATTTATATGTAATACTATCAACATGATGGAATGGTACATAAGTTAATTGTGTAAGTGAATTGTCGAATTTTTTTTCATAAAAAATATTATGAACTAATGACAAACTCAATCTCATCTAAAAATTGTTAATCTTATACACTTTTTAATTTTTTAGAGCTGATTGATAAGGTTATTATTATTTTTTTAGGAGCACATTATATTGAATGTATTGCCCTATTTGAAGAATATGTTATTGGTTATTTTGAAGTAATAACAATATTAAAATCACATTATCTTTGTACACGGACACATGCGTGGGCGTCATAACTTTTGAGTAATTAGATTATAAGAAGCTTTTTTATGAAAAAGAAGTCTAGAAAATGGATCACCAAAATAAATCATTTTTTATTAGCCAAAAATCTTGCGGCCATTGTGGCCATAGTGGCCTTGAGCTTCGGCTCAATTATATTTCATCTATCGATATAATTTGATAGAAATATTGAAAGTGTAAAATGATAATTTTAATATATCCCTTTGAGATCATAGTATCAATATGAAGTGAATCTTTTAAAATACTCATTCTAAAATGAATTTATCGATCCGTTACTGAATTTATGCATTAAAAAAAAGAGTTTTTTTTTCTCTTGACGCACAATTGGCAAATCTAGCTATTATCAAGAGACTCATATGACAGCTCCCGAAAAACTCGAGTTTCTTTTGACTTTACGGACTGTCTTATCGCTGCAAAATCTTTGAACTTGTGAAGTTATGTCTTAAGCATTATCTAGAGTTGATTGGGGAAGAAAATTTCACAAAAGAATTAATAAAAACAATTGTGATAGCACCGGATGTTGATTGTTTAGACTACTTAATACACTCAGGTAATTCGATATTAGCGTAACCTTATGGAGGAGCACTACAACTTGATGGATCCGGCAGTAGAATTGTCACAAGGAAGTCTACATGCAGATGTTCCTATAACGGCTCTCCAAAGTTTAATGACGATAGGTCTCTTTTTTTATTTTTCTAAAGATAGTGGAAGATCTTATATCTCTTAAACAAATAATCGGGAAAGATTTGTAGAAAAAGTGAAGATATGCTTATAAAGGCGGGGCAATGGATGAGGACGACATCATTTTATACTGGCGTTGCGAGTCTCATCATAACTGTAGTTTTCGCTGCGGCTTTTGCTATACCTAGAGGCAGCAATGCGGTATATGGGTCTGATCCCTATGAAGAAGACCACATTCATATCTTTTGTCTCTATGATTTTGATATTCTTGTCTATATTAACTTAATGTCATGTCGTAGAGGACTTCCTCTACCCATTGCCAAGACAAATGATATCGGGCTTCACTTTTCTTTTCCTTTCCTTAATCTCTTCGTTGGTGCGATTCAACTCTTCTCTTACTCTCGTCCTAGGCAACCCGATTTTGATCCCATTATTTTGTTGTTTATATCTATTGTATTATTGTTCACGGCTTGCTTATATGTTGAAATGATCATATCCACTTATTGGCCTCGCCTCTGCCATCCACTGAAGATTTGGAATTGATCTCTACTATTATTGGACTAATTTGTTATGTTTTTAATTACTTATGTTTTAAGAATTTTGGAATGTAATAATAATACAATAAATATCAATTAAAATATGCAGAACAACGGCTTTGGAAGATCCTTAGTAAGCCTATGAAAGGAACACAAGGTAAAAATAATGTTGATTATTTCATATTATCTCATTTCCTTAGTACTTCCATTATATAAAATGTATTATCACATTATATTCGTATATGGGCACATGGTGTCATGATTTTTGAGTAATTAGGTTACAAAGAAACTATTTTATGAAAGAGAAGCACTAAAACAAACCATTTTTATTAGCTAAAAAGTCTAGCGGCCGGCCATGGTGGCCATAGCGGCCATTGCAGCCATTGCGGCCATTGCGGCCATGGTCTTTCAATTCAACTATATCTATTGGACATAGCAGCTTAAGTGATTATTTCCTTCACAAGAATAAGCTCGAATAGTTATGGCTGCCACAATAGAAAAAAGAAAACAAAAAGAGGGAAAGAAAAATAGAAAAAAATGTAACATCCGAATTTTTTTTATCTAAGGGACCTTCAGCTCAAGGTCCACTCACATCACATGCTATGATGGATCTTTATTCTATATGTGATACTTCTTGGAATGGTACTTAAACTTTCGTAATTTAACGATGGCATTGGCCATTGAACTTTTTTAACATACTTTTATTTATGATAGAATTTTCTAGAGGTAATTTGTAAGGTTATAGTTGTCCTTTTAGGTTTATGATGCTATACTAACTCTAAGTGTTTCATTTATATAGAACGTATATTGATTATTTGAAAAATATATTACTATATATTTTGAAGTAACGACAAAATTAGAATTACATTATATTCGTACTTAGTCAGACGCAATGTATGTGTAAGCAATCATAATTTTTTAATTTTGAAACTACATTATAAAACCATTCTTAGTATTAGCCCATTGTTTTCTCATTTTTATGATTTATTTGAGTGAAAAATGGATACGAGAGAATGGATGTTTAAAATAGTGTTGGTTATTGATTCACATGCTTTTGGAGCATGTGAATTAACTTAATAATCTATTATTGCCATGAATTCCTTTAATAGCTTTTAGATAAGTAAGAAATTCAATTACATAAGTTTTAGGTAAATGTATAAAGTAAAAAATAACAATGTTTACACATGAAAATGCACATAGCTAGTTGCACTAAATTCTTTAGGGTGACATTATTTCCAACTCATATGTGTCTAAATCCACCAATTTTCACTAAAAAGACAAAATAGCCCTAACCAATCAATTGTAATTTAAAGTGGTGGCCGTTTTTTTGTTTCCATGTAGAATCTAGTTGCCACAATTAAACATTTCATAAGTTTTGTTTTTTTTTAAATTGCGGGCACTATGTTTTCTTTTTTAATGTTGGATTTCACTTCCGTAGAAATTAGTTTTATCGAAAAGAAAAATTTGCAAGAGACCTAATTATATTAACACAATCACTTGTTTATAAACTTACACTTTTGTTGTTGTGCATATCACCATTACACATATAATGGGATTATCAGACGAAACAAAAAAAGTCCGTCTATAAATATTTTCCAAAATATAATCGCAGTCACATTCTCCAACTTTAATTGGTAAAATTTAATTAAATCAATTGTGTATAATCAAGAAATTTTTTTGAAAATCATCATTTTTGATTGACAAAAATTAATATCATCCATGAAGTGTCCACGAAAAAATATCAAGATGTCTCATCATACATAATTTTTCAGGTCAGTGTTTTTAGTTTATTTCTAGAATTTTCTATAACGTTTTAACATGCTCCATGTAAAGATATCTTACCGATAGTAATGAAAAAAGACATGTTATTTGATGTAGTAAATTAAAAGATTTTTTTTTTTGGTAACCCAGGAACCCCCCGCACGGCCGACAGCCGGAGGGATAAACCTGGGGTGACGCTAGTGCAGGATCCACCACTACGCCGCCGCACTTAAGAATCCCTAACGCCTACGCTGAGGTTCGAACTCCGATCTCTTCGTGGAGGGACAAGAGCGCAAGCCAACGCAGCCGCTGCGGGCTGTGGTAAAAAAAAAGACTTGATATACATTTTTTTTAAAAATTTCTCTTTTCAACGAAACTTAATTTTATGGAAATAAAATCTAAAAATAGAAAAGGAAACACGATGCCTTTGATATAAATGTGACACCGACAATAAACAAAGATAAAACATGTGAAATGTTTAATTATGGCAACTAGATATTAATAGAAATATAAATAAACAATTAAATAAAAAGGTGGGCCATTACTTTAAATTGCAATTGAATGATTGATGGTAATTTTATCTTGGGTTAATATTACGAAAAACCCTAAATTGGTACACTTGGCAATTTTACTCTAAACTAATTTTTTGACCAGCAAAAATCCCAAACTGGTACACTTGTGATAAATTTACCCTCAGCTTATTTTCGTTAAATTTTACAGTTAATTTGCTTTGTTAAATGACATGCGATAATTAACTGATGTACTAATTTTATATTTTACCCTTTATTTGTCACAGGTGTACCGGTTTGTGATTTTTTGTGGTATTAATTCAATTTAAAGGAAATTAAAGGAGGGTAAATTTGTCACAAATGTACCAGTTTGGGGTTTTTAGTGGTAAAAAAATTAGTTTGGGGTAAATTTATCATAGGTGTATTAGTTTGGGATTTTTTTGTAATAAAAAAAATAGTTTGAGGTAAAATTGTCACAGATGTATCAGTTTGGGGTTTTGCATGGTATTAACCCTTTTATCTTTTCAATGAAAATGGAGTGAATTTAGTCATATATGGGACCGGAGTAGTGCCATCCATTCTTTAATTGAAAAACCAAATCAAAAAAGAATAAAGAAAAGGTTTTGGGGTTTAAACTCCCTCAAGCTTGAAAGGCACCACCATTAAACATCGTTCTAGTTTCCGAAATTTCAAGAGATAGTCTTTTTCTGATCGAGGTTCAAACGAGTCCCACATAAATTCGGGTCTTTTCAAGAATTTGTTCAAGGCATTTGCTGAAGCTGTTGAAATTTTTTTTACCCGTAATGGTGTTTGGAGTGCCAGCATTTTATGTGAATGCTTAAGCTAAGGTTTGATCGAACCGCGGCAAAGTAATGCCACTTCATTGACTGACTGGTGCTTTCCTGTGCTAAAAAGAATAATATAAATACTCAGATACAGAATAATTCACCCTGTTTATACAAAGAGTAACAAAAAAGGCAAAACTTGGTGGAGATGCCAAACGCCAGATATATTATGCCTAATATAACAAAAGGTATGTGGGAAATAAACTCAAAAGTCATGCCTCAGACACAATAATGAGCCTTTAATTCGTATATAGTTAAAGAAAACCCAGCCCCACATATTTGAACTGCTACCCTAAACCCAGTTTGAAAGGGAATGAAATTGAGGAGCAAGGATAAGCTCCTGTGGTCGACTCATAAAGATCATTCTCTAAAGTAAAAGAAGAATGATTCCCCATGAAAAATAAAGGAGGAGGATAGCAGCCAGTGCCAACTGCAGTAGCCAGACTCTTGAGTCCGGAAGGACTTGGTTTCATGGCAGATTGCACAGCAAAATTTTACCAGAGGAAGCAGGAAACCAACTTCGAGTGCATAGATTTGTATTTGTTCCGCTTGTACTTTGCGATCTTGTGACTGTTGCACGGCACATGATGCATATTTTTGAGCATTTTCAAAGACACAAGGTTTTTGAGAAAGAGCGACGGCGCCATACTAGCTGGATATTTGGATGACTCTCTTAAGAAGATTTGACATGAATCAATTCACCTATAAGTTTGCGTCGCACCTTACAATCGAGCATGTGCAAGATACACGGAACATATGACTTTTTGAGAAGAGCGAAAGTGCTACGCATGACTAGACACTTGTGATAGTTCTTTGAGGAGGTTTTTGACAGTGCTTGAATTCGTCGAATATTTCATTTGCACCTCAATATGACGCAACAAAAAACGTAAGAAATAAGAGGTCTTTTTTGTCAAAATTCCACAAGGAATGATGCTTCCTAGTTCGAACACGCGTTCACAGACCGTAAAACCTCTTCTGCATCTATGATTCGAAATCTTGCAGTTTGATTTGACCAACCTCATGTCGTAAAAAATATTTAAGTGAATACTTCTTCCTTTCTGAATTTTTTGCCGGCGGGGCTTTTATAAGAAAAAAAATAATAGCAAAGAATATAAATAATAGATAGTAAACAAAATAAAAAAAAGAAAGAAAGAAAAAGAAAATAACAAAGGGCTTCAATTTTGGAGAAAATTACCAAAAAAGTCCTAAATTTATTGTAATTATATCAATTCAGTCATAAACAATTTTTTTTGTCCATTTAGTCCTAAACGTCTTACATTTGTACCAATTCAGTTCATCCGATCAATTTTATCTTATTTTATTTTTCGAATTTTTTACTTTTTTTTCTTTTCTTCCTTTTTTTTCCCATAGTGGTCAGCGAGGTCTTTGCAACCCTTGCTCGGATCTAGGCGAGGTTGGCCTCGCCATGGACTTGCTACCCGCAAGCAAAGGTGGCCTCACCGGCAGCCGGTAGAGGCTCGCTGACGGTAAAAAGAGAAAAGAAAAACGAAAAAAGAAAAAGGAAAAAGAAAAATAAAAATAAAAGAAAAAAATAATTCAAAATAAAATAAAATATGATTAAAATTGTCTACATCAGCATTGGCCGAACGGCGTCCACATCAGCACTAGTCGGCCATAAATGTAAAAGGTTTATGACTGAATTGGTGAAAAAAAAGATTTAGGACTGAATTGACATAATTATAATAGGTTTATGACGTTTTTTTAAGGTAAATTTCCCCCTCAATTTGGTCAAAATTGAAAGGGGGCAAATCCATTTCGGGAGGCCCAGTCCACACGGCCCAGGATTGATCAGAGAGTGTGCTCTATAGCCAGGCCCAGGCCCATGACCAGAACCGGTATTCCTATTATTTTTCTTTTTCTTTTTTCTTTTGGTAATTTTCTACTCTACTAAAAGAGTAAAACTGGCAGAGACCGCACAACAAGGCTCTCTCCACGATCCCGTCGACCTCGCCTCAAGGTAATGGCCTTCTTTCTCATGCTATCATTGTGACGTGTTATAGCGACATGTTATGGTTGGGGAACTGTTTCTTGAGGAACTACAGAAGCTTCCTAATGTTTGACTGCAGCGACTGATATCGATCCAAATATGGCTAGCTATTTGTGTTTTTCTAGCATTCTTCCTTTTCAATGGAACAAGTGCTTCTTTCAAGTGGCTGTTCTGCAATGTGCACGCTCGATCCCTTGGACAGGGGGCATTCTTACTTTAGTTATACACAGGTTCCACATTGTTCTAAACACATGAGATTGCCACCTTTTAGTAGGCTTCTAGTTCTTCTAAAGTTTCCTTTGTCCCGTAGATTTGTTGAGGTTCTTTCGGGCTGTTCTTTTCTTCAAATTCTGACTTGTCGTTTCTTCCATAAATGACTGGCACTATGCTTGCTGAATAATAGAGTCAATTTAATTCACTGCAATTGAATTAGGCATCTTTTCTGTTTAGGAAGAATTTTGCGACGTCTTTCCATTACAATGACACAGCATAGAAACAGTTTTTCTTATTCGACTGGTTTTGCCTTTTATCATTGCACTTACATGCAATTCCATCGTTCCCGGGAGCTTTCTGTTGCTGCTGATTAGTCCTCCTTTCAAAAGGAGTATTTATTTCATTTGAGGGGAATTTCACTTTTGTTGATGAGCATTTGCCCATTTCGCAGGTCAGAGAATCGGTGGATGGATGAGCATCGGAGTTATAAGAGAAAATTCAATCTATATTTTCTGGAGGGAAGCGTTTAACTCGACCAATGATCCTGTGCGGCTATAACTGCAACGTGATAGCACAGTTAAGTGTTGATTCCTCGCGGTCATAATATTGGCCGTCAAAGCGTTACAATCTTCATCGAGTATTTTCTGCAGCTTTCCAATTACTCTTCAGTGCTGCTTCAAATAATGGTTGGTCGGTATGTTTCAATCACATCCACTATTGGCATGACTGAAAAAATTACACATTAAATGTGTGTCCACAAATTTACGTACTTCACCCCTTTTACGCATTTTTTTCAATGAGAAAAAATGAAGTGTGATTCTAGGTTGTGAGAGTTTATCCACTATTAAATTAATGGAAAATATATGTTTATGCTTAGTGAGTATCACATATCCAATCACAAGTATGGCGATACAAATGATAAGACACTTTTACTTGACTAAGTATTTCCTTTCTCGAGTCAATAAACTTAATTGAACCAGATTCATCTTTGGTGAATCTGTGGTAATCTTAACTAGCAAGGTTGTCCCTACTAATACTCTTTGATCTGAAGAATAAATGCGAAAGCTTGAGTACAGTTAATGTGCAACTTTTACAATCATGCCAACGGCGGATGTTATTGAAAAGTATCGACCATTTTTTAAAGCCGAGATGAAAGGTGATTGGAAAGCTGCCAAGAAAATCCTCATGAAGATGTGAAGCAATTACTACCACTATTATACCATGAGAAATCGACACTTTACGGTGCTTCATTTTGCAGTCATAGCTGCACAGGATCAATTGGTCGAAAACCTGGCGCTTCCTTTAGAAAATGGAGATTGCGTTTTCATTAAGGCCCTCTACGCCGCTGACCGGGGTGAAGAATAAGGATGGTATAGGCAATTACCATTTTGCAGTCATAGTGACAACAACTCCTTATTGTATAGGCAATTACCAGTTTTTTTTGCTATTAGAAATGCTCCTACGCAAAAAGAGGCCAAGGTTACAACATCCGCTGCAGGTTCAATGTCCTAGAGCAACAAGGGTCGAGCTTGGTGTCCATAGACAACACATGGAACGATCCTAGAGGTAATGCGCTATTACTTGAGGAAGCTTAGCTGATCAGAGTTGAAAAGTGAGAAATCAGCTTACGGACTGGCTTGTTGGAGGAGATTTGAAGCTTGAAGTAACTTCTGTGGTTGGAATGGGTGGTTTAGGGAAGACCACCCTGGCCAAAAAAGTACACAATTGTGCAGTTGAGGAATGTTAGCTGATCGGAATCTTACTAGAGGAAAAATGCGAGAAATCAGCTTACGGGGGTGGTTTATTGGAGGAGATTTGAAGCTTGAAGTAACTTCTGTGATTGGAATGGGCGGTTTAGGAAAGACCACCCTGGCCAAAAAAGTAAACGATTGTGCAGTTGTGAAAAGGCATTTCACTAGTCATGCTTGGATCACCAGATCATATAACTCGAAGATCATCTGAGAGACGCGATAGAGACGTTGTTTGAAGAAATTAAGCTACCAGTTGCAAGCAGAGCAAGCAACATGAATGGGAATGAGTTGATTGCACTCACCAAAGAATTCTTCAGCAAAGGATGTACTTGATCGTCTTTGACGATGTTTGGAGCTCATTCGTGGGATTTGATAAGACATGCATTCCCTAGCAACTTCCACGGTAGTCGAATCATGATCACAATGCGATTTGCCAACGTAGCGTCAACTTGTTGCGTTGAGTCACCAGACAAAGTCCATTATCTGCAGCCTTTGTCTCCTGAAGAGTCCTGGATGTTCTGCAAGAAAGCAATTCAAGGAAGTTTTTGTCCTCCTTACGTGGAAGACAACTTGCACTGGATCTTATAGAAATGTGCAGGATTGCCTCTTGCCATTGTCGCTACAAGCGGCACTTTAGCCACGATGGGCCTGAGTAAAGCAAAAGAATGGAAGACGATCCAATGCAATCTTGGCGATGAATTAGTAGGGAATGCAAGCTTTTAAATCTAAGAAAGATGTTGTCAATTGGGTACTCTGATTTGCCTTACTATTTGAAATCTTGTCTCTTATACCTAGCATTTTTCTAGAGGATCATATAATCGGGCACATGAGGCTCATCCGTCTGTGGATATTTGAAGGATTCATGGAAGTGAAAGGAGGCAAGATACTGGAATAAAGTTGCAGAGAAGTACCTTCTAGAGCTTCATGGTAGAATTTTGATCCAAGTTGTGACAGCAAACACCGACGGGAGGATCCACAGTTATCATGTACATGACATCTTGAGAGAGATCCTACTGACAAAGTCGAAGGAGGAAAATTTTGCGACAATAGCCAATCCAACGATCTTAAAGTGTTCCAGGGAGGCCCGGCGCATTGCCATCCATAGTAGCTTGGCCAATTCACATTGGCATAAGATCAATGCCGTTCGTCTTTGCTCTCGACTTGTGTTTGAATTGTCAAATATACTGACAAACTCCTCGGTATTAGCCCCATTGGTAAGTGGGTTCAAGCTGCTCGAGGTGTTAGACCTAAGGATTGCTTCTTTAGATTCATTTCTAAGGAGATTATAAAATTATACCAATTGAAGCATTTAAGCTCGAGATGTACACAGATAAGCAAGCTTCCAAGTTCAATGGGGAACCTACAAAAGCTGGAGACTTTGGACACGAAGAAAACCTTTGGTGTCCGAGTTGCCTGCTTCCATCCTAAAGGCTACCATGCCTTTGATGTCTCTTGCTCTGCCAGTATGAATGGGGGCTCGGCTTGTACTAACGCAAGCACGGCACGAAATTAATTGCGGGAATAGAGGCCTTGTGTCGCTGCAAAAGCTGTGCTGCATCGATGCGGACCCAGACAATGGAATGCTCGGGGATATTGGATCGCTGAGCTAGCTCACAAAGCTGAACGTAGGAAACTTGAGGAAGGAAGATGGGAAGGCCTTGTGCTCCTCCATCCAGAGTGTGAACAAACTCCGTGGGTTGTCTCTACGTTCTGTGACCGGATGAGGTGATTGACGATGAACACTTGACTCCGCCGCGTGCCTTGCAACGGGTGTTCTTGGAAGGGCGCCTGGACAAAAAAAGCCTCCTGAATTTCTTCCCTCCATAGCATGGTGAGATTGTATGTACGCCATAGTCACCTGTACTACAACCTGCTCGAGTCCCTACAAGCTCTGCCGAATCTCGTGGAGCTTTAACCTGGCAATGCTCATGAAGGTGAGTCATAGTGTTTCGCAGAAGGTGGATTTCAGAGGCTGAAACTACCGTGGCTGATCAAGTCGGGGAATTTGAAATGGGTGAAAATGAAGGAGGGCATAATGCCGAACCTTGAGAAACTGACTCTACGCTTCTGTGAATTGCTGAGGAAGATGCCATCCGGCATCGAAAGGCTTTCTAGCCTGAGAGGGGTCGTCTCTGAGGACATGGCCGGCGAACTCTCTTTGAGGCTGAATCAGGACAGCGATGCGATGACCTCTCACATCAAGAAAGTTTTCGTCAAGAGTAATGCTACGTGTACCGGGACTGTTTACAAGACTTTCACGAAGAGCTTAAGCGACGGATCGCCCGTCAGAGAGTCCATAAGAGAAATGCTTCCAGGTGCTGATCTTACTGCCTCTAACTACTACGGAAAAATTGGGTACTCGTGAGTTCTGTGAACTGGGTTTCAAGCAATGTGAAGTCGGACAATGTGTTGTGTCTTTTGTAGTTGCTTAGGTGTTGCATTTTTTGGTAGTCAAAGGTGATGCATTCATTTGGGCGTCTGTTGTTTTTGTGTGGACACAGATCCAGCTCAAGAAGTCAAAATTTCGATATCTTTTTCTGGGTCATGTTAAGGCATTCGTCAGGAGTCCAAGGCCAACATTTTGCTGCTCAAAATATTTTTCGTTCTCAAGAAAAATCCTCGATCCTTCCTCTTTTAAATTCTCTTCTGAAAGAAATTATCTTACACACCTGTAAGTTTTTTACTGTTCTATCTATGAAAGTGCAAGTCAAGTATTTTATAATAACTCTTCAAGCAAAGCTGGCCGCTGCATTAATCTTGTCTCTTCATGCGGTTCTGCCAAGTTTTTAACCGTAGAAACCTCGGTGCCAATTTGGACCGTCTTCTACTTTCAGATTTTGGCTTCAAATGTGCTTCTAGTATTCGGTATGTATTTTATCTTTTGCTAATCACCTCGGTTTTTCTTTACAGCGCCCAAATGTCGAAATATTTCATGAATTAGAAATCTTTATCGTAATTTTTCGAAAATCAATTATTTGACAGGCAAGTTGAAGGTGCTTTTGGAGAGGCCTTTGGGTCGACCAAATTAATGGCTCTCACTCTAAAGAATTAGTTATTTTTGAAATGTTGTTAAACCAACCAAGTGATATAAATTCATATTATATATTTTTATTCTTTTATATTTTCACTCTATATGGTAATTGATATTGAAAATCGACACATATTCCGAGATGCAAATCGAAAATTGCCCCCACACTTTTTTATACAATTACGTTTCACTCTCAAAATAAGTGAGAGTTATGCTCATTGCTCAACACTCAAGCAGAATCTTTCATATAATTTACCAGACAAAATTTGTAGATGGATTTTTGGCGTATCCATTTCATCAGTAGTGTTCATTATGCCCATTTCTGTCTTTTTAGCATCTAACTTAAGGGTTATTTTGAAACGTGCGACGATACTCACTTTGGGCATTAATAAGTAGAGAATGAGGAAAATTTTCCAAAAAGTTTTAAATCTATTATATTTTTGCTAATTTAGTCTTACATTTTTTAATTTTGCCAATTGAATCCTAAATCTTTTTACAAATTATCAACTGAGTCCATTCGGCTTGTTTTAATTAGAAATTGATGATGTGGATACCAATAGTGCCACGTAAGACGGCCAGCGTTGACATGAATAAATTTTTTAATATAATTTTTATAATATTTTTTATTTTTCTTTCATTATTTATTTATTTATTTTTTCTGTCAAGTCCGACTAGGCTCGTTGACCCTCGTTGGGTGTGGAAGAAGAAAGAAAAGAAAAGAAAAGAAGAAAAAATATAAAAAATAATTTAAAATTCGAAAAATACTATTAAAAATTATTTACATTTGCGTCAATTGTGTCACATAGGACGGTTGACGTCCACGTTAGCAATTTCTAGTTAAAATTAACCAAATGAGCTCAATTGACAAAACTTGAAAAGGCTTATAACCTTTTTTTATATTTGTGTGATCACGAAACTCCTGGAGTTGGCGAGTAAAACCTTTTTCCATTTATGTTGGAGTAGATCCTAGGGCCGCGTTTGGTCGACCGGATAAAAGTCAGGATAGGATATGTTTGTATCCTATCCTGTGTTTGGTGATGATCCAGGATAGGATAAGGTCGAATATAGACCGGATAAAAAAAATCCGAGGGAGGGTAGAATAGACCGGGATAGGATTTCTAATGCCTATTTTTCCAGAAACCCTATGCTCCACTCGCTGTCATCTTCATCTCCACACCTTGTGCGCTTTCACCAAAAAAATTTCTCGGCTTTTTTTCCTTCACTGACTCTTCCGGACTCGTGAATAGCAAAAAAAAAAAATTATCCTATCCGACTTTAAATCTGTAGTCCACCAAACAGTGGACAAGATATGATGGAAATCCTAGGATTTCTTATCCTATCCTATCCAGTCCTATCCTGTTTAGAAATCCGGATCACCAAACGCAACCTAGGAGTACCAAACTATAATAGCCTTAAGTACGTGTGGGATGAATTCAACTCGGTAATCAAAAGGATTTTCATGGGCCGCATTAATAATTCATAATTGCCGCGAATCCCTTTGATAGGTTTTAGACAAGTCAGAAATTCAATTAACAGAATTTTTAAGGTAAATGTGTAAAGTCCAAAAATTAAAAAAAAATCGCTTGTTGCATTAAAGAACCAAATTAAAAAAAGAACAAGAACAAGGTTTTGCGGGGTTTTAAGGTCCCTCAAAGCTCGAAAGGCACCGGCACAAACACATCGCGGCTCTGCTCTTCAGGTCGAAGTGAGCAGCGGGCGAGGAGGGTGAGAACCAAGAAACAGGGAGGTTCCACCTCTTCCCATGGCGTTCTTGTTTCAGAAATTTCAAGAGGTACCCTCTCTCTCTGATCGACGTTTGAGTAGATTTTTCGAAGAAGGCCCACTGTCTTTCAAGAATTTGTGCTAGGCATTAGCTGAGGCTGCTGCAAATTGTTTTCACCCGTGATTCGTGCTTGGGGTTCCAGTATTTTACGTGAACGGTTTAAGTTGTGAGTTTGGTCGAAGCACGGCAAAGTAATGCCCACGAGTTCGTTCGCGTAGCATTTCGTTGACTGGCGCTTTCCTGTGGATTTCTTCTTGACCCATTTTTGAATCGGCAAATAACTCTTGGTGTGCGCAATTATTATGCCATTGCAGGCGGTGAAAACTGTTGCGAAGAATCCCATGTTCGCGAGAGACCCGAGGCAGCTCCAATTCGAAACAGATATAAATCGCCTGTTCCTATACACCAGGTGAATCTCGTGTGATTCTGTGAAATTAGGCTTTTTTTTTATTTTTTTTTCTGGAAGTTGAGGCTTATGGTAGGCTTATTAACTGTCCTGCATTTTTGGGCATTCCATTTTTAGTATAATAAGCTTGGCAGTATTGTTTGTATGTTCATAATTTTGTTGTCTTTAGTGCAATGTCGGTGCTTCTAAAAAACCTAAGGAACTGTTCCTTGGGGGGTCGGTTTCCATTGAACTTGGATCATAAACGATAAAATCTCGACTGTTTGTTGAAGATGTCTGTAAAGACACTTTGTATTGGGATTACAATGCACGGTACAGAAACGGTTATTCTGTTTGAGTGCTGGTGCCATTTATCATTGCACTTTTTATGCAATTCATTCATTCCCGGGAGATTTCTGCTGTTTCTGATTAGTCCCTCATCTTATTTAAACAACAGTGTTTCAAAAGGAGAATTTATTGCATTTGAGGGGAATTTCACTTTTGTTGAATTTAGTGAAATTTTTAGGTTATATATGAATTACTGGTTGTTTAAGGTTCTTAGAGTTAAATGTTTGGATGATGTCACTCTTAAGTTGTAATGATTTCTTGCTGCCATTTGATTATCCTCTATGTTTGCCATATGATTTCTTTTGCTTTCTGTATGATCTGTTAGTGCAATGAAATAAGTTGGTGAATCATCCTCAATGTGGATAACTGCCTGCATCCAGATGCTTGTGACTTACAGAAAAAAACATTCTCTTTCAGCTACAACCGTTTAGGTGGGGATGCTGAAGAGTCAGATGCAGATGAGATTATTCAGATGGCCAGTAAAGCTTCTGTTGCTGATCAACAAAAGCAAGTCCAAGAAAATGTCCATTCTCAACTTAAATCTTTTTGCACGTTCATGGATGAGATTCTGCTTCCTGATTTTAATAAAACAAATACTGCTCCAGCAGTTGATTCTCCAGTATCAAGTAAAGCTCATCATCGCAGTGGCCTTAGTTTTGCTGTTGGTGGAAGTGAATCAACTGAGAGAAGATCTGGTGAGTTCTTTCGCACAAATCTCATCCTTTTCCATGAATGCAAGCATCGTGTTTCCATTCGTTAAGATGGATGGCCTTGATAGACCGACCATTATAGTTATTTCTAAGCATGTTCAGTTGCCAGAACCCCAAATTGAGAAAAAGGATAACCTGCAGGATCAGACATTTACAAAGTCTATTCTGTTAATCAATAGGTCTGCATTAGCCCTGAGTACCTAATTGGCTTGCATTTTGACTTTACTGATCTGCCTCATTTCAGCGATGAGAATTGGGCATGTTGGTTGGGATAAGGCCTACATGATACGTGATGTGAACAATATTAGCAATCAGGTTGCCTTTGCCCTGAAGTGGAATTGTAGTTGCTGAAATTCTAGTTACTGGAATTCCAGGGGATGCATCATATGCTAATTATGAGAACTTAAGCAATTACAACACGGAAGTTCTCAGTTTGGTGCTTTGGATGTGCTTCAAAGGGATTTTTTTATCAACTTTCTCGGTATAGGGTGAAATTTGAGATTTACTAGTTTTTGGTCAGTGCAGGTTAGGAGTTTCTAGTCAATTCATGCTTGCTGTCAGATTTAAAGTAGTCAAAGAAGTGCCAAAGTTTTATGATCTGAGTCTGCTAGATTTGGAAAAACATATGCATAATCTTTTAGCTTGTTAAAATAGTATTAGGAACAACATTTGCCCAAACATTCGCTTACATACCTTTTCCCCATAAGTATATGGATAAAACTTCTTCTTTACTGAATACCAGTTCAGTGCTTTAGTATCTGATGTAACAAAGACAGGAGATTCAGAAAGGAAGAAGTATTCAGTAATGTGTTTTTGAAGACATAAGATTGGTCAAACTGCAAGATTTTGAATCATATCTGCATAGGAGGTTTTACAGTCTGGGTACATGTGTTGGAGCTAGGAAGCATCGTCCCTTGTGTAAGCTTGAATAAAAAAACTTATATTCCCTCCTTTTGTTGTTGCATGATGTTTAGGTGCGAACGAAATATTCAGTGAATCAAGAAATGCCAAAGCTTCCTAGAAGGACTATCACATGTTTCATATGTGTAGCTCTTTCGCTCTTCCTCTATATTCCATTTATCTTTCACATGCTCAATGTTAAGGTGCAACACAAAGTATTGGTGAATCAAGTAATGTTAAAGCTTCTTAGCAGCATCATCCATTTGTCTAGCTAGTATGGCGCTGTCTATAATTCTCAAAAAGCCATATGGTACTTGTATCTTCCAAAATGCTCAAAGTATGTAATTTGTGCCATACGACAGTCACAAGATTGCAGAGAACAAGTGGAACAAATATAAGTCTATGCATTCAAAGGTGGTTTCCTGCTTCCTGTAGTGAAATTTTGCTGTGCAATTGCCATGGAACCGAGTCCTTCAAAAGTCTGGCTATTGCAGTTGGCACCATATGCTATCCTCTTCCAGGCCTGTTCCAAGATCATTTTCCGTAGGGAATTATTATTCTCCTACTTTAGATAATGATCTTTATGAGTTGACAACAAGAGCTTATCCTTGCTTTTCAACTTCATTCCTTTCAAATTGGATTTAGGAGCAACAGCCATACCGCAGTTGACTATGTAATGATTTGCTTGGAGGATTTACTTGGTGTTCATAAATGTGGGATTGAGTTTTATTTAGACATGCTAGAATGGATGAGCAGGGATGATTCATGTCATTAAGATACGAATGAATAGTTCATTTTTGTGTTGAGGCATGACTTTTGAGTTTATCTCCACCTACCTTTCTTACATTGGACAGAATATATCTGGCATTGGCATCTCCTCTAAGCTTTGCTTTTTTTGTTCCTCTTTCTAGAAACAAGGTGAATTATTATGTATCTCAGTACTTATATTATTCTTTTCAGCACAGCCATAACGGAGACAAGGCCATGGAAATGCACTGAAGTCTCTCAAAGATTTAAGGATCTTATGGGCTACACCCTTGCTGTTAAACCATCTCAAATTCCACATAAGGATGCTGGCCAAGGTTTATTTATAGATGGCGAGGCTCAAGTCGGTACCGTGGTAGCCTTGTACCCTGGGGTCATATATTCCCCTGCATATTACCGGTATATTCCTGGATATCCTCGGGTTGACATGCAGAATCCGTATTTAATCACTAGGTATGATGGCACTGTGATAAATGCTCAGCCTTGGGGTGCTGGTGGCGATGCCCGAGAAGTGTGGGATGGCTCTAGTGCAATGGATGTCAACCCTAATATGCAAAACAATGAAAGTGCATCTGACCGGGTTTGGAAGGTCCTTAGTAAGCCTTTGGAAGGAAGACAAGGGGGAAATAATGTTGATGTGTTGGAGCGTAGAAATCCACTTGCTCTGGCTCATTTTGCTAATCACCCTGCGAAGGGCATGGATCCAAATGTAATGATTTGTCCTTATGACTTTCCTCTGACCGAGAAGAACATGAGAGCTTATATTCCAAATATATTGTTCGGACGGGTAGAAGAAGCTAATATGAGAAGATTTGGCAGCTTTTGGTTCAAGTGGGGAGGTTTAGGGAATAGCGGGTTAGAGATTCCTACTTTGAAGACAGTAGTTCTGGTGGCTACTCGGGCAGTATGTGATGAAGAAGTGCTCTTGAACTACCGTCTGAGTAACTTGAAGCGACGACCGGCATGGTATGTTTCAGTTGATGAAGAGGAAGAACGAAGAAGGTGGAGCTAGGCTGGTGACTGTTGGGACATGGACACTGCCTGGTCTCTGTAGAAGAGAACTTTGTCACTGCTTAGGATTGCAATGCGAGTTCATGCTACTTTTTCATCGTATGTTTCAGGGATCATATACCTCAGCTTCAGAGCTGCAGTGGTCGACCTTTCTTTAGTTGCTGGATTCTAGCTTCTCATGAAGCAAAGCGAAAGGTACCAGTTCCACAAGTTCGTGTCATATTTTTAGGATAGGTAGCAAAACTGTTGCTGAAATTGATGTTACTTTTGTTGTGCTTTAGCAAGATTAGGAAAATAAATGCACATTGCTGCATGAATAATTTATTTTCACCTTTCTTTTTGGTGATACCATTGAAATTCCAACGCAAGTGACTTTGAAATGTCATTCCTTTGATCCTTCCCATGGACCAAGACGTGACAGTAAGAATTAAACTAGAAGGATTTGTTGCTTGCAAAGTCTTGTTCCTTGGATGCCCCTAGCTCTTTGGAGATGACTTGTAATGTCCTGTAAACTATGGAGGTACACCGAGCATCACAAGTAGGAAATGGTGCAAAAATGTCTGTTAATTTATGGATCATGATAGTGATACATCTGTGAGAATGGTGAGTCACAGCTGACATTGGAGTTAGTCACAGCTGACATTGGTGTTTTAGTTGACAGAGATGATGAAGGGACTCTTCCTTCTTTCTGGGTTGGTAGATGAAAGGATTTTTCTTAGCACAGGGTTAAAGCTTTTAAGTCTCAACTTGTTCATATCATAAACAGTAACTCAATCAGCAGCTTTTCTATGTGCATGATCATGAAACTGCACAAACAATAACAAGTGTAGCCTTCATAATTTTCCAATGTGCCCGGGATGAGAGGAGTGTCACACTCCATGTACTCGAAGTGCCCTTGGTGTAGTCATCCGGTTGATTTGCCATACGGACCCAAAACATCGAAAATCATTATCGAAAATCATTATCATGCTATCCAAATGTTATGGGGCATGGTTTTTTCTCTTCTTTCCTCCTTGTTTGGGCACCCAATGGGAAGCGCGATGTAATGAAGTTGAAAGTAGGAGATGGTACTAAATCTTCTTATTAAAAAGAGTAATGCCACATGTAATAAAGTTGGAATATAAATTTCATACGACGAACAAACATATAAATAAGTGGATTATATTCAACACTCGATAAGAATCCGTCACATCATATGAAAATATCTCGTCATGCGTTCGCTGTAGAATAGAGCTCTCTAGACATTGCCCAAATTGAGCACCCTTGTATCTTTCTCAATATGACTCAATTGAGCGTCGATATCTCTCTCGATCTAAGTAAATGGGCTACGACATTGCTTTCTCAGACTTGATTAGCTCAAGAACCCTAGCCCCAAATTCCTTAAGTCAATTGAATTGAGCAACTCGTATCTCTCTGTCTCTCTCTAATTGAATTGAGCCCGGTAAAGTGAAGACCTAATTCTCCATGGACGGCATCGTTTTGGAGAAGGGAGAGCGTGTTGTCATTTTGTTTGGGAGTTTTTGCCATGTTGGCTGACATGGCAGTCGCCGTTCGTCGCATCAAAATGCTGGTTTGAAATTTTGGAATGGTGGCCAAATTTGTCTTTGGAATAAAAGCTCATACCTCTTTTGTGAGACATTCGAAAATTATGGCTAAATTGTTGAAACGAAAGTTCGATGCCCTTTCGTTTTTGAGAAAGATCTCAATTTCTTTTTCGATAGACAGATTTTGACGGAAAATACCGCACATGCAGCTGTACCATTCATTAATGGAAGGATTACATAAGACAACACACGCGCGTGAGTAGATCATCCTTAAACGAGCATAAGCTATGGGCTGGCAACAATGTGATTTGGTGTACGTACCAAAGTCTATCGAAGATTTCGATTAAAACCATTGACTCCAACCGCTGATCTTTTCCATTTTCCAAACTGCATTGATGAAGAGGATGCTTCCTTTGAGTTTGAGGGACTTCCTCGAAGAAGATAGCAGCAAATTTTCAACCACAAAAAGATCTTCTATTCCGTTCCCCAAGTGGCAAGGTTCACTTTCAATGGTATCAAGATCTCGTCGTGCATGCATCCATAGTCAAAATCGTAGTAATTTTCGAACGAGTCGATCACGTCCGTTAATTCAATTGATTCACGAAGTCATGAGTAACTTTCGAAACCTACATATTCAAGTATAAATAGGACATGATGAGAACCATGTCATGCGCGTCTCATTCAGCAAATCTCGAAGCGCAAGCTTTGGAAAATGGCCCCCTCACACATGGTTTTGCTGTGCCTTTGTCTCTGCCTCTCGGCCTCTGCCCACTCTTCCCCAGGTGGACCAAATGACCCCGAGATCGCAGCGCAGCAAGAGGCTGACCGCGTCACCGCCCTCCCCGCCCAGCCCCCGGCGAGCTTCCGCCACTACTCCGGCTACATCCCGGTGGACGACACCCTCGGGAAGGCTCTCTTCTACTGGTTCTTCGAGGCGACGAGCCAACCCGCTGCGAAACCTCTCCTCTTGTGGCTCAATGGAGGTACTGTTGCAAAGAATTCCATTACAGAACTAACTTTTACGTGAATGTGCCGCTTGAGAACCAAAAATGTCGGGGCAAAAATTATCTTTATATGCGATTTGATGGGATTAGCGAGCTGATTATTTTTACTTATTTTCATTAATCTCCAACATTCATA
The DNA here is from genome assembly GCA_031216235.1 of Syzygium jambos. Lineage (NCBI taxonomy): Eukaryota > Viridiplantae > Streptophyta > Magnoliopsida > Myrtales > Myrtaceae > Syzygium > Syzygium jambos. The sequence continues at coordinate 8,212,043 of CM062229.1, read as the reverse complement.
CTACGTCCCATGTTTGCAGGCCCAGGATGCAGCTCGGTCGGGCACGGCGAGGCCCAAGAACTCGGCCCGTTTCTCGTGAAAGACGGGCCCAGCGGCCTGACCCTAACATTCAACAACTATACATGGAACAAAGGCATGTCAACTGTCCTAATTACCACATCATATACTCCGTCGTACCGCGAAATAACACCTCGGCTTTTTTTTTTTTTTCCGTTCTTGCTAATCGCAGCCGCGAATCTGTTGTTCCTCGACTTGCCGGTTGGTGTCGGGTTTTCTTACTCCAACGCCACCGTGGAATACGGCGACACCAGTACAGGTTTGTTAAACTTAAATTGATTAGTAGATTCTTAAAGATAACCTCATTTTACCGAAGTGGAATTCTATGCGATTGTTAACAGCAAGAGATGCCCACACATTTCTACTGAAATTGGTTCAAAAGATTCCCGCAGCACAGATCAAGCGAGTTCTATATGGCAGGAGAAGGCTATGCAGGTTAATACCCTAATTTTACAATTAACTTTTAGATATCAATTTCTTTTATTGTTTAGAGAACATTTATTTAATCTATTGGTTAATATGCTAATTGTGTTCCTCCTTTTCAGGGCACTATGTACCACAACTTGCTGAGGTTATTTACGACGAGAACAAAAAATCAATTGAAGACACTTTCATAAATCTTGAAGGCATCATCGTGCGTACCCAAATTCTCGACTAGACTTGATCTTATTCGAAGGTTTTCCATGTTATATTTACTAATACAATTGAATAAATTACTTGCAAAATTTCTGAACATGCAGGTGGGAAACCCGTCTGTGGATTTTGAGACACATTTGACGGGGATGATTGATTATGCGTGGGGACACGCCCTGATTTCGGACGATCTTTATTTTTCAATCAAGGCCAAATGCAACTTCAGTAATGAAAATTTGACCAAAGATTGCCTTAATGCATTACGTGAGTACCTCAAATTGTACGATATAATTGACATGTATAGTTTGTACTCCCCTACTTGTCCACCTGATCAACCCTTTGCCAACTATCTCTTAAACACGCGAGCCAAAGCGGACACACCTAATTATCATTTGGTAGGTGCCCTTTCTTCCTTGATGTTTTATCCCTTCACTTTTTTTTTCCAATTTAACTTTTCTATTTTCCGCGATGATTAGCTTAATCTAACGACTAATCTCTCCCGATCCGACAGCATCTCTTACATGTGATACTAGCGGGCTACGATCCGTGCTTGGCGAACCACGCCACGACTTACTTTAACCTTCCCGGCGTGCAACGCGCCTTGCACGCAAACGTCGCCCTAATCTCTCAACCGTGGAGTCTCTGCAGGTGATCAAATTACAATTTCTTGATTTTCTTGAGCATGAGGCTAATTATAAAGATATTAATCTTTGCTAATTTTGGGTCAAATATTAATTCAGCTGGGATGTGAGCTTTTCTTGGGGAGACGCGCCCTTTTCAGTCCTCCCGGTACTGAAGAAACTCATCGGCGGGGGCATTCGCTTGTGGGTCTTCAGGTATTCATTTAAGTCAACTGATTAATTTAGCATTTATTGATTAAATCTATTTACATGTTACCATGGTAATTTCGGGTTCTTTTTCTTTGTTAATTTAATCCTTTCACGCGTTTCAGCGGAGACACGGACGGGAGTGTTCCGGTGACGTCGACTCGGTATGCACTGAACAAGCTCGGCCTCACCATCACGGAAGACTGGCGAGCGTGGTACAAGGGCAGGGAGGTAATTTTCCTGATCAGTCTCTAACTATGATAACCCTTCAATTTTTAATGACGTCATAAATGCGGAAGAAATTCAATGTGAAGGTGGCCCTAGTAGATAAAATCGATAATGGGGATTTAGTGAAGTTTGTTTGAGCCTGTGAGCAATTTCTATTTTGAGCGTGTTCTTTTTATTTATTTTAATAATTTTTTTGGGGCGGCTGAAAATTAGATTTTTTGTGTGTGGTTCTAGGTTGGAGGTTGGACGATGACGTACGAGGGGTTGACTTTGGTGACGGTGAGGGGAGCAGGGCATCGAATTCCCACTTTTGCCCCCGAGCGTTCCCTTCAGGTCATCCGCCACTTCTTGGCCAACTCGAAGCTCCCCTCCACGCCCTTTTGATTTCGACTTTTTTTTCTTATTTGAACTTTGTGTGCCGTGTGTGCTGAAGGAGACAATGTGTCAGTGATTTGCGGCTGTTCACGACGCTTATGATATAAATAAAAATCCCTTCTTATCTGGTTTATTCGACCCCTAAAAAATTTATATGAGTTCGAGTCATCTATTTAGTGCTTTCAATTATAGAAAATTAGCTTCGCGATGGGTGAGAAATTTGGGGTTTGAGACGCGATCGGGATCGAATTTCGAAATAGAGAGAGATTAAGAGCTAAGATTTTCTTTCGTTTGAGCGTCAATGTCGTGATATTGCTCACCTATGTGCGATCTATTAAGTTTTTAGCCGGTGATCGTTGATTTCATGATTTTTTTGCCTTAAATCCAACTTTCAAATACTTGACTAACTCTAGCGAAATCTAAAATAGTATCTTGATGATATATGTAATTTTAAGGGATGATATTTTTATAAAATTTAGAACTCTAAATAGTCGAGAAAGGGGGTTCGTGCTCGAGCTTATATTTAAATTCGAATGTCTTTTGATGCTAATGTAAAATAACATCAGGCACGATCTTCTTCTCTTCTGGCCTCGTTATTTGGGCTCCTAATGGGAAATGCAAATTAGTAAAATTGAAAATAGGAGGATATGGTACTTGTTCTACATGTTACAAAGAGTAATATTGCATATAATAATAAATAGACATGTAAAATTAGATGGGTCATATTCAACACTTAATAAGAGCCGATCACATCGTTTAAAAGTATCAATTTTTCTGTAACTTTAATATATCAACTGTTTAAACTGTTTAAACTCAATCTTAAATACACATAACATTTTTTCATTCCATTACAAAGGCCCAATGTGCCCACTTCTAAAGGATGGCTTGTTTTCATGTAGGGGTTGGTCGGAGATTGGCTCATGAGCACCTAAGCACCAAATCGCCCAAATTCATCACCCTTGGCGCTCTCTCAATTTGATTCAATTGAGCACCCATGTCCCTTTCTCAATCAGATTCAATGCACCGTTGCATTGCTCCCTCCGACTGGATTGACTTAATAACCCTAGCTCCAATTCCTCTATATTGATTGAATCAAGCCCCCAAAAATCGAAAACCTAATTCTCCATGGCCAACATCATTTCAATGAAGGTCGGGTGTGACGTCGTTTTATTTGGGAGTTTGAGCCACGTCACCCAACGTGGGCGGTCGCCATTCACCACGTCATCCTCTTTCTGCCTCAACGGATGGCAATGTGCAAATGTGAAGGCAGCTCTAAATAAATCTATCTCTTGGATAAAAATTGAGGCTCGAATGGCCAAATTTATCATTAGGATGAAAGTAGCTGCCTTCTATTTTTAGGAGACAAATCCCATTCTCTTTTTTTTAATCAATAACATTTCACAAATGTTCCTGGAAACGTAGGGCAAGCAGTTGTACCTTTCATTGATGGAAGGATTAAATAAGATAAGCTTTACACGCGCGCCCGCGCGCGTGCGGATCATCCTTTTAACGAGCATAAGTTATTTACTGGCAACAATATGATTTAATGTATATACCAAAGTCTACCGAAAGATTTCAATTAAAGCCATTGACTCTACCCGAAGATATTTTTCCATATTCCAAACTTGCATTGATTGTAAGAGGATGCTTCCTTTGAGGGACTCCCTCAAAGAAGAAAGGCCCCACCACCAATTTCTTTGACTTTCGTTTCCCTAAATAGTAAATTTGTTAAACGGGTGAGTCGAATCGCATTGGATTCAAATCGAGTTATAAATAATCCGATCCAAATTGATTCATTTAACCCATTTATGGCAATGCAAATTTCTTTACCCATACCCGACCCGACCTATGCCCGACTCGACCTATTTAACTAAATCTAGGAAAGCTTGTTTCTTATGATTTTTAAAAAAAATTGTATTGCTAAAACACTTTCATGCATTACAAATTTAGTGGACGATTTTTATATATTTTTTAAAAAAATTAAGGTTCGTTTGTTTCGCGAAAAATGTGACAATTTTGAAAAATGTTTTTTAGAAAGTCATTTTCAAGGAAAATAATAATAATTTTCAAAGCTGAAACCTAAAAATGAACTAGAAAATATTTTTCACCATTTGGTTGAAAAATCTAATTTGATTTTTAGTCGTGCACTCATTTTAATAAGTTTTATTATTTATTATTTTAAAAAATCATATTTTAACTATTTCCTTTTTCTTTTCTTTTTTTCTTTTTTCTTCTTTCTTCGTCGGTGGCCATCCATGGCGATGGCTGGCAATCGGCAGCTGGCTACAGGCGAGGGACGAGCTCACCGATCTGGCGAGGTCACGGTTGGTGAGCTCGAGTCTCACTAGAGGCCTCGCCAAATCGGCGTGCTCGAGCTCCCCCGAGGCTAGTAAGCTCGAGTCTTGCCAGAGGTTGGCAAGCTCAAGCTCGCCCAAGGCTAGTGAGGTCGAGTCTTGCCAGATCGACAAGCTCGTCCCTCACCTGTGTCTGGCAATCGGCGGAAGAAGAAGTACAAAGAAAGAAAGAAAGAAAAGAAAAGAAAAGAAAAAGTTTAGTATTTGGAATTTATATTCCTTTTCAAATCATACTAAAATCACATACGGAGTTCGCAGATTCATGCCTTGATAGGGCAGAAACTAAACATCTTTCCTACGTGAGATCAAGAGAGTCTATCAAGGCCGGGCTTAGGACCCTAGTGCCGGTGCCTCGGTCCATTGAGGCCTAGCCTGATGCCCCAGTGCTTGTGCTTGATGCCCCGGCACCCAAGCCCAGGTCCACAAAGGTCGAGCGTGGGACCTTGATACCTATGCTTGGATTCCCGACACCCGGGCTAGGTTCTCAATGGCCATGCTCGAGTCCCTAGTGCCCGTGCCTGAATTACCTGCTCCCAAGCATGAGTCCATCGAGGTCGAGGCTTGGGACCTCGACGCCTGTGCCCAGGTCCATCGAGGTTGATCTCTAGAATCTGGTGGCCGAGCCTAGGACCTCGACGCCCATGCTCGAGTCCATAGAGGCCAAGCTCAGGTCTATAGAAGCGCCAAACTTGGGACCCCAATACTTGTGCCTGGATACCCCACACTTGAGCGCTAGTGCATAGAGACCGAGGCTTGGGATCCCGATGCCTTGGTCCTCGACGACTAGGCTTGGATCCACTGAGGCCTAGCTTGTGTCCTTGAAGCCGGGCCCAAGACCCCAATGCTCATGCTCGGATCCTTTGCGCTCGAGCTTGGGACCGCAGTGCTCATGCCTGAATCCTTTGCGCTCGAGCCCGAATCCATCAAGGTTGGGGTCTGGGTGCCGCGGATCCAAGCATAAGCATTGGGGTCTTGGGCACATGCACTAGGGTCCCAGGTCTGGCCTCGATGGAACCAAGCCTAGCCTTTATGAACTTGAGCCTAGGCGCGAAGGACCCAGCCCAATTGTCAGGGACTAGCACTGATTTCTTGGGCCCAGCCTCAATGGACCAAGGCTCGAGTGTCAGGGATCTAAGCGCAAGCACTAGGTCCCTAGCCCAATTACTGTGGACCCAGGCCCAGGCTCGAGTACTGTGGTCTCGTGCTCGACCCTTTTGGGCTAGGGCTAGAGTGCTGAGGATTTGGGCATAGGCATCGAGGCCTTGGTTCGGCCTATGTGGACCTAAGACTGATGCTTGTGCTCTTGCTTGGGACCCAAGTGCCCATGCCTGAGTCCGCGGCCCCCAGGTCAATGTCCATCGAGGCTGGATCCGAGATCTGGGTGCCTGTGCCTAGTTCCCTTGCTGCCCGCTTGCAAATTACAAGCGTCTGAATAGTGTACGTGTATTTACAAAAATCAAATTAGATTTTACTTTTCAAATGACAGAAAATATTTTTCAATTTATTCTTAGTTTCAACCAAATGCCGAAAAATATTATCAATTTTCTGAAAAATATTTTTCGAAAATGTAACATTTTCCATGTCTATTTATTTCACAGAAAATATTTTCTTATTTTCCTGCGTTTGGACCACTCGGGAAAACGAGTCACCGAAAACCTATCTTTTATATTATTTGACTCCAAAGATTTTCGGTCGACGCAAATATTATTTGGTAAACCTTCGACTTTGGGCCTTATGAGCATGCTTTCGTCTACCCTGTAGCTATTTTGCAGATAAAAAAGTAAGAGAGCTGAGGCCTCCGCGAAGAAGACGACTCCCACTAGCAGCCGTAGTGTGTGCAGCCGTCAGCTAATCACCAGCCTTCCGACCACGGGACACGAGCGAGCCCGGCCAAGCCTTTGTCTCCACACCGACTCCACCAGCCCTCGCCCGTGCCGTGCCACGACCCAACAAACGTCCCCGAGCCCCCACCATCCTGCGCATGCACGTCCCTCTGTCTACACTGCAAGTCGAGTCTGGGGCAAGGGGACACCGCCGCTCAACCTCGAATTGGGGTTGATTCAAGCCATCGACCATAACGACAAAGATCTGGGCTGAGCCGAGCCCCGCCAGAGTCGAGAGTCACACCTCGGCTTGCCACCATCGCTTCCCGTCCAATCGTCCTCGTTAATAACGACGGCGAAGAGGGCGGCATCTGGTCGACGAGGGAGCCGAGAAGGAGATGAGGTCGCAATGGGAGAAAAAGGAAGGGGACAGCGGCGCTCAGCGGCTGGAGGAGGGGCAGGGGCGACAGCGAGCGGCTTGAGACGGCAACTCGCGGGAGATGTTGGGTGGCCGACGACACGAGGGCGATGCGGGTCTGAGATCCTGTAGGGTAGAGGCGAGAAAGAAAATGCAGTAAGTAAATGGGTAAATCAAGAACACTTTCGACCATAAAAAAATCAAGAATACTAATGTGCTGGTGAGGGCAAGTTTGGAAGACAAAATTCATTAAATTCCCGAACAAGCGTTCTGAAAATACTAAAAGCTCGAAATTAGGCAGGAGTTATGTTGGGTTTTGAAATCTCAACTTGATAACCAAATACTTTAAGATTGTATTGTCAAACACCAAAATTTTGTGCCGAGACATTGGGAAATGTAGCGCCAAAAGCAGCCTTAATCCAGGTATCAAGAAGGTCAAAGAAATTAAAATAGCGGACAAACACGATTTTGTAATATGAATGAAATCCAAGACTCGAAAGTTGTCTTTATCAAGATTGAAAATTTTATTTATTTAGTTATCGCGTAACTGAGTGTTATAGTAAGGTTCCGTGATAAAAAACCAAGAAAAAATAGAGGAATGAAATTGTCTAGAAATCCTCCAACCCTTCGTGCCCTAACTGCATTCCTTCTTGTTGGGTCACTATGTGTTTTAACCGAACGTTTACAGCCGGTGTTTCAGGAGCGATATTTATGTGTTGGATTGCATTTGTAAGATCAAATTCTGCAGATTTGATGGTTTTATTATGAATGTTGAGACTTTAGTCATTCACACCACACATTTTATATTGTTTTATTACTTGGGGGACATGTCACGATCCACGTGTATTTACTACATGCCCTATCATTAGACTTGTCAAAATGGGTCATAAACCCATTACTTAACCCATATATTAGTAGATGGGTCATAAATGGGTTAGTTATATTTAGTAAATGGATCATAAATGGGTAGAAGTTTAACATTAGTGTTAAATGGGTCATAAATGGGTTGTAAATGGGTCATAAATGAATTTACAACTGATTTAAACTCAACTCGTCTCTCTCACCCTTACTCAATCTTGCAGTCACTCACTTCGCACTCTCATCTCAATTCGGGTATGAATTTTCCTAAATTTAATTAAATATGAAAGTGTTTTAGCAATATGGATCTGATTGGATGTGGGTTGGGTATGGGTCGGGTCGGGTATGTGTCAAAAAAATTACATTGTGCATAAAATGGTCATAAACGGGTTAATGGGTCAATTTGGGTCGGACCATTTATGACCCGATCCAAACCCGACCCGACCCACCCATTTGACAGGTCTACCTATCATATCCTTAACTTGTAGGGCAATCGTCTTCGACTATTTCCAAAGAGCAATGACGTGAGCCCGATCAATGGAGAGCATTTAATTGGTAGAGCACGGGGAAGATTTTCTTCCTCGTTTTTTTTTAAACATTTTTTTGGAATATGAAAATAAACATTTCTTTAATAATTGTTTTGATAGTACCAATGTACAACTATTCGACATTTTTATGTCCGCAGGAAAAATTCCAAGAGCGTTTCCAGTCTGGTCAGAGTGGATCATCGTTCGGAATGTTTACATTGGCGCGGCTGAGCTCAGAAGCTGTCCTTCCATCTTTGGTTTCTTTTGTCCTTTTCGATTTTCTCGGTTTGTTTTTATCTCACTCATATTTTTATTCCTCACTCATTCATTCATGCCGAAGCGCATAAAATATATAAAAAACGAATTACCTTATGATTTCCCTGCATTTAAACCAATTAAATTAATTTCAACGGATACTCTTTGAAACTTTATGTTGGTTAAGTTCACCATTTATGAGAGGAATGCATGGAAAAACTTTCTACACATTTAAGGTTATTCTACTACAAACGCGTGGTGAAGAAGAGTGGATATTCACAAATAATAAAAAAACATTAAAAAAACACGTCGCATTTTAATTATTTGGTTTTATGGCAAATAATTAGCTCCCCCGCCGAATTGAAGCGTGATTCATTTGAAAATTTGAACTACTTTTTCTAGCCTGGAGTTACGTTGCTGAACAGCGACGGTTAAGATTTTAGATAAACAAGGAATTAAATTTCACTTGGACCTGTCTTGTGTACGGTTTAATTAGGCTATGAAAATGGGATAAGGGTGCAGTGGTTCATTAGGCTATGCTGGTGGGTTAAATGTCATGCGAACTTGTCTCGCGTTAGGGTTTATTGTATAGGTTGTGAGGTTTATTAGGCTATGCTGGCGAGTTGTTAGCGTTCGGTAGTGCAATTTTGCGTCAGTAAGACAGAAAAATAGCTAACTCCCACTTCTTTTAGCTCTCTCGTCTCCTCAACGAGGAATAACGCGAGTGATATAATTAGAAGAGGAAAAAAAAAAGACGCAATACGTAAAAATGCCTCGGATGCTAGATGAATTAATTGAGAAAAAACTTGAATTGGCATGCAACACCAAACACAATTTGTTGACACAACTTGACATGTTATGATCCATCCTGAGGAAGACGGATCATTCGGTTTACTTAAAGAAAGCTTTGTCGTTTTCATTTGAATGGTGAAGAAACACAGAGATGTAGCATTTGCAAGGAAGGCTGTGGGTGTGAAAATCATCTGACCTTTGGGTCTGCCTCCCATTGGGTCATTAAAGTTCTATACTTTTTCTTCTCTTTTCTTTTCTTGTTTAATATAGGCAAAGGACATTGAAAACCAGCTACACAAGGCATTTAAATATGAAAAATCATGCTTATATAATTATATTGGCTAAAATAGACTTTCGGATGGATTGGCATCGTTAAGATAATTAAGTAAAACGGAAAGGATTTGTTTTTAGGGTTTATTTCACCCTGCGCTGCTATCACCAACACACATGACACATATTGAGGGTTCAGGGCCTATAGTTTCATCAGGGTCGTCCATCTGATCTGCAGGCTAGCGAAACTAATTATGATCAGAAGCAACGTCACATACTATATGAAATAACCTCATGATCACTTACATGTAATAATGCCTATAAGAAGCTAAAATAGTTGCTACACAAAGCTCAGCATGTTAGTCATATTCAGAGCAAAGGAGGTGCAAGTAAGAAGGTATTCGTTTGTTACTTCTATCGGGCATGCGTGTCGATCCGCAAGCTGAAAAGTCTATTGCCACTCTATTTACGATCCTTTCCGGTCCCAACTCCCCTCCGTTCAAGGGAATTTTGGACTATTTACTCCTTGGACAGAGAGAAGATTTTATGTCTCTGTGAACGATGCGAACGGTCGAAAATGAAAGAAACATTTAATATTCATCCTCCACAAAAAAGAAGAAGAAGAAAGAAGTGGCGTTTGCAATAAATTCGGCAAATAGTTAAGTCAAAACCGAAATCAAACATTTATTTATTTTTTTAATTTAGTTGGAAAAATACCCGTCCATCTAAGATATTACGAAATACGAAATGGGTTAACATGTGATTTGGCTTCTTCTAGATCGCCAAGTGCCGAGTCTAATTGAAGGCTATATATATCACCGAGCAGCTGAATTCGTACCATGCGCAAGCAAATGAATCCGTAATAAGGGGCGATAAGTTTGCCAACAAACTCAACTCAACCATGATAAAACCTGAGCTCACCACGGTTAAACATCACTCTAATCGCATATATAGTCCTGTCCAAATGAACGCCTTCATCTCTCCCCCACCCCACTCACTCTTTTTTGCTACAAAAATCTTTCAAAAAACCATTGTCTCTCCCGTCGTGGTTTCTCTATCATTCGGTTTCGCTGCCTCTACCTCTCTCAAAGCTCAAGAGCCACAATGAGTTCAAAACTCCAATTCTGAATGACCTAACGTTTTCAGTTGGTTCTTCACTCGCCATCTTCACTCGCCATGGGCTCGATCCTCACATTTTCTTGCTCGATTGTTTCACGCAAGTCGTAGCGCAGAGGCTAAAAGAGGTGGCCCGCCACTCACTCTTTTCATCCTCTCTCGCATCGTCCTCTTCTCTCGAAGCTCAAGAGCTACAGTGAGTTCAAAACTTCGATTATGATCAACTGTTGTAGCTAGTGTTTTCCTTTTTTACTTCACTTGCCATGAGCTCGATCCCCCCATTTTCTTGCTCGATCGTTTTCCGCATGTCGTAGCGCAGAAGCTGAAAGCGGCGGACATCACCGAGCAGGACTCGCTTCTACTGGTAATGAGTTAGCTCTTCGACTTGTACCATGGTCGGAGTTGCCGTGCATTATTACCGATGGTCGCGATTAAGAGATACTCTTGTTTTCGTCTAGCTCGCTTTCGATTTAGAATGTTGTTGCAACCTACCCGTCCTGATTGGTTAGGCCAAGAGGTATTTGTCGAAGAATGTGAATATTAATTAATTTGTTTGAAGGACAAACAAAATAGTTCATTAATCCAAGGATCGAGGCACTCCCAAACCTTATACCTCACGCAATGAGAATTGTGTAATTTACACATTCGATTGGAGTCGCCACTAGCCATATTCAAGGATTGACTAGAAACCCTAATCAAGACGTGGGAGTATCGTCTTGCTATTTGCGAAAACCAGAGATTCTAAAGATTAGAGACTTGATTACACTAGCAATCTAACTAGTGCCCTTTTGGTACCTAAATTTGAACGTTCGCAAGCTAACATACTAGGCAGCCTATCGAATAAGCTAAGATTCCACCTAATCATGCTAAAATTAAAAAAATAACAACCATTGTATTAAAGGTGCACAACCAAATAATCATAAAGAAAATAAATAACTAGCGACTTAGTATCCTCTCTAAAAAGAAAAGGTAATCAAAAGTCCTAAGTAAAGCCCTAATGGCTTATTCAAATTTTTGAGAAATTTTTTTAAAGGGTTTTCTCAATTTTTACAAGTTTTAAACTAAGTCTATAATGAAATTAACACAAAAGTTTAGTGGAATTAAGCCAAAAACTGATTTCCAGATTTTTTGAAAATTTTCTGATTTTTTGTGATTGTTTAAATTTTTAATTTTTTTAAAAATTTTATGAATTTTTTTTAGAAATTTTAATAATTTTCGGATTTTTTATTTTTTTAATATTTTTATTAATAAAATAAGAATTCCGGGCCGGGTCCCTTACCCAATCCAACCCGGATTTCTGACCCGCCTGGTACCCCATTTGAATATTTCTTTTCTATTATTTTTATTTTTTTGATTTTCCCTCTTTTCTTTTTTCCTTTTGTTTTGTTTTTTGTTTTTTTGTCTTTTCTGGTCTCTTTCCCCACGAGCATTTCCTTCCCGGGACCTTCTGCCCAGAATGTCTTCATGGCTTCTTCTTCCTGGTGGGCTCACCGAGAGCTCCCCTTCTCGGCTCTCCACCGGGATCACCTTCCCCGGCCATCGCCACCATTTCCGACCGTCCACATGGCAACGCTAAGCACCACGACCACCGCCAACTCACCTTGCACACTCAAGCGGCGACCATCACAACCGCAGCCACCAAATGGCCAACACAGGCAGCAGCTTTCTCTCTTTTTGTTTTCTTTTATATAGTCACCAAACCAATCAAACAGCGGATCACTCAGCAAAAAGCAAAACCCATACCTACGCACATCAAAATGAAAGGGACTGGAGATTAAGAAGGCTGACTCTTGACCATGGGGATCATCGGCGAAGGTAATGCACGGTTGACTCGAGCAGAGCGTGGGTCGCGACAGAATCACATGGAAAGCAAAGGAAGCGTAGAGTCAGTGACAACATTAGATCAACATATGTATAACAAAGTTTTAGAGTGTCGATTTTGCAAAAACAGGTTCAGAGCTCTCTCGAGCATTTTGTCGAACAGATGATGTGCGAGTTCAAACAAGAGCTTAAGACGGCGATTCGGTGCGATTTTTGACTCAAACGTGATACTTAAAGATATAAACGGCCACATTTTACCACAAATCAGTCTCAGTTCACAATGAAACACTAACAATCATCACGAACAGATTCGACATTCTAAGCCTATGTTGTTTCATTGAGACATTTTATCGAGCAGGTGCTATGCGACAAGAGTAGGGGCTTCTAGTTCGAGTTTTATGCAGCATCGGACTTGGACATGGTGTGTTACAGTCTGAATGGACCTCCTCGGTTTCGACCGGTTTCGTCGGAGGAGTCTCTGCGCTTCGACCTTACCAAAACAGGGGAGAAAACAGGTGTTTCGGGGGTTACCTGGTGTGGGTATCCGCTGTGATGGCAAACGGCGACCAGCGGGTGGATCTCCGACGAAGACGACGGCTATTCCGGCGAGCGGGATGGGCCTTGACGCTCTTTCTCTGCTGCTTCCCTCGTCTGTCTTCTCTGTCTTCTCCTTTCAGACTCCCCCAGTCCTCTCTCTTTGGTGTCCCTCTGCTTCGTGACTGACCGAGACGAAACGCGACGGCCGGAGGCGATGGACGTTCGGCAATGACGACCGGCTTACTAGGGGGAGAGATTTTCCGGCGATCCTCACAAGTGGAGTAACCGGAGCGCTCTCTTCTTAGACCCCTTCCCCTCTTTTTTCCTGCCGGTTTCTCCTCAAGCTCTCACCTTTATCCTTGGCCGGTGCCCTTTTTTCTTTGGGACCACAGATGTACGTACCTGACATTCCCCTTCGACGCGGCGCGACGGCCCCCTCTACTGCTGCGCGTTCTGCTCCGCTATCCTGTACGAGCGCTCCCCCCTCTCCTTTTCACTGCGGAGCGACGGTGGAGGAGAAGATAAACAGTGCGGGCCGGGCCAAAGGGGAAAGGGACTGGGCCGGCCCGAGCGAGAAAGTTAAAAAGGAAATAAGATCGGGCCGGGCTGATCCGGTCCACTCAAACAGGATTGGACCGGGCCGGATTTTTTTTTTAAATATATGTCTAATAGACCCATTAATGCAAATACACCTAATGTCTATATGCCACGCAATTTAATGAAAATATGTTTGTTTAGGGGTTAGAAATTAACCCCTAATTTTATATGTAATTAACCTAAAAAGGATAGACAAAATCAAGTGTCAACAAATGCATTCCAACTTTTTGTGCATTGTGACTATTAATCGCGGTTCACCTGAGAAAGAGGAAGAAAAGAAAGAATAAAAGAAAGAATAAAAAAGAAAAAGAAAAAAATAGATAAAAGGAGATAAAAGGAGGATATAACGGACCCAATTACATTTGGACCGGGTTCAAGTACAATAAATAAATATAAATGAATAAAAAATAACAAAAAATAAAATAAAAAAATCGAAATGTTTTTTGGAAAATGATTAGAAAATAGGCCTTGAGTGTGTGTATATATATAGTGTTTAGTGATTTTAATGAGTACATTTGATTTAGGTTTAGGTATATTAATCTTTTTTCATAGAAAAATGGATTCGATTTGAATTTAGCTCATCAGCTTAGTTCCATTTGTAAGGTTTTATTTGTCTCGCTAAAAATTAATTATTTGAAAAATATTTTCCTAATAATGATCGCTTGTATTTCTTAAAATAATTAATCAATGAAAAATGTTTTTATTACCGACAACAAATTATGTCGAAATATTTTCGTGAACAACAAAAATATTTTCTTCTATCCATTTTTGTAAGCGATAGAACCGATTATTTAGGAAAATATTTTTCAAATCATCAATTTTTCGCGAAACAAACATAGAGTAAATGTTTCGTGGATTGTTGTTGATAGGTTCATCGTAAGCATATATTGAGCCGATGAATTGTATGTACTTCGTGTAATTGTTGCTGATATATTTATTGCTTTTTTATTTGTACTAAGGTGTTAACGGCTATGGCCAAGCTGTCATTTCTAGGGTTTGAAAGTCGAAGTGTACTCCTCAGTTCTGAATTTATATATCGATTCATTAAATTAATTTTTTTGAGTTTAATACAACGTAACGAATGAGCTTGATAATAGTCATGAAGAGATGATCTAAAGCATACAAAGTATAATTAATTTTTCTAAGATTATTTATGTTCATTTCTCTTTTTGGTAACTGTCGCGACCTACCTTTTTCGTCCAAAGGGGAAAAGACAAGTCATGACAGCTTGACAACTCCACTGGAGACTTGAGGACTTAAGCTTAGTAATAGTGTAACTTGATTATTTGTTAATTAACGTGGTTTCATGGCAATGCATGTCGTGAAGGATAAGGAAAGTCTATTGATGTTGTGCTTTGATATCAATTGCCGTGCTTGTCATTATCCGCTTTAGCACTACACTTTTGCATACACAACTTGTGGTTAAACCCTAACTGCACCCTTAGGAAACACCTAGGAGGTGTCGAGAATTGATTGGACCATTCGCATTTAATGACTATGGGACAATCATTTTTGATTTCGTTCATTTCCTCAAAAGAAATAAGTCCAACCCACCAGCAGTTTGCGATATTGGGAAAATGCTTACTATTTCTTTGAGATGGGAGCCTTGAGCCTATAGTATACCCTACCTTTATATGTCAAAATCTCGAAAGTACATCTGTGTGTCTATGTGATTGAAAATTTGTCTCGCCAAATCATCGTGAGTATATTCCTTACCTTCTCTTTTTAAAATTCTTGCAGTTCCTTTATGTATATTGTCGCTATTAACTTTTGTAACCGCACATAGTTAATTCACACATTAACTAGTGTACTCCTTGGTCAAAAACGAAATCAAACAATTATTTATTTTTTTTAATTTGGTTGGAAAAATACCCGTCCATCTAAGATATTATGAAATACGAAATGGGTCAAGATGTGATTTGGGTTCTTCTAGATTGCTAGGTGCTGAGTCTAATTGAAGGCTATATATATCACTGAGTAGCTGAATTTATACCCCGCGCAAGCGAACGAATCCGTAACAAGGGGCAATGGGTTTTCTAACAAACTCAATTCAACCACGGTAAAAATCTAAGCTCACCACGATTAAGCATCACTCTAATTGCATATATAGTCCTATCCAAATGCCTTCATCTCCCCCCTTCCCCCCACCCCACTCACTTTATTCTACAACTAAAATCTTTCAAAAAACCATCATCTTTCCTGTGACATCCACAATTTAGACCTCGAATCGATCAAGGGAATCGGGCTAGGGAATCAGTATTTTAATCGATTCGAGAGTTCGTTATGGACCAATTGATATGGTTGGAATGGGTATCTAAAGGATTGGTCATGGTTCGATCGAAGGATAATCCATGGATAGGCCAAGGAATCGATAGAGAAATGACTTCTCAATCATGCAAATCAATTAGAGTGATTTGACCATGGATCGATTGCTTGACCGTAAGGGTTGGTAGAGGAATGATCATGGATGGCCATGGATTGATGCCACACGAGTATGTGTCGGTCGTGGGTGATTCCGCTAGGTCATGCACCGGTCACAAGCGTTTGTGGACCAATTCCGTTGTGTTCGATTCCACATAGCTACATGATAACCGAGGATCGATCATGGATAGCTGATGCTCAAACATGGACCGGTTGCGAATCGGCCATGGATCATTGCATTGAGTTGGGTAGGCCATGGACGGGCCATGTACCAGGTCAAGAGCCTTGTGGCTTGGTCGCGAGTCAGGTTTTGTGCCGGCCGTGCAAGCCCGCCTTGTGCCGGTCAATCAGGTCACGAGCCGACCTTGTGCCGGTCATTGTTCTTGACGCTTGTGCCAGACCTTATGCCCATTAGTACCGGCTAAAACTAGGTTTAATGCCGATCAGGCTTGGCTACGGACCAGGCATTGTGCCCGTCCGTGTGCCAATGCATGTGCTTAACCAGTGAGCCGGCCCTTCGCTCGTGCATCCCGTCCGTGTGTTTGGCACCGCACGAGTGCAGCTCAGCACCACGCCTATGCAGCCGACAATGTGCCTGTGTACCAGGTCCTGCGCCCGATCATACCCAACCGAACAGGCATTGTGCCTGGTCAGTTTGGCTGGTCTAGCCTTGCGACGTTCAGCCCGATCTTTGGCTTAGTGGTGTCTGATCATACTCGGACATATTTTTACACCGAACCTCGATTCCAAATAGAATGGTCGATCGTGTATGGCACTTAAAACCCCTAATTATCTTAGTTGCTTACTAAGTTAAGCATTAGTGAGGTTTTAGAGTTCAAAGGAAGATGAGCCATTGGGAATTAAGTGAGAACCCCAATAATTGAGTGTTCTTAAGATAGACACATGGATCACATGCCCAAAATACTTCATGGGCAAGAAGACAAATTGACTTGGCAAGTCAATGACATTATTGACTACTTCCCTGGCAAGTTGGCCAATAATGAAGCTTGTCTTGCAAGACCAATAGTAGAGCCATGGACCAAGAATAGAACTTGGCAAAGAAGGCACCAATAAAGGATACAAAGCCAATAATAAGTGTGTCTTGAAGAAGCCACAAATAATTGAGGAGTCTTGAATGTGAAGACAAAGAGAGAGAGAGTGTGTGATTCACGGCTAAATGAAGAAGCCAAGGACAAAAAGATTCTATCATTGTTATCTTAATCTTAAATGACCTAGTATGACATAATGACCCCATTATCAACTTAGAAGCCAGTTAATGAACATATGACCCAAATTGAAAGCTTAAGGAAGAAATTTAAACGATGGCAATGACTTTCAAGACCCTTTCATCATTAGTTTACATTTTGATCTCTTCTTTATAATGACTGTTGTAGGCCATACTATGAATAGGTATTATCCCTACTCGGTCTTCCTTATTTTCTCACACCATCACCAACTCTCACACCTATCCCTATCACTCGGCCAACCCCTTTGTTCACGCTAATCACTCCTCTCTCTCACACACCACTTTTTCTTTGGTCCCCACAAAATCTTACTTTGTTCGGTAGTAGTAAATAGATTCCCTAATCTCGGGATAGGATGTTGAGATACGTTGTTGCTAGTACTTTTATCCGACCCGTGTTGGGTCTTGTTTGATGCTTGTCCGTTTGTATATTGTTTACATATTGTATGCATGAGTCAACGGACCGGCACCTAGGAAAGCCACGGATGGTGCCTAAGCGGTAGACCTGACTTGGGAGGGACCGGGCGTGTTTTGGGGAGAAGCTTTTGGGGATGATATTTTTTTGAAAGAAATTATGTTAGTGGAGGTAGGCATAACCTAATCGTGCTTCTTATAGCGGATAGGCGTGCATGTAATGGCCCGTATGAAAAAGGGTCTGTAAAAATGATTAGCTTGTAATATATGTCATCATGTTTGCTCATGTTGTGCTTTGCCTTATCCCATAATCTGATTGATATTGATGTGATCGTCCCTATTCTATGCTTTCCGCTTGCGCATCACGAAAGATAAAAATAAATGGGACGTCGCAAAAGTAACCCTATGGGTTACGGTCTAATAGCCGGGACGTGACATTTCCCGTTGTAATCTCTCTACCGTTCGGTTTCTCCGCCTCTACCTTTCTCGAAGCTTAAGAGCCACAGTGAGTTCAAAACTCCGATTTTGAACAACCTAGCGTTTTCAGTTGGTTTTTCACTCGCCATGGGCTCGATTCTCACATTTTATTGCTCAATCGTTCCACGCAGGTCGTAGCGCAGAAGCTGAAAGAGGCGGCCCACCACTCACTCTTTTCATCCTCTCTGGCGTCGTCCTCCTCTCTTTAAGCTCAAGAGCCACGGTGAGTTCAAAACTCCGATTCTGAACGACCTAGCGTTTTCAGTTGGTTCTTCACTCGCCATGGGCTCGATTCTCACATTTTATTGCTCAATCGTTCTACGCAGGTCGTAGCGCAGAAGCTGAAAGAGGCGGCCCACCACTCACTCTTTTCATCCTCTCTGGTGTCGTCCTCCTCTCTCTAAGCTCAAGAGCCACGGTGAGTTCAAAACTCCGATTCTGAACGACCTAGCGTTTTCAGTTGGTTCTTCACTCGCCATGGGCTCGATTCTCACATTTTATTGCTCAATCGTTCTACGCAGGTCGTAGCGCAGAAGCTGAAAGAGGCGGCCCACCACTCACTCTTTTCATCCTCTCTGGTGTCGTCCTCCTCTCTCTAAGCTCAAGAGCCACGGTGAGTTCAAAACTCCGATTCTGAACGACCTAGCGTTTTCAGTTGATTCTTCACTCGCTATGGGCTCGATTATCACATTTTATTGCTCAATCGTTTCACGCAGGTCGTAGCGCAAAAGCCGAAACAGGCGGCCCACCACTCACTCTTTTCATCCTCTCTCGCGTCGATCAAGTTAGGAAACATATGACCTAAATTGAAAGCTTGAGGAAGAAGTTTAAATGATGGCAATGACTTTCAAGACCCTTTCATCATTAGCTTAGACTTTGGTCTCTTCTTCATAATGACCGTTGTAGGCCATACTATAAATAGTCATTGTCCCCACTTGGTCTTCCTTATTTTCTCACACCATCGCCAACTCTCACGCCTACCCCTACCATTCGGCCAATCCCTTTGTTCACGCCAATCACTCCTCTCTCTCACACACCACTTTTTCTTTAGTCCCCACAAAATCTTACTTTGTTCGGTAGTAGTAAATAGATTTCCTAATCTTGGGATAGGATGTTGAGATACGTTGTTGCTAGTGCTTTTATCCGACCCGTGTTGGGTCTTGTTTGATGCTTGTCCGTTTGTATATTGTTTGCATATTGTATGCATGAGTCAAGACAAGACTCGATTGCGAAAGAGGAAACATATGTCTTATACCCACGCTATGGCGTTTGGACCGAAATTTATTTGCAAAGGTTCAATATTAAAGCTTATCGGATCCGAGCTAAGTATGATTTCATTCAACGTTTTGCTCGTTGGATCAAGTCAAGGGCCTTGGACCATGGCCGATAAATTTGTTTATTACGATCTATTGTCCATGAATCACATTTGCTTTCATGCCTTAAGGCATTCCTGTTTGGATGAGATATTAAAGAAAGATAAGAAATCGGTTTGATTGATTACTTGTAATACACGGACACACGAGCGACTAAAGCCGTCTACGATGGATTTCGAGACGTTGTCCGATGGATTTCGGATGCCCGGTGAATTCCGGATGCCCAATAGATTTCAGATGCCCGATGGATTTTGGAAGAACCGATGGATTTCGGTTAAGAATAAATGAATTCCGTGTATTTATTCATGTATGCACTATTTATGTATCACGCTTGATGTTCTCTTGATCGATGCGTGTGTCATATATAAGACATAGACAATGCGAGATGTATCTTTGTGATTGATTTGCCATTGATACCTGGGGTGAAAAGGTTGGACGCTTGGTCCGATGGCGATTGCTTTCTCCTAACTTAATATTAATGGATTTATCTATTAAGTCAGTGACTCACTCTCCATTGTTTTTCCAGGCTTGTAGAATGGCAGTTCCTCCTGTTTACTTCGGAACTCTCATGGAGGTGATAGTAGATGTGATCGATGTGATAGACGTATTCGATGGAAGAGCCTATCGTAAGGTTATTTCCCAAGTTATGATCGATGAAGGCCTTGATAAACCCGTACCGTATACCTATGAGGCCTGATATACGTCGACAGAGGAAGGACTGTTCGGGTCCTTCCGTGGATTTAATGGCTCTTTTGGAAGAGCCAACAGACCGGCACTTAGAAATGCCACGGATGGTGCCTAAGCGATAGACTTGACTTGGGAGGGACCGACGTGTTTTGAGGAAAAGCTTTTTGGGAGTACCTTTTTTTGAAAGAAACCATGGTAGCGGAGCTAGGCATAATCTAATCGTGCTTGTTATAGCAAATAGGCGTGCATGTAACGGCCTGTATGAAAAAGGGCATGTAAAAATGATTAGCTTGTAATATATGCCATCATGTGAATATAAGGTTTGCTCATGGTGTGCTTTGCCTTATCCCGTAATCTAATTGATATTGTTGTGATCGTTCCTATTCTATGCTTCCGCTTGTGCGTCACGAAAGATAAAAATAAACGGGATGTCGCAAAAGTAACCCCATGGGTCACGGTCTAATAGCCGGGACGTGACATCTCCTATCGTGGTCTCTCTACCGTTCGGTTTCTCCACCTCTACCTTCTCGAAGCTTAAGAGTTACAGCGAGTTCAAAACTCCGATTTTGAACGACTTAGCATTTTCAGTTGGTTCTTCACTAGCCATGGGCTCGATTCTCACATTTTATTACTCGATCGTTCCACGCAGGTCGTAGTGCAGAAGCTGAAAGAGGAGGCCCACCATTCACTCTTTTCATCCTCTCTCGCGTCGTCCTCCTCTTTTCATCCTCTCTCGCGTCGATCAAGTTAGGAAACATATAGCCCAAATCGAAAGCTTGAGAAAGAAGTTTAAATGATGGCAATGACTTTCAAGACCCTTTCATCATTAGCTTAGACTTTGGTCTCTTCTTTATAATGACCGTTGTAGGCCATACTATAAATAGGCATTGTCCCTACTTGGTCTTTCTTATTTTCTCACACTATCATCAACTCTCACGCCTACCCCTACCACTCGGCCAATCCCTTTGTTCATGCCAATCACTCCTCTCTCACACCACTTTTTCTTTGGTCCCCACAAAATCTTACTTTGTTCGGTAGTAGTAAATAGATTCCCTAATCTCGGGATAGGATGTTGAGATACGTTGTTGCTAGTGCTTTTATCCGACCCGTGTTGGGTCTTGTTTGATGCTTGTCCATTTATATATTGTTTGCATATTGTATGCATGAGTCAAGACAAGACTCGATTGCGAAAGAGGGAACGTATGTCTTATACGCACGCTATGGCGTTTGGACCGAGATTTGTTTGGCAAAGGTTCAATAGTAAAACTTATCGGATCCGAGCTAAGTATAATTTCATTCAACGTTTAACTCATTGGATCAAGTCAAGGGCCTTGGATCATGGCCGATAAATTTGTTGATTACGGTCTATTGTCCATGAATCACACTCACTTTCATGTCTTTGGGCACTCCTGTTTGGATGAGATATTAAAGAAAGATAAGAAATCGGTTTGATTGATTGCTTGTAATACATGGATACACGAAGGACTAAAGTCGTTTACGATGGATTTCGAGATGTTGTTCGATAGATTTCAGATGCCCGGTGAATTTTGGATACCCGATGGATTTTGGAAGAACTTATGGATTTCGGTTAAGAATAAATGAATTTCGTGTGTTTATTCATGCATGCACTATTATGCATCACGCTTGATGTTTTCTTGATCAATGCGTGTGCTATGTAGAGCACATAGACAGTGTGAGGTGTATCTTTATTATTGATTTGCCATCGATACTTGGGGTGGTAAGATTGGACGCTTGGTCCGATGACGTTTGCTTTCTCCTAACTTAATGTTAGTAGATTTACTTATTGAGTCAATGACTCACTCTCCGTTGTTTTTCCAGGCTTGTAGAATGGCAGCTCCTCCCGTCTACTTCGGAACTCTCATGGAGATGATAGTAGATGTGATCGATGTGATAGACGCATCCGATGAGAGAGCCTATCGTAAGGTTATTTCCCAAGTTATGGTCGATGAAGGCCTTGATAAACCCGTTCTGCATACCTATGAGGCATGATATATGTGGATAGAGGAAGGACTATTTGGGTCCCTTCATGGGTTTAATGGCTCTTTTGGAAGAGCCAACGGACCGGCATCTAGGAATGCCACGGATGTTGCCTAAGTGGTAGACCTGACTTGGGAGGGACCGGGCGTGTTTTGAGGAGAAGTTTTTTGGGGGACCTTTTTTTGAAAGAAACCATGGTAGCGGAGCTAGGCGTAACCTAATCGTGCTTGTTATAGTGGATAGGCATGCATATAACAGCCCTTATGAGAAAGGGCATGTAAAAATGAATAGCTTGTAATATATACCATCATGTGAATATAAGGTTTGCTCATGGTGTGCTTTGCCTTATCCCGTAATCTGATTGATATTGTTGTGATCGTCCATATTTTATGCTTTCTGCTTGCGCGTCACGAAAGATAAAAACAAATGGGACGTCACAAAAGTAACCCTATGGGTTACGGTCTAATAGCCGGGACGTGACATCTCCCGTCGTGGTCTCTCTACCGTTCGGTTTCTCTGTCTCTACCTTTCTCGAAGCTTAAGAGCTACAGTGAGTTCAAAACTCCGATTCTGAACGACCTAGCGTTTTCAGTTGGTTCTTCGCTCACCATGGGCTCGATTCTCACATTTTATTGCTCAATCGTTCCACGTAGGTCGTAGCGCAGAAGCTGAAAGAGGCAGCCCACCACTCACTCTTTTCATCCTCTCTGGCGTCGTCCTCCTCTCTTTAAGCTTAAGAGCCACGGTGAGTTCAAAACTCCGATTCTGAACGACCTAGCGTTTTCAGTTGGTTCTTCACTCGCTATGGGCTCGATTCTCACATTTTATTGCTCAATCGTTTCACGTAGGTCGTAACGCAAAAGCCGAAATAGGCAGCCCACCACTCACTCTTTTCATCCTCTCTTGAGTCGATCAAGTTAGGAAACATATGACCCAAATTGAAAGCTTGAGGAAGAAGTTTAAATGATGGCAATGACTTTCAAGACCCTTTCATCATTAGCTCAGACTTTGGTCTCTTCTTCAAGAGCCACGGTGAGTTCAAAACTCCGATTATAATCAACTGTTGTAGCTAGTGTTTTCAGTTTTTACTTCAGTCACCACAAACTCGATCCTCACATTTTCCTGCTCAATCGTTTCATGCAGGTCGTAGCACAGAGTTGAAAGAGGCGGAGATCACCGAGCAGGACTCGCTTCTACTGGTTATGAGTTAGCTCTTCGACTTGCACCGTGATCCGAGTTGCCGTGCATTATTACTAATTGTCGCGATTGGGAGATACTCTTGTTTTCGTCTAACTTGCCTTTCAATTGAAAGTATTTTTATGGAAAAAGAACTTCTTTGGTACTTAACCAAATTTATACCATCCATCCCTTATGGTTATATCATGAAAAGCCTTATGTTGGCCGGCCATTTGGGTAGGATTTCATACTGATTCATTTAATCTCATTTCCTTCATTGTTAACTTGAATTAACTTTTCTTTTTATTCTTGTGTTCCAAAAGACAGGCTTTTATCTAGCTTGTGGATACCTTGGCCCAACAATGCCCATGATGATTATTAATCAATTGGCGATGATCACGCCTCTCTTCTATAATGGAGCTAAACTTGATTTCTGGGGAAGACTTATTTACAAATGTAGGTACTTCTTGCACTTTTTTGGTAAATTATGTATAATTTGAGCAACGTGTTCACTCTATTTATTTTCATTTTTAGGTATTCCCTTCAATCAATCATTAGATAGCTCTGAAGGCACAATCATAGCTGAAGGTATCATTGTCGATTCTCTAACATATTTCTAAAGTAAATTTAAATATACGTCTTTTTGTTTGTCATGAATTCTAATTGCTTATTGGTATGGTCACACAAGGGAAAAATATAGCCGTCCCCCTTGATTAGGGACGTTGGACGTTGCCCGATCAAGTTCGGATGAATAGCCATCATCATTGATTGGGGACGTTACTCAATTAAGTTTGGATGAATAGCCGACGCTCTTGAATAGGGGATGTTGCCCGATTAAATTCAGTAGAATAGCCTGATTAAGTCTGGATGAATAGCTCGCTCTTGAATAGGGGACATTGTTCGATTAAGTTCGGATGAATAGCTGTCGCCTTTGATTTGGGATGTTGCCCGATTAAGTTCGGATGAATTGTCATCGTCCTTGATTGGGGATGTTGCCCGATTAAGCATGGATGAATAGCTATCGCCCTTGAATAGGGGACGTTGCCCGATTAAGTTTGGATGAATAGTCGTCGCCGTTGAATAGAGGACATTACTTGGAGAATTTCCGGAAGAACCGTACCAACGGTTGAGATAATGAATCCCTCGTGTGATTGCTCTTGATTTTAATATGGATGTTTGAATAGAAAAGCAAGTTGGGATCATCTTATGCACAAAGACAAGTGTATTAGAAACATTTTTGCTATTGATTTACCATTAATTGATGTGACTATGACATGTGCTTTGTTTGATAACGAGGCGTCCTCCTATTCGGAGTTTAATGAGTTTTACTTACTAAGTTGTGACTCACTCTTTAATTTTTACAGACCGGTAGGTATGGTGACACCACCTTTTGTCCATCACGGTCTACTCGTTAAAATGCATGTCTCTATGATAGAGGGAGTAGATGTAGAAGAGGATACTACCTACTGTAAGTTTAACACTACCATCTGGGTACAAGAGGATGCCGAGAACATAGTTCTCCACTGTTTTGAAGCTTGGTTTATTTGGTTCGATGGGGACTTAATGGGCCCTATCCGTGGATTTGATGGACCGCCAGGATTTTCATTCGATGGAATCGTGGCTAATCCTTAGGGTTTTAGTACCGTCAAGGGGGGAAATGGTTTTTGATAGTATAGCCCGCTAGAGGAGCTAAGGTTACCCCAACTTTTGATGAATGTAAGAAAAAGATGCATAAAGAAAAAGAGCTTGTAAAGTATGAAGTAGTGACGTATGAAAATAGTAGCTTTGTTTGCGAATTGATTATTCTTCCTGGCTGCTCATTATTGTTATTGTCTGGGTGTTGATTGAATGCATGCTTCCACATGCTTCTCAAAGAAAAAATAAAAGAGAAGGGATGTCACGAGAAGATAATCCTTGAAGTGAGGAGGTTCGTTACAAAAAACTCATTCAAAAATAGATTTATGATTCGTCATTGAATTTAGGCATTTTAAAAAAACAGTTTAGGTTCTCTAATGCATGCCTTTTGATTTTCAAGCCAAATGATGTTT